>BSYO01000008.1:0-1200000 GCA_033239525.1 Nepenthes gracilis | reverse complement strand
CAAAAAACTAAAAAATATATATCTAAAAAGTGTCCAAATAAGATTATTATAAAATAATTAATAATATAATATATGTGTGTAACTGTTATAGTATTCTCTCAAATGAAGCTTAATTTTAGTCCATTTTTAAGATTGACTAAAAGAAAATGAAATGTAAAATTTAGAATAGATTATTTAAACATGAAAACAAATTAAAGATGCCATTATGTCCATGGGTTTTTACAAAGCTCCAAAAGAGCAGAGATTAGCTAGGAACTTGCTGGGCAGATATATAACCTGCACATTGGTAGCAAAACTGCTGGCTTTCAAGCATCAACATGATATGCTTCCCATGAAACTCTTCTTCCACTTCTTCTATAATAAACCTTTCGTCCATGCCTACTGGCGCTCATTTGTCCATGTCCTCACCCCATATGAAGGTATGCTTATCAACAATCACAGCACCCCATGCAGTCTTTAGTTGAATAAGCTCACATGGTCCTCGTGTACGACCCAAACGATCCTTGTAGAACCACCCTTCAGTTTTCATTATAACTACAGCAGTAAAGAAGTTAATTAGTTGGTCAAACCAAACAGGAAGAAATATTTATGCAAGTAAGCAACACCTAGTTCACTTATCACCAGGCGTAGGAGCTTTGGTACGTGCTCATTATAAAAAGGCAGAAGAAGATCAAAGAGTTTTAAGGAAACCATCAGTCATGATCATCCGAAGTTGGACTTGATAGAGGAGCCAGCATACAATGGAATTGAATGGAAGCAAGGAGGTCTAGTTTGGTTTAGTTACGTTTAAAATAGAAAAATGGTCGAACTTGTGAATCTAAAAGACGGTATATGATGACAATAATCAGAACTCACCTTAATAAACTGAGTAAATGTGACCCATTGACTGTTTGGAAATCTGTAGTAGACCGTAAAACCAGGCATGTTTCCACATTCACGTTCATATAATGCTCCTAAATATCAAAGGGAAAAAAATTCTAATGCTTTGGAGAATGGATTATTAGAATTTATCAAGGAGATACAGGAATAATTACACACACCTACCGCCCACGGTGCACGCACTCACCCGCACCTGCACACAGCCATATACACACGCGCATACACACACACACACACACACACACACACAGTATACACACAGCTAACAAAAATACACATTTATTAAATTAATCAATTCCTGAATCCCTCACTTACAGCGCCAATGGCTAGAATCCAACAGAACACGAAGCCCTGTTTTCCTGACTTTTTCCTTTGCAACCGAAATACATCCAACTTGTATAAATCACGGCACAAAAAGTAGGAAGATTGGCATCAATAAGAAGGAAAGAAGGAATTGCTTGCAGAACTAAGATTTTTACATGCAAAATTGGGAGATTATTTGCAAAATAACGGGATTTGATTTTTTTTCTTGCCACCTTCGGGTCACTGGACCCGATTGGAATATAGTAACAGAGCACGGTGCCCTGTTTCTCACAACTGCAGCGAGTCCCAAAATCAGGAGGTATAACATGTAAAACGATTATTTTATAACTCCATTAGACAAATTACTAAACCCTAATTCATCATTAAGCCCAAAAATGTCGGTTGTTCTTTCACAGAGTCGTGACTCTGTTTTCGGGTTCTCAAATTTGCAACCTAAAATTTTCACCGGTTTTCCCACCAAGTCAAGGCATGCAACCAGATATTCGACATCAACAAAAATGAATGAAAATTTATTTTGCGAGTTAGAAATTTTTTTCTTGCCTCGATTTCGTGGTTCTCTTCTAATGATGGCAACAGCTCTGCTTCGCTGTGGCTAGCGTTCTTTCTCTTCGGTTCGCGTTCTTCCTCTACTTGTGGTTAGGTTTTGGCTCAGAAGCTTGTAAAAAGAAGACAGAGATAGAGGGAGATGAAAAAGGCACACAATGCTCTCTTTCTTTCCTTTTTCTGCTCTTTCTTTCTTTTTTCGTTCTGCTCTCTCTCTCTGTTTTTCATCATTTGTCTGCAGCAAGTGGATTGAATGTGGTTAGGGTTTTGTTTTATTTGGGGAAGGTTTCTCAGTCGTTAGATTTAAAACAAATCTAAAGACTGAGATTTTACTTTTTTAAATTAAAATAATAATAATAAAATTATGCATGTGTAAACGGGCTATACAAAAACATTTAACATTATAAAAAAAATAGGACCTTGTATTAGGACAATTGAATCTCATCCAACAGCCTCCAACCAACGAAACAGGCCCTGCGCCACGTCAGTGCAGCGCAGGGCCCCTAAACCTCGGTTGGGAAGGCCTGATAGAATAGTTCACACCCATCAGTTTAGCTCGTGCGTCCTTGTAGGAATTCGTTAAATTTTCAAACCTTTCATCTTGGATCACAAATTATAATTTAAATTTAATTTCAATTGAACAATAAGATTGGAATGATAAATATATATTATTTATTTATAGAATTGCAATTGTAAAAGAACCTAAACCCTACAAAGTTTAGGGAAAATATTCTAGACTATTTAAATCAACACATAAAACTTAATCAACACAACACTAAATCAATTATGTCAACAGGTAATCTTCACTAATGCAGTAAACGAAAGAAAACAGGAAGAGGAAAAAATATGCCTTCGTGATCCGTTATGAGCTCAGTAGAGACCATGATAATATAGGAGTGAGAGACAGGAAATTTTTTTAAAAAAAAAAAAGATTTATAATAAGAGATTACTAATTTGTAATATTTTAGTGCTTCGATATGAATTTATTAACTACTGCAAAATTATCAATGAGAGTAATTAATAAGCTAATTATTACAGGCAATTTGCAAGACCTCAGATGAATATTTTGCTAAATTTTTCTCTGCTATCAATAATTGTTTTAAACAATTTATAATGATAATTGAGACTTACCGCGACAATAATATATATTTATATATATATATATATAATTAATAAAATAAAATTTAATTAAATTAGTTTAATATATATTATTAATTAAAATCTATGAATTAATATTACATTCATGCCTTCTCGAATATAGTTGTATAAATTATTAGATAGGAATCAAGACCGTTAAAAAAAGTCTGATTTACAGTAAAATGTGAAAAAGTAGAACAATGATAGTACTTTGAGGAACAAGATGAACAGTGCTAAGAGAGTGTGAAATTTTCTTGGTTTGAACCATTTTCATACTAATTATTCATTGTTCTGTTTCAAAATCCGATCCTGAATTTTTTATTACAAATAATTATTTAATTAATAAACTAATTATCCATTTAAAATCATAATTAACCATTTAATTATCCATAAATGTAAATTTCACGTCGATACCTTGACCAATTTAAATAAAATGATATAAATTATACACATGATCCAAAATATACTACGCCTCATGTGGCTCCTATAATGACCCAATTATGACGTCGGACCATACGTATGGAGTTATACCGATCATCAAAAATCAGAGTACACATATATTGATTGAAATTAAAATCTACTGCTATCTATCGATCATAAAAAATTGGAGTACACATATATTGATTGAAATTAAAATCTACTACTGTCTATCGTTGGGCAGCCGACATCTCATGACTAGAAACCATAGTTAAGATACCGAAATGATCGACATTTGTTTTGTCAATTACAAATTGTTGTTTGAATAACATAAATATGTTAACTCCTGTTCAAAAACTAAAATACAATATTAGATATTATCAAACTATTGTTTGAAAATGTAAATATAACATCAGATATTACCAAATTCCAACTAAATTCCTCAAAACTGATCTTCATTTATCCTTGATCATCCAACAAGTATCCATACCTTTTATCTGAAGAGGTTAATAAAATAGAAATAATGAGTAAGCCAAAAGTAAGCAAGATATATATTTTAATAATTAATTAGATATAATTTGTATTTAAAATATATCAAAAGTGATGTTTCCTTGGTTCTTGAATTGTGATACGGATTAGGGAGTCTTTCATTATTCCGCTGCGGGTCGAATTGAAACGAATCCGGTCTCCGTCATTATTAACCTAGAATCTACACACTACAAACTACAAATAGGAAAATAGAGGACGGCAAGAATTGCTCCCGTCATATATCATCCGATTCTCGAGTTAGAAATATTTCTCACATAATAAAAAGATGCTAAGAAGATGCAATGAATGTATATATGTATATAGCGGTGGAGCGTTTGGATGCGTAAGCTGATGGGCGGCTTAAAAGTGCGCCGTGGAGGGCGGCTTAGAGGTGCATCCGTTAAAGTGCGACTTAGATGTGCGCCCACGGAGAGCGGTTTAGAGGTGCGCCCGTGAATGGCGACTTAGAAATACACCCGCGGAGGGATGGCTTAGAGATACGCCCGATATAGGGGCGATTTAGAAAAAAATGACTAAGCTGCACTAGTGGATCAATATTCTAGTTATCTAAGCAGAGGGTTGACTCTTCGACAGCAAGCTCTTGACTCCGAGGATGGAGGGCTCGTGGCTCCAAGACAAAGTACTCCTTGCTCCGGGCGAGGGCTCCTGGCTCCGAAACTGAGGACTCCTAAGATAGAGGGCTCCTGTCTTCGGGACAGAGGTCTTGTGGTTTCGGGACGGAGGACTCCTAGGATGGAGGACTCCTAGCTCCTGAACAAAGTGCTGCTTGGATGGAGAGCTCCTAGCTAGCAAAGGGTTGAGGGCCTCTTGGCTGGCATAAGGTTGATGGCCTCCGGACGGGAGGAGGACTAAAGACCTCCTAGTTGGTGGAGGGCTGAGGGCCTCCTGGCTGGCGAAAAGCTGATAGTCTCTGGACGAGAGGAGGGCCGAGGGCCTCCGGGTGGCGGAGGGTCGATGGCCTCCCGAAGAGAGGAGAACTGAGGGTCTCCTGACGGCGCCTAGCTAGGGGAGAGCAGACGGCCTCCAAACCGGTGGAGGATTGAGGACCTCCTGGAGGCGGAGGGTTGATGGCCTCCAAATGAGAAGAAGGCTAAATGCCTCTAGGACTCGATGATGGCCAAGGAGCCTCCGAAACGGGCGGAGGCCGATAAACCTCTTGGTGGCAGATGGCCGATGGTCTCCTAGCCGCCAACATGTTCTCGTTAGAGATTGGCTAGTAACGCGCCCTTCTCCGAGTCATGTGGAGTCTTATGGAGTTTCTTCGAGCTTGTCCTTCGAAGTATGAGGGTGCTTGCTTTTATAGCGTATTCTACAGATACACTCATCTTATAAAAGCAATGTGGGACTCTTCACTTTCAAATAATAATGTTAGATTATGGGCGAGGTCTTATTGGGCCCATTGTAGCTGGACCCATTGGGAAGGATTATAATTAAAATCATATCCAATGACATGAGTCTTCATAATACTTATGCAAAAATTTCAGATTAATCCTTTTTAAAATTCTTTATCATATTCTTATTCAATTCATATTGTCAAATCATACTGAAATATAATTTTCTTAGGAATTAAAGACTAGTAGAGCCAACCGACTAAATGAGCGGACAATCAAAATTTGAGTCTTATTTATTTTAATACAATCAAAGATTGTACACTATTATTCAAGACCCGTAGGTGGGCCATCATACATATAATCATATAAATGAGGTTGAATGCCGCTTTCACTCGTAGATGATAGATTCAAACCTCGATTTAACACTATAATATATTAAGGCATGCCATAATATATTATCCGTTAAAATATAACTATGGTTCAATACATATACTTATAAAAATTCTACTTTTTTTTCATACTTCTTAATTATTTCATTTTAGAGAAAATATTCATAATTTTTAACTTAATTGTGAAGTTTTCTCATTAAATTCAGTGACTTCTAAGTATGTAACACTTATACTTTTGTAGAAATTAAGTGACAATGAATTTCAAAATAAGAAATACTAAATTAACATGAAGATACAGAAAAATTTCAACAACAAATATGTAAAAATCAGTAATAATGTAGAATTTGCTACCTTTTATTTTGTTAGCAAAACATACAAAGTAGTTTTTATATATATTTTTAGTATATACAAGATTTATACTTAACAGTTTAAAACATATAGAACCAATTTTTACTAAAATTAAAACATGCAAGTATCTATATGAAATTCTACCATATGTAGGTAATCTCTAGTTGAATTTTCAAAACATGCAAGAGTATATAAATGAAAATCAAATACGGAAGAACACATTATTATAAATTTAGAACATACACGAGTCATTTAATTTATAAATTCAGACATGTAAGATAAAATGGTGTAGAATTTAACTAATACAAATAATATACATATACTTGAATATGAAATTCATATATAACTATAGAGAAATTAGTAAAATTTTATATGTATGCTAAATATAAATATCACAACATTGAAATTATAGAATATAAGAGTATTTTAAAATAAAAAATATTTAAAAAATTTTGTGAGAATAATAACAAATAAAGAAAGTTTGGAATACACTTGTCTTAACTCTAAATTATCAAATTATAGCTTGGATTTACTTAAATTGGGCTCTTTTAGCTTCCTCTCTATTCTTCTCTCTCTTCTCTTTGTCTCATTCTCTCTCCTCTCTCAAATTCAGCCCAAAAAAGATAAAAATTTAGCCGAGTATCCTATTTATATTGAGTGACATACAAGCACTGCTTGAGCATACTTTGAGCGCTGATCCCATAGAAAATGGCACTTAGGCGTCCCCTTAAGCGTGCTTTGAATGTTGACATACTTGAGTCAACACTTGGGCGCCAAATAGACATCCATCAACTCGATGTAATTTGATCCAATTTGACTTTTGACCAAAGTTTTCATCCATTAACCTCAAATCTAATTATATTAATTTAATTAATTAAAATTGTGATAAAATTTGAACTTGATGCATCCTAGATTCAAACTTGAACAGAATCGGATCGAGTGGTCCGTCAGATTTCGATTTTCATTCGCTTAGTTTTGAGTTCTATACACCACAACTTCAAATAATAGGTCAAGTGACGGTAAAATTTGATCCCATTGAAAACACTTCGATATTCAAATCAGTAATCGGTCTTCTAAAATGAGAAGGTGGATGTAGTAAATGTAGTATGAATACTGATGAGTGTTTGTGTAGGTGGGAATGCACTCGTGGGATGTGTGATTTATATGGTTGCTCGTGAGAAGCAGAGCTTCTCAATCCAATATTCGTTGGGAACTGATAGCTGAGAGAGAGAGCGCTTAAAGGCTCAAGAGAGTTAAAAACTTTTGAGAGTTTGAGATTGCTCGAAGGCTTTTTATGGGCGTTTAAGAGCGTATTCAAGAGCGTGTCTTTGAAGAGAGCTTCCATGGCCTTTTATAGCCATGTCCTTAGGCTGCCTTCCTTACGCAAAAGGGTTGGATGTCCATGCTCTACTTCTTTGGCGCGGGCATGAGCGCCTTTTTAGCTGTAACGGTTCAAGAGATTAATTTTCTTCATTCTGTGTTCTGTAACTGCTAGGCTTTCCAACAAACAACGCACAGATTTTGGCGCCTTCCTCCTGTGATGCGTACTAATTCTGGAGGTGACTGTTACAGTGGAGCTTGTCTTCTTAAATATGCGTAAAATTAAGACAGATAACTATTGTGGCTCTGAGATGGACACGTGGACCAATTAGTGTTTAGGCCGCGTGCGTACTGAGCCCTAACCAGTCTACTGACCACCTCTCCAGTCAATGAATTCGTTGACCATTCTAGATTTTAATGGGCCACCCTGCTTTTGGGCCTCCGCTGACCCACTTGCTCTTCATTCGGTCAATGACAGCGTTGACCGTTCAGGTAAAATTGGGCTATTATGAATTTGGATCGTTTCCTCCTTTGTGGGTTGACCCATCACTAGTGTCCCTATCAGAACTCGTGCCTTACATTTATATAGCATATTAACGTATTTATGTTAATAACGTTACCGTTTATATATTATGATATGCATAATATGACCACTTATTGACGAATTGTGATTTTATTTTTTGAAATATTGAAAATTGAGCACCAAAAATGTTACAATGAACAATAAAATTTGTTATTTTTATAATTTTAAAATAACTAATATTATTACAATTGAATTTGGAATATTTTAAAAGATTTTTTTATTAATTTTGATAATATTTTAAATAATAATTTTACTATTATTGTATTTAAATCATGCTTTTTTAATTATTAAATGATAAATTATTTTATATAAATACTCATGTCATATTATTAATATTTTATGTCGATGATGTTTTATAATTTATTTTTCTTATATAAAAAATAAATAATGTTATTATGTTTATTAAAATATCTGTTTTGTGAAAGCAATAATTTAATATGTATATCGATAGAATAAATTAAATTATAATAAAATAGAGATTAATTGTTTGGAATTTTGGAACTCAATGTACGAAATGTTAAAGACCGTATATCCTTGTTATTTTATTTTAACATCTTCTACAGCAAAAATATCTCAACGATTAAATTAATTATGAATATTAATTTAAAAATAATTAAAATGGTTAAATATTATTTTAAAAAATACTTTATTTTATTACTAATGAGCTTGTAGGAACCCATCACACAATATAAAATCTACTTTTATAAAAATAATGAGTTATTATTAAATTTATTTTTCTAGTTTTATAAATTATAATATAAAAATATTTAATAAAATAAATAAAATATAATTAATTTTTTATATTTTATTTAATTTTATTATATATATGTTTTATTTTTTATATCCTGATCATATCTGGTATTATATGAACTGTCACATATATGTGCTGTGTAGCATAGTTGGGCCACGTGCCGAATTGAGTTGGGATATATTTGTGCCGTGTGGTATCGATATGACATATTTACATGTGGATACACCGAATAAATGGACAGTGTTCGGCCGATTATGGCCCATTTAACACCTTTACAAGGAAAGAGAAAAATATGATTCTGAACCAATTTTTAGTTAACTATTTATATCTTTAATCAATGTGTTTATATTAATAAATTTACTATTTTTATATTATCATATGCGTAATTTAATAATCTATTAACAAAACGTAATTTCGATTACCAAAGTATTGAAAATTGAGCGCCAAAGATACTATAATGACTATTAAAATCTATCTATATCATCTATTGTTGTGGTGACAAATGATTTTCAAACCAATCATCTATACTTTAAATCAATGTGTCTATGATTTCGTGATTACTGCTCTTATACTATGAAATACATAATTTTATTATTACATTGTTAATATTCACTTTTAATTTTTTTGAAGTAATAAAAATCGAGTGACGAAGTATCTTATCATTAACTAAATTTGGTTCCAATTTACTATAGGCTGAGGTAACAATCCATATTTGAATTGACCATTCACATAATAAATAAATACATTCATAATATTAACATTGCTATCATTACTTTTTAACATACTAAATTTAATATTATATTTACAAAATACGAATTTAATTACCCAAAATTGTAGAAAATAATTGGCAAACACATGACGATGAACACCTGAATCATACGCTATAAACCCTTGTTAAACTTTGTGCCGGAAGCGTGTGTGTATTCGTGCCATGGAAGTGGGTATGAATTTCTAAATATATTATTTGTTATGTTTCATGTGTAGCACAACTTAAAACCAATTCTGCTTATATTCATACACTTTTATTTGGGATCCCATATTATATAGAAAAAAAGAGAGAATAAATCTTATAATAATATTTAGATATCTCCATAATAATAAATATTTACTTATAAAAGTCCAAAAAAATTAAACTATATAGTTACATGTCTATACTAACAATACAAAATGGACAATATATTATTATATTAACTTAAATCACTATATAAGTTGGAGTCTATAATCCCACGTCGTTTGACAAAGAAAAAAATATGAGTATTATAGTAAAGTTTAAATATTTTAATAATAATAAGTCGTTTTCTAGGGAAAGACAGGAAGAATAAAACCATATTGGTACAATCATATACCTATTATCCAAAGTAAATAATATATTATTATGTAGAATTAGAGTCATATATATGGTTCAAAACGGATAAAATGTTATTATATCAAATCCAATAGCTAAATATTTGTATCAAAGCTGTTTATAATCGAAAGAGTGCGAACATGAGTCAAACTAACATTGAGCCGTGCCATACACGGTGAGAATATCATTCTTTAAGTGGGGTAGAGTGTGGGAATTAATATCTATGCTCCCTCATCATCTGAAAAATGAAAAATAAAAGAGGATAAATTTTATAATAAAAAATTAAATATTTTTATGATAATACATATTTTTTTAAGTAAACCCCCAAAAATAATAAAATTGTGCAGGCATAGGCTCATATTTATGGTACACAGTGGATACTATGTCTTCATATAAAATAAGATCAGTATATTAAATTCAGAAAGATCTATAAATGAATCGTGTACATAAAAAATTTTATATAAATGAATCATATAAAATTGACATTTTGAAACCCCAAAAATGACAAACGAGAGGAGAAGAATAAGTACCTTTGGAGAAGATTTTTTATTTCGAGTTCTTGTTCTGTACTAGCTTGCAAAGAGTGAAAGATTCAGAGAGAGAGATAGCACACGCATATTGCAGCTGAGGAATTCAGTTTAGGGTTAGGAAACAAAACTCCATACAACGACTGTTGGATCAATTACGAAAAGAAAGACGATTATTTTTCATGAGGTTAATGTTAGCCGTTGATTGTTATTATATCAAATGACTGAAATAAAATGATCTTTTATACTTTTTTATAGCCATCCGATCAACTGACGGCTTAGATGGCCCCTCTCCCACGTCCCGAGCCGGGTTGGCATGATGTGCGGAATGATTAAGCGGATAACCATAACGTAGGCGATGATGTAATTCAAAAGATCTCTTTGTGGCCGTGACAGCCCGACCCTGTTCCCTTCAATATCGGTTAGTTGTGACGTAGGGCATGATGTCTTTCAAAGACTTTTTCGGGTGGTCCTTTCACTGATGGGATGTTGATTTGCATACAGGAAACCGGCTGATTTCTGTTATAGATCTCCATTCTCAGTGTCTCGCCTGTAAGCAGATCCACTTAGTGGGATACAGAAGGGAGGGGATTGAGAGGAAGATGGAAGGAGCAGTAAGAAGAATTAAGCTAGGCTCGCAAGGCCTTGAGGTATCCGCACAGGGGCTTGGCTGCATGGGCATGTCCATGTCTTACGGCCCGGCCAAGCCAGAAGAGGACATGATCAAGCTCATCCACCATGCCATCAACTCCGGCGTCACCTTCCTCGACACCTCTGATATTTACGGCCCACACACTAATGAAATTCTCATCGGCAAGGTATATCTAATCAATCTCTAAATCGTTCTTAATCTTTATTTTGGGAATAACCATGAAACTAACCCCCATATTTTCATCTATGGACAATTAATTTCCTAGGCTTTGAAAGGAGGGATGAGAGAGAAAGTGGAGTTAGCTACTAAATTTGGGATCAGAAATGTGCATGACAGGAGGGATATTTCTGGTGACCCAGCTTATGTGAGGGCAGCTTGCGAGGCCAGCCTGAGGAGGCTTGATATCGATTGCATCGATCTTTATTATCAGCATCGGATTGATACTCGCATACCCATCGAAGTCACGGTTCGTTCCTTCCCTTAGCCCCTGCCTGGGTAAATTATGCCCACAAGATTTCGACTTACGTGATTTTTTAAATACTGTACCATTTTTTATCACGACAAGATGGGGGAGCTCAAGAAGTTGGTTGAAGAGGGTAAGATTAAGTACGTGGGTTTGTCGGAGGCTTGTGCTTCAACCATCAGAAGAGCCCACTCTGTTCACCCGGTTACAGCGGTGCAGTTAGAGTGGTCCCTTTGGACAAGAGATGTAGAAGAAGAAATTGTACCAACTTGCAGGTAAGATGTTTGTTGTATTTACCGAACCACTTTTGGTGATCTATTACTTCCAGTTTGAACAATGGTTCGTTTATGTATTGCAGAGAGCTTGGGATTGGTATTGTTCCGTACAGCCCTCTAGGGAGGGGTTTCTTTGCCAAAGGGTCAAAAGTGATTGAGAACTTGTCAGCTAATGACTACCGACAGGTTTGTTTCTCCGTGCCCCTTGATTAATTAATTAACTCTACTTAAACGATCTGTCCATAAATTGTTTGATTAGGTGATTCTTCTACGTTCTACATTCTTTCATGTCTCTATAAATTAAGCTGTTAATTGAGTACCCAGATATATTGATCTACTATGACACTGCATTCGTAACTCAATGCCTATATTGCATAAAAACCTGTAAACTAATAACAATAAATTTTGAAATTAACATCTGAAGTACGGAATTAACATCTGAAGCCCTTTTACCAAGGGCCGGTTAGGGTAGTGGAGGGTGAGGAGGTTTCAGTTTGATATTGTGGGGGCTCAACTCTTCCCCCTCTACAAGAGATCAGTTTATTGTTTTCCTTTGGTACCGTGCCTGTGGTGAATTGCATGAAAGCTGTAACATCTAATTTTCAAATTATGCATTATGTTATTAGAATTAATTATATTAAGTAAATTTTTTAGAATGATTGAATGTTTAAAAAAAGAAACTAAGTATTTGAAAAAAATTAGTTGACTCTTGACCCGCTCACGTGCAGTTATCAAGTACAACTTAGCATAATAGGTGGCGCTCATGCGTGGTAGAGGCGCATTCTGTGTAGCTTTATAGAATTCTGTGTAGCATAATTGTTGGATGCTGAGTAGATATCGGACTAAAAAAAAGATTTTGCCAAATTTTGTGACTTAGCGATAATTGTTTAATGGTTTTTATTGTCCGATCACATTTTGATATTTAGTTAAGTTTTTTATATCATTATATTTATATTTTTATATTTGAGATGTGACAAAAGAACCCCCTCAATTGGTCACACCGTTTCTAATGAAAATGGCCATATTTTTTGCTATTTAAAGTACCGCAGAATGTATGCTAGTGGGAACCAAACTAGCGAATAAGCTTTCTAATGCAATGTATTCCTTTTTCCCGTGTAGCGCCTCCCGAGGTTCCAGCCCGAGAACATGAAGCACAACGCTCACATATTCGAGAGGGTGAATGAAATAGCAACAAGGAAAGGATGCACACCATCACAGCTAGCACTTGCCTGGGTGCACCATCAAGGAGATGATGTGTGCCCAATACCCGGTACTACCAAGATTGAAAACTTCAACCAAAACATCGCGGCATTGTCCGTGACATTGACACCGGAGGAGATGGAGGAGCTCCAGTCTCTTGCTTCTGGCGATGCTGTAAAGGGCTTTAGGCAAGCTAATCTTACTTGGTTGGATTCGGATACTCCACCCTTATCTTCTTGGAAAGGCAATTAGCCAAATAGCTCCGGAAAGGCAGAAGAATATGTGCATCTATTTCTATATATATGCATCTGTGTATGTAATGTAATATGCATGCTGGGATGGCTCGTCTGAGGTCTTCCATGAGGAAGATTTTGGGTCATGAAAAATTTGTCCAGTCTCGTGTCAAAATTTATAAGATGCAATGAGTAAATAAAAAATTCATACGACTACCTTTCTATTAGACTGTCAATCACACGTGTTATTCCTAATGTGTGTGTTAATGTAAGAGCATAGTAAAAATTAAAATGCAACTATGAAAATAGAAATTTATCTTGATAGATTAGATCATTTAACGAATGTAGCCGGAGCATCCATCCGTCTTCTAATTTTTATTTTTTTTGTTTGAGAAGATTAGGTAGGACTTGTAAAGAGCATACAAGGGTAGAGTTTTGATTATTTGTAAAGTAAAAGTAGTAGTGTTGTTATATTTGTCACCATTAACAATATCAACTCAGGTAAGAGCTTCTTAATCGATCATTTATACTTATGTTATTTTTACTATTAATTTACATAACAGCATATGATATTAATACCTCGTATGACATTTATACAATATTTTGATCTAGGTTTTCAACCTTCACGGTTCTTGTTATGGAACACACATTATTTCTTAGGTGATGAACTTATGCAGGTATTAATTACACCAGGGTGTGTCCCTTTCTTGCTGTTATTTCAATGACTTGTTCAAAACGTTGTGCAGCATGGCATACAAGTCCAATTGCGATCACACTCACCGCCATTGTCCTCCTGGCATTTTTTTTCATTATATTGCAACATTTTTTTTTTCAAATTTATGATTAATTTTTATAAAATATCAGATATATATTTCATTACTAAATGCTAAAATGATGGTTAAAGAGCACAATGAGATGCTTGAAAAATCGGTGATTTATAAAATTTTATTGATTCTTATCGATTTTATAGTATATAAAATCTTTTATCATATTTTATCACACAAAAACTCTAAATAGACATTAAATTTTTTTTGCACCCTTTAATGTTTTTCAACATTATCAACTATCATGACTTAAAATTATAGTCAATTTTACCTAAAATCTTATCTATTTATAAATCAATACAAAAAATGAATTCTAAAAGGCAAATAAAAAATAAATGGAAGGCGTTGTTAATTTCTTTATTTTTCTATAAAATTTAATAAATGTTATATTCATTGATAACTCATTCATCATCCCCTCTTTCATATGTTTTATTATATTTTTAAAAATAAAAAAAATTAAAATCAAAATCAATTTTATATATAAAGTGTGATAAGTATGATGAATGGATAGGATAGAAAAATTTTTTTTTTTCTGTATTCGCAGGGTGTTGCCATTTCCTCACTACAGCTGTAGCAAAAATCATTGCTAATGCCAAAGCTAACCTTCACAGCCATTGTCAGCCTTCAACCACCACCACCACGGATCTTCTTCAATCAGTGCAGCAAGTTGTCGAAGTTGACTGCTGTCCCGTAAAACCCAGCGCATCCGTATCTTCGTATAGTATAATGTGGCCTTCAGCCCAAAATGGTGAGCCGGCCCAAGCCGTTGAGCCGTCCTTGAGTCGGCCCACGAGCCGCCAAGCCACGAACGCAACCGGCTTCAGAAAGCCGTTTTCGTGTGGCAGAGCAAAATCGTTCGTTTCATCTTTCTCGATGATTTTGTAACCATTTGGCGTTTTACTCAGTTAATTACTGAAACATTAGTGGTACATTAAGTAGTGATAACTCTCACATTAAATCAATTCATCAATTTTGGCCGGTTTGAGTACCAAACGTTCGGTTGAGGCGGATGATGGTTTCGCCTATAAATTGAACCTTCTGGCTTTGTCCCTAGCACCCAACTCAAGTTATACACCATCTAAACGAGTGAAAGAGTGTCCAAAAGCACGGAGCCCGTCCGAATCACAAGTTGGAAAACAGAGCACTAAATGGTCGGAGGTATATTAATCGATTTTAAAATTTCGCATTTGTGGTTGTTTTAGCCACATAAATTTCTAACATTTGGTATCAGAGAAAGGCTTCAACTCTGCCTTTGTTGTTCTGTTATTTTTCGATTTTTTCCTGAATTTGTAAAAACCTAAAATCTTCATTTTTTTGAAGATTCGATTCAAACGAGCACTGGAAATCGATGGAAAATTAAATTTTCAAAATTTTCATATATTTTTTATCATTTATGGTGTTCATATCGTGCTGTTTGAATCGGGTCTGAAATTCGGGTTGAGTCGTTTGTTGTCGGGTTCAAGAAAACCGCGAAGGTAAACGACGACTTGAACGGCGTCGTTTTTCGCCCGGCGATTATAAACGTCGTCGTTTTCTGGCTTTTGTTTTGTGCTTCTGAACGACATCGTTTCGTTGTAACGAATTCGGTTATTAAAACGACGTCGTTTTGCTACAATTTAAAAAAAAATTTAATTATATCGGTTATAGGCCGTTTCGTTCGCGGCCCAAATCCGTTTCGTGCGCGGCTCAGGCTTCTGGCCCGTTACTGTAGCAGAACGGAAATTAAAATGCGAACCCAGGCTTCGGCTGACGGGATTCGAACCCGGGTCGCAGAGGAGGGAGAAGCGGCATTTGCCGCTTGCGCTGCTAAGCGCCTTGCACTATTTTTCGCATTTTAATTTTATTTATATTTTTATACAGAGTATATATATATTATATATACGTATATATTTGTATATATATATAATTATATTATTATATATAAAGTATAAAATATAATATCCAGAATATAATTGTATATACGTATAAATAATGTCTTGTGATTAAAATAATTTAATTAATTGAGGATTAGCCACAGCACCCTTAATTAATAAAATTATTTATTTTTATTATCACGTGTGGTATAAAGACATAAATTGTGACAATTATTTTGATATAATAAAATTTATCCCACAGAAAATTTTATTATATTAAATTAATTAATCAGGATAAAATGTCAAATTATTTTCTTAATTTGCCCACAGGGATTAAGAAAGGAATATAATTTGATAGTTTTATTACTTTTTGGACATGAATCTACTTGAATTAAGAATTTGCATGGGTAATTTTATGTCGATTGATTCATGATTTATCTTTACATTGGTAAAATATAATTTTGTAATTTGTTAGCCTCAATTTTGGATGTTAAGTATGTATTTATTTTTATGCGGCTATTCAATCAGTAAATCTTTCCGATATTAGATGTGAAAGTTAGAGCTAAAGGTGACAACTATAAAGTGTGGAAGGAGAGAATTCTTCTTCACTTATGGTGGTGAATATCGATTATCTTTATCAGGAAAAGGCAAACCGGCTCTCTACCCTTACCGGCCTCCGGATGAGGTAACTCTTTATGAGCGTTGGGAGCGATCTAATCGCCTTAGTTTAATGTTCATAAAGATAAAAATTTCTATTTGGTATTCGTGGTTGCGTCGACCAAAGCATACTAAAGTGCGGGATTTCTTGAAAGGCCGTAGATGAAGCGATTTGTGACTTCAGATAAGGCACTTGTAAGCACTCTAATAATGAAGTTTTCATCTATTAGGCTCACCATTGTTAAGGGTGTGCGTGAGCACATAATGCAAATAAGGGATATTGCAGCTCAACTGAAAAATCTAGAGATGAAAATGTCTGAACCTTTCATTGTACACTACATTTTAAATTCGCTTGCACCGCAATATGTACTTTTTAAAATCTCTTATAACACACATAAGGATAAATGGTCAATCAATGAACTCATGACCATGTGTGTTCAAGAGGAAGGAAGGCTCATGATGGAGCAAAGTGAGAGCGTCTTCATGCAAAAAGAAAGAAGGTTCAAGACGCAGGCCAAATCAAAGGAAAAAAGTAAAATACCTCCCCAATCTGATATCAAGAAGAAGTCTAAGTGCTTCTTCTATAAAAAGAAGGGACACGTAAAGAAGGACTGTTTTAAGTATCAAAATTGGCTTGAAAAGAAAGGTAATCCATTCTCTTTTGTATGTTATGAATCTAATATGGTTAATATTGTACATAACACATGGTGAATTGACTCTGGTTCTACAATCCATATTCTAATTCCTTACAGGGCTTGCAAAACCTAAGGAAACCAATGGGCAGTGAACAATGCATCTTTTCCGAAAACAAGATGCGTTCACATGTGGAGGCCATTGGAACATGCAATTTAATTTTGAGTAGTGGTTTTGTTTTGTCTCTTGAAAAGACTTTTTACATTCTAAATTTCTCTAAAAATTTGATTTCTGTTTCGAGACTTGTACCTTTTGGATATTCCTTTACATTTTCAGACTCATTATTCAGTTTATCTTATAAGTCTGATATTGTTGGGAATGATACACTGTCTGATGGTCTTTATTATTTGAATTTACAAAACAATATCAATTTCAATACTGTGCATGTTAATAATGGAATTAAAAGATGTGTTATGAATGAATGTTTCTCGATGTTGTGGCATAAGAGATTGGGACATATCTCCATTGATAGACTCAAAAGATTAGTAAATGATGGGGTACTTAGTACTCTAGATTTTACTGACTTTGAGACTTGTGTGGACTGCATTAAAGGAAAGCAGACCAACAAGACTAAGAAAAATGCCAAGAGGAATTCGGAAATATTAGAAATCATACATACTGATATTTATAGTCCTGATATAGACTCATATGGCCCAAAATATTTCATCACCTTTATTGATAATTTCTCATGATATATGTATCTTTACTTGTTTCATAATAAATATGAAGCCTTGGATGCTTTTAAATTGTTTAAAGCAGAAGTAGAGAAATAAACTGAAAAAAATATCAAAATTGTGAGATCAGATAGAGGTGGAGAGTATTATGGTAGATATACTGAAGATGGACAAATGCCTAGTCCATTTGTAAAGTTTCTTCAAGAAAATGGGATTGTTGCCCAATACACTATGTCTGGTTCTCCGGACCAAAATGGTGTAGCAGAAAGAAGAAACCGAACATTATTGGACATGGTGAGGAGTATACTTAGTAACTTCGAACTTCTAAAATCTTTGTGGAGTGAAGCTCTTAAAACGGCGGTGTACATATTAAACCGGGTCCCAAAAAAAGCTGTTTTAAAAACTCCTTTTGAGTTATGAAAAGGTTGAAAACCGAGTTTACAACATGTACGCGTATGGGGATGCCCATCCGAAGTAAGAATTTATAAACCACATGAAAAGAAATTGGACCCAAGAACCATAAGTGGGCATTTCATTGGATATGCTAAACGGTCTAAGGGATACAGATTTTACTGTCCATCACATACCACTAGGATTGTGGAATCAAGAAATGTAAAATTTCTTGAGAATGACTTAATAAGTGGGAGGAAACGATCAAGAACTGATCATTTGGATTCAGAACCCTTCACTTCATTTGATAGGTTGATTGATGTACACAACACCCATCATGATCAATCTGGTGTTGAACAACCAATCAATATTATTCCATAAAATGTTGATCCTGTTCCAGTTGATCATGAAATTCAGGATTTATCTGAAATAGTTGTACAACATGCTCCTGTTGAGGATGACGATATAATATTAAGAAGGTCTTCTAGAATGAGAAAGTCAGCAATCCCTAGTGATTATGTTGTATATCCTGGAAGAGTCGACTACAATGTGGGAGCTAAAAATGATCTGAAATATTTTCACAAGCCATGAGTTGTAATGAATCACAATTATGGCATATTTCTTTATGAAAGAAGAGATGAGTTCCATGAGTAGCAATAGAGTCTGGGATCTTGTTAAATTGCCTAAAGGGGCGAAAGCCATAGGGTGTAAATGAGTCTTTAAAACAAAGAAAGACTCATTAGACAATATTGAAAGATATAAGGCAAGACTCGTTCCTAAAGGTTACACTCAGAAAGAAGGAATTGATTACAATGAGACTTTTTCTCCTGTATCTAAAAAGGATTCTCTTCGTATAATTTTGGCATTGGTTGCTCATTTTGATATGAAATTGTAACAAATGGATGTGAAAATAGCATTTTTAAATGGTGATCTAGGGGAAGAGGTTTACATGAAACAACCAGAAGGATTCTCCTCTAGTGATGGTGAGCAATTGGTGTGCAAATTAAAGAAGTCCATACATGGATTGAAACAAGCATCCCGTCAATGGTATTTGAAATTTGATGAAATTATCTCTTCATTCGATTTTGAAGAGAATATTTTGGATCAATGTATATACCAAAAGGTCAGTGGGAGTAAGACTTATTTTCTTGTCTTATATGTAGATGATATTTTACTTGCATCCAATGATAAAGGGTTATTGTATGAGGTGAAACAATTTCTCTCTAAAAATTTTGAAATGAAGGATATGGGTGATACATCTTATGTCATTGACATAAAGATACATCGAGAAAGACCGCGTTGTGTTATGGGTTTGTCTCAAGAGACCTATATCAATAAGGTTTTAGAGAAATTTCGGATGAAAGATTGTTCACCGAGTGTAGCACCCATTGTGAATGTTGATAAGCTCAATTTGAGCCAATGAAAAGCGATTTGGAGCGGAAAGCGGATCAAGAACATTAGTATGCTTAGTTGTTGGAAGTTTGATGTATGCTCGGGTATGTACAAGACCGACATAGCATTTTGCGATTGGAATGTTGGGAAGATTTGAGTAATCAGAATCGAACAACTGAAAAGTTGCAAGAAAGTCATGAGGTATCTTTAAGGTACCAAAGATTTCATACTTACGTATAGACGGACCAAACCAATCTGGAAGTTCGGGGTACTCGATTCGAGACTTCGTTGGGTGTGTTGATTCTCGTAAATCAACATCCGGTTACATATTTTTGTTTGGTGGTGGATGTATATCTGGCGGAGTGCAAAGCAAACTTTGATTGCTACTTTCACTATGGAGGCCGAGTTCGTTTGCTTGTTTCGAGGCTACAAAGCATGGTGTATGGATGAGGAATTTCATGTCTAGGCTTAGAGGGTTGATTCCATCTCGAGGCCATTAAAGATATTTTGCGATAATTAATTCTTTATTTTTCCGGCTAAAAATAACAAAAGTAGATCGAAGTAAATACATTGACATTCGATTTTTAGCCGTAAAGGAGCGCATTAAAGGAAAGGAAATTACTATTGAGTATATCAAAGACATTTGAATTGATGATCGCCGATCCTTTGACAAAGGCATGCCACCACCATTACTGATTGAGGATCTTGTATACGAAATGGGATTGAGTTCTATTTTGTAATTTTCATTGTATGGACAATGATGTTGTAAATTCCTAATTTAATGTTGTGATATTTCTCAAAATTGTGTACACATTAATTAGTTAATTTGAGAATATCATTAAGTTGGACAAAGAATAAACATAGGGTTTATTCATAAAGTAAAGTTATCGGATGACTTGAGAAATTAATATATTGTAATACATTGAAGATATTACTCATTATTAGAGGACTTATCGCCATGATTCATATATTTATTTCTTAAAGTTTGAAAAATTAATGATCTTAGTTATCATATCAAGTTAAATATGGACCAAGTGGGAGAATGTGGGCTTCAGCCCAAAATGGTGAGCCGGCCCAAGCCGTTGAGCCGTCCTTGAGCAGGCCCACGAGCCGCCAAGCCACGAACGCAACCGGCTTCAGAAAGCCGTTTTCGTGTGGCAGAGCAAAATCGTTCGTTTCATCTTCTCGATGATTTTGTAACCATTTGGCGTTTTCTTTTCGGTTAATTCTTAAAGCATTTGTGATCCATTAAGTGGTGATAACTCTCCTATTAAATCAATTCATCAATTTTGGCCGGTTTGAGTACCAAACGTTCGGTTGAGGCGGATGATGGTTTATTTTATAAATCAACAGCCACTTTGTCGCAGACGTGGCTTAAGTTATATCATCTAAACTTAGTGAAGGAGTGTCAGGAAGACGGAGGGGCGTTCGAATCGCAAGTTGAAAAACAGAGCACCAAATGGCCGAAGGTATATTAATCGATTTTAAAATTCTGTATTTGTGGTTATTTTAGCTACATAAATTTATAACATATAACACACGTAACCTCCTGCTTTCCTGCCCGAAAGAGAGTGAGAACGCTGAGAGAAGGAAGAAAAAGGTAAGATGGCCGCAGTGAGAAGGATGAAGCTAGGCTCTCAAGGCCTTCAAGTATCAGCACAAGGACTTGGATGCATGGGCATGTCGGCCTTTTATGGCCCTCCAAAGCCCGAAGAGGACATGATCGCTCTCATCCACCACGCTATTAACTCCGGCATAACCTTCCTCGACTCCTCCGACATGTACGGTCCCAAAACCAACGAAATACTCCTGGGCAGGGTAACTGAAACTTTTCGAAGGCGTAACTTTTGCGTGTAACTTCTGTGATTTCATATAAGGAATTGAGACGGGTATTGATTAATTTATGTGAAAAATTTGTGTTTTTTTGAATGATGGCACGGTAGGCGTTGAAATCTGGGATGAGAGAGAAAGTGGAGTTAGCTACGAAATTTGGGATCAGACTTGTAGATGGAAAGAGAGAGATTCACGGCGACCCTGCTTATGTCAGGGAAGCTTGCGAGGGGAGCTTGAAGCGGCTCGATGTGGATTGCATCGATCTTTATTATCAGCATAGGATTGATACCAGAGTTCCTATTGAAGTCACGGTTTGCCCTTATCCACTGCCTTGTTTCTTTTCCCCTATTGAGGTTCTTCTTTTGCAGCTATTGAAGGTAGGATATTTTCATCTCTGCTTTTCATAGCTAAACGGGAGTGTCTGATTTGTTCGCTTTGATATATGAAAGTAAAGATGTCGGAAATTATATTATTTTGGGCGCAATCGTTCCCTTTTGCAAACCTTAAACTTGGCTTGAAAGTGCTTGGTTAAGGCTTGTTCAAGCTTGGCTTGAGAAGTCTAACAAGTGAAGCTCAAAATCGAAATTTGAAGCGTATTAAGCTCAATTTGCAAAGCTTGAGCGAGATATTACTTGGCTTGGCTCATCATACATGGTAGACCAAGCTATTGACCTGGACTAGATCTCCTGGTTTAAAATTGGTTGAGCTTTGTTATTGAGACCAACAAGCTGAAATCATGCCTAGTTTTATCATCCTTAGATTAGTAACAAGCCAAAGCCATGGACTACTTGGAACTAATCATCTATATTCCTGGGTAGGATTGCTCAAAATGGGAAAATAGCAAGTCATTTGATTGGTTCCTTTGTCGATTTGTTTCTATTTGCGGTCATTTTCCCTGTAAGTGGTGAACAAGGCAGTCCCACTTTTGCATAAGCTTTGTTTAATACAAGATCATGGATGTTTCCATTTCAAATTGCTTGATCTAATCTGCTGTAGCTGTCTGATTTCCACTTAGTATATACTTATTTTTGCTAATTTTAATAGATGGGGGAACTCAAGAAACTAGTTGAAGAGGGTAAAATCAAGTACATTGGTCTATCTGAAGCATCTGCTTCGACAATAAGAAGAGCGCATGCTGTTCACTCTATAACAGCTGTGCAGTTGGAATGGTCCTTGTGGACAAGGGACGTGGAGGAAGAGATAGTGCCTACTTGCAGGTTTGAGACATCTAGATGTCTACTTATTCATGTATGGAATGTTGATCTCTCGAAATTCTAAATGTCTTTTCCAAAATTAGGGAGCTCGGTATTGGCATTGTGGCATATAGTCCTCTAGGGAGAGGATTCCTTTCTTATGGTCCGAAAATGGTTGAGAAGTTCACAAAGGATGACTTTCGACAGGTCTGTGTATATTACATATGCATTAGTTTTTAGGCTGTAAATGTAAAACTTCAGTGTGATTGTTATCTCAGCTTCATTGTATTACTTTTATGCAAAGTCTCCTATATGTCTTCCAGTGATTGCTTGATTGTTTGGTGCTTGTGGTGTCATGACCTCACTTAAATGTTTTTCTTCCCTTAATACCGATATGAACGGCAATATTCCATTTGTATGTATGTGTCTTGAAGATAGCATCCTATAAACCTGTTAAAGCAGGAAGAAGTAAGGTTTGAAGGGTAATTGGCTGGGCTGATTCTCACTGTCAGGTAGTTACGCTACTTGACAAGTTCTTTCTACATAATAAATAGTCTATTCTATTTGTAGCCACCTACTTGTTAAGGGAAATATTGGCTGATATATCAGATAAATTTTAACAAATATTAGGTATATTGATGATACAACAATACATAGTGAAATCATGGGGTTGATATCAATATATATCAGTTAATATTTTGATATCTGTGAATATTTCATTCATTGCTTCCCTCCCTTTTTGTGCCCCTTCCTTGTCAGTTTGTATGTTGTTGAAGCAAGCACTTTCAATTTACTTGCTCATTCACATCCATGTCTATTCATATCTCTGCTTTTTACTGACCTATCGTTTGACATCTAATGCAACTTATGTGTTTCAACATGGTATAGTATCTTCCAAGGTTCCAGGCAGAGAATATTGAGCATAACAAATGCATATTTGAACGGGTTAGTGAAATTGCAGCAAGAAAGGGGTGCACTCCAGCACAGCTAGCGCTTGCATGGGTCCATCATCAAGGAGAGGATGTGTGCCCCATACCTGGTACCACAAAGATTGAAAACCTCAATCTCAACATCGGAGCCTTGTCAGTGAAACTAACACCAGAAGATATGGCTGAGCTAGAAGCCCTTGCTGCAGGAGATGCTGTTAGGGGTGATAGGTATCAATCTGGTTCCTCTACTTGGAAGAATTCAGAAACTCCATCCTTGACTTCCTGGAACCCTCAATAAATTCATGCATTTTGCCTGCTCGAGTTGGGTTGAGCTTATGTAGCAGGATGCAGTTCTTTTGCTATTTTAACTGAGAAGTTCTGTTGGAACAATACTCTGATTAGATATTTATTGTGACTTATGATTGCACTTCTATCAGTATTGACGGTGTAACAATTCAAAAATTGAATTCCACTATAAATTGAATTCAAAAATTGATTTCACCAGGCGTGCCCTGTTGAGACGGCGACTGACAGTGGTTGCAGGTTCCTTCGGAATCGACGAGGTTGCTTGGCTGGCGTTCTCGGCCGTGCATGAGGCAGCCCTCGTCCTTGCGTGGCATTCCTTATTGTTTTGTGGGCTCGCGGACTTATCGGAGAAGGCAGCTCTCGGAGGATCTCTTGAGGGAAGTCCTTGAGTCTCCCCTCGACCTCTCGGACTGATCTGAGACTCGGCAAGACTTCTGGGGTCCTCGGGCTTCTTCTTGTTCTCGTATCTGGATGCTGCTAGCGATGTCCTCGAGCTTCCTTGTGAACTGACGGGACCCCTCGGACTTCTGTTGTGGCTCTGGCCTTTGGGACATCGGCCTCTGTTTTGGGCCTCTCGGGCTGTCCAGCCTTCTTGGCTTGTGGGCGCCTTTCCGAGCCTTTCGCTTGGGCCTTTCCTTTGGGCCGTGTTTTATGGGCCCATATATTGGGGCCCAACAGATTCAAATCTCAATTTACCACTATAATATACTACCTGCTAAAATATAATTATGGTCGAATATATATACTTATGAAAACTCTACTATTTTTTTCATAATTATTGATTTTTTTATTTTTAAAAAAATATTCATAATTTTTAACTTAAATATAGAGCTTTCTCCTTAAATTCCATAACTTCTAAACATGTAACGCTTATACTTCTGTAGAAATTAAGTTACAATAAATCCTAAAACATAAAATACTAAATTAACAAGAAAGTACAAAAAAATGTCAATAATAAATATGTAGAAATCAACAATAATGTAGAATTTACTGTATTTTATTTCATTAGCAAAACATACAAAATAGTTTTTATATAAATTTTTAGTACATACAAAATATATACTTAACAGTTTGAAACATATAGAACCAATTTTTACTAAAATTAGAACATGCAAGCATCTATATGAAATTTCAGCATATATAAAGAATCTTTAGTTAAATTTCAGAACATGCAAGAGATTATAAATGAAAATCAAGCATGGAAGAACATATTATTATAAATTTAGAACATGCATGAGTCATTTAGTTTATAAATTCTGACATACAAGCTAAAATAGTGCAAAATTTAGTTGATATAAACAATATATATATACTTAAATATAGAATTCATACATAATTATAGAGAAATTAGTAAATTTTTATATGCATGCTAAATATAAATATCACAACTTTAAAATTATATAATATAAGAGTATTTAAAATAAAAAATATTTAAAAAATTTAGCAAGAATAATAACAAATAAAGAAAATTTGGAGTACATTTGTCTTGACTATAAATTGTTAATTCTAGCTTAGATTTACTTAAATTGAGCTCCTCTGACGTCTTCTCTCTCCCTCTCTCTTCTCTTTATCTCATTCTCCCTCATCTCTCAAATTTAGCCAAAAATTGATAAAAATACAGCCGAGTATCCTATTTATACTAAATGGCGCATGAACACTACTTAGGAGCGCTTTGAATACGCTAATCCCACAAAAAATGGTGGTTAAGTTTCCCCTCAGACATACTTTGAGCGTTTACATACTAGAATTGATGCTTAGGAACCAATTAGTCATCTATCAACTCGGTATAATTTGATCCAAATATAATTTTTGACATAATTTTTTCATCTTTTAACCTCAAATCTAATTATATTAATTTAATTAATTAAAATTATGATAAAATTTAAACTTGCATCTTATATTTACATAGCATATTAATGTATTTACGTTAATAAAATTACTATTTATATATTATGATATGCATTATTTAATCTCTTATTGACAAATTGTGATTTTGATTTTTGACATATTGACAATCAAACACCAAAAATATTACCATGAACAATAAAATTTAAAATTTTCATGATTTTAAAAGTAACTAATATTATTACAAATGAATTTGAAATATTTTAAAAGATTTTTTTATTAATTTTGATAATATTTTAAATAATAATTTTACCATTATTGTATTTAAATCATGCCCTTTTAATTTTAAAATGATAAATTATTTCATATAAAATATACATGTCATATTATTAGTATTTTATATCAATGATATTTTACAATTTATTTCTTCTTATGTAAAAAATAAATAATGCTATTATGTTCATTAAAATATCTTTTTTGTGAAAGCAATAATTTAATATATATATATATATTAATAAAATAAATAAAATTATAAAAAAATAAAGATCGACTGTTCAAAATTTTGAAACTTAATATACTAAATGTTAAAGACCATATATATTTTTTATTTTATTTTAACATCTTTTATAACAAAAATATTTTAATAATCGAATTGATTATAAGTACAGACTAAAAGTTAATTAAAATAGTTAAATACTTTTAAAAAAATACTTTATGTTGTTACTAATAAATTTGTAGGAACACATCACACGATATAAAATTTACTTTTGAGTCCAATTGCTATAATTTAATGACAATTTAAAAATTTTTGGGGGATGATTTTGATTTTCGCTATATATTAATAGCGATAAAGGTAAATGTAAATTTTAAATATATATTATAATTATTTATAAAACATATTCATTAATATTGTAATTCATTATATTTTTTAAAAATATTTTTTAAAATAGTGGAGAAATCCTCTAAAACTAGCTTATTCTGCTACAATAATGGACCCCATATAAATTAACATTGCGTATATATTTGTTTTAAAGAATTTTAAATTAATATGAGGATAACTGATAATACAAAAGAAATAAATGTCCGTATCTATCATTATATACATATAATATATAATTTATATTAACCACACTTAATAAGAAAACCATCCGCATCAATAAAAGTGGTCAAGGAAATTTGGTTTATTTAGTATAGACTTAATGTGAAATATAACTATTTAATAAAAATACAATATTAATGAAACTTCTTCATTACTTGCGATCTTACCATATTTCTAACTTCACAATCAATAAATCAAAGTTCAAGATTTTAAATTAATTAAAGACTAATAATTATACATTTTTCATATTCACATTAATAGAATGATATTTTTTAACACTACTAGAAAGTACAGTATCATTGGAATCAAATTTCAACGTTGAAGATTTAGTAGTTAAGAAAAAAGAAATGGAATGATACCGATCGCTAAAGAATTATATATTATGTTAAGGATTAGTTAGGTAAAAAAGATCTCATCAGAAATCTTATCATTTTAAATTTTAATAAATAAGATAACTCTAGAAGTGGCATTAAAAAATGGACAAATGAATAAAAAATGGACAAATAAAATTAAATTTATTTTTATAATTTTATAAATTATAATATAAAAATATTTGGTAAAATAAACAAAATATAATTAATTTTTTAATATTTTATTTAATTTTATTATATATATGTTTTATTTTTTATATTAGGATCATATTTGGTATTACACGAATTGTCGCATAAATGTGCTGCGCAGGTGGGCCACATGCCGAGTTGAGTTAGGATATATTTGTGCCGTGCGGTATCAATATGACACATTTACACGTTGATACACCGAATAAATGGACAGTGTTAGCCTATTATTGCCCATTTAACACTTTTATAAGAAAAGAGAAAAATATAGTTTTGAACCAATTTTTGGTCAGTTATTTATACCTTTAACCAATATATTCATACCAATAAATTTACCATTTTTATATTATCATATGCGTAATTTGATAACTTACAAACGAAATGTGATTTCGATTATCAAAGTATTAAAAATTGAGCGGTAAAGATACTATAATAAATACTAAAATTTGTCTATATCATCTATTGTTGAGGTGACAAATGATTTTCAAATCAATCATCTATACTTTAAATTGATGTATTTATAATTTCGTGATTGTTAATATATAGTTTTATTATTGCATCATTGATATTCACTTTTAATTTTTTGAAGTAATAAAAATCTAGTGATGGAGTATCTCATCATTAACTAAATTTGGTTCCAATTTACTGTAGGCTGAGGTAACAATCCATGTTTAAATTGACTATTCATATAATAAATAAATACATTTATAATATTAACATTACTACTATTACTTTTTGATATACTAAATTTAATATTATATTTAAAAAATATGAATTCAATTACCCAAAATGGTAGAAAATAATTGACAAACACATTAACTAAACTTTCTGCCAGTAGAGTGTGTATTCGTGCCATGGAAGTGGGAAGGAATTTCTTAATATATTATTTATTATGTTTCATGTGTAGCACAACTTAAAGCCAATTCGGCTTATATTCATACACTTTTATCTAGGATCCCATATCATATAGAAAAAAAAGAGGAAATAAAACTTATAATAATGTTTAGATATCTCCATAATAATAAATATTTTCTTGTGAAAGTTTGAGAAAAATAAAACTATATAGTTGCAAGCCTATACTAACAAAACAAAATGGACAATATATTATTATATTAACTTAGATCACTATATAAGTTGGAGTCTACAATCTCACGTCGTTTGACAAAAGAAAAAATATGAGTATTATGGTAAAATTTAAATATTTTAATAATAATATGTCTTTTTCTAGAAAGGTTAGGAAGAACAAAACCATATTGGTGCAATCATATACCTATTATCCAAAGTAAATAATATATTACTATGTAGAATTAGAGTCATATATATGGTTCAAAACGGATAAGATATTATCATATTAAATCCAATAGCTAAATGTTTGTATCAAAGCTGTTTATAATCAAATTACCCTTGAGCCGTGCCATACACGGTGAGAATATCGTTCTTTAAGTGGGGTAGAGTGTGGGAGTTAATATCTATGCTCCCTCATCATTTAAAAAATAAAAAATAAAAGAGGATAAGTTATATAATAAAAATTAGATATTTTTATGATAATATTTATTTTTTTAGGAAAGCCCAAAAATAATAAAATTATATGGGTATAAACCCATACTTATAGCACAGAAGAGACACTATGTCATCGTATAAAATTGGTTTACTATATTAAAATTTGAAAGTAATAAAAGATTTATAATTGAATCGTGTACATAAAAGATTTTATATAAATGAATCATATAAAATTAAAATTTTGAAACTCCAAAAATGACAAACGAGAGGAGAAGAATAAGTACTTTGGAGAAGAATTTTGATTTCGAGTTCTTGTTCTGTAATAGCTTGCAAAGAGAGATTCAGAGAGAGAGAGAGAGCGCACGCATATTGCAGCTGAGGAATTCAGTTTAGGGTTAGGAAACAAAACTCTATACAACGACAGTTGGATCAATTACGAAAAAAAAGACGATTATTTTTCATTTAGCCATTGATTGTTATTATATCAAATGACTAAAATAAAATGATCTTTTATACTTTTTTTTAGCCATCCGATCAACTGACGGCTTAGATGGCCCCTCTCCCACGTCCCGAGCCGGCTTGGCATGTTGTGCGGGATGATTAAGCGGATAACCATAACGTAGGCGATGATGTAATTCAAAAGATCTCTTTGTGGCCATGACAGCCCGACCCTGTTCCCTTCAATAACGGTTAGTTGTGACGTAGGGCGGCATGATGTCTTTCAAAAGACTTTTTCGGGTGGTCCTTTCACTGGTGGGATGTTGATTTGCATACAGGAAACCGGCTGATTTCTGTTATAGATCTCCATTCTCAGTGTCTCGCCTGTAAGCAGATCCACTTAGTGGGATACAGAAGGGAGGGGATTGAGAGGAAGATGGAAGGAGCAGTAAGAAGAATTAAGCTAGGCTCGCAGGGCCTTGAGGTATCCGCACAGGGGCTTGGCTGCATGGGCATGTCCATGTCTTACGGCCCGGCCAAGCCAGAAGAGGACATGATCAAGCTCATCCACCATGCCATCAACTCCGGCGTCACCTTCCTCGACACCTCTGATATTTACGGCCCACACACTAATGAAATTCTCATCGGCAAGGTATATCTAATCAATCTCTAAATCGTTCTTAATCTTTATTTTGGGAATAACCATGAAACTAACCCCCATATTTTCATCTATGGACAATTAATTTCCTAGGGGCTGAAAGGAGGGATGAGAGAGAAAGTGGAGTTAGCTACTAAATTTGGGATCAGAAATGTGCATGACAGGAGGGATATTTCTGGCGACCCAGCTTATGTGAGGGCAGCCTGCGAGGCCAGCCTGAGGAGGCTTGATATCGATTGCATCGATCTTTATTATCAGCATCGGATTGATACTCGCATACCCATCGAAGTCACGGTTCGTTCCTTCCCTTAGCCCCTGCCTGGGTAAATTATGCCCACAAGATTTCGACTTACGTGATTTTTTAAATACTGTACCATTTTTTATCACGACAAGATGGGGGAGCTCAAGAAGTTGGTTGAAGAGGGTAAGATTAAGTACGTGGGTTTGTCGGAGGCTTGTGCTTCAACCATCAGAAGAGCCCACTCTGTTCACCCGGTCACAGCGGTGCAGTTAGAGTGGTCCCTTTGGACAAGAGATGTAGAAGAAGAAATTGTACCAACTTGCAGGTAAGATGTTTGTTGTATTTACCGAACCACTTTTAGTGATCTATTACTTCCAGTTTGAACAATGGTTCGTTTATGTATTGCAGAGAGCTTGGGATTGGTATTGTTCCGTACAGCCCTCTAGGGAGGGGTTTCTTTGCCAAAGGGTCGAAAGTGATTGAGAACTTGTCAGCTAATGACTACAGAAAGGTTTGTTTCTCCGTGCCCCTTGATTAATTAATTAACTCTACTTATACGATCTGTCCATAAATTGTTTGATCAGGTGCTTCTTCTACGTTCTACATTCTTTCATGTCTCTATAAATTAAGCTGTTAATTGAGTACCCAGAGATACTGATCTACTATGACACTGCATTCGTAACTCAATGCCTATATTGCATAAAAACCTGTAAACTAATAACAATAAATTTTGAAATTAACATCTGAAGTACGGAATTAACATCTAAAGCCCTTTTACCAAGGGCCGGTTAGGGTAGTGGAGGGTGAGGAGGTTTCAGTTTGATACTGTGGGGGCTCAACTCTTCCCCATCTACGAGAGATCAGTTTATTGTTTTCCTTTGGTACCGTGCCTGTGGTGAATTGCATGAAAGCTGTAACATCTAATTTTCAAATTATGCATGTTATTAGAATTAATTATATTAAGTAAATTTTTTAGAACGATTGAATGTTTGAAAAAAAAAACTAAGTATTTGAGAAAATTTAGTTGACTCCTGACCCGCATATGTACGGTTATCAAGTACAACTTAGCATAATAGGTGGTGCTCATGCATTGTAAAGGCACATTCTGTGTAGTTTTATAGAATGGGTAGCGCTTGTGTGTAGATGTGTAGCACTTGTGCATGGATGTGTTTTATCTTGGTGATTGGCGGATGTTTGACCTATGCTCGTGTGTTAGATTAATAATGTAAGGAATTTCATGCGCATTTTGGGTATTTTTGTGATGAGATCTCAAGAAAGAAAAAAGAAGAAAGAGAAAAGAGAGAGAATAAGAGGAAAAAAGTAAAAGAATATGGTTTTGAAGCAATTCAGTGTAAGATCCTAATTGTATTCAAATTAAACCAGTATATTTAAACTCATTTCTTTCTTTTGTTGTTCAAATCTTTCAATTATTGCTTGATATTTACATATGTGTTGCTTTCCAATGTTTATTTTCGCTTATATTTGACATCTATGTAAATTTTGCTATCGTTTACGAGATTTGAAGGTTTGTACCTATATTTATAAAATTTATTATAAAATCATGAAATATCTGGATATTTGATCTTACATGTTGATTTATGCAAGTTCTTGATGAAATAATCTTCTTTGGATTTGTAATGATGACTTATTTTTCAAGGTTGGATTTGTAATGCAAGTTCTTGATGAAATATTTGTTTAAGAGTTTTCAATTCAACTCATTAAGAGCCACGGTTAAAAAAATTGACGGAATATATTCAAACGTATATTAGTATATTATTTGTAAGTGAAGATCGCCACCAAATTCGAAAGGTGACACTGGACTCTATTTATAGGGGATAATATCTATTCACTTTTCTTGAATAGTTTCGTATGACCTGTATTATGAGGAATTTACGTGACCCAATTTTTGATATTCGACTCTTATTGATGTGATTATTACCGGTCATTGGTTCTCATATTTTTCTTATATTCTTAGGTTTTTTAAACTTTTTTTTTATCAATTTATCAACGTTTTTAGTATTTATGAATTTAATTATTATTATCCTTTTTCATATTTATTCATTTATATCAGCATATATAAACTATACATTACTTTTGTCTATTTTTGTAACTTTTTAGATTAGCGGATATAGATCTCTTATAAAGTTTGGATAGAAGAGACCCAAATGATTTCATTTTAATTGTTAAATTGTTGAAATGTTGTAAGTTAGAATTGGATACATATGGGGCTTTAAATTTTGGGATTATGTATTTGTTACTTTGAATCAATTAGACTTATCTGGAGATATATATTATTATTCAGCATTGATGTTATGGATGATTATTGATAGATATTTTTCTCGCGTGTTTGTTGGATGCTGAGTAGATACTTTAACAATTAGATTAAAAAAAAGACTTTGCCAAATTCTGTGACTTAGCGATAATCATTTAATGGTTTTTATTGTTAGGTCACATTTTGATATTTAGTTAAGTTTTTTATATCATTATTTTTATATTTTTATACCTGAGATGTGACAAAAGAACCCCCCCTCAATCGATCACACCGTTTCTAATGAAAATGGCCATATTATTTGCTATTTAAAGTACTGCAGAATGCATGCTAGTGGGAACCAAACTAGCGAACAAGCTTTCTAATGCAATGTATTTTTTTTTCCCGTGTAGCGCCTCCCGAGGTTCCAGCCCGAGAACATGAAGCACAACGCTCACATGTTCGAGAGGGTGAATGAAATAGCAACAAGGAAAGGATGCACACCATCACAGCTAGCCCTTGCCTGGGTGCACCATCAAGGAGATGATGTGTGCCCAATACCCGGTACTACCAAGATTGAAAACTTCAACCAAAACATCGCGGCATTGTCCGTGACATTGACACCGGAGGAGATGGAGGAGCTCCAGTCTCTTGCTTCTGGCGATGCTGTAAAGGGCTTTAGGCAAGCTAATCTTACTTGGTTAGATTCGGATACTCCGCCCTTATCTTCTTGGAAAGGCAATTAGCCAAATTGCTCCGGAAAGCCAGAAGAATATGTACTCTATTTCTATATATATGCATCTGTGTATGTAATGTAATATGCATGCTGGGATGGCTCGTCTGAGGTCTTCCATGAGGAAGATTTTGGGTCATGAAAAATTTGTCCAGTCTCGTATCAAAATTTATAAGATGCAATGAGTAAATAAAAAATTCATACGACTACCTTTCAATTGGACTGTCAATCACACCTGTTATTCCTAATGTGTGTGTTAATTTAAGAGCATAGTAAAAATTAAAATGCAATTATGGAAATAGAAATTTATCTTGATAGATTAGATCATTTAACGAATGTAGCCGGAGCATCCATTCGTCTTCTAATTTTTTTCTTTTTTTTTTTTTTGTTTGAGAAGATTAGGTAGGACTTGTAAAGAGCATATAATGGTAGAGTTTTGATTATTTGTAAAGTAGAAGAAGTAGTGCTGTCATATTTATCGCCATTAACAATATCAACTCAGGTAAAAGCTCATAATCTGATCATTCATACTTATGTTATTTTTACTATTAATTTACAGAATAGCATATGATATTAATACCTCGTATGACATTTATACAATATTTTGATCTAGGTTTTCAACCTTCATGGTTCTTGTTATGGAACACACATTATTTCTTTGGTGATGAACTTATGCAGGCATTAATTACACCAGGGTGCGTCCCTTTCTTGCTGTTATTTCAATAACTTGTTCAAAACGTTGTGCAGCATGGCATACAAATCCAATTGCTATCACACTCACCGCCATTGTCCTCCTGGCATTTTTTTTCATTATATTGCAACATTTTTTTTTTTCAAAATTATGATTAATTTTTATAAAATATCAGATATATATTTCATTACTAAATGCTAAAATGATGGTTAAAGAGCACAATGAGATGCTTGAAAAATCGGTGACTCATAAAATTTTATTGATTCATTTTTTTCTTATCGATTTTATAGTATATAAAATCTTTTATCATATTTTATCACACAAAAACTCTAAATAGACATTAAATTTTTTTTGCACCCTTTAATGTTTTTCAACATTATCAACTATCATGACTTAAAATTGTAGCCAATTTTACCTAAAATCTTATCTATTTATAAATCAATACAAAAAATGAATTCTAAAAGGCAAATAAAAAATAAATGGAAGGCGTTGTTAATTTCTTTATTTTTCTATAAAATTTAATAAATGTTATATTCATTGATAACTCATTTATCATCCCCTCTTTCATATGTTTTATTATATTTTAAAAATTAAAAAAAAATTAAAATCAAAATCAATTTTATATATAAAGTGTGATAAGTATGATGAATGGATAGGATAGAAAATATTTTTTTCTCTATTCGCAGGGTGTTGCCATTTCCTCACTACAGCTGTAGCAAAAATCATTGTTAATGTCAAAGCTAACCTTCACAGCCATTGTCAGCCTTCAACCACCACCACCACGGATCTCCTTCAATCAGTGCAGCAAGTTGTCGAAGTTGACTGCTGTCCTGTAAAACCCAGCGCATCCGTATCTTCGTATAGTATAACACATATAACCTCCTGCTTTCCTCCCCGAAAGAGAGTGAGAACGCTGAGAGAAGGAAGAAAAAGGTAAGATGGCTGCAGTGGGAAGGATGAAGCTAGGCTCTCAAGGCCTTCAAGTATCAGCACAAGGACTTGGATGCCTGGGCATGTCGGACTTTTATGGCCCTCCAAAGCCCGAGGAGGACATGATCGCTCTCATCCACCACGCTATTAACTCCGGCGTAACCTTCCTCGACTCCTCCGACTTCTACGGTCCCAAAACCAACGAAATACTCCTGGGCAGGGTAACTGAAACTTTTCGAAGGCGTAACTTTTGCGTGTAACTTCTGTGATTTCATATAAGGAATTGAGATGGGTATTGATTAATTTATGTGAAAAATTTGTGTTTTTTGAATGATGGCACGGTAGGCGTTGAAATATGGGATGAGAGAGAAAGTGGAGTTAGCTACGAAATTTGGGATCAGACTTGTAGATGGAAAGAGAGAGATTCACGGCGACCCTGCTTATGTCAGGGAAGCTTGCGAGGGGAGCTTGAAGCGGCTCGATGTGGATTGCATCGATCTTTATTATCAGCATAGGATTGATACCAGAGTTCCTATTGAAGTCACGGTTTGCCCTTATCCACTGCCTTGTTTCTTTTCCCCTATTGAGGTTCTTCTTTTGCTGTTATTGAAGGTAGGATATTTTCATCTCTGCTTTTCATAGCTAAACAGGAGTGTCTGATTTGTTCGCTTTGATATATGAAAGTAGAGATGTCGGAAATTATATTATTTTGGGCGCAATCGTTCCCTTTTGCAAACCTTAAACTTGACTTGAAAGTGCTTGGTTAAGGCTTGTTCAAGCTTGGCTTGAGAAGTCTAACAAGTGAAGCTCAAAATCGAAATTTGAACCGTATTAAGCTCAATTTGCAAAGCTTGAGCGAGATATTACTTGGCTTGACTCATCATACATGGTAGACCAAGCTATTGACCTGGACTAGATCTCCTGGTTTAAAATTGGTTAAGCTTTGTTATTGAGACCAACAAGCTGAAATCATGCCTAGTTTTATCATCCTTAGATTAGTAACAAGCCAAAGCCATGGACTACTTGGAACTAATCATCTATATTCCTGGGTAGGAATGCTCAAAATGGGAAAATAGCAAGTCATTTGATTGGTTCCTTTGTCGATTTGTTTCTATTTGCGGTCATTTTCCCTGTAAGTGGTGAACAAGGCAGTCCCACTTTTGCATAAGCTTTGTTTAATACAAGATCATGGATGTTTCCATTTCAAATTGCTTGATCTAATCTGCTGTAGCTGTCTGATTTCCACTTAGTATATACTTATTTTTGCTAATTTTAATAGATGGGGGAACTCAAGAAACTAGTTGAAGAGGGTAAAATCAAGTACATTGGTCTATCTGAAGCATCTGCTTCGACAATAAGAAGAGCGCATGCTGTTCACTCTATAACAGCTGTGCAGTTGGAATGGTCCTTGTGGTCAAGGGACGTGGAGGAAGAGATAGTGCCTACTTGCAGGTTTGAGACATCTAGATGTCTACTTATTCATGTATGGAATGTTGATCTCTCAAAATTCTAAATATGTCTTTTCCAAAATTAGGGAGCTCGGTATTGGCATTGTGACATATAGTCCTCTAGGGAGAGGATTCCTTTCTTATGGTCCGAAAATGGTTGAGAAGTTCACAAAGGATGACTTTCGACAGGTCTGTGTATATTACATATGCATTAGTTTTTAGGCTGTAAATGTAAAACTTCAGTGTGATTGTTATCTCAGCTTCATTGTATTACTTTTATGCAAAATCTCCTACATGTCTTCCAGTGATTGCTTGATTGTTTGGTGCTTGTGGTGTCATGACCTCACTTAAATGTTTTTCTTCCCTTAGTACCTATATGAACGGAAATATTCCATTTGTATGTATGTGTCTTGAAGATAGCATCCTATAAACCTGTTAAAGCAGGAAGAAGTAAGATTTGAAGGGTAATTGGCTGGGCTGGTTCTCACTGTCAGGTAGTTACGCTACTTTACAAGTTCTGTCTACATAATAAATAGTCCATTCTATTTGTAGCCGCCTACTTGTTAAGGGAAATATTGGCTGATATATCAGATAAATATGGACAAATATTAGGTATATTGATTATACAACAATACATAGTGAAATCATGGGGTTGTTATCAATATATATCAGTTAATATTTTGTTATCTGTGAATATTTCATTCATTGCTTCCCTCCCTTTTTGTGCCCCTTCCTTGTCAGTTTGTATGTTGTTGAAGCAAGCACTTTCAATTTACTTGCTCATTCATATCCATGTCTATTCATATCTCTGCTTTTTACTGACCTATCGTTTGACATCTAATGCAACTTATGTGTTTCAACATGGTATAGTATCTTCCAAGGTTCCAGACAGAGAATATTGAGCATAACAAATGCATATTTGAACGGGTTAGTGAAATTGCAGCAAGAAAGGGGTGCACTCCAGCACAGCTAGCGCTTGCATGGGTCCATCATCAAGGAGAGGATGTGTGCCCCATACCTGGTACCACAAAGATTGAAAACCTCAATCTCAACATCGGAGCCTTGTCAGTGAAACTAACACCAGAAGATATGGCTGAGCTAGAAGCCCTTGCTGCAGGAGATGCTGTTAAGGGTGGTAGGTACGAAACTGGTTCCTCTACTTGGAAGAATTCAGAAACTCCATCCTTGACTTCCTGGAAACCTCAATAAATTCATGCATTTTGCCTGCTCGAGTTGGGTTGAGCTTATGTATCAGGATGCAGTTCTTTTGCTATTTTAACTGAGAAGTTCTGTTGGAACAATACTCTGATTAGATATCTATTGTGACTTATGATTGCACTTCTATCAGTATTGGTGGTGTAACAATTCAAAAATTGAATTCCACTATAGATTGATGTCCTTTGTGTAACAATAATGATTCTGATTTTCACCACAACAGTTGTTGGGTCTTTTCCTAGGAAAAAGCTTACAGATTCTAGAGCAAAGTTGAGCTAAAACTTCCGAAGACAAAAATGTGTTTCCTTGCTTAAAATGCCTGAGTGATTTCTTTGCCTCGCTTTTTTACCCTGCCTGATAATTCTCACTTGCTATTATGTTTCAAAGTATGAATCCCATTCATGCTTTCCAGTGGTCCCTGACAAATAGTACTTCCAGCTCTTCTGTTCTGGAAAATCATTGCTTGGATCCTTCCCTTCCCTGGTTTTTTTCCTAGTTGCCTCTATTATCTCGAGAATTCTCTTGACAGATATGTCAAATGCATCTCTAATCCCTCTTAATTTAGATCTTGCATAGCTGATCCTTGGAATCAGCCTTATTACCTCCTCCCTCATCGCTAACACATATTCCTTGGGAATTTCAGATAATACCTTATCAATACTAACACTTCCATTTTTCACCTTGTCTATCGGTATAAAGACCGAGTACTTTGTATAATTCTTTGGAAAATGCCATAAGTATTGAATATAAGTGGAACCCGGATGGAAAAACACCGGAATACACCCAGCCAAGATCGAATCAAAAGTTGAACGCCTTGTAAATGAATCCCCAGGAGGCTGCAAGCAGAAAACGGAGTTCTTGAAATTTCTGATTACATGAACTGGGTCATTGCATATTCTTGACTTGGTTTTGCAATTCACCAAATTGCAGTGCCTCCTTGAAACAAGACACTGATCAATGAGATCATTTCTGATAGAATAAGTCATGTTGGGGCGCGGTGCTCCTTGGAAAGTGAACAAATATCGCCTTTCCTGCCTCCTTACTGTCTCTTGCCACTCAAAAACTTCATTTTCTTCCAAAGGGTGGAAATATGTCGGATATGGTATCGCAAAGTCATTTCTTGCCCACGGACTCGATTCGATTGTTAGCATCGTCATGTTCTTTGATTCTGGCAAATTCAGAAGCTTGCTACCCCAATCAACACTGTTGTCATCCCTCCTCATATCCCAATTTATCCTCCCCGCAACAAAGAAGTGGTCTCTGCCGAACAGGGCTTTCCACTCTGGTTTTTCCCTTAGCCACCGAACTAAAGCAAGACCAGCAGCATCCCTTACGGATGCATTAAAACCCCAAAGATAGCGACCAATTTCTAGGCCAGCATAGAATGGCACATAAATTGCTGAAGCCGTTGATGAATTCTGTGTCAAGCATTCGTACTTCTTCATTCTATTGTGGAATATGACAGATAGCATGAACTGGTCAGTCCTATACCAGCTCTTGTTTGAGATCACACCTCCTGAATCTTTGAGTTGAGGGCCAAAACCATTGTTCTTAACATACGGGCAGAAATTGACCCACGAGCCAAGCGTTCTGCAATTTTGCAGCAACTCATTGTTGAACCGGTTAGGAAGATCGTGAATGTAAATATACCTTCCCCAGCAAGAATCCTCTTTGGATTTCAAATCAGTCCCATTTTTCTTGTTCATACAAATAGGCATACTGCTCAACCGATTCACTCTTGCAGTTGTGCCTCCTGAAACGTCAGTAAAATTTCTTCTTGCCTCATTAACACGGGGAGGAGATGCTGTCATACTGATGTTGCTTTCTCTGTTGTGGGTTTCGTTATGATTTGGAATTGAGTATGGATAATTTAAATTTCTTGGTTTTGAAGAATCTGAATCTGGGTAATCGTTGGGTGATGTAGCGGTGATATTGTTGCTGCTGATGGATGATGAATACTGATAGTAAGGCAATGAAAAACAGAAGAGGAAGCTGACAGAAAGCACTAACCAGACCCTGTTCCGAGACTTCCCTTTAATAATTTGCTCTATTGGAATTCCAATGGCTCTGATAGACGGCATTCTTTGAGCCCACATTTTCTTGTCAGCGATATTTCACTGCGGGAAACAGGTATTGGAAAGAATATTTTCCGAGGGAAAAACTGGTGAATGGGTGAAATTCTATGCTTTTGTCCGAGGAAGAATGAGAGGGTTTAAGAAAATTGCAGAAAGAAACGCAGCAGCTCAACTATGGAAGTTTTGGTCTATTATGGAAGATCTTACAATTCCTAAAATCCAATATAAAAATAAGTAAATTTGTTAAAAACCTGGCAAAAATGTCTGAATCCAAGCAATCACTGAATATTTGTTACCCTTGGTCCGGAAATCTCTTAGATTTCTCCGATGAAAAATCAAGTTTTAGTGCTCAAATTGAGTCTCTTCTCTCCTGACAAAAGGGAAAAAAGGACAAAAGCAAAAGGAATTTTTTTTTTTCAATGGCAGAATTATTCGGGTTTTAAATCGTATATTAGGAATGTGATAAATTGCTATTGTATAATATATCTAGTATTTTTTTTATATCACATAAGCAAGTTAAATTGTGAAAATATAATTCAAAAGGTAATGTCTTGAGGATATTGATAGAGAAGAAAAGGAATATAACCCTGTCAATGAGACATACATCCATCACAAAAGCCTTGAGGAGGGGGGGGGGATGAACAAGAAATTTACGTCATTGGAAATTTATTTCCTTATTTTTCTTTTTCCCCCTGCTCCTCTGTGCTAAAAATGGTAAGAATAATTTCCTCGTAAAATGTGCAGTGAAATAAAGAAAAATAGTCAGTTTTTGTCAATTTCTTACGTGCTAATGTGATATTGTAAAATGTATATAATCAGTATGAATAATACCTGATAGGCCAATTAGGCAATTAACATGTAATTTTGGAGATTTGTTTTACTTAAAATAGAAGGCCATTGGCAAATTAAGAAATGGTTAAATTCCCCCAAAATCACTTTTGTAGCAGAATTAATATAATGCTTAAAAGAATTTTCGACCAGATGTATGAAGGATATTGATTAAAATGATAATTTAATAAAAATGCTTTATTGTGCTTATCATATTAAAGTAAATAATGAGGAATATTAGGTTAAATATGATAGCTTTTATGATAAATTTTAATATGTTGTCTTAATGACTGTTTTTAGGCACTAGTTATAACTACGTCTTTAGAATTAGCACCCCTATAATTGAAACATTAGATTAATTGCTTTTTTTTTTTTTCCTGGTGAGTGAAAATGAATTGCTTAATTCATTTTGATTATATAAATACCCAAAACAAGAGGAAAAAACCCAAAATAATAGTGGTGCATTGCTTAATTATATAAAATTACTAACTGCTTTTGATTAATGTATATTTTTAAACCTAATTTTATTAATTAAGAATATTATCTACGCATATGACAGCTATTACACCAGTAATTTTATCTCTAAAAATATATAATTTAGATTGTTTATTTTTATTTTAACACTAAGTTTTAATATATTAAAAAATTTATCACATTTTGATATCATTCTGGTATGAACTTGAGGTGAAAAACTCAAAGTGTACATTTTACTTAAAATTTTGCGTTGTTTTAGAATTTTAGGATATTATATATTTGTTGTCACGTAATTCAAAATGTACTTATTTTATATTTAAAATTTATCATAAATGATGTTGAAATAAAAATTAAAGTATTATATCTACACTGACGGATATCCTTGAAGACCAATCGTACAGAGCCTAGAAAAGCCCACAAGGCCCAATACCAATCTCCAAACTTTGCTAAGGCGTTGTTAATCGTAGTTAGCTGCCTCTTTCACCCGATCTCTCCCTCTCCCTCTCCTCTCTCTCGATCTCGACTGGGAAGAACTGAAGAAGCTTGAGCAGCTATGGCGACCATCACAGCTTCTCAGTCTCTCCAACTCCGAAACCCAAACACTTCCTTATCTACCTACTGCCACAAGCCGCTCCCTTTCAACCACGTCCCTTGCTCTCCTTTCTCGGTGTCTCTACGACCTCTCTTTCCCCTCCTCCGCCACTCCCACAAACCCTATCCCCAGCTCCCCAAACTCAAGGTTTTATCTTCCACTTCTATCCCTACTCTTCCCTCAAATTCTCCCTCCCTCCCTCCTGTCTGCGACGCCACACGCACGATTTCTTCAATCTTCGCAACTGGTCTCTCCCTCTGCCAGATTTTCCTCAAATCAATCCAATCAATAACCTCCAATATTCAATCAATTTCCGTAAACCCTACCTCCGAAGAGCTCGCAAAAATTCATACCCTAAAGCAAACCCTAGTCTGCTCTGTCGGGCCGTTGTTCTTCGCGGCGTTGAAAGACCGCCCTAGCGGGTATTTGAATACGCCGTTGACAGTTGTCGCCTCGGGAATGGCGAAGTGGCTTGATATTTACAGCGGTGTTTTGATGGTCAGGGTTTTGCTCAGCTGGTTCCCTAACATCCCGTGGGATCGACAGCCACTGTCGGCGATTAGGGATCTGTGTGATCCTTATTTGAATTTGTTCCGCAATATCATACCTCCGATTTTCAATACGCTGGATGTTAGCCCGCTGCTTGCTTTCGCCGTGCTGGGGACGCTTGGTTCAATTCTGAACAATAGTCGAGGATCATATTGAAGAAAGAGGTGATACTGAGTGGATTTGTGTTTGTTTTTGTTTCTGTTAGATGGATTTTTGTAGAGAGCATGAAGGTCATGAAAATACTATATTTCGTATCTATATATCTGTAGTTGTAGTTGAGTAAACGCATAATTTTCTAGATAAATTGCGTATTGAGTTAATCTTGGAGATTGAATTGTTTGTGGTTGGGAGTGTCTGCTGTTAACTGATGACGAAACCTTCTCGCATTGTTTGTGAGACTTGGTGTATATCCACAATCGTAAGAAATCTTTAGGCATGCAACGAGATGTTTAGTACCGATTCCTAGTCCTTAACGTGGTAGATGTTGATTTTCAGTTTTTCAAAAAAATAAAATCAAATCAAATCAACCAAAGCGGCCAATGTTTCCCTGATTTTGGGGTAACTTTTCAACCACTTTCTTCTTGATGGTAATCAACCCTAGGATATTTGGATGGTAAGTACCTATATAAGCGTGGTGTTTTATTTTAGATCCCTAACTCTAATACTCGGAATATACACCATCACCGAAAGTATTAAGGTTTAGAAAACTTAAATAAGTTAGGGGTTTACAAAAAATTGAGCTATTATAATTGACTTCAATGGCGGACTTCAATAGCTATTATACTGAGCCGCCTTGCGCGCCTGCTACTTATAAAGCACGATTTATTCATTTGTGTAATATTCTGCATATCATTTTTGTAATAGGCGCTAATATGTGTGTATATATATATATATTATTACATATAATGTTTATTGTGTAATGTTTATTGTATAATGTTTACTAGTATAATTATATATATATAATGTCTAGTATTTAATATAATTTAATTAATTAAGGAATAACTATAACGTATTTAATTAATAAAATTATATATTATTATCACATATGGTATAAAGATATTAATTATAATTAATTATATTTAATATAATAAAATTTATCCTATAGAAATTTTTATTATATTAAATTAATTAATTATGATAAAATATTAAATTATTTTTCTTAATTTATCATAGGAATGAAGAATTAAAAAATAATTTAATAGTTTTATCATAAAGATTTAATGTGAAAGTATTTGAATTAAAAATTTGACCCATAAGTAATTTTTATGTTATTTGATTCATGATATATGTTTTACATTGGTAAAACATGTTCTGTATTTATTAGTCTCATTTATTATATGTAAAGCATGTAATTTTATTTATACAGTTATATAATCTATAAATCTTTTTATATTAGATGTGATATTCTTAAATTAAAAGGTGATAATTATAAAATCTGGAAAGAGAGGATTCTTGTTTATTTAGGGTCGATGGATATTGATTATACTATACGGAATGATGAACCATTTGCTATTACCAAAATCAGCACTCTAGTTGATGTTGCTCCTTATAAATGATAGGAATGATCTAATTGTCTTAGTTTGATATTCATAAATATTAAAATTTCTGTTGATATTCATAATTTTGTCGATTAGTATAATAATGTGTAGGATTTTCTGAAGGTTATTGATGAATAATCTAAGACTTCAAATAAAGTATTAGCCAGCACTCTAATTGTATAGTTTTCAACTTTGAGGCTCACCGGCATTAGAGGGATATAATAGCTCAATTGAAAAATCTTGAGGTGGATATGTCTAAATCTTTTATTGTGCACTATATTCTAAACACACTTTTACCATAATATGAACGCTTCAAAATTTTTTACAATACATATAAGGATAAATGGTCGATAAATGAATTTATAACTATATATATTCAAGAGAAAAGAAGACTTGTGATGGAATTAGGTGAAAGTATATGTGTGGTAAAACAATGAAAGAGTAAGGCTTAAGATAATTAAAAGAGAAAAGGTAAAATACCTCTTCAATTTGACATTAAAAAGAAATCCAAATGCTTCTTCTGCAAAAAGAGGGCTCACATGAAGAAAAATTATGTCAAATTTTAAAATTGGCCTGAGAAGAAAGGTAATCCATTTTCATTTGTTTGTTATAAATTTAATATGATCAATATTTCTCATAACATATGGTGAATTAATTTTGGTTCTACAATCCACATTACAAATTCCTCATAAGATTTGTAAAACCTACAAAAGTCGGTGAAAAGTGAACAAAGTATCTTTTTTGGAAGCAAGATACGTTTACGTGTGAAGATAATTGGGATGTGTAGTTTGATTTTAAGTGGTGGCTTTATTTTAAATTTGGAAAAAGATATTTTATATTTGATATTAATTTCAAGATTTATACTTTTTAGATATTCTATTACGTTTTTAGACTCTTCTTTTAATTTATTTTATAAGTCTGATATTGATAGAAATATTACATTGTCTGATGATTTTTACTGTATAAACTTACAAAATAATACTTCTTATAATATTGTGCATGTTAACGCTGGCATTAAGCGATATGTTGTGAACGAATATTTCTCTATATTGTGGCATCAGAGATTATGACATATCTCCATTAAAAAAATTAAAAGATTGGTAAATAATAGAATACTTAATACTCTAAATTTTACTAATTTTGAGATTTATGTAGATTATATAAAAGAAAAATAGACCAACAAGACAAAGAAAGATGTCAAAAGGGGTTCAAACATATTAAAAATTATACATATAGATATTTATAATCCAGATATTGACTTACATGGTCCAAGGTATTTCATCACCTTTGTCAATGATTATTTATGATATATGTATTTTTACTTGTTTTATAATAAGAGCGAAGTATTAGATATTTTTAAAATATTTAAAGCTGAAATAGAGAAATAATGTGAAAAATAAATTAAAATCGTGAGATCAAATAGAAGTAGAGAATATTATGATAGATATACTAAAATAAATAAATATTTGATCCATTTGTCAAGTTTTTTCAAAAGTATAGAATAGTTGCCCAATACACTATGCCTAATTCTTTGGATCAAAATAGCGTAGTAGAAAGAAAAAATCGAACATTATTGGATATGGTGCGGGTTTGCTTAGCAGCTTCAATTTTTTAAAATTATTGTGAATTGAAACTCTTAAAACGATAGTATATATATTAAATCATATTCCGACGAAAACTGTTACAAAAGTTCCTTTTTGAGTTATTAAAAGGTTGAAAATCGAGTTTGTGACATAAACGTGTTTGGTGATGTTTGTATAAAATAAGAGTTTACAATCCATAGAAAAAGAAATTTGATCCAAAGATTATAAGTGGATATTTCATTAGATAAACTAAATGGTCTAAAGGATGTAGATTTTACTGTCCATTTTACAATATTAGGAGTGTAGAATCAAGGAATACAAAATTTCTTTAGAATAATTTGATAATTGGGAGTAATCGATCTAGAAATATAGTTTTTGATAGTGATCACCTTCCACTTTAAGTGATAGATTGATTGTTATATGCAATATTTCTCAAGTTTAAATTAATGTTGAACAACTAATCAATGTGGTTCCACAAACTTTTGATGTCATTCCAGTAGATCATAATATTTAGAATTTACTTGAAATAGTTAAATAGAATACTTCTGTTGAAAATATTGATATAACACTAAGAAGATCTACTATAATAACAAAATCAATAATTTTTAGTGATTATGTAGTATATCTATAAGAGTCTGATTGCAATATTAGAGTAAAAAATTATCCTGAAATGTTTTCATAAATTATGAGTTGTAATGAATCAAATTTATGGTATAATGTCATAAAGAAATAGATAAATTCTATGAAATGCAATGGAGTTTGGATTGAGTTGTCTAAAGGGGCGAAAGTTATAGGGTGTAAATAAATCTTTAAAATAAAAAAAAATTTATTAGGTAATATTAAAAGATATAAACTAAGACTTGTTGTTAAATAATTTACTCAAAATGAAAAAATTAATTATATAGAGATTTTTTCTCCTATATGTAAGAAAGATTCTCTTTATATAATTTTTGCATGGGTTGTCCGTTTTAATATGGAATTGTAACAAATAGATATAAAAATGGTTTTCTTAAATGATGACCTAGAGAATGAGGTTTATATGAAACAATTAGAAGAATTCTTCTCTAATAATGGTGAGTAATTGGTAAGCAAGTTTAAGAAGTCTATATATTGATTAAAACAAGCTTTCCGTCAATGGTATTTAAAATTTGATAATGTTATCTCTTTATTTGATTTTGAAGAGAATATTTTTAATCAATGTATATATTAGAAAGTTAGTGTAAGTAAGATTTATTTCTTTATTTTATATGTAGACAATATTTTACTTGCATCAGATGATAAGGATTTGTTATATGATATGAAATAATTTCTCTCTGATATATTGATGATGCATTTTATGTCATTAGAATTAAGATTCATCAAGATAGATTACGAGGTATTTTGGATTTATGTCAGGAGACCTATATCAATAAAATTTTTAAAAATTTTGAATGAAAGATTGTTCATCAAGTGTAGCACTCATTGTGAAAGGTAATAAGTTCAATTTAAACTAATGTCTAAAAAATTATTTTAAACAAGAACAAATAAAAAACATTTTATGTTCTTCTGCAGTTAAAACTTGATGTATGCTCAAGTATGTACAAGACTTGACATCACTTTTGTAATGAAAATGTTGAAAATATATTAGAGTGATCCAGGTATAGATTATTAGAAAGCTGCTAAGAAAATAATAATGTATTTTTAAGGTAACAAGGATTTCATACTTATGTATAAACGAATCGACAATCTGGAATTATTGAGTTACTCTGATTCAGATTTCGTCGAATGTATTGATTAATATAAATTAACATTTGAATTTGTATTTATATTTGTCGATTGAGTTGTATCCTGAAGGAGTGCAGAATAGACCCTAATTACTACTTCCATTGTAGAGGTTGAGTTCATATCTTATTTTGAGACTACAAAGTATGGTATATGGATGAGAAATTTTATATTTGTACTTAGAATGGTGGATTCCATTTTGAGACCATTGAAGATGTATTGCGACAATTTAGTTACTATTTTATTGGCTAAAAATAATAAAAGTAGTAGTTGAAATAAATATATCGATATTAAGTTTTTATCCATAAATAAGCGCATTAAAGGAAAGGAAGTGATCATTGAGCACATTAGCACTGAGTTAATAACTGTTGATATATTGGCAAAAGGTATGCCACCATTAAGATTCAAGGATCATGTAGTTAGAATGAGTTTAAGTTCCATTATGTGATTTTTATTGTATGGACAATGATATTTCTAACAAAATTCCTATTTGTTTGGGATATTTTTTGCAAAAGTTTTGTGTACACATTAGTTAATTATTTTAATAAAATTATCAATAGTTGGACCTAAGATAAATATAAGGTTTATTTGTTAATTAATGTTACCATATTTGGTTAGTATATTGAGAAATATAATACATTGTAATATATAGAAGATACTAATCATTCATGGAGGACTTATCGCTATAATTTATATATTTGTTTCTTAAGAATGTGAAAAAATGAGTTTTAGTTATCATATTAAGTGAAACATGGACCAAGTAAAAAAATATTGATTTTCAGTTGTTTAGCAAAGTAAAATCAACCGAAGTGGCCAATGTTTCCCTGATTTTGGGGTAATCTCTCACCCACTTCCTTGTTGATGGTAACCAACCCTAAAATATTTTGTTGGAAAATATCTATATAAGTGTGGTGCTTTGTTTTGGGTCTCTAAGTCTAATAGTCGGGATATACATTATTACTGAAGAGTATTAAGGTTTGAAAGACTCAAACAAGTAGAAATTTTACAGATGTTTTAGCTATTGCAGTTAACTTCAATGGCAGAAGGTTGGTTCTCGATCTTTAATTTATTTCCGTATTGAGTTTTCATGTGATAGATATTTAACATGGAAGATCGATTTTAATCTAACAATGGATCCATAAAATACTGGACCTCTAGCAAGATATTATTGGGTGGGGAGAGCTTTGGTCTACCTGGTGCTCATAGGTACTTCTGAGTTTGATAGTTGCCTTTCCAAGTGAAATAGATGACCTAATAGAAAAATCATACTCTCTGGCCTTCCTGTCTAACTCTGTTTCTTTAGCTTGAATACATTCAAAACAACTTTTTGTGGGTAATTTCAGGGAGAATGTCAGTACCGTGTTATGATATGGGGCATTGTGAAGGAGTGTATCTGTGTAGATTTTCCATTGGCAATGTCCCTTCTAGGACAGTTGTATTTGAGGGATTGAAGAATGTCTGGAGGACTTTAATTCTTCTCAATTAGAGGAAAAGACAGGAATGATGGGGCCCCTAAGATATTGAGCGGGACAGACATATAGTGTGGCACTAAGAAACTTATTGTTCTCTGCCAATTGTTTGAGGTATATTTTAATATCTCTTTTATATATGATGGTTTGTTATGGAGAAGACTCCCCTGTTAAACTCAATTCCCATATGAACAGATTCAGTTGAGTCATCAGAGGCTACGCTGCTTGGAATTCATTGTTCATAAGAACTGCCCATTCACATACTGTCATGATCATGTACCATATGCTGAGTTTTAATTAAGTATATGTGGTAAACGCTATGGTTTAATGAATGAGTTTGCGGAGCTTTAAGTGTGAACTGCCCATTGGGGTGTCAAGCTAACTCATTATTGTGAAGAGTGTACTATCAATGTGCTCCCTTGAGGAGCTGAGGAGATGTGAAAATGGTTGTGAAGAGCAATCCCCAGAAGGCTATCGGGAAAACTAAAGCTCGTCTTGATGTATCAATTTTTGCTTTGAGATGGAGGCTCGGCACATCTTTGCCATTGGTGCTGTAACTGTTGTTGCATCATTTCTTTTCCGTCATTCTTCAGGTCTGCTTGTATCAATCTCTTGGTCATGTTAAAATGTGATCCACCTTTTTTATGGAATTGCTACTTGTTTACAAATGCCGTATCAAAAGGAGTTTGGTAGTTTTCTGTCCGAGAGCTACTTTACTATGTTTTGAATTTTATGGTCTCAATAAGGTGGTATTCTAGGATTCTGTTCCCTAGTGCCATGGCCAAAATGAATCAAACCAAGATAAGGTTGAGGGTTTTCTTAGCAAGGTCCAAGGAAAATGGTGGAGAAACCTTGGTCTTGGAATCACCAGTTTTAGTGATTCGCGTATGGGAACATTCAATCCACGGTGAGGCTTCTCTTCCGATGAATGCCCATGTTTGCTAGGAACTATGTCAGGCAAAAGGGAGAAGAGAGTAATCTTGAATCATTTTGAGACGGCAATCCTCAAAGAAAAACCTCCTGGCAAATTGCCTTCTTGTTCGGAGGACAAATAACTATAACCATATCTATTCTACCATCCTTATACGGTGTAGAAGTTTTAAAACAATTGGTTGAATCCTTTCACTTGATTAGCTCACTTTGGACTCAGAGTAGGTAGGTTTAGTGTGGGCAACATCAGAAATGTCTTAATGGGGGCTTTCGTCCATTCGTACCTAGACTTTGGGAGCTTGTTGCCTTAAATATTAAAATAATTTTACCTTTGGGAATAATTCTGGACTACCGCTACGATAATCAGTGGTGGCGGGAAGGAGGACTACCCATTCGTCTGCTTGGCAGTGGTTATTGACCCGGTGCCAGTGGAGGGTTGCTGGGGACGACCGGTGCCAGGGATGAAGGCAAATTAGGCTACTGATTATCAACTAGGATTGAAGGATGTTGCAAACATGGCAACTCAAATTATCAACTCAAACAATGCTACTGTTGCGTTCTTGGATTCTGCTCTCATTACGGATGAGGACCCGAATGTAGAGCAACATGAATATAGGTTTTAAGTATAAGGAAGAGAGAGAGATGGTGACACGTGGTATTTTTACGTGTAAAACTCTCTCTATATGAGAGGAAAAAATCACGGGACTTTGAGTCCAAGAATCGTTCCACTAATTTGATGTTTGAGTATAAAGGATGGAGAACAAAGTGTAAAAGTGGCTCTTTGGGATCACTTTCATAAGTACAAGTGTTCTCTCAATCGACAGTGTAAGCAGCATGCCTTTTCTCTTTCTATGGGCATAAATGTAAGTTTGAAAAAGTTGACCCTTTCTTAGGTATATAGTGAATGCTTATATAGTGGTTGACCCCTTTTGCGTGGAACAACCACGTGCAGGTAGCATGTGCAGTGGATCCTACTATCAACTCTGAAAATCTATCTTGTCATGTCAGAAAGATTCGTACATGTGGACTAGCTCTACGAGACGTCACTTCTACAGTAATCACGTCTGCTCTACAGGCCATCATTCCTGTGAAGATTGCATGTTACAGAGAGTGCGTGTGCCTTTATGAACGTCATCCTTCTGAGCTGACGCACTTGGTCATCTTGAGTTTTTTCTACGCTCGTGCCGTTGGAGATTTCTTAAAGTCCGCATCCTCGACGAAGGTTTTGGCCCTCATTAAGCCTGCGGACATTTGATGACAGATGTCCTCGGGTTTTAACTGAAGACTTGCTCGGCATTGAGTTTTCGGGCTTTTAGAACCATATCTTCTGTGCCATGTCCTCGGAGTTTTATTGGAGACTTTTGGCCTCTTACAGAGTCCTCGAGCTTCTAAAGCCAAAATAGCCTCTTGAATCAGCCTAGCTCATTGGGCCTCTTAGGACGTGAGCCTAAATCCTCAGGCATCTAGAGCCCATTTAGCCTCTTGGGCTATGGTAACCTCTCGGGCCTTCTATGGATTCGGACCCATGTCACAGAAACGGGTTTCTTGATTAGGTATTGGGTATTCACTACTCATCACTAGCCCCCCATACTAAGAGGTTCGAGAATCTCAACATTTGGCATGTGCGACTCTAGCATTGATCTGATTTTTCAGAACGCCCCTTTTTGGTCCGCGGCCTAACGCTCCTTTTTGCAAAAGCTAGCTTTCCAAGCGTCCGCAAACTTTTTCTGAGTGGCTCAGCCAGAATTCCTTTGATGAAGTGATCTTAGGCTGATGACTGAGGAAAGCGTCTAAGGGCATTGCTGGAATTAACAGCCTAGAAAGACGCTGTCCGTGGACTTTCTTCCCAAGTTCGAGGCGCTGTTCTGTACCGCCAATTGGCACATTAAATGCGCACTAATTGCAGCCTTGGGAAAGGAATGCCATCATTGCTAGCGACACGTGGCTGGGCATTTAATGAGGTATGCTTTTTTGAATCCTGAGGCCAATTTAGTTACTTTTTCTCTTGCCATTTCTTTTGCACGCTCTAAAACTTCTAAGTGTTTGAAACTCTTTCCAACTTCCACGCTATCCTTGACGATTTCCTTCTTCTTCTTTTTTCGTGTTCCATAGCTCTTAGAGTAAAAGAAATTGCTTCTTCGCTAACTTTGGCAAACATCGAGGTCATTCGAGTGTGGTACAAGATCCCAAGCTCGATGGCTATAGTGGTTTCTGACGCCCATGAGAGGGCTTGTAGCTCACCTAATGGCTTTGCCACTGTATATGTAGTCCATCTCAAGAGTAAGCTTCGTTACCCCATGGCTCTGGAGTTATACCATATCATAATGGACCTCAAGGTCCTAGTGGTGAGGCTACAGCCAAACGTCGTCAGGTACCTTGTTTCTTTTTGCATCTTCGCTCGTTGCTATAAGAAGGTACTAAATACTTTGGCAGTGAAGGTGACGCTGAGGTTTTTGCATAGACAGGACTGAATTGTCGTCACTCCACGTCCTGAGTTCCTGAAAATCTGTGGTGGAAACCTTAATTCCACCTTTCCACCAAAAGGTGGAAACACAAGTTCTTCCTTGGTGTTCACAAGAATTGGGTTCTTTCCAATGAATGGGGGAATGTGGAGCCCAAACTATGTAAAGATGCCACGCCTGAGGAGAGGGCTGCGGTGAATGACTCACAGACCTGCTGCTGTCCAACCTTGGCTCTTTTAATGAAAATAGGAGTAAAAGATAGCTGAGGTCTGAGTTCTTGGAGGAGACCAAGTGGGAGCCTCAGCCAGAGTACTTTGGTGTCCCTTCTGTTTCTTCGAAAAAGAAGCACAAGAAGAAGAAGAAGAAGAAGAAAAAAGCTTTGAGAATCGAGGAGTCGTCCGAGCGGATAAAGAATAGCCTCTGGACTGAGACTTTGGAGCATCCAACGGTGATTATTGAGTATCCCTCCTCATCCGATGACGACTCAGTCATTATTGAGCGGCTGATAAGGAAGAAGGTGCCAGTTTGAAGAGTTGAAGGCGTCGGACTGTCAATTGTCATTGAACCTGTGGAGCTGCCCTCCAAGATCGTTGGCCTGTTCGCGGAGCCTCCTGTTGCCCCTCCTCCTCTTTATGAGCCCATGCCTGATATTCCTTCCATTTTCACTGGAGAAGCCTCGAATTAGATTGATAATCCACCCGATGACATTATCGAGGGACGGGCAGAGAAAGAGATTGAGGCGACTTATGTCGAGGAAGCAGTGATGATGACTTCGACGATGATTGATGAGACTGCTGAGGTCGAGGAAAGCTGGGCTGCAGAGTTGCGCACTAGCGAGACTGTTGAGCTCCCCTGCCTTATAATTCAAGTTTACGGTCCAATTGAGCTTCCGCTTGAGGTCCATGAGGAGGTCCTGGTCGAGAATGTTGTTGGGACTTCATGCGTTGTTGAAGCAAAAACTAGGGTTGTGGATCATTTTGAAGCGGCTAAGCCCCCAGTCCTTGATTTTGTTGAAGTTGCCACTGCGACCGAGGCCAAGGATGAGGTTTTTGTGGTGTGGGAGGTAGCTACAATGAAACTTGCCAAGTCCGAGGCCCCCAGAGAGGAGAATTCATCTAGGAGCTCTCTCGTCTCTAAGGTACTTTTCTACTCTTCCTTAGGCTCTTCGTTCTCTTCCATCCGTGCCTTAATGACCCGTTTTTCCTTTACAACTTCATGAGCTGGCCGACAATCTTGATATGATCATTGGCAACGCCGCCCAAACTTGTGTTGAGTTGGAGACTTTCAAGATTTCAAGGAAGCGTGCCGAAAGCCTTGAGCTTGAGCTTGCTAAGGCCATAAGTAGAATTTCTTTCTTGGAGGATTCACTGAGGGTCAAAGTGCAGTAGCATGCCTCCGTCGAAGAATCTCTGAGGGCTCAAGCGCAATTGAACGTCTCTCTCTGAGACAAGAATCTCCAGGTGAAGGAGGAGCTTAGGACCTCGCTGAAACCCAAGGATATCGGACTGGCTCTAGAGCGCAAGTATTAGGACACCATCAAGATGTGCCGCCACGTCGTAAAGATTTTGGTCCCGAGGTTTCCTACTGCTTTGTTTGACCCGAGGAATGTCAGTGCTCAACGCAGGCCCGACTTGGTTGGTTTCCCCAGGCGAGGTAGGACTCCTGATCTTTCTCAACCATGGCCTTCCAGTCGGCCTGAATCTTCCGAGTAGCCGGGGTCTTTGGACCAGCAAGGAGCCTCGGAGTAGTCTTGTACTCTCTTTTTTTTTTTTTTTTTTTTGCTATACATTTTGTAGTTGTTGTATATTCATTATATAAATAAAAGTAACTTTTCCGTGCAATCGTTCCCTATTTTCTTGGATTGCTTACATGCTTGGTTTTTTGTTGGACTTGTACCCTTAGAAAAAATTTTCTTTTATAAGCTATGTGTCCAAATCTTTTGACCGTCGTTGGCTAAAGATGCTATCTTTAGGGTCTTCACATCCTTACTGTTTTTTAAACCCCCTAAAATTTTAAATTCGGCCTCTTGCGAGTTGCTTGGCTTCGTTGCCAAGTTTTTAAGTATGACCTCTTAATGGGTTGCTCGGACTTTGCCGAGTTTTTGAGTACAACCTCTTAATGGGCTGCTCGAACCTTGTCGAGTTTTTGAGTATGACCTCTTAATGGGCCGCTTGAACTTTGCTGAGTTTTTGACAAGTAAAAGGGGGATCCTTTTACTTGACTTAGAGGTAGCTTAGGTTTTGTATATTTACGAGATGATATGTAAATATTCAATTGAATGAAAAATGGTAATTAAGTAAAAAATGTTATTTTATTAATGAAATATGATACAAACATATCAAATAATACAATCAACTATACCTGTATATTGTACATGTTCCATGTTCGAGGGACAAGCCTTCCCTCTTGGGTGCGCAGCTTGTACACCCCGTTTTAAAGGATGGCTGAGATTAGGAACGGTCCCTCCCAATTTAGGGAGATATTGTTCCAACTGGTATTTTTATCGATAAAATCATTGCTTTTTAGCACTAAGCTCCTATTTCGAACTGGCGCGCTTTCACCCTCTTATTATAATATCGGACAAGCCTCTACTAGTACGTCGTCGTGCGCAGTCTTATTGCATCTTGGGCTTCCTCAAGTAGGTTGATTTTTTTCGGAGTCTTTGTACATTATTGTGGGTATTAAAGCTTTCCACTCAAAAGCTGGACAGCCTAACTTCCACTGGAACGACTACCTCAACCCCATAACAAAGGCTGAACGGAGTCTCGCGTGTAGGCTCCCTCAAAGTTGTCCTATACGACAATAGTGTTGATGGTAGCTCGTTAACCCACGAGCCCCTAATATGCTCCAACTTCGTCTTCAATCCACGCAGTTTGGTGTGGTTGGTGACCTCCACTTGCCTATTGCACTACGGGTACGCGACTGACGTATGCACCAGCCTTATTTTTACGTTGGTGCAATACTTAGTGAACCTCTTTCCAATAAATTGGGTCTCATTGTCAGTCATGATACATTCTAGGATCCCGAACCAACACACGATACTCTGTCTGATGATGTATGTTGCATTCTGCTAGATTATGAGAGCCAATAGCGTGGCCTCTACCCATTTTATGAAGTAGTCAATTCCAATGATCAAAAATTTTCTTTGCCCAGATGCTGTTGGTAGCGACTTAAGTATGTCCAACCCCCATTGCGCAAATGGCCATGGTGATTGCAGAACTCGGAGTTGTGTGTGCGGCTGATGGGTAAGGTTGTCGTGGACTTGGCAGTTCTTACATTTTCACACAAAATCTATGGTGTCATACTTCATAGTTGGCTAGTAGTATCCTTACCTAATCATCTTGAAGGCGATGTTCTTGCCCCAATATGAGATCCACAAACTTCGATGTACACTTCTCTGAGGACGTAATCATCCTCTTTTGGAGTGAGGAACCACAAATAGGGGTAGAGAATCGTTATTGATACAACCGACCGTTCATGATAGTATATCTCCTTGCCGTCTTCTTCACCTTGTTGGCTTCCTATATATCTTGAGGCAATGTCCCGTCGGATAAGTATCTCAGGTAGAGGGTCATCCAATTGTCGATGTCGGATATCGACATTACTTCTGGTTCGGAGTCTTCAACACTGGGTTTGTCGAGGACCTTGCGCTTTCCTTGGGCATATTGCTCTAGGTCTCCCAAGGCTGCTACTTTTACGAGTTGATCGGCTTTTCCGTTTTCCTCCCATGGGATGTGACCATTTCTACCTTCTCAAATGCTAAGACTAATTCGCGGACTTTTAAGAGGTATTTGGACAGTTGTGGGCTGTTTACGTCAAAGATTCCTCAGACCTAGTTGACAACTAATTTGGAGTCACGGTAGACAACCAAATCATTGACCAAGCACTTCTTTGTTAGCCGTAGTCCTGCAAGTAATGCTTTGTACTCCACGGCGTTGTTGGTTGCTGGGAACTCGAGGACCATCGAGTACTTTATTTATGTTCCCTCAGGCATTCTCAGCACAACACCAGCTCCACAACCATCCTTCATGGAAGAGTTGTCCACATGCATAATTTAGATTGTTGGGCTATGTGATTCTTCAGCATCACAAGTGTCCGAGGCCTCCAGAATTGGGATCGTGGTTTTGAAAATAAAGTCTGCTAAAACCTGACCTTTTAAGGCCGATCTTGGGCGAAACTTTATGTCGAACTCTTCCAACTCAATGGACCACTTGACCAACCATCCCATCGTTTCTGGCTTCTACAGAATCGCTCTCAAGAGTTGGTCGGTGAGGACAATTACTTTATGTGCTTGAAAATATGGTCTCAGTTTCTGAGCAAAATACACAAGCGGCAAAGCCACCTTCTCTGCAAGAGAGTACCTTGTTTCAGCGTCAGCCAGGATTTTGCTGATATAGTACACAAGCCGTCGCCTGTCGTACTGATGTCGAATTAAGACTGAACTCAAGGTTGTATCAGACATAGTAAGGTTTAGATATAACTCCTCACATGATTGGGCAGAAGTCAAAAGAGGCGGGTTTGAGAGATACCCATTGACTCCTCGGAAGGCTTCTTTGTAGCCAGCCGTCCATTGGAAATTGTTAGTCTTTGTCCCTCTCAGGGCCTTAAAAATGTTAGATATTTCTCGTCCGACTTGGACAAGAAACAAGACAGTGTTGCCAGCCTCTCAGTAAGTTTCTGGATCTCCTTCACGATCTGAGGGGATTTCATGTCAATGATAGCCTTGATTTTTTCTTGATTTGTTTCGATCCCTCGGCGTGAAATAATATAACCCAAGAACTTTCGTGATATTACTCCAAATGTACGCTTAGCTGGATTGAACTTCATTTGGTGTGTTTTTTGGACATTGAAGGTCTCGTCAAGATTTCGGATGTGGTGGTTGATTATTTTGCTTTTGACGAGCGTGTCGTCCACATAGACCTCCATAATCCTTCCGATCTGGCCTTTGAATATTTTATTTACGAGCCTCTGATAAATGGCACCAGCGTTGTTGAGGCCGAAAGGTATGACCTTATAACAGTACGTTCCTTGGTCCATCATGAACGATGTGTACTCCTTGTCGTCGGGGCTTATCATTATTTGATTGTAACCCGAATACGCATTCATGAAACTTAGGAGCTCATGTCCGAATGTCGAGTTTGTAAATAAATCGATCCTTGACAGCAGAAAGTTGTCCTTTAGACATACTTTATTGACGTCTGTAAAGTCAACGCACATCCTTTACTTTCCGTTATTTTTCTTAGCCATCACGATGTTAGACAGCCAATCTGGATAATACATCTCCCGTATGAATCTGACATCTAGAAGTTTTTTTTACCTTTTTTCGGATAGCCACCAATTTTTCACTGAATAATTTCTCCTCTTTTGCAAAATAGGTTTATGATTGGGATCTAGGCATAGCTTGTGGACCATTACTCCAGTCGATATCCCTGACATGTTGCTCGGTACCGAAACAAAGACATTCAAATTTTTTTGTTAAGAAGCTGATGAGTTGGTCTCCGAAAGGTTGAGGTAGTGAACTTCCTATCGGGATGGTTTTTTCAGGATCTTTGGGATCCAAAGGGACTCGGTCGATTGCGTTTCCAGACTTGGACCTGCTACAATGTTATTTCGTCGCAGAAGTCCAAGTCTTTAATGGGCTGAGGAAGAGGCGTTTGCGTGACTTGGGACAGATAGCATGTCCGTCCGGCAGCTTGATCTCTGAGAACCTTCCCAATCCCGTACAGTATGAGAAACTTTATTTTCAGATGTGGGATTGAGGTTACGGCTCCGAAGACAGCCAGATAAGAACGTTCGAGGATAGCATTGTAGGCGGACTGGAGGTCCACTACCAAAAAGGAAAATGTCTTGGTTGCTATCCTCGAATGGGTCCTTAATGTGACGTCAAGTTGGATGACTCACTGTGCTAGTACTGGCTCATTGTCCAGTCCGTAAATGAGTCTTTCGGTAGCCATCATTTTGCTCCTCTAGAGTATTAATTTAAAAAATGTATCAATGTAAAGTAAATTTTGAGAATTTTCATTATCAATGAACACTCGTTTCATCTGATAGTCTAATACTCCGTTAGAAACGAGTGTAAATACAACTAGAGGATCTAGTTCTACGGTGCCAAAGTTGCTTCTCGATCCTCCGATTAGAAGCGAATTGGGAAAGGAAGGTCTCTACCAACTCGTTGAATAAGCGAATGGAGTCCGCAAGCAGCCCGTAGAACTAGATTCTCGCGTCACCCTTGAGTGTCAAGGGGAAACACCGGCACATTGTCATCTCATCCAAGCCTTGGAGGCTCAGATGTTCATAGAAGTGATCCAAGTGGTCCATTGGATCAGTACTTCCATCGTATATGTCGAGATTTAAAAAAGGTATCAATGTAAAGTAAATTTTGAGAATTTTATTATCAATGAACACTCGTTTCATCTGATAGTCTAATACTCCGTCAGAAACGAGTGTAATTACAACTAGAGGATCTAGTTCTACGGTGCCATGGTCGCTTCTCGATCCTCCGATTAGAAGCTAATTGGGAGAGGAAGGTCTCTACCAACTCACTGGATGAGCGAATGGAGCCCGCAAGCAGCCCGTAGAACTAGATTCTCGCGTCACCCTTGAGTATCAAGGGGAAGCACTGGCACATTGTCATCTCATCCAAGTCTTGGAGGCTCAGATGTTCATCGAAGTGATCCAAGTGGTTCATTGGATCAGTGCTTCTATCGTATATTGTCGAGATTTGGCATTTTAAACTTCGAGATAAACTGCCTCGTTCTAATCTCCATCATAAATGGAGATCTGCGCAGGTCAGCAACTCCTCCCTCATTGTTGCCAAAAACTCACCGCCAGACCTTCTCGAGCTTCTCATCCACTTAAGGTGGAGTTGCCATCTTCTTTTCGTTGAGATAATTCTTCAACTCGTAGGGGTCTTGAGTAGCTTGCGGCTCTAGCAAGCTCCTGACTCTTGGAAGGATCTCGTTACGAGGGAACATCTCCTGAATGGGGATGCTCCCGTAAAGATCGAGAATTTTTCCTCTCCGGGTTTTCCTCCTGAACCCAAGTGACCTTGAAGGTGCGACGGGATTTTGCTGCTCGAGGCAACTTGTGTCCAAGGGTCCTCGTGCTGACTAACTTGCTTTGAGGGGTGCTTCTTCCCCTTGCCTTTCCTCTAGGACGTAGTGGTTTGAGAGGCCTTAAATGTCGCTCCCTTTGGCTGTTTATCCATTTTTGTGCAAAGGGTTCGAATGGCCCTGGAAATGTCGTCCATCCTTAAGGCCAACTCTCGAGCATATGAATCAGGATATTCTTCTATTTGAATACCTGCAACATGGCTATTGCCACATGAAGTAGCTTGTTTGGCTAGGGTACTGGTCTGTGCTATGATGTTTACCATTTTTTAGCTTTCAGTCTCTTAGAAAATGTGTTAACCTAACCTTTAGTCGGTTCCCACAGACAGTGTCAATGTTGCGTTTTCGGATCCTGATCTCTGTACAGATGATGGCCCCAATGTAGAGCAACACAAATGTAGGTTTTAAGTAGAAGGAAGAGAGAAAGAGATAGTGACACGTGGCATTTTTACGTGAAAAACTCTCCTCTATATGAGAGAAAAAAATCACAGGATTTTGAGTCCGAGAATCGTTCCACTAATCTGGTGTTTAAGTACAAAGGGTAGAGAATGATGTGTAAAAGTGGCTCATTGGGATCACTTTCACAAGTACAAGTGTTTTTTCAATTGGCAGTGTGAGCAACTTGTCTTTTCTCTCTATGGGCGTAAATGCAAGTGTGAAAAAGTTGGTCATTTGTTAGTACATAGTGAATGCATATATAGTGGTTAAGTCCTCCTGTGTGGAGTAGCCACGTGGAGGTGGCATGTGCAGTGGATCTTACCACCAATTCTACAAATCTATCTTGCTGTGTCAGAAAGATTGCGTACATGTGAGCTAACTCTACGAGACATCACTTTTGTAACAATCATGTTTGCTCTACAGGCCATCATTCCCTGTGAAGATTGCGTGTTGCAGAGAATGCACGTGCCTTGCAAACGTCATCTTTCTGAGTTGGTACCCTCGGTCGTCTTGAGCTTCCTTCTGTGCTCGTGCCGTTGGAGACTTCTCAGAACCCGCGTCTTCGACGAAGTGTCAAGTTCGCAGACGTTTGATGACAAATGTCATCGGTTTTCAACTGAGGACTTGCTCAATATTGAATCTTTGGGCTTTTAGAGTCATATTCTCTGTGCCATATCTTTAGGATTTTATTAGAGATTTTTAGCCTCTTACGGAGTCCTTGATCTTCTAAAGTCAAAACAACCTCTCGGACCAACCTAACTTCTTGGACCTCTTAGAACGTGGGCCTAAATCCTCAAGCCTCTAGAACCCATTTCGCCTCTTTGGCCATGATGGCCTCTCGGGCCTTCTATGGACTCGGATCCATTTCACAAAAATGGATTTTTTTATTAGACATTGGATATTCACTACCCATCAGCTACAATTTAACTTCTTTATTATAAGGGATTGAGATTTTTTTTGTTATAAACCTCAAGTATTAGGGTAATATATTCATAGGGTGACTGCTGCCCCTTTGATTGATGGTGGTAAACTAATTGGAAAAAGTTGGTATGTGTCACTATCCCATCTACAGAAGCATTGTAGCTTAAATAGGTCAAAGTTCGTGGAGAACGAATTAATTTGTATTGTTGTTTACTTTCTGCTAAATTTATATCATTTTGTGTGTTGTTATGTGAAATATCAATGCGTGTAGTCATGTAGAACTCATGATGACCATGTGTTATTAATCAAGATCTTGTATTATTAATTTAGATCATGCGTTATGTGAAATATCTTCCGTGTGTCATGATGACCATGTGTTATTAATTTAGATGAAATTTCTGCTTAATTTAGATCATGTGTTATTAATTTAGACCGTGTTCTTTTTTTACGTTAAGTGGTATAATGAGGATTTGGAGATTTTTTTTTTCAATTTAAATAATATTGTTAAATATTTAAAATCTTAATTGTTAAATTTTTTAAATTGACGGCTAATTTTATCCCTACATCAAGGATGATCCCGTTGTCCATCCGCCTCGTGGTCACCACTGCCCTTCTTGTCAAGGGGTGTTTGTCATTAATAGTTTAACGTTTTTTTTTTTTTTAAAGATCAGTTATTAATTTTTCTATCTCATTTACAAAAATATAAAATTAGTCATGTAAAAAAAAACACAATAATTTATAAAAAATATTGATCAATTATATATGTTTGAAAAAGTTATTATAAATCTTATATAATTTTAGAGGTAATACCAATCAAATTAACTTGTCTTTTTCTATTACATCCTCAGATCTTACGCACTTGTACGAACGAGAATCCAACTGAGTTCACGGATCGTTTTTGAATACTTGGGCAAGATTGGTGCAACACAAAGAGTGATATGAAATAGAAAAAAGAGTACGAAGATTAAGGCACACGGAGTTTTTACATAAAAAACATTCTCTTAAATGGGAGAAAAAAACTATGGGACTTTTGTTCGAGACTTGCTTCACTATCTTGCTTAGTTATAAGAGAGGGACAAGATTACAGGAGAGTAACAAATTACTCTCAAGCCTTTTCTCTTTCATCTTTCTCTTTCTATATTAGCTACACAAGTGTAAATATTGAGACCATTTGTTTGGTAGATAGTTAATGTATTTATAGTAGTTGAGTCTTCTTTTGTGGAGCATCCACGTGACGCCGACATGTGCAAAGGAGCTTGCCTCCAAATCCACCAATCCTGTTTACTACATCAGGGAGGTAGCGTGTATGCTAGTTGACTTTACGTAGAGTCATACCTGCAGTGATCGAGGGTGCCCTAGAGGCCATCATTCCTTCGCAGTTTGACAGGGTCAGCCACCAAATCTCTAGCGCACCGATTTTGCAGGCGTGATGATGTTCAAGGCCCATCCTTAAGTCCATAGGCCTGAGTGGATTTGAGTCCACTATCTCGCACGGCTGTCCCTGTTACTTGACCTCTTGGGCCTCTATGGTATTAGGGCCCAACTCCACGAGGATTGATCTTCTAAATAGGCCTTGGGTATCAGTACTCATCACTAGCCCCCCACATCAAAGGGTCTGAATGCTTCAGCCCTTTGGCAAGTCCATTGAACGTGGACAAGTCTCGTGTAAAGGTTCTCTCCAATGGAAGTTCGCTCGTGCCTTTGCTTTATGGTGTCGCTCAGCCACTGCTTAGGGTTGGCGTTTATTCTTCTCTCCTATGAACGTCCGAGGATATGGTTGGAACCAAAAACCCGAGGACATGTGACCAAAATGTTCGAAAACTCACTGAGGCTTGTGGTTTGCTCAAAACATCTAGGGAATTTTGAGGTCAACAACATGGCCAGAATGTTCGAGGAAATTTTAGATTTTATGTGCTACTAGGCATTTTTAAGCGATAGTCATCTTCGCATATTTGTTTGAGGTCCAAAGATGTCCTCGGATATTATTGAGATCACAGGCTTCAATGAAGGCGCGTCCGAGAACTCCCTTGGAATCCAAGACACTGGCTTATGCCACCATTTGGGCCATTAAAGCGTATTAAATGTGCGTTTAATGAGATTGACGTCGCCTTGGAAGTATAAGGCTCACTATCTCTGGTAGCATACGAGAAGTTGACACGTGGCAAGGGTAATGATGGCGCGCGCGTTTTTGATTTTCTACCGTTTTCAAATATCATTCCTTGCCTTCACTTTCATTTTCACCACGCAACTTAAGGAGCCTTCCCTCGAACCCTTGACTGTGCTCTCCAAACTTTCTTCTTCTTCTCATTTCCTCTGAACTTTTTCTTCAAGCTTCAATGGCGCCTGGAGTCAAGGATATCGCCTCCTCTCTCTCTCTCTGGCCGGTCTGGATGCTATCCGTGTAAAGTATGACATTCCCGACTCAATAGGAATTGTGATTCCTGAGCCCCACAATAAGGCTTGTAGTCCACCTGAAGGGTTTATCATCGTTTACGAAGTCCACCTCAACGGTGGGTTTTGTTTTCCTATCCCACTAGAGCTATATCTTATTATGAAAGAACTCGATGTTCCGTTTACGAGACTACAACCCAACGCCATCAGGTGCCTTGTATCACTTTACGTATATGTCCAGAATTTACTATCATGAGTGGTGGAAACTCAGATTTCACCAAGAGTTGGAAGGATAAATTCTTCTTCTTGGGAATCTGAGAGAACTGGGCTCTCTCCACTGTTTGGAAAAACGTGGTGTGCAAGCATTGTTCGGACGCCTCCAAATAAGAGAGAGAGAGAGGTTGCCAAAGAAGTCATAGATTTGGTAATAGCCAACCTTGGCGCCTTCAATGAGAATAAGAAGAATATCTGACTACGGCTCGAGAACTTGGCTAGGGCCAAATGGAGGACTGAGCCCAAGGACTCTAACGTCCCTGCCGCTGCTTCTTTTGTAAAGAAGAAGGAGAAGAAGTAAAAGAATGAGTGATCTTTGAGGATTGAGGAGCCGTCCGAACGGCCAAAGAAGAGTCATCAAACTGAAACCTCAAAGTGTCCGGTGACTACTATTGCGTCCTCGTTGTCAGATGACAATAATGTTGTTATAGAACTCCTAGAGAGGAGAGCTCAGTTAGCAGCTCTCTCATCTCTCAGGTATCCTTCTGTCCTTCCTTAATCTTTTAATCTCTTATTTTCTTCCACTCATACTTTAATGGCTTAGCTTTCCTTTACAGTTCTAAGAGCTGGCTGGGAATCTTGGGCAACTCATTGGTGGTGTTGCCCAAACTTATTCTGAACTGGAGTCATTCAAAGCCATTGGAGAGGCCAACAAACGCTTTGAAGTTGAGCTTGCTGAAGCCAAGAGGAAAATTGCTTCCCTTGAGGATACATTGAAGCTCTAGCAGGTTTAGTACTTGACCTCCATCGTCGGTGCTATGTCCACGGTTACTATTGGGACGGCATTAACTTATGCCGCCAAGTGATAAGGTTGCTGCGCCCACAATTTCCTATAGTCGTGTTTGATCCTCGGAAAGCCAGTGCCACATGCTTGGACGACTTGTATTGTCTCCCAGGAAGGGGTGGGTCTACCAACCCTTCCAGGCCTGGACCATCAAGCCGTTCCAAAACTCCTGGGCAGCCAGGATCTTCAGGACAAGCAGGGCCTTCTGGATCACGAGGACCGTAGCAGCAACAGCAGGGAACTTCTTCTCAGCCAGGATCTTCTGAGAGCTGATTGTAAATTTGTTAAGTGGTAGAATTTTTTTTTTTTTTTTTACATGCATATTGTGTACACTGTAAACTCAAAGTGTGAATGAAATTCACTTTTCTTTTGCAATCCTTCTTCCAGGTTGTCTTATGTGTGCGTAGTTCTTTTATAACACGTTGTTAAAGAAACTTGGTCTTTCATTAACTTAATGTCTAAACTTTTCAACCGTCTTAGGCTGAAGATGTTACCTTTGAGGTCGTCACATGCTTACTGTTTTAAGCCCCCTAAATTTTAAGTCCAACCTATCGAGGATTGCTTGGTTAGGCCAAGTTTTAAGTTTGACATATTAGACCGCTCGATATTAGCCGAGTTTTAAGTACGACCTTTTAGGCCGCTCGGGTATAGCCTAGTTTCAAGTTTGACCCCTTGGGCCACTCGAACACGGCTAAATTTTAGAGCAAGTGAAAGGATTACTTTCACTTGACTTAGGGGCAGCCTATGTCTTATGAATTAATAAGATGATATGCAAACGTTCAATAAAGTGCTAGACAGGAAATAAGGGAAAAGAAATTTTATCATATCAATAAAACATATTACAAGCACATCGGATGATACATTTTACCTTACCTGTCTATCTGCACATACATTTATTGATAATATTTTTTGAGATATGCGGCATTCCATGTCCAAGGGAGTAGCTTGCCTTCTTGGGTGCGCAATTTATAGGCCTCATTTCGAAGGATGGCCAAGACCAAAATCGGTCATTCCCAATTTGGGAAAAGTTTCTTCCAACCGATATTTTTACCCATAGCCTCTATACTCCTCAACATTAGGTCCCCTATTTCAAACTATCGTACCTTCACCTTTTTATTATAGTATTGTGTTACTCTCTGTTGGTACACTGCTATTCTGAGCCTTCCAAGGTCTCGTGCCTCCTCGAGTAGATCAAGGCTCTTACGAAATTTTTGATTGTTTCTGCTCGAGTCATAGCACTCGACTCAGAGACTTAGAAATCTGACTTCCACTGGGATGACTGCATCTACCCCATAGCATAGGCTGAGGGGTGTCTCTCTTGTAGGCTCCCTCGGCATTGTTCTATACGACCAAAGGATGGACGAAACTCGCGTACCGATGAGCCCCCGGAGTGCTCCAACTTTGTCTTGAGTCTATGTAGGATTGTGCGGTTCGTGACCTCCACTTGCCCGTTACTCTGTGCATACGCGACCAACGTATAAACCAACCTAATCCTCAGGCTGGTACAGTACCCAGTGAATTGTTTCCTAATGAATTGGATCCCATTGTTGGTCATGATGCACTCAAAAATCTCGAACCTGCACACAATGTTCTGCCGAACAAATTCTGTGGCATTCTATTCTGTTATCTTTACTAGTGGTACAGTTTCAAAGCATTTTGTAAAAAGTCAATCCCGACGATCAAGAACTTTTTTTGCCCTGTTGTAGTCGGAAGAGGTCCAAGTATGTCTAGCTCCCATTGAACGAAGGGCCATGGTGATTACAGTACTCAGAGTTTAATGTGGGGTTAGTGTGCCATGCTGTCGTGGACTTGACAATTTTCACATTTGCATACGAAGTCTATGGCGTCAAATTTCATGGTTGGCCAATAGTACGCTTACCTCATGAGCTTAAAGGCGAGGTTCTTGCCCCCAATGTGGGATCCACAAATCCCAAGGTACACTTCTTGGAGAGCATAATCTGCCCCCTCGATAGTGAGACACCGTAAGGGACCTAAAACTTGTGCCGGTACAATTGACCGTCCATGATAGTGTACCATCCCGCTGTTTTCTTCACCTTCTTGGGCTGCGTCCATGTCCTCAGGTAGTGTCCAATCGAACAAGTACCTTAAGTAGGAAGTCGTCCAAGTGCTGGTACTCGAAACTTGCATCACTTCTGACTTGGGATCTTCGATGCTTGGTTTGTGCAGAACTTTTCGCATCCCTCGGGTGTACTGCTCTGGGTCTCTGAATGCTGCCGCCCTTGCCGGCATGTCAGCCTTCCCATTCTCTTTTGTTGGGATGTGGATAAATTCTATCTTCCCGAAGTCCGCGGTCAAGCTTTGGACCTTCAAGAGGTATTTGGAGAGTTGTGGGCTGTTAACCTCAAAATGTCCGCAGACTTAATTAACGACCAATTCGGAGTCGCTATAGACAACCAAGTTCTTGTCAGAATATTCCTTTACTAAACGGAGTCCCGCTAGCAATGCTTCGTACCTCACAATGTTATTTGTGACCGAGAACCCATTGGTCATTGAATATTTTATTTTCGACTCCTCAGGCATTCACAACACAACACCAACTCTACAGCCATCCTTCATTGAGGAGTTGTCCACATGTAGTGTCCACGTTGTTATATCGTTTGGCTTTTCTGCATCACGAAGGTCTGGATCACCAAGGGTCGGGGTCGCTGTCTCAACAATGAAGTCCGCAAGGGCTTGACCTTTCAGAGCTAGCTTTGGACGAAAGTCTATGTCAAACTCTCCCAACTCAATGGCCCACTTGACCAGTTGTCCTGACATCTCAGGTTTTTGCAGGATCACTCTTAATGGCTGATCAGTCAGGACCACTACTTTGTGCGCTTGGAAGTATGGTCTAAGCTTCCGACCAAACTACACCAATGCCAAAGCTATTTTCTCCGCGTGGGGGTACATGGTATCTGCATCAGCCAGGATCTTGCTCACGTAATACATAGGCTGCTGCCTATCATACTGCTGTCGTACCAACACTAGCTCGGGGCCGTGTTGGACACAGCAAGGTACAAACTCAACTCCTCGCTTGGCTGGCAAGAAGCTAAGAGAGGAAGTTTCGACAGATAGTCTTTAAGTCCTCGAAATCCCTCCTTGCAGTCATTATTCCATCGAGAGTCGTTGGTCTTCGCTCCTCTCAAGGCCTTAAAAAACAGCAGGTGTTTCTTGGCCAATTTGACCAAGAAGCGAGAGAGAGCAGCTATCCGCCCAGTGAGTTTCTGAACTTATTTTATTGACTGAGGAGACTCCATGTCAAGGATGGCATTGATCTTCTCTGGATTTGCCTCAATTCCTCGGTGTGAAACAATGTAGCCCAAAAACTTTCCATATGCCACTCCAAATGTACACTTGATTGGGTTAAATTTCATCTTGTGAGCTCTGAGCACATTGAAAGTCTCGTCCATATCTTGGATGTGGTAGTCAACCGTTTTGCGCTTGATGAGTATGTCATCCACGTAGACTTCCACATTCTGTCCAATCTGACCTTCAAACATCTTATTTACGGGTTGCTGGTAAGTTGCACACGCATTCTTGAGGGCAAAGGGTATGATTTTGTAATAGTATATTCCTTGGTGTACTTCTTGTCTTCGAGGTCATCCTTATTTGGTTGTAACTCTAGTACGAATCCATGAAGCTTAAAAATTCATTGTTGGACGTCGAGTCTACAATTGATCTATTCTTGGAAGAGGAAAGCTGTCCTCGAGACATGCTTTATTGAGGTCCGTGAAGTCCACGCACATTCTCCACTTCCCGTTATTCTTCTTTACCATGATCATGTTTGATAGCCAGTTTGGGTACTGCACCTCCCGGATGAATCCAGCATCCAGGAGATTCTTCACTTCCTCACGTATGGCCACCAATTTTTCTACTGAATAATTTCTGTGCTTTTGCCTGACAGATCTATGACGAGGATCTGGGCTTTGTATATTGACCATTATTTCTATGGAGATCCCCGACATGTCACTTGGCACCCAGACAAAAACATTTGAGTTCACCCGCAGGAAACTGATAAGCCGGTCTCGGATGGTCTGGAGCAGAGAGCTCCCTATTTGGACATATTTCTCTGGGTCCATAGGATCCAGTGGAACTCGGACAGCAGATTCTCCGGATTGTGCTTACTGTAGTGTTGCTTTATCCCGTAGGTCAAAGTCTTCTAGAGGTTGGGGAAGAGGCATTTGCGTGACTTGAGACAAGTAGCATGTTCGCCCGGCAGCGTGGTCTCCGAGGACCTACTCAATCCCAAATGGAGTAAAAAACTTTATCTTTAGATGCAAGATGGAAGTGATAGCACCGAAGGTGGTTTTGGACGTCTGAGGATTGCGTTGTAAACTGATGGAGGTCCACGACCAAGAAGATGAGGACCTTAGACACAATCCTCGGGTACGTTCCTAGCATGATTTCCCAATGGATGATACCCTGAACTGGTACTAGCTCGTTGTTTAGTTCGTAAGGGGGTTCTTCAGTTGCTTTCATTTGACTTCTCTTAAAATCCCAATTTAAAATACGCATCAAGATAAAGTACATTCTGTGAACTTTCATTATCAATAAAGATTCATTTCATTTGGTAGTCATTTGCCCCATCTGAAACGAGTGCGGTTACAACTAGGGGATCAGAGTGAGGGAAGTTACATGGGACATATCTTCATTATTAAAGCTAATAACTTATCCCTATTTCCTACCCTCAGTCTCTTCGCCGCGATAATCTCCCAAGCGTCTTCACAGGCCGAGCGAGTTGATATCATGTTCACAACCCTCGTGGCCACTCGGTTCCTAGGCTGGTCAGCCTCAATATCACCTACTATTCCGGAGCCTTGTTCGGGTCTTTGCAGGAAGTAGTTGAAGTGACCCCTCCTTATTAGCTCTGTGATCTCCTTCTCCAGTATCCGACAGTCCTCCGTACTGTGGCCTCCACAGCGATGGTAATGACAGTACTTTGACTGGTCGCCACCTTCTAGATTCTTTAGCGCTTTGGGCCACTTCAAAAATTTCTCTTCCTGAATTTGCATCAAGACATTGGTACAAGTGTCGTTCAAAGGAGTGAGATTTATTAGCCTGGGCTCCCTCTGAATGACCTGCTTGGACTTATGCAGCTTCTTTATTGTCTAGGGACCTGGACGGTCCCCACCCTTTCTTTTCCCTTCCACCGTTCTCAAGTGGAAGCTCTCATCCTTCTCTAACCTCTTTGCGTCTTTGGTTTCTTCGACCGTGATGTACGCTTGCACTGTAGCCTCAACCTCTGCGAACGTCTGGGAACCCTTATGAATGAGATGCTTGAATAAAGCTCCCCCTTCCAAGGCAGATAGGAACGCATTCAACTTCACCTCATCGGCCAGCTTTGGGATTTGTCTGACCTTCACTACGAATCAAGCCAGGAATCCCCTCAAGCTCTCCTTGACACCCTGCTTCGTTTGGGTAAGCTGCCAGGACTGTTTCTCTATCCTTCGGTTGGAGGCGAACTACGAGAGAAAATTTACTGCCAGCTCGCTGAATGGGCGAATGGAATCAACTGACAGTCCATTGAACCACACTTTCACGTTGTCCTTAAGTGTCAATAGGAAGCACTGACATATAGTCATCTCATCTAAGCCTTGGAGGCTCAGATGCTCGCAAAAGTGATTAAAATAATCCATGGGGTCAGCACTCCCGTCGTAGACATCGAGGTTCGGCATCTTGAATTTCGGGGGGAATAGCCTCGTCCTAATATCCGTCGTGAATGGAGATTGGCATAAATCAACTCCTTCTCCATTGTTTCTGCCAAAGACTCGGTCTCATGCGTTCTCTAGTCTCTCCTCCACACTAGGTGGGACCACCGCCTGCTTCTCATCAAGATAATTCCTCAATTTGTAAGGTCATTGTGCTGCTTGTGACTCTGGGACCCCTCCTAACCCTGGGAGGTGTGTCATCACGGAGAGCCGCCTCCTGAATGGCGTGCTCCTGGTTGCCACAAACAAAGCGAAGATTGCGTCTCTCTGGGCTCTCCTCCTAAACTCGAGGACCTAAGCGACCTTCAAGTCGCTAAAGGATTTTACTGCTTGAGGCAACTTGGGTCCTCGGGGCCTCATACTGGCTGGCATATTTGTTGGGGTATTTCTTCCCCTTGCCCCTATTCTGAGACGTCGCAGTCTGAGAGGCCTTAGAAGGCACTCCTTTCATCCACTCATCCATCTTTGAGTAAAGAGTCCGACGACCCTAGACACATCGTCCATCCTTATGGCTAACGCTCATACGAATGGATCAAGATGGTCTTCTATTCTGGCACACGCGGTCGAGCCGTTGTCACACGAGGCCGTGTATTTGACAGGGGTACTTGTTTGTACTCTTGTGTTCACCATATTTGACTTTGGAAAAAGAGTAGGGAAACTTCTGAAAGATTTCGTGAAAAATTAACTTTTAATCAATTCCCACAGACAGTGCTAATATTCCATCCTCGGATTTTGCACACTTGTATGGACGAGAATCCAGCTGAGTCCGCGGATTATTTTTGAGTACTCGGGCAAGATCTGTGCAACACAAAATGTGAAATGAAGTAGAAAAAGAGAGAACAAGGACTAAGGCATGGAGTTTTTACGTGAAAAACCTTCTCTTAAATGGGAAGAAAAAACAGCGGGGTTTTTGTCCGAGAACTTGCTTCACTATTGTGCTTAGTTGCAAGAGAGGACAAGGTTACATGGGAGTAATAGACTGCTCCTAAGCCTTTTCTCTTTCCTCTTTTTCTCTCTATATTAGTTATACAAGTGCAAATGTTGGGATCCTTTGTTTGGTAGATAGTTAATATATTTATATTAATTGAGTCTTCCTTTGTAAGGTGTCCACGTGGCGCTAGTATGTGTAAAGGAGCCTGCCACCAACTCCACCAATCCAATTTACTACGTTAGGGAGGTTGCGTGCATACTTGCTGACTTTACGTTGCATCACATCTGCAGTGATCGGGCGTGTCTTGCAGGCCATCATTCCTTCTATAACCTGATAAGGTCAGCCAACAAATCTTTGGCGTGCCGATTTTGTAGGATGATGACGTCCGAGGCCCATCCCTGAGTCCACGGGTCTGAGTGGACTTTGAGTCCACTATCTCGCACGGGTTGTACCTGTTGCCTAAACCTCTTGAGTCTCTTGGGCTTACTAAATCTCTGTCGCATCAGGGCCCAACTTTACGAGGATTGATCTTTTAAATGGGTATTGTGTATTAGTACCCATTATTTTCGATTAACAATCACCCTAATGAAAGGGTGAGAACAGAGTGGGAGAACGCTAGGAGAATTCTGCTCATTAAATAAAATGTTACATCATATGCTGTCGTTGTTTAGCAATTCATGATAATGCAGTCGCCTAAAACAAACGCAATCTCACGTGATCAGGACGATTAGATGAAGTCTCCAGACAAATCGTTGATGGAAGGCCATTGAAATAGAAAAAGATCGAAAAATACCAGACAAATACGCGGCACCTCATCATTCGCGCCCACCCAATTCCGTCGTCTTTCAGAGATTTCAGCCATTGTCATTATTAACACCCGGTATCTTCTTCTTCCATAGCAGTGGCACATGAAAACTCGAACTTCCTTAGTTCAACTATTGTAGCTACTTTGACTCAGCTTGATCGTTGCAAATCTTTACTCTTTCTTTGGCTCTGTGTGTCTCTGGATAGGCGAATATGGATTACGGTCGAGCATTATACTGCTCTACCTGTGGTTGGCGTCGGACCGACCTCCGCCCGCGGTTCGAACTCTTGATCTTAAACCATAAAAATAGTCTGCGAAATGTTGGGTCTTGGAGACCCACAACGTCATCGTCTCTGCCTCTGCATCATTCCAAGTTTTCGGCTCAATCGCTGCCTCTCCGTCGGAATTTCTCCTGCATTTCCTGTGGGGTTTCCTCGCCTAAAACCAGGTGTTAATTAGTTCTGTTATTTCCTTAGTGTATGTTACTGTTCTATGTATTTTTTTAATAAATTATTCGTTCGCTTGTTCAATTTTGCAAATGGAGATTGGGGATTTGTTTGGTAGTGTTGGAGCTTTAGAAAACCCATTTTTATCCGCTTTTTTCTTTTTCAAATAACGGCTCACCATTGTTTATTAATTCGAACCCAATATATTTTGGCAACAATCCTAATGGGAACGGGATGGGACCTGTTATGGTACTCCCAATTTTGAGCTCCCTTGATCATAACATGTACCGAATGGCATGGCCGACTAGCTGGAATATGAAAGGTCTTGACTCAAATCCCCTCCAGAAAGCAAAGGAGGGAAAACCATCCAAATGAAGAACAGCAAATTGCAATTAGGAATAGTAGCCAAGGATATGGGAGTATGGACAGAACCACTACAATTGCAACACAAAGCAATTTCACGTGTTTTTTTTTTTTTTTTTTTGGGGGAGGGGGGTTAGCTGGGCGCTTCTTGAATATTAATTTGGTGTTAAACTAGAGGCATTTGAGTAAGAGAGCTTCAGCACTGACGAAATTCTCCAGAAAAGACAGAAAATTTGTAAGGTGAGGGGGGAAAAAAAAGAAAAGGGCATTGACTTCAATGAACTCAAGCCAGGACAACCGTAGCAATTGTAATCTGTAATAGATATGATGGATGGAGCCCACTGACGAGATAACATAGGAAAAATTTGTTGGTAGAAAGTCCTAATGAATGCTTTCTTGATCTTGAAAAATACGGTCTTGTCTTGGTCTGAACATCCATTTGGCTATTTAAAGCTTGTTTTGGACTAATCAGCATAATACTTGTGCTACATGTGGTTGTTCAAAGATCATATTTCTATACTTCTATTAATATGAAGGCAGGGATGCGGTGGAAATTGGAATTGTATGCTTAATCTTGTTTTGAAATTTAATCTGTACCTACCATATATTTCTTTAAATGCTGACCTGTAGATTATGTTATACAAAACCTATTTTAGGCCCTTGTTTGGTAACGTGAACTTTGGAAGAAGTGATTTTTTTTACATGATGTAAGTGCTGTCTTTGCCTAATGATGTGGAGTCCAATTCTCATATTTCAAACCAAGTAAATAGTGATTAAAACTCCTTTGCCAAAAATAAGGAAAGAGAAAAAAGGTTGCGAATCAATGTTTAGTTCATGCTCTCTAACCCAGAAAGCTTCTATGTTAACGGCTGTATCAGAGTGTAAAAACTAGGCTGTAGGTGGGGGTTCTAGAGTTCAAAACAGATAGAAACCCCTTATAATCATATTTCAATGAGGTGGGTGGCGACGTGCTTAGTTTATGATTTCACAGATGAGGGTCTTTTGGAGGCTTGAATCATAAAACCTATCTTTATTCCAATCTTAAAGCCCAATTGCTATAATTTTGGGTGTGATGTTTGAGTTTTATGATAGTCCTTGTGCTTCTGCATCATTGTGAAGAGGATCTTATGTTGTTTTATCCTTTACCCTAAACTCCACAAGCCAAGAAAAACAATAATAAAATCAATTCTTAAATTCGTGTTATAACTTTGGTAAGTGTAATATGGGTGTCGCAAATTCAACCTTCTTGAACTTTGTGTGGAGGAAATGGAGTTTGAGGGACTGTCAAGATGTATAAATGGAGTTTGAGGACTAAACCTAATGAATTTGAAACCTCTTCTTACTTCAAGTACCAAACAAGAGATTATTATTTACAATTGAAAGAAAATTTTACCAATCAAACACCAGAAAAAGAAAGAGAATTGTTTTTACTCACTGGGTTGTTGTTTTTTTCCTATAGAGCTTTAGAGTTTGGACCCAAAAGTGATATTTTCTGACCAAGGAGAGCCTTTATATCTTTTAATTGTACTACTTGTTAGAGTCTATGGTTGAGTTTACAAAGATATTTAGTGAGTTGGATTTTCTGGCAGGGAGGAAGAAGAGAAAAAAGAGAAGAAAACAAGACCAAGGCGGGAACATGGGAAGGTGAGTCTAAGTGTTCTGTTGGATCACCAAGTTAATTATGGAGACCATGTTGCAATATTGGGATCCACCAAGGAACTGGGATCTTGGAAAAAGAAAGTTGCAATGAGCTGGACAGAAAATGGATGGGCTTGCGATTTAGAACTGGGAGGAGGTGAATCTGTTGAATACAAGTTTGTGATTGTGGAGAAGGACAGAACTTTAGTATGGGAAGCTGGGGATAATCGGGTCTTCAAACTGCCAAAAGAAGGGAATTTTGGGTTGGTCTGCCATTGGAACATGACAGCTGAGGCTGTGGAATTGTTGCCCCTGGAATCCATAGAGAATGAGAAGGTAATCGAGGGTGATAATGGGTCTGCAGTTTGTAATGATGATACTATTTTGGAAATAGAGGCGAGTACTCTTGTTGAGCAGTGGCAAGGGACGCCTGTTTCATTCAAGCGATCAAATGAGCATCGAAATAGGGAAACTGAAAGGAAGTTGGACACTTCTGGTCTTGAAGGACTGGCTCTAAAGTTAGTGCAAGGTGATCAAAATGCTAGGAATTGGTGGCGAAAGGTATTACAATCAATTCCCCTCCTTCCCCCCCCCCTTTAAATAGTAATGATGGATGTTTTAGGAAGGTGCATTTTTGTAGCGATATATATTTCCTGCTTCAGGTTGTCAAACATATCATTTATATAGTTTTGACCTCTATTTGAGATGCCTCTAGAAACTAGCCTAATCAGTTTATTGGGGACTGGAAACTCCAGTAATCCACAAAGATTTATGATTCTGTATTATTTACAAGTGATGTCATGGCACAGTTATTTACTCACTAAATTCATATACCTGCTGCAATGGCCTTATTATAAGGGTAGGAAATAAAAAATCAAATAATGTAGAAATAAAAATTGCATGACATGAAAATTAATGCTTGAACTTGGTAGTGGCATATAGGCAATCTATTGTCAAATTCTCTGGTTGAAATCAAAGGAGTTTTGGGAATCTTTTACTAGCTCAACATTGGAGATAATCATCTACATAGATGCCATGCAACTGTATCCATCCCCTCCCCCACCCCCCAACTGAAAAAGAAGAAAAAGACAACGAGAAAAGAGATAAAGGAATTATTTTTCTTAGCTAATAAAGAACATACCTTCCTTTTTGGTTTAATCCTAATATTCATAACCAATTAGGAACACATGCAGTTAGATGATGGATTGAACTGGACTTCATTTGATGAGAGAACTCTCACGGGATTAGCAATAAAAATAATCCTTCTTGAAACCATGTGTACTTTGGTTTATACTTTGATGTATAGATAGGGTATGTGTATCCTTTAATGCATAGAATCTGGTGTCTTTCTATGCTTTCTGATCAGTGCTGTTACACATACATAAGTGCACATGCAGATGCACCCTTTTTCCCCAATCAATTTATATGTTCCTCACTTTGCATGTTTTCAATATCCAAGCTGGAAGTCATCCGCGAGCTAGTTGTTGAGAGTCTGGACAACGATGACCATTTGGAGGCTCTCATATATGCTGCAATTTATCTGAAGGTTTGTCCTAGAGCCCTGCATTGATAAATCTACAAGTGGGACCTGATCTTATATGTTTTCTTCTATTTCTTCTTTTGTAGTGGATTAACACAGGGCAAATCCCTTGCTTTGAGGATGGTGGTCATCACCGACCAAACAGGCATGCCCAAATTTCAATGCTCATATTTCGTGAACTAGAAAGAATTTTCTGCAGGGAAGACACGTCTCCTAAGGTAGTTATAAATAATTACATATGGCAGGATTGAGAAATTGCTTTTTCTGTTCCTTGTCTTCCTTTAATTATGTTGTGTGCTATCTGTTTGGGGATTTGGACTGTCATAGTTGTTCTTGCAAGTAGGAACAGTATGTTTGGTGGACTTCTTTGATTTTGAGGAATTATCAATGGCTGATATATAATGTCCTGTTTTTCATTAAAAAAGGGACAAATGATGTCCTGTTAATTGGTACTCTATGTGTTTGGGAGGGATTCAAACTCACAACAAAAGTGTTGCACAGCACTTGCCAGCCGACAACTCAGGTCCTTACTTGACAATGGACCCATCAACTACCTCTTCTTGCTTGTTAGCCCACGCAGGTGTGACTCCAAATTATGGAGGCACATTCGGGTTGCGCTTCAATCATGCTCCCGGTTAATGCTCTTGCATGGAATATTGTGTTGTCATTGATGATCCTTGGAAGTATGCAAGACAATGATGGCTACTATGGGAATTGTTGAGTATTGATGATGGCTTTATCACAAAGGAATTGGCTTTATCACAAAGGAATGAACTATGTATCCATAGTTAGTACCCCAATTAATCACTAGTAGTAGTCTTATATTTGTATCAATTAAATAGACATCATATGTATTTACTGTTAGTAAAGCGTGCTAGTGACTTTAGTGAATCAACCACTACAACCAAACACAAAATAGTGGAGCCAAACTTGGGATAGCAGAGTTCTCAACCAGTAAAATTTTTTATGTCATTCTAGATTTGAGGTGTTCATGTTTTGACTGAAAAATCGAAAGTTTTGGTGAGAAGAGTATGACCAGGTTATTTCCATCGGTTGTATTCTTTTGATTGTAGTGAAACCACTTAATCTTATCTCCGTAGATGTATCTTTCTTCTTGAGAGCAAATCATGTAAATTCGTTGCCTTATGTCTGCTTCCATTCTCACCTAAATTCTGATGTTACTCACAACAGTAGTCACCTTTGCCAAATTCTGAGAACACAAAACATGGTATTTCCATTTGACAAGAAAAGGTAAAGGGACAGATTTAAAAAAAAAAAAGAGGCCCCCAATCCGAAATCAAACCAAACTGAGGTTCAGTTATACTCCTGGCTTGTAGTTGGCCGTCTAAGTTCTCCTCTAACCTACCCTAACTGAACTCTGTTCGAAGAGTAATTGGTATCCTTTTTTGTGATTCTTCTCTTCTCCTATTTGGATTTTGCTTTATTGTATTTGACCTGGCACTTCTCTGACTTTCACTATTTCCTTAACATGCTTTTATGCGGCAGGAAATGCTTGTTATTCGAAAGATCCATCCCTCCTTGCCTTCATTTAAGGCAGAATTTACGGCATCAGTTCCTCTAACCCGAATCAGAGATATTGCTCATCGTAATGATGTCCCTCATGACCTCAAGGTTAGATTTCAGGGGTTCTTTGGCAAGTATATTATAGCTATGTTCTTTAAGTTAATTCTGTCTCTCTCTATCTTTTGTTTTTTCTTTTTTTTTTGAACTTCAGCAAGAAATTAAGCATACAATACAAAATAAGCTTCATCGAAATGCTGGCCCAGAAGATTTGGTTGCTACAGAAGCAATGCTTGCCAGAATAACCAAAAATCCTGGAGAATATAGTGAAGCATTTGTTGAACAATTCAAGATATTTCATCAAGAACTCAAAGACTTCTTCAATGCTGGAAGGTGGTTGAAATCATCTGTCTTTATAGATTATTCCTCAATTGTCCTTGTAATTTGGTTGCTTGCAGCATATTGTTCCCATCCCTATCCCATATTTGTTGTTTAGTTGGTCTCACTTACTTGGGATGTACGCCTTTGTTAATGTTGAAATTTATTTTTTCTATTTTTACATAAGTATTGTTAAGCAGTACTATTACTATCCTGAGGCTTTGGTGAAAAAAAATAAAAAGAACAAATTATATGCTTAAGGGAATTTCATAAGCATTTGCAAAATGGTCTCACAGTACCTTTTTTGATTGGTAGATTTCACGGTACCATGATAGTGTATCTGTTAGATACATTTAGGATAGCATTATATAAACTGCTGTTTGTGCTCTTCAATATACATTTTTTATGTTTATATTTTTTGCAGAGCACCTAATTCATATGCTTCATGTTCTTTTAGTTCACTACTGCGAGTTTCTGTGTAATTGAAACTGTGCGATTGAAACAAACTGATCTCAGTTAGAAATGGACTGGGCTATTCATCACTTCTCATCAAGACGACCAGTACAGCCTTTAAAATGACTTGGTATGAATCTTTTTTCAACAGGTTCTGCTACATGTTTGCAGAGAAGCAAGTCTGGGTAATCATTGACTCCGCCCTTTCCCTCTGGATGGAGGTCATCAATAGCTTACTGAGTGTGTTTTTTGTGCACTTAGAGTCTTTTTCTGCACTCTAATTTTGGTGTCATGGAAGACTGATTGCTTCTGCAAGGAAATGCATGCAGAATATTGGTTTAATTCTGTGACGAATGTCTTTGATTTGCTTAAACTTTCGGATGTGCCTGTTTGTAAATGGGACTATACTTTTAACAGTTATTCTGTTTAAATGCAGTCTCACTGAACAATTGGAGTTAATAAGAGATTCTTTGGATGAAAAGAGTCTCTATACCCTTGAACTATTTTTGGAGCAAAAAAGGGTATGTTGCAGCTTGAGACTGCCTTTGTTCATTAAAATGAATCTGTGGTGTTCAGAATTTTCTGTAAAATTTGTTTTTTCAAGTAATTCACTGTGAAATATTTGCTAAAAGAGAAGGCAATTTTCCATGCTTTGGGTCGTATCCTGCCTCCTTTCCTAAGAGAAAAGAGAGACCTCCTGTAATTAGCCAGTACATTTTCCCCCTCTATCCTTGGCTGATTATTATTGTGCTATAAGTAATTTTTGCTCGGCCGAGTATTCATCTTAATGTGTAGTGATATTCCTATTGTTGATAAGTCTTTGGACTCTTATGGCTGTAATTCGGGTGAACTACAACTCCAATAAATATGCAAAAACTTTGATTAATACCAATAAGTATATCCTGGGGACGAGCTGAAAGCTACATCTGTAAGATTCTAAGGTCCAATACGGAGTCTGAATGTGACTGGAGCTAGAAGTTCTTGATTTAATGTTAATTAAACCCAAGACATAATTAAAAGCAAGTATTCATGTGATTGAAATAGCTAATCCAAAAAATGAAGCTGTTAGCAAAATTGTTGATATGGATCATTAAATCTGGTAGAAATGTGTTCCAGGTTTGATCTGGTTGTTTTCAGATATTATACTTTGAATCAAATATGAATTATGAAAAGTTGGCCATTGTCCACATCTTTGACTGCCCCAAAGTTTTGAAGCATTGAGCATCATCTAAGATATAGAAACACAGTCAGGACATTATGTTGTCTCCTTGAGGATTTGATAGCTAAAGTCCATGTGCAGAGCATATTGCTGATCACTGTATGAATTGTCCAAATACACGTGGAATTTATCTAATGCGCTAGCATTGGTCTGAACAGTCTGCAGTAGATGCTGTATGTTATATTTGGAAGTGTGGTTAGTCTCATTTCTCTTTTAGTGAAAGATGATACACAACAGTGAATTTTGTGCTTGAAACTATTAGTAAAGTTAAATTTGTTGCAGAACTTCCGTTGTTATGATAAAATTTGGTGTGGCTAATGTTCTCAAGTATCAATAGTGGAGTGGCATAATGCTTATGCTGCTCATTTGCAGAGCCTGGATGGTTTGGATGAGTCGGGTGATGATGTCAAAAGCAAAGGCTTTGATCAGCTATTGAAAACCATGCAATCTTTGAATGCGATAAGAGAAGTGCTTGTTAAGGGCCTTGAAAGTGGCCTCAGGAATGATGCCCCTGATGCTGCAATAGCAATGCGTCAAAAGGTGGTGTGATTGTTCTCATATGTTGTATTTGCTTCTAAAATCCATGTTGGATTCTAACAGATCTGTTCTCTGCGGTGGAACTTCCTCTGCAGTGGCGTCTTTGCGAGATTGGCCTTGAGGACTATTCATTTGTTCTTTTAAGTAGGTAACTCCTACTTTCTGGTTCTTGAGAATATATGTGGCAAATTAGTGCAAGAGGCACTTTGTAACAGTTGGGCTGGCTGCAAGATATATCCGTTGAACTGAGAAGTTGCCCATAAAGAAAGTCTGACTGTAATCCATGTGAAATTTCTCTTATTTCCTTTTATAATACGAAGAAAGAGTGAGTAACAAGGAAATTATTTATGTTCAGATTCTTGCATGGGGGAGTAAAGTTGGTGCATTTGTTTGATTCATTATATATATACCTTTTTCCTGCATAATATGGGTGCCATCTTAGTGGTGATCAACTGATTCTTATTGTAGGATGGGAACAGTTGGATACCTAGTTTTGCCATTTTGTAACTACATGTTATAGGATAATATGCTTGTCTTCCCATCTGTATAGGATCCTAAATGCGCTTGAGTCCATGGGTGGAACTAGTTGGCTTGCTGAGAAAGTGGAATCAAAGAACATAACCTCTTGGGATGAGCCACTTGATGCTCTTATTTTTGGCATTCGTCAGCTGGGGTTGTCTGGTTGGAAGCCAGAAGAATGTGCTGCCATTGGAAGTGAACTTCGTTCATGGAAGGAAAAGGGTTTTTCTGAAAAAGAAGGTACCTTCCTTAACTTTTTTTCCCTTTAGGTTATGGTTGATTGTTTGATGATGTTCTAATGTTTGCACCTGTTTGTATTATCTTTATTTGTTATCTTATGAAAGGCACTGAAGAAGGTAAGATAATTTGGGCTCTCAGGCTGAAAGCTACCCTTGATAGATCACGGAGGCTGACGGAAGAATATTCTGAAACCCTTCTTGAGATATTCCCTGAAAAAGTCCAGGTATTGCAGTCTGTTTTCCTTTTCTTTTGTATTTAAGTTTTCGTGATCAGATCCTAGTTATTGTTGATAAATCTGCACGACAGATTCAGGTAAAGTATTATCAGAATAGGATTTTTTCACTTCACCATTATCTAGCTTGTGCCATCTAGTGGTAGGGTGGCAAGCAATGGACAATCCATTTCACCTGGATTGTGAAAAAAGGTGTGGATTCTGTTAGAGATGTTGAAGTTTTATTAGCCTCTCTATTTTAACATCATCATTTTGCTTAAAGAAATTGCTCGTTTCAGCATGTAACCCAGAAATGGTTGTGAAATCAGATTAAGAGAAGCTTCTGACTCGAGTCAACTGGGTTTTGCAGATTCTTGGGAAAGCTTTTCGAATTCCTGAAAACAATGTGAGGACGTACACTGAAGCTGAGATTCGAGCTGGGTAAGCTGCCAATCCTTGTTGAGGAGCAAAATTTCATGATTTATTGGCTAAGAGCTTACATATTTATGTGTTACCATGATGCACTATCAAACTAGTTGTTGAGCTGCCATTCTATTTATCTCCTCTTATCCACCCTTTTTCCCATTTTCCTTCCATTTGTTTTTGTTTTTCTTGGGGGGGTTGGAGAGAAAGGTGATCAACTCATTTTGCTGACTTTGCCCAACAATTTCATGGCAGTGTAATTTTCCAGGTATCAAGACTCTGTACCCTTCTTCTGAAGGCAGTCAGGAGTACATTAGCATTTCAGGGTTGGGATGTTCTTGTTCCAGGATCTGCTTTCGGAACTCTGATTCAGGTATTTATAATGGTGTAATTGGTTTTCTTAGTTCTTGTTAAAAGGTGAATGTATGCCTACAGCCATTGTCATATTAAGATTGCTTCATTGGGATCTTGCCCTGAAAGTAGAAAATGGGAAACAAAGAAATCGATGAAGTGTTTACAGTTTACATGATTCAAAAACAAGGTTGTTGGGTGAAAACCCATCGGTTGGCAATCTAGAATACATGGTAAATAAAAATAAAGAGAAATGCCTTTTCCTCCAGATTATGTAAAATTTTATATGTTGAAGTATTCACCTGGAAAGAGACCTCTAATTTGTGCCTCTTCACATACAATAGATACATTGTCTACACTTCAACCATACCACCATAGCCCAGAGTTCTCTTGCCAGAGCTTAATGGATCATTCCTAGTACATCTGCTTATTGTCATTAGTTGTTCCTTTACAGTGTAAATGTCACGTTGCTTATCCTTTCCCTTCATGCCATTTTTGAATGTTGCTGTTCCTTATTTCCAATTTCTGTGAAACCTGGTTGTATCTTTCCCAATGTCATACGATCTATTGGCTTTACTTACATTTCCATCTCCTTTTGTGCTAAGCTGAACTCCTGCTTCCTCATCTCTTCCAAATTGATTATTTTCTCTCTTTTTCCCCATGCCTCCCCAAATATAGTAATAATAAAAGTAAAAATAATGTGATCATATGCTATTATGTATTCTGTTCTTTTCTAAGTTCCCTGTATTCTGTTTTGTGATTGCTTTTCATTCTCCGGATGGACCCCTGCTGTTAATTGTTTTTAATCAACTTTTTGATTTCTCTGTTTGGGCTAAAATGAACTCCTACTCTTATCATCTCATCCACATTGGTGTTCCAATACTTGTCATTCTTCCTACAATCCCCTCATCATTGAAAAAAGGAAGTGGAGAAAAGATAAATTCATGTTCTGCTTTTTGATTTCATTATCACAATGTTAATTCTTCAAAGTTTCTTACTCGTGGAAAACCAGCCAATAAATGGAAATAACTCCTATGAGGAAAAAAGTATTGAGTGACCCCCTCGTGCTGTGGCTTTGGTTAACTTGCTGTGATATTCTTTAGTTTGCTATCAAACACTGACATTGCACTATTGTTTGTATATTTTTTTTGGTTCAACAACATTGTTTATATTTAAGAATCACTTGACAATATGTTATTTTCTGCTCAAGGTTGAGAGCATTGGCCCTGGGTCACTTTTATCATCTATCACCGGACCTGTCATTCTTGTAGTTAACAAAGCTGATGGAGATGAAGAGGTTGGAAGTATTGCTAAAACTTATTATCAGTTTTGGGATGTATAATGGTTGTATACATGTCTTGATGAGTTCATATATTAACTGCAAGCATTTTTTCAGGTAACAGCAGCTGGGACTAGCATAGTGGGCATCATACTTCTGCAAGAGCTGCCTCACTTGTCCCATCTTGGTGTTCGGGCTCGACAAGTAATGTTTTAATCATAGTTACTTCATTTCTGCCCACTAAAATACCCGTGTCGCAACATGACAGTTAAACATAAATATGACACTTGGATTCTGGTGCATTTACAGTTATTGCTTCTGTGAACATAGTAGCTAAATAATCCCATGTCGCATTAGGTATGAATATCTGTGAGATTGTGAAGAATAGCCAGAGCAAATGTCTGGGTGCATACTAATCCGATTGACTTAGCTTCTAACACCTTTTCTTTTCTTCCGTAGTGTCCATGTTTTAGGAGTGATAATAACAATTGAAAGGGCTTTGCAGGAGAGGGTGGTTTTTGTGACATGTGAAGAAGATGATGTAATTGCTGATATTCAAAAACTCTGTGGAAAATATATCAGGTTATATTTTTCAAATAATTTTCTTCAGTGCGTCATTGCATGGGACTAAAAGGGGTAAATATGTGCAGTGTTGGCATGTTTCATTTACATTGTTTTGCCTTTTTATGTTTGTGAAACCCTTCAGGTTGGAAGCATCATCAAGTGGGGTTCATATTCATGATGATATTAATCGCATTTCCCCTGTAAATGTTCCACCTATTCAAGGTCCATCAAGAACTGAAGCTGAGAAGGCTTACAATTTCTACTTGTCTACTGCCGAAGTCCTATACTCCAGAGAGGTCTATTTTTTTTGTTCTCTTTCTGCTCTAGGTCCTCAATCTGATATTTGATTAAGCTGTTGCCTCATCAAAATGATTATCAAGGTGATGGATGGGCATTATTTTTGGTTCAGGTGATTCCACCTGACGGCATTATTCAGTTACCTGATGCAGATGCCCAAACTTGTGGTGCAAAGGCTGCTGCTTGTGGGCGCTTGGCTTCTCTTTCTGAAGAGTCTGCTAAAGGTTTGGAGATCTATTAGTTTTTGTATTCACGTGCTTCTTTTCCATAGCCTGCTGATAGGCATTAGATCTGTACCAAATGTAGTGACCTTATGTATACCCCTTTCTGATTTGCATCAACTCATGTTTTCTGAAGGCGGCCTGTTCAAGGCATCGGATACCTGACCTATGAAAAGGTTTAGGTTGTGTAGCATATTGTTGTCATTGTCCCGAGTTTCAACCCTAAATAGACTGACTAATTTTATGTGCATTTTTCTTAGAACCTGCCAAGCCAACCCAAAGCAGATCAGCTCGGTTGGGCCTATCTCTGCTAAAAAAATGAGCGGGTCAGACCAAATTTTGGACCCATAAATACTCAACAAGCACCTTAAGTTGGCCTAACTCGCATGAGTTAGCTCCATAAGAGCAACTTAGGATGCTATTGTTAAGTCCATGGACACAAGTTTAATTCTTTGCCATTGTGTGCCTGGACTTACCTGGCACATGTTATTGAGGATAAATTTATATATCCGTAGTTTATCTCAGACCCACAAAGAAGGGGTGAGGATACTTCTTGGCCTAGCTCAGACCAGAGCGTTGACCATTTCAGTTTTTCTCTTGCAGTCTACAGCGAACTAGGGGTGCCAGCTTCATTTAAGGTCCCTGCAGGAGTTGTAATCCCTTTTGGCTCTTTGGAATTGGCATTGGAGGCTAGCCAGCTTACCAAAACCTTCAAGTCACTCATCGAACAAATAGAAACAGCCAAAGCTGAAGATGGAACACTTGACAAGCTATGTAGTGAGCTCCGGGACCTTATATCTTCATTGCAGCTCCCAAAGCACGTCATTGAAAGCATAGGAAGGATATTTCCTGGCACTGCCCGTTTGATAGTCCGTTCTAGTGCTAATGTAGAGGACCTGGCTGGAATGTCAGCAGCTGGACTTTACGAGTCGATTCCTAATGTCAGCCCTTCAAATCCAAGGATTTTTTGTAATGCAGTCAGCAGGGTATGGGCTTCACTATACACCCGGCGAGCAGTGCTTAGCCGTCGAGCTGCTGGTGTGCCTCAGGGGAAGGCAGCAATGGCAGTTCTAGTCCAAGAGATGCTCTCACCTGACCTCTCATTTGTGCTTCACACAGTCAGCCCAATAGACAATGACCATAAGTTGCTTGAAGCTGAGATTGCTCCTGGTTTAGGTGAAACACTGGCATCAGGCACCAGGGGCACACCATGGCGTCTGTCTGCCGTAAAATTGGATGGGGAGGTGCAAACACTAGCATTTGCAAACTTCAGTGAGGAGCTGCAGGTTGGCAGTGCACGCCCTGCTGATGGTGAAGTTCTCCGGTTGATCGTGGACTACAGCAAGAAACCTCTAACAGTTGACCCGATTTTCCGGAGGCAGTTTGCTCAACGCCTTTGTGCTGTTGGTTTCTTCCTTGAGAGGAGGTTTGGGTGTCCACAGGATGTGGAAGGGTGCTTGGTTGGTGAGGACATTTACATTGTGCAGACTCGCCCTCAGCCCCATTAGGCCGCTTGTGTTTATATATATATATATTTCTGGCTTAATGCAAGCTTGAGATCTTGCAGCAGCTAAATTAAAAGAGTTTGGCCCTACCTTCCGTTATATGAATTAGTTTCTCTATTAGGTGCACTAAAAACACTAGTAGTCAGCGTTATTCAATGTGGTATCCTGCAGACCTATTCAAACACCGTTGTGTATGTGTCAGTAGTAACTGATGAATTATATGAGCAATACAAATACGCAGCGACCAGAAAGCTCAAATAACTACTTCATTTTATGTATCTGTGCACAAAAGAAGGGGGGGGGGGAAAAACTTAACACTGTTTACTCAGACTTAAATCTTTATGGGAAACCAAAAATTAGGAATTATAACTGCTATAAATTATGGGAGATGGGTTGTCCTTGGAGTGATATATGTATATATATATATATATATGTACAAGAAGAATTCAAAGATCGAGTGTATAATCTCAGTGCAAACTTTACATGCAAGCCTACTCTATCTCCCTCCATGATGAGCCTAGCAGCTGTGACCAATCAATGTCCAGGAGCATCATGAGGACCTCTCAGCACCCCAGTCGTGTTCACATATTTAAGCGGCTTTGCGGAAGGGACTGGCATGGGTGGGCCATTTGGGTATACACCTGAGTTTATGGCAGTGGTAGTTGCTTTGGTGAGCTCGAAGGTGCCTTTGGATGAACGGCAACGTTGTGCTCATGGTCATAAGGCTGCCCATGTAACGAGAATATTGGGGCAGAATAGCCCATTATGTTTTCCCCATGGCATAGTTTGGCAGGTGGATGAAAAGCAATCGGAGGTGAACTGCCGTTTTTGGCCAGCAACCATTGGTGAGGAGCGGAACACCGGTTACTACAAGTACTCCATCATATCCCTCCTCTGCCAACCACTTGGGATCATGCTTCACAATATAAGTGCAAACGTGTGAAAATTCTCTTACGCTTGACAGGTTCCAAGAATTGGTTGTTTGAACCAAGTTATCAAAACCTCACCATTGGCTCTGCTGAACGGCGGTGGCTTGAGCCAAGGAACATTCCATGGAAACCGGAAGGATTGCAAAATGCTGCACGTGAATTGCCAATCGATTGCCCTTCTTCCCTTCCAAGTATTACCATAGCCCTACCACTGATTTTTGACAACTTGACACATGAAACCATGGCGGAATTGTATTTGCATTTGTAGAAATATGATATTTTGTAAGTATTTTAAGCTACACACGGATGCATGTCAATAGCAGTGCAACAACTCGGACAAATACTGAGGAAAAATACAAATTTGTAGCCTTATATCCAGCTTGGAAGTATCTCAGATAATGATAATTTCACCCATGAAGTACTTGCTCGGAATCAATTTTAGTGTCTTAGAATTTTAATTAAGTTACTGTGACTGTGACTTCAATATATACTTATGTATGTAATTTAAAAAGGTAAAAACTAATCAAATAAAAAATTAAATATAAAAATATAATCTTAATCATAATCATAGTGTTGATCCCTAAATTGCCTCACTCATTCATTATCTCAGCCACCCCTCACCATACAAGTACTTAGGATAATCTTATATTATAAATAATCTAACTATTAAATAAAAAGTGGGGAATTTATTGAAAGAAATTAAGTATGGTGCTTCATTCATCCTCAAGCCACCTTTCATTAATTGCTTTCATACCATCACCTATTCTTTTATTTAAGTGATAATTTCCTTGATTTATAATTGCTGCCTCATTATCCTTTAAGGGTTTGGGAGGGAGAAAGAGAGAAAACCGTGAGCTACAGGAAGAAAAAGGAGGAGCAACCATATTAACTTTCTCCATTGCCTTGGATAGACCTTTAGTGGGCACATCGAAATTTATTCGAGAGATAGCAATGGCGGCCATCCATGCTTAATGATCCACTATTTTCATGCATTTTAAGGCAAGTAAAATATCTACCATTATTGGACAGTCTAATCTTTATAATTTCTTATTAATCAAAATCTATAAATTTTTTCATGTCCTTTATTAATTCTAGTTGTGAAATAATGTAATAAGTATACAATAAATACATTTAATTTCATCTTCATATGATTTGGTTTTCATCGTTTTTTTTGCGGCATTTGACCAACGACTCAACGTTTGAGTCAATGTTCAAATGCCACACTGTTATTCACTCAACATTTGAATAAAGTTCGAACTCCAACATATATGTGGCCAATTATGAGTGTTCCATGCCTCTATAATTTAGATCTACTACTTTATGCTTTAAAATGTATGATATAGATCTATAACATCTAGCCTTAGGATAGAAGAGTGTTTCAATGCATGATATATTACTTATATGGCATACGTAAGAAAATTTATGATTTGTATGTTCAGCATAAAATCGATATTCAATGCCATGTTCAAACGTCACGGCCTAGTTCGAGGTAAATCAGTTGATTTGCAAACTTAGCTACATGATTTTAAAAATTTATATTGATGGATGTATTTTCGGAGCCTTAGATGTCTTATCCTAAGGGAATCAGTAGCTTATTTCATGAGTCTAGACCTAATGTTTGAGTGCCATGGGAGGCAGCATTCAAATGCCAGACTAGTTCATAGATTTGAGCGTTTTGAAAAATCTGCGAGTTGATGACAAGATAGGACTCATTGCATATTCTAGAGGTCTTAGTGTCTCAAATTGTAGAATTTATCAGTTGGGAGATGATTTGGTAGCAAGTAGTAATTGGCGTTAGCCTAATGTACAAGCTAACATTCAAACGCCAAAGGAATAGAATGTTGTTCGGTCCGGATCTTATGTGTTGTTCTCTTGTCCTTGGTCACCGTTTACCTTTCTTTATATGATCTCTGGATGTGTAAGTATACTTTTGATATTTATGGATAGTATAAAGGAAATTATGTGAAAATGTTACGATCTCAATAAATATAAAACCTATGAAACTTTAATGTGGTATATAATTGTCTAATACTGATTTCTATATTTCAGTGGATCAAAGCCTATGTTCGTGGATGGATGATTATAATTCTGTGAATAATGCATGATAAAATATTGAGAGATACGCATCGACAGATACTGAATTTGACGATTTAAGATAGAATATTATGTATCCATTTGAGCATGGCTCCCAATTAGACAATGGAAATATGAACGTAGCATATTCTAAGCTTACATAGATGGGATAATGAGAATATTGATCGTATAAGTTGAGTTACATACTTGTACATCATGAGACCAAAGAATTAATCACTTTTTAAACTTTTGAGCATTATTTATCTTACAAATTTTACCCAACTATTGATAGCAGGCACATAGTCATTGATTTATAGTGAAAGAGTAAGATTCGAAAAGATTTTTGTGATAACTCATATAATTATTACATCTGTTGAGAAGGTTCGATGGAACCTGTAATATTCTTGATATTCAAAATCAATAAAATTTTAGTTGCATTCATATTGTTCTGTTTCGATGGAAATCCTTGATAGTTGTTCTTATAGTTCTTAAGTCGTGAGTACAACGCAACTTTGAGTATTGAATAGTTGCTGATTGATTACATGTTGATATTGATATTACATATTTAATATTATTATCTGAAATATTTATTTATTATTGATATTATTGATTATATCATTTGTTAAACTTTTGGCTTACTATTGCATTTTGTTATCTTTGAAATAAATGAAGTCAATAGTGAGTTTGAGAGAATCGTACATTTGCTATAGATTTTCAGGTAGAGATGATTCCAGATACTAGTAGCATTTTTTATGAGACGGGAGATTTCATTTACTTCTTTCTTGATGAATGTTGGACATTTTATCAAAACTACATTCACTTGACTTTCGTTATTGTTATGGATATTTTTGTTATTCCCTATTTTGATGACTTTGATATTATGATGGATATTTTATTTATGATGATATTTATAAAAAGTATTTATGGTTTGAGTTTTTTTGCATGATCAATTTAGGCCAAGTCAAGTGATTCAAATTCAGGTCACCGCACTTTCTCACTGGATTGTGCCCTACATTCTAACAAAAGCTAATTATGTTCTAACATGTTACAACCTTCAAGAAGTTCTCTGTTATACTACTAGAAGTTATGCGGACATCAATCCAAAGTATACCGTTTATCCAAGTGTTGTCACCCCATGAACAATGTCCCATTGGGTTACAAAAATTGACATAAATTGTCTAATCCTTCATTTGTATCGAGGAAATTTGTGGCAAAAAAGTAAAATTCATGAAGAATTCATCACACAACTAGTCACACCTCAGCCACATTTTCTCTTGAACTTTTCTTTGCATTCTATATTTTGCAAAATTGAAAGAGTGCTTATTAATGCAGTGGCAACTAAGCAACTTACCCCGGAGATACAAATTAATTGCATGACTAAGATAGCCACTCCCTGGTATTCCAATAAGGAGAGAAGTAATAGGAACAAACTTGATTATGATAGCATCAGGATCAGCAGGCACCGTTGGAGCAATTGGGAATGACTATGCAGGAAAACATTGCCCCCTCTTCTTGACCCAATAACAGCAATTCCCTGTTACAGATCATTGTAATAATTGGCATCCTCTTAACTTTTATAAAGGCATGCATAAATTTAAACTATTGGATTCTTTACATACATCCTTGAGTGATGTTTCAACAATGCTGGTAACTTGTATCATGTTTGACTCAAGGAGATGATTAAAGACTTCTGGGAACTGTGCAGGGAAAGATAGGTCAGCATATATAAATGGCATCTATGGATCAAGATAGGGGAAAAAAAAAAATCAAACCATTTTAATAAGATATTAGGCCTTTTGTTTTCCATTTCTTTCCTTTGTCTAAGGTGTTGATGGATAATTTTGACCAGAAAGCAGAGCATCACAAAGATCCTCCAAATTTGCCGGCAGGAGGGATCATTGATGAAGGCTGCTGCCTAACACAAACCAAATCTTGACCTCCAATTGCCATACCAACAATTATGTGGGTCCCATAATTCTGGATGAACCTGCCCAGTAAAATGGGATCAGCAACCAATTGGCGCATTAACTACATTGAGCACGAATGAATCAAAACTGGGAGACCAACGATAAATAATACAAGAGGGAGAGGAAAAACAAAATGGAACACAGAGATACTGTGATTCTGTGAAGTCCATCCAAGCACAATAAATCCAGATCTCTTACTGTAAACGGATAATTTTAGTCCTTTCATGACATAGGCAAAAACTTTACAAGCATAACACCCCCGTGATATAGAACAAGAAAAAAGACAAGAGGAAAATACCAGCATTTCGAGCAGTCTTTCAACATAAGGAAAAACTGTGTGGAATTCTACCCAAAGATGATATACATCAAATTGAGCACTTAAATTGGAATTCAATTTAATGTCAAGACCCTATCAACTTAAACTTAAAAACCTGACAGCAAAGTCATGAACATAATCCAAAAGAAATTCATCAGCTTTCGAGGGACATGTTGGAATCTAGATCTTTACGTAAACTGTCTATCAATATAAACATCACCAAATTTTAGGCAGTAATTGAAATGGAGAGGCTACCTTGATAATGATGCCGGAATCCAATGCAAAGGAACAGACTTCACTTTTTCGTGGAGCATGAGGGCAGACGTGGCTAAGTGCAAATAGTACAATGCAACAAAATACCCGTCAAAAGCAAGATATTTGGTATCCGCATCATCATTTAACCAGGCCCCACTAGAGTTAAAAATAGCATTAAAATAACCCGAAGGAACTTTTCCCTGTCCTGAGGATTTTGATTAACCAACTCTGACATCTGCTGCAATAGGAAAATTAAATTAATTCTCCATTTTAGAAAATACTAACTTCCAACTTGGCAAACAAAGACTGCCAAGGAATAAAAACAAAAGACTTTTTTTTTAATTACAAGTTGCAAAAATATTCCGATTAAAATTGACCTGAAAGCACTAAACTTATTGCTTCTGGAAAATGTTGGACTAGCAATTACAAGTATGCACGTATGTGCAAAGAATTTGAACAACAGAAACGCATCAACATCAGGAAGGCCCTGTTCCTTACCACTTGGGATTGATAGCATGTCATGCCATTCCATTCTAAAATTTTTGGCAAAGTTTTCCTCACATGGTGGTTGAGGTTCTGCAAACTGAATTGCTCAAGTTTCAGTACCAATCAAATCACTGAATATATATTTTCCTGTCAATATCCATCATGTTTCGGATTTCCTGGATCTGGTTTCATATTGAGCTTGCATCAAATGCATTATCACAAACTCATTTTAAGTACTGTTTGATGGTAAACTTCGGCACAATGGCAAAATTACTCCCTTAAGACTTTTAGGTCGCATATTCAAACTATGGAAACAATCTCTTAGTTATATAAGAGTAAGGTTACATTCATTTGCCACTTCCCAAACTCAACAACATGGGAACCAATGTAAGGTTACATTCATCTGGTCCTAGCAAAACCTGACGACATGGTGTTAAATTTTAGGTTACTCCCTTGTGAATCACACATTAATTAAAAATGTTGTTTTTTATTTCGGAGCTGTTAGAGTATTCAGTGCAAAGTCCACTCGAATGAAACTATTTGCAGGAGATTCTGCAAGAAAGCCGCAAGTTGGCCACTTAAACACCAGGTTGGGGAGGATTTCCATTAGTTATCCACAAGAGGACTGCAAAGTGGCCTCTTGAGAAGTAGGACAAGGAGAATTTCCAATGGTGTATCGCAAGTTTACCACTCAAGCGGCCACACAGAATATAAAAAAGCATGTTCTGATTTTAAGGCAAAAAATCAAAAATCATTTCATCACAAAAGAGCACCACACAAAAAAAGAAAAGAGAGAGAATAAGAAATGGTTTGGCACCCAATTGAGGTTCAATTTTAATTCTATTTTTTGACAATATTGGGTATACTACAGTAATTTTGTTTATAGAGCATATTACCATTTGGCTATTTGTTTTCTCAATATACTTTTCTTTAGTGGGTTGTTAAGCATATTGGGATTATATTCAACTGGTCGTTCACTTTGGTCATATTGGATGGATCTTGAAGAAAGCTATATTTGTAACTGAACACTTTGATAGTGGATTTCTTCAAAATTTGTCATATAATTTTTCTATTAGTTGAAAAGGATTTTTTATGTTAAATATTACTATGCAACTTTGTGTTTAGTTAATCAATTGTTGTTTCGTGTATTCTCACAGTGTTTGATCGCTAAAGATTGACAGAGGATTTGCAAGTTCATTTTCACGGCACCAAGTGTGCGCGTGTATTTGTTCTTGGTGAATCCCAACACTTGGGAACTCTAAATATTCGAGAGTCATGCAATTGAGTAGAAATCACCAAAAGTTGTCACCTGCACAGTATTTGACATTTGCATATTATTTTCAAAGCTTTAGCTAACTTTTAAAGAGTCTAATGACAGGAGAAGTTTCCACCGAATGTTGCTGATCAATCTCTCTCAGGTGATGGCAGCAAAACTTGGGTTTTCTGGGCCATCAAGATTCCCCCTTAATTATCTAACTTTCATGAGGTCTTGATTCCCAACTGTCTGCCATTTCTGATTCCAAAGTCCAAACTCCCACAAGTCCCCTTCATTATAGAACAGAGTAATGTGAATATAACACAGCCAAAACCTTACTGAGAGAGAAGAAATTGGATAAAATGGGGTCCTTTGATTCAAAGTGCTTTTACTTGCCAGAAGAGATTCAAAGTGCTTTATGTTCTCCAGTTAGCAACCAAATCCTCAGTTCCCCAGCCAAGAGATAGAGAGAGAAACAAAAAGGACAACAGACAATAAGAATAAATGGACTAACTAGAAGACTTCACGCAAATCCCAGTGAGACACACTTTGCAGGGAAGAAAGGAGTTACAACACAACGTCACCATCCAAATGTCAACCACAGAAAAAGAATTGGTGCTGCAGTCTTCACCCCATGCCACTTACACAACAATGACATTCAAAGTTCCCACATCATTTGGCTATCAATATATGCTGTCCACAGAAGTGCTAATCTCGAATCAATTTGGAAAATAAGAAAGCGCCTTTTGAGAGCACTTCAGGCATGGGCATTGTGTGTGACTCTGCCATAAGAAAAGCAAAAAAGCAGGCAGCAAGGAAGAAAAAATGGATGGTCAAGATTATCATCAAAGAGCAATTCAATCTGGGGCCTCCTACGAAAGATAATCACTGCCTTAAGCACATTACGTAAACCATCCTAAGCTAACAAGCATTGCAAGTTTCCTCTCAAATTGCAATAAGAATCCACAGGTACCACGTAGTCGTTATTGTTTGCAATTACACATTAATGAGAAGCTAAGAGAGGCTTATCATCCAAATACAACAGACAGATCTCACATTTCCATCAAGTGTCTGAGTCAGCATCATTTGTTTTTTCATTCTACAATTCTAACTCCGTACTTCTTATAAGCTCTAGCATTAGCCTTTCACAAAAATCAAGGGGTAACATTAGCTCTCCAACCACTTGTAATAATTTTGCTTTACTGTACACTGAATGGGAATTTTTCAGAGGGTTTGTTAAAAAAATATATACACATATGCTGACATTTATTGGGATCACTCCCGTGTGGAAGTCTTGTTTGTTCGAGGACTTGGATGGAGTACAAAGACTTTGCATGTGACTAAAGTCCGTTGACTTGTGCGCTGAGTATCCACAGACTCTGCGCAGATTAGATACAAGAAATTATGGTCAACGTTTGTTGTCCGGAAGCACTCGTCTGGCGAAAATAACCGGTCAACTTGTCGACCAGCCAGGTGGTCAACGGGACATTGACCGGCTTAGAAAAGAAGACAATCAACATGAAGGTTGATTGGCTGAGAACAGGATGCTGAACAGCTGTATTCTGCAAAGGCATACAGTTGACATTCTTGATTGGACAACTGGAAGACTTCATCCCTAGGAAGACGACAAGCCAACTTACAGAGTATGTATGCGTCGTCTACTGCAGAATAGAGTGTGCGCCAACTATTGTAGGCTTTGGGAACTGTACACGCAACCACCACACAGAGTAGATGGTTGCTCCATGATGCGTATATATATTTTGAACTTAGAAAATGTCTAAGTGTATGAGATAGACGAGAGAGAGTTGAAGAAAAGAGAAAGCAGTGAGAGAAAAACAAAGTGTAAAAAATCTTTGTATTCTTGTGCTCTGTTCTTCGTTTTTGCTTCTTGGGCTTGTGTAGTCATATAGTTTTTGTAATTAATCTCATACAGTGAAACTTATTTGTAAACTAAGTGTCCCATAATTTTTTTCTTATTTTGACAAGAATTTTTCACGTAAAATCTCAATATTCTTCCTTTTTCTTGTTCGTCATTGTGTGTGTGCTTGAAGTTGTCCAACCGGCCTTTTACACCAACAAGTGATATCAAAGAGCGGTTGAGAACTTTTGATTAAATAGCATCGTCATTTTCAAAGAACCTACCATTTAGCATGGAGCAGTTCAACGGGTAAGATAACTTCATTCTTTGGTAAGAAATGGTGAAGAACATCTTGACCCGAGAAAGAACAGTGAAGGCATTGCGGAAAAAGGATGAGAAGTCAGAGAACTTGACCGAGGAAGAATGGTAAGACAAAAGGAATCTTGCTAACTATACCATAAAGTTATGTCTCGTGGACAACACGCTCCAAGAGGTCCTCGGCCTGACAGACCCAGCAGAGGTCTGGAAGAAACTAGAAAGCCAGTATAAGTTCAAGTCCTTGACAACAAGACTGCATGTGAAGAAGCAGTTTTATTGCATGCGGTTGTCGGAAGGTGGGAACTTTAAAAGGCACTTGAACGAGTTTAATAAGATAGTAACACAGATGTCGACCTTGGACAAGAGATCAATGAGGAGGATAAGACAAGGCGTTAGTATTGTTGGCTTCTCTACCAATTTCATATGACTATATCGTCACAACTTTACTGTTTGGAAAAGGCATGCTTAAGTTGGATAAGGTCATTACTTTCTTACTCATGAATGAATTAAAGTGGTCACAATGGGCCCTCAACCTCTTCACATTCTGAAGTACTTGTGACCGAGTAACGGCAAAAAAGTAAAGGACGTGGCCAGAAACTTGGAGAGAAGGGTTACAGTAAATCTCGGTCAAGATTTCAAAACCTTGAGTGCTATCGTTGTGGTAAGAAGAGTCACATCAAGAAAAACTGTTACAAATGGAAGCGTGAAAATGCTAAAAAGAAAAAAGGAGAAAAGGGACAAGTCCTCGGTCTCAGTGTTCACAGGAGGCGATCTCCTATTGACGTGTGAAGAAAATATGGCAAGTCTAACGGACCATGAGTCCAGCTGGGTAGTAAATTCTAGTGCATTTCTCCACGCCACGTCCAAAAAGAGATTGTTCACTTTGTACACTCTAGGAGATTTTGGAGTGATAAGGATGGAAAATGAATGAACGTTCCCAATAATTAGCAGATGTGACGTTTTACTTATCACCAATAATGGGACAAAACTGTTATTGAAAGATGTACGACACATCCCTAATATCTAGCTGAATATAATTTTAACTGGCCGGCTTGATGATAAAGGTTATTGCAACACCTTCTGTAAAGGAGAGTGGAAGTTGACCAGAGGGTCTCTGGTTATAGCACGAGGAAAGAAGGGCTCTGGCCTGTATGTAATGAAGACGTCTACAGTGGTCGGAGATGTGAACGCTACAACCAGTAAGGAGTCCGAGAACCTGTTACATCGTAGGTTGGGCCACATGAGTGAACGAAGACTGTGTCATTTGACCAAAAAGGGCCTTATCCTAGGAGTGAAGAATGACGGATTGAGGACGTGTCCTCATTGCATGGCCGGCAAGCAACGAAGAGTCTCGTTTCATGAAGACTCATCATCTACAAAGGCGGAGTTATTTGACTTGGTCCACACTGATGTATGTGAACCATTCAAAGAGAAGTCTTTTGATGGCGCCCAGTACTTCGTGTCTTTCATTAACAACTGTTCCAGAAAATTATGGGTTTACCACTGAAGACCAAGGACCAAGTCCTCGGTACATTTGAGTATTTTCATACTCTGGTGGAATGTCAGGAAGAAAAGAAGTTGAAGACTGTCTGAAGTGACAACGGGGGTGAGTACATTAGGGCATTTGATGTCTAGTACCGATCTTATAGAATTAGGTATTAGAAGAAACCACCAAATACACCACAGTTGAACGGAGTGGCCGAGCGGACAAACCGCACACTGTTGGAAAGAGTTAGGTGCATACTTTCTGAGGCAAAACTTTCTGCATCCTTCTAAACAGAAACTTTGAAGACAACAACCTATGTCATTAATAGGTCGCTTAGTAAACCCTTGAATGATGAAATGTCGGAGAAGATATGGTCAGGAAAGGAGTCGCCCTATGACCATCTTCGAGTGCTTGGATGCAAGGCCTTTGTTCATAGTCCAAAGGACGAGAGAACCAAGCTAGAGCCAATGACAATGCAGTGCATTTTTTTGGGCTATGGGGAAGATAAACTAGGTCATAGATTTTATAACCCAACTGAGAGAAAGTTTGTCCGGTTAAGGAATGTAATCTTTGTTGAGAATAAAACAATAGAAGATATTGGTAAAAAGATCAAATATGATACCTATCGGACGAACAAGATGAGTGTCGAAGTTGTCTGTCCGGTACCTCTTGAGTACGAGGACAGTAGCCCAGGAGTGGCCGAAGACAATAATAAGACAGTTACGGTGCCTGATGAGGACCAGGATGAAGTCGTTCATCAACCATCCGATGAGATTCCTATCTGACGATCCTTAAGGAATAAACGATCATTCGTTCGTCTGTCATCCAATGAGTATGTCCTACTCAGTGATATCGGAGAGTCTGAAACCTTTGAAGAGGCTATGAAGAATAAAAATAAAGAGAGATTGCTAGAAGCCAGGGAATATGAAATAAACTCTCTCCATAAAAATCACACATTCAATTTGGATGAACTGCCTAAGGGGAAAAGAGCCCTTAAAAATAAATGGGTCTTCCGTTTAAATACAAATAAGAATACCACGCAGCGAAGGTACAAGGCGCCGCTAGTCGTAAAGGGCTTTAATTAGAGAAAGGGATTAACTTTGATGAGATATTTGCCGGTGGTGAAGATATCTTTCATAAGGGTTATGCTTGGCTTGGCTGCTGCTCTGAATCTAGAGGTGGAGTAGCTGGATGTCCGAACAGCTTTCCTCCATGGTGACCTTGAGGAGGAAATTTGCATGGAACACCCAAAAGGATTTAAGGTTAAGGGGAATGAACAACTTATTTATCGTTTGAGGAAGAGCCTATATGGACTGAAATAGGCTCCTAGACAGCGGTACAATAAGTTCAAATATGTTATGGTCAGCCAAAAATACAAAAAGACTACTTGTGACCACTGTGTATTTACATAGAAATTTTTCGATGATGATTTTGTCATCATTCTCCTTTACGTGGATGACATATTAATCGTTGGACGCAATAGCGCTCAGATAAAAGAGTTGAAGCAGCAACTTGGTAGTCATTTGCCATGAAGGACCTGGGGTCGGCAAAATAGATTCTTGGCGTCATAATTACTCGCGACCGAAAGGTAGGGAGATTGTGACTGTCCCAAGAAAGTTATATTAAAAAGGTACTCCAACGTTTTAATATGAACAAGTCCAAGCCTGTGAGTATTCCGCTAGCAAACCACCACAGATTGAGCAGTCGCCAGTGTCCATCCTCGGATGAAAAAAAAGCATACATGAAAAGCGTACCCTACTCCTCAGCCATAGGAAGCTTGATGTATACCTTGGTGTGTACCGGGCCTGACATAGCACACACAATTAGTACGGTCAACCGATTTTTGTCTAACCCAGGAAGGGAGTATTGATCCGCGGTTAAATTGATAATGAGATATATCCGAGGAACTTTCAAAAGATACCTATGTCTTAGAAGTGGTAAGCCTCAATTAGTGGGATACTCGGATGTTGATATGGTCGGGGACATTGACTCCCGTAAGTCCACCTCAGGATACTTGGTGAAATTTACTGGATGAGCAATCTCCTAACAGTCTAAGCTACAAAAGTGCATTGCCCTTTTCATTACTGAGGCTGAATATATTGCAGTGACAGAAGTTTGTAAAGAAATATTGTGGATGAAGAAGTTCATCCAAGAACTAGGCCTTAGACATGAAAAGCATGAGGAGAAGTTTGTTGGGATCACTCCCGTGTAAAAGTTTTGATGGTCCGAGGACTTGGATAGAGTACGAGGACCTTGTATGTGACTAAGGTCCGCTGACTTGTGCGCTCAGTGTCCGCAGACTCTGCACAGATTAGGCACGAGAAATTCTGGTCAATGTTCATTGTCCAGAAGAATTGGTCAGTGGAAATGACCAGTCAACTTGTTGACCAGCCAAATATGCATTCCAGTCAACATGTTGTTGATCAGCTGAAGGTCCGTAGATTTGTGTGATAAGTGTTCGCGGACTTGTGCAATATTGAGCCTCAGGACTTCAGAAGGACAACTAGCTGGTCAACAGGAAATTAACCGATTTAGAGAAGAAGACGGTCAACATAAATGTTGACCGGCTGAGAACAAGATGCTGAACAACTATCTTTTGCGAAGGTATACAGTTGACTTTCTTGATTGGGCAGCTGGATGACGTCATCTTTAGGAAGACGACAAGCCAACTTGCAAAGCATGCATACGTCTGGGCCGCACTGCGGGGCAGGCATGCGCGCTGTCTCACGCAAAACGGGGCATGCCAACCGCAGAGGGTTAGAAGTCGTATACGCAACCACTATGCAGAGTAGGTGGTTACTCGATAATGCGTATATATATGTTGAACTTAGAAAATGTCTAAGTGTATGAGATAGAGAAGGGAAAGTATTGAAGAAAAGAGATAGCAGTGAGAGAAAAATAAAGTGTGAAAAATCTTTGTATTATTGTGCTTTGTTCTTCGTTTTTGTCTCTTGAGCTTATGTAGCTGTGTGGTTTTTATAACCAATCTCATATAGTGAAACTTATTTGTGGACTAAATATCCCGTGATTTTTTTTTTATTTTGACAAGAGTTTTCCATGTAAAATATCTGTATTCTTCCTTCTTCTTGTTCGTCACTATGTGTGTGCTTGAAGTTGTCTGACCACCCTTTTGCACCAACAACATTGACAAACACAGCCTCCTTTCACCGAAAGTTCCATGAATTGCAATCAGAAGATAAGCATGCTACCATTTTTTTATCACCAAATTAAGCGAATATCACCAAGAAAATAGAAAACTGAGTGAAAAAATGGTCACCTGGTTGAATCCCCGAAGATCGGACTTAAACCGCATTTGCTCGCCCTTATCGCAGAGAATATCCCGTGTACCGATACGCCGCCGGGAATCACAACGACTTTCTTATTGGCCTCATCCAATACCACGAATGTCTCTCTTCCAACTCCCTTGGCGAATTTCAACCGAAAATCGAAAGTCAGATCAAACCCCAGTCCCGATGCCTCCATCGCCCTTATCTCTATCAGCTTGGTCTCGGCCTCAGCCGTCGCCTCCATAATTGCTGCTACAACAATATCTCACTTCTATTAGAATCAAATTACTTAAATATGGAAATCATCGGTAAGGAAGCCGAAACGTCTAATGTTCATCTGATGAATAATTTACATAAACTGGTTCAACGAATACGAATTCTGGTGACGAATAATGGTGGCGAGCGCCATTTATGACCGATGAAAAAAAAAAAGAAGATTTTGGCCAGCCAAGTCACCTGGGGACAAACTGCGAGGGCGTAGAGAAAGGTGACCTTTTTCTTATGGGGCAAACCGTACAGGATTCGAAGGAAGAACGAAGAAGTAGCGGGTTACTCTCAAATAGAGAGGGGGCGGGAGGACTTGGAGTGGTTTGAGAACGACGAAGTAACAGCAATCAAAAGCAGCGTCACAAGTGTAACGGCTATTTAATTTGATTATTGTACTTTATTTAACTTAATTTTATTCTGCAATTACCGAATTATATTAATTTTATCTAATTTAATATTGATGCGTTCTAGCATCAAACTTCAAACGGGTTCGGATTACATCGATCATTGAATCCGGCTCCGTCCACCGAATCTGAATTCTACACACCACTAAGACAAATGAAAGATCAAGTGCCGACGGAATATTATCCCACCGAAAATGCTCCGACGTTCAAGTCGGTAAAATAGTCTTCCCAATAATCGATAAGGTAAAAGAATGAGTGTAATAAAGGTGAGAAGCAGAGAGTATTTATGGGGATGATTTGGCTCTCGTTGGGAGAGGATTATGTCGCTCGTCAGAAGCGTTGATTCCTATCTCTGGGTTTCCGAGAACCGTAGCGACAGGAAATAAGAGAGTGTTGGCGTTCCAAAAGTGTGAGAACTTGAATTGGCGTCGGGCGAACTCTAAAAAAATCCTCTCGAAAAAGGGATGTGAATGTCAGAGCAACTCGTATGAGCATAAGAGCGTTTGCTTTCTTTCGGAGGTTGTGCCTAGAGTTTTGACTCCATGGCCTTCTTATAGTCGAGAGGCTGAGAATCCTTCCTTAGGAAGGAGTGCGGGATCTTAAGACTCTATTGGAACAGCTTCCATTCTTGACGCTAGTATTAATGGCGGTAACGGCTCCTTGGGAGGTTCTCCTTCCTTATGTACTCTGCAACGGTAGGGTTTTAACAGCAGACAGGGGAGAAAATTCGGCGCTTTTCTTATGGGATGAGCGCTGAATCTGTTGGTGACCGTTGTTGTGGATGTTGCCTTCTGGAAATGCGTGAAATTAGAGAAGAAAGCTGTTGCAAGCTAAATTGGGTCTGGCCCATGTAAGGTTTATTTGAGGGCGATCTCACATGATCTTGTAACGTCGGTGACATCCGTATGACAATATTGTCCACTTTGGGTTGGGAACTTCACGGCCCTGTGCCATCACGCAACCCGCACGGTTTGTTCCCGCAGCGGAATCCACCGCCCCAAAACGCGTCGTCAAGGAAGAGTGATCCACGCCCTTATTAGGCGCACGCTTCGCTCACCTCCCCATCCGCCCATTGGGACCGATCTCGCTGCACACCTGGAGTCGGATCGATACCATCTCAGAATGTCCCGCGCATCCGCATGACAACATTGTCCGCTTTGGGTTGGAGGAACTTCAAGGCCATAAACGTTATTCCATCCCTAATCACGCCGCGCACGCTATCTATCCCCATTAGTCTACAAAGATGCTAATCAGCAAAACATTATTCATCCCTAATTTAGTCGCCTATCCTTGCGCTAGTTTTCGGTCGGTTGTCATTCACCACGGTTCGCATTCACCATCTAGACCAATGCGTGGACTTTCGTGAATTTGGGCCGTTTTTTTTTCCTGAGCAAGACCACTATTATAGTACCCATCAAATATCATAGGTACTTAACTTATAAAAAATAAAATATTTGTTATTAAATTAATTGGGAATAAAATAAATCACTGAAATTAAAATTTTAATGATTTTACAGTAAAACAAATTGTAAAATTTTAGCTATAAATTAGACAAGTCTTAGCTGTAAAATTTTAGCTCTTACAGTGAAACAGACGGGGTTTAACCGATGAAAGAAGAAGGTTGTGAGGCCCGCATGTGTTGACCATCCTACCTAGTCAGCATCAACCCTTTTTATTTAGTTGGCCGGTGGGCTCCATCTCTTTCGCTAAAATAAATCATTATTTTTTAATTATTTATAAAATATAAAAAATTTAATTAAAATTAATTATTAAATTATAATAATTTATTTAAAAATATATAATAAAAATATAAAAATAACTTATATTTTTTAAACGTTATTGGACAGAATAATAAGGACCAATATAAAAATTGCATAAATTTCACTACATTTACAGTTTATTTTTAATTTAGTTTTTTATATTTTATTTTCTACAAATTATATTATTTGCTGTTGATATGTCCCTACAATTTAAAGTGGTGTACGAATTAAGAAATTAACAACTTTGTTTGAATGTTCGACTGTAAACGAGTCCGATTTTTAAAATTATAAATCTAAATCTTACATATCATAATAATATAAATTGAAGATAAGAAGTATACAGGACTCGCTCCTTAATATATTCTTCGACATTCAAATTAATGATCTATCTGTTAAAATTAAAAAGATGATGCAGAAGTAAATGTTGAAAATTAAAAATGATGGGAATGAGTATACGTTTGAAGGGCTATATTTTTTTTTTTTTTTGTGCACTTATTTGATTGGGTAACCTTTTTTTCTCTTTTTCATTTTTGAGAGATGTTTTATTTATAGTTAAAGGCGTCGTTTAGTTGATCGGCACCTAAAATTAATACATGTGTATGATATTACTTCGAATTAATAGCGATAGATATTACTTACGGTTTGTAACGGATGTCCCTATTCACCTGATTATTTTGTTACTAGCTATATAGTCGTTTTGACCGTTATCTGTATCAGGCATTTAAGCAGCTCATTATGATTATTTGGTACCTGATTGTTCAAATTATATCCTTCGATTTATGCATTCAAACACTATTACTAATTAGCTCAGTGGCTTCTTTTTTTAGGCCATTGACATTTAGGCCTCTTATCTAATTGAATATTAGGTTGATTTACCTCGAGCCATACCCATCAGCCATGAATACAAAATTTAATAATGACATTGGTAAGATATAAAGGGAATCCATACATACATTGTCACTTTAGAAATAGTAAAATAAATACACTTCATAATTTGTGCATGAATATAATTTTTATCTTTAACAAATACTAATGCAGATTCTATAGTTTGATAAATATATTTTAAAACATTAAAAAGTTAAATTTGCATAAACTGCAAATAAGTTATATAATTGATGAGTCCAACAACCATTAGCCCAAGGAGCCAAACTCCACAATAGGCTCACAATTTAATATAGTTTTTTTCAAAATGAAGAGTTCTATATTGCTTTTGAAGGAATAGTGTATCTATAAATCTCACTATAAAAATAAGCACCTTCAAATTTTGAAAAACAAGCTCGAAGAAGCTCAAAAAGTTCTATGAGGCTCTAGATGGCTCGAAAAAGTGCGTACTCATTACTAGCCAATCTCCAACGAGAGCAGGATTGCGGCCAGAAGGTCTTCAGCCCTCTTTTCTCCGTGAAGTCTTCAGCCCTCCTCCCGTCTGAATGCCATCAGCCCTCCTCTACCAAAAGGTCATCAGCCCTCTTCCCGTTAGAGCCCTCAATCGTCTTTCCATCTAAAGGCCATCAGCTCTCTGCCCGTTCGGATGCCATCAACCTTTCATCGCCAGGGGGCTCTCCGCCCTCTGCCCGTCGGAAGGCTAGCAGGCTTCCAACGCCACGGGGCTTTCAGCCCTCCTCTCGTCCGGAGACCAGCAACCTTCTGTCGTCAATGGGCTCTCAGCCCTCCTTCCTTCCGAAGGCCCTCTACCATCCGCCCCGGAGCGAGGAGCCCTCCGACCTAAAAGCACTCCTTCCCAATAGCCCTCCGTCTTGGAACCACAAGACCTCCACCCTGGAGATAAGAGCCCTCCATCCTAAGAGTCATCTGTCCCGGAGATAGGAGCCTTCTGTCCCGAAAATAAGAGCCTTCCGTCCCAGGAGTCCTTCGCCTTTGAGCGAGGAGACCTCCAACCTAGAGCAACAAACCCTCTATCCTGGAGCCACGATGCCTTCATTTCGGAGTTAGGAGCTCACTGTCCAAAAGTCAACTCTCCGCTCAGATAATTAGAACATTGACTCACTGGTGTAACTTATTCATTCTTCTCAAAGACGCTCTTTTGTTGAGCGTACTTCAAAATCGCCCCTTTGTCGGTCGCACTTCAAAACTGCCCCTTTATGGGTGCATCTCTAAGTCATCCTCTGTCGGCGCACCTCTAAGTAGCCCCTCTGTCGGGTGCACCTCTAAGCCGCTCCTCTATCGAGTACATCCAAACGCCTTACTACTTATGCACATATGCATTCATCGTATCATCTTAACATCTTTTATCCTCTGAGAAAAATTTTTGACTTGAGTATCGAAAGATATACGATGGAAATAATTTTCACCGTTTTCTGACCTACTATTTATAATTTATAATGTGAAAGTCTCAGGTTAATAATGATACAGATCGGACCCGCTCTAATTCAACCCGCAATAAAAAAATGAAAGGCTCTCTAATCCATATCATAATCCCAAAAATTAAGGACACATCAATAATAATATTTCTCAAATCATGTCGATCTTCGGCACAAGTAGTGTGTTTCAAAAATTTTAAATCTCTAGCTCAATATGACATGACAGCCTACATTTAGTAGAATGAACTAGGCCGACCCATGGCCTCCATATTTGAATCACAAGTATTTATATTTATTATTTTAATTGTAATCTTTCAAATTAAATAATACATTGTTATATATCTCATTGGAGAATGATAAATCAAATTTTAAATTTAATATTAAATCTTTCTTAATTAATAATTAAATTTTTCACTTGGAATGTATGTTTTATTTTTTATATATATTGTTTAGCATATTTGTTAGATTGTTTTAAAATATGTCTAAAATATTATTATTATTATTACTTATTTATTTTAAAATTTTATATGTGATATAATAAATTATTAAAAAAAAATTTTGATTAGCAAGCTTAATGCTACAAAATATATAAGTTATATAAATTAAATCAGTACAAATATTAACAGATTGAATAGCCATCTTAAATGACGTTTTAGTTTGACTTAACAATAACCAAAATCAAAATATAAATTTAATTATGAATTATGTTTCTATCGTCGTCAAACCAAACCATATTCAATTGTTACTACGGTACGTGCATAGTGTTCAGAAAGAGTTAGGTGAAGATACATTCACCTTAAAGTATCCATTTGAGAATACTTATATATCGAGTCTATCAAATATTTTCAAAATGAGACTGTAAGAATTAGTCAAATGATAAAATCCATGTGCCTTATTCAAACTTACACCTCACCTAATTTGCTTTACTTTTATTAAAAATAAGCAGAATCCTATTTTTTATTTAGATAATTAAATTAAAAAAATTTTGTTAGATACGGTCTAAATACAAACTGCTTGACAACACTAAAACATAAGATTTACAGGTCAACAACTCGAAAATGGGAATCAGAGAGTAAATTAACCAACCAAACAATAAAAAGTATTAAATATTGAGGTAGTTAATGGCCCGATAAAGTAATAAATAAGCTATTAAATCTTGATAAAATATTATATAAAATTGAATAATAATTAACTGTATTTAAATAAGTAATAACGATTTAATAAATGTTAAATATTTATGGCTAGATAATTAGTAAATTAATATAAATTGCGATTAGATAACTGTTGTAACTGTTGGTAATAAATATAGCGTAACATCTTTAACAATATGCACTAATTTTAAATAGACGTATCAATTGGTATTCATGTTATAAATATAGACTTCCAACCATGAATGAAGGTATCACATACTTCGACACACAGTTGCCTATTGCAAGTGTCATGATGCTCACGAAGCATAACCCTTCTAACTCGCTCAATTTGATATTCATGTCATTTTCTCTTTCTTTTTATATTTTTCGATTTCATTTTGAAAAATTATTTGTTTAAGTATTTGAGGATATATCAAATGATAAGTCTTATATACCTTTTATCTCTTTTTCAATTATTGTGATGCGTAAGTTCAATATTTACGGTTACGAATATTAGAACTACTATTTTTCGGATTAATTGAAGGTTTTGCCATGTTGTGTATGACCCAAAATAGGTTGGCCCAACTTGATGATTAAGTAAGGCCCAGGGTATCAATAGCCCATATTCTAGAATATTAATATAAAATAGATTAACCAAATAATGATTTTGTGGGATATTAATTGGGATATTCAGTCCCAATTGAAAATTATTAAAAATTAATAGATAATAATTAATCAATAAATAATACGATCCCAAAATGATTAAAATGATTCTCGTAATTAATATTCAAATAATTTCCTCATCAATTTGAAGAATAGTTACGTTACAAAAGTAATGTCTTCTAACAAATGTCATAAAACACCTTTCAATACATGCAACATTTTTAATGACTGATTAGACGGTTAAAAACTCTAACTATAAATTCAACTCCTCTTAGATCACAGGGGCGAGGAGAAAAATCTAAAAAAGAACTCTAGCAGACTAGTGCATCCAAATAGAGTAAAGTCCTCCCAATTAACACTCATTTTCGTCAATCTTTCAATTCCAACACTTATTTTATTTTTATATTTTTCTATCTCATGAGAAAATTTATTAATTTAAATATTAGATAATATATTAGAGAATGAATATCGTATATTTCTTATCTGTTATTTAATTTATTATAGTGTGCATGATAAGATTTTGCAGACACGATAATTGGATCAAAAATAATGTACACCAATCCATAAGGTAAAAATCTGGCTTCTCAATTCGCATAATAATTCAAATATTCGAGACGCATCATGTCATATTCTTTAATTTGTATGATAATCTGGATCTCATGTACACATTAAATTTAATAGTTAAAATTTAAATATTAAATAATACTATTTAAGTAGTCTCTTATTATTATTTTTTAATATTAAATTAAATATTTATATAATATTAATATTATATAAATTTAAAAATATAACTATTTTTAATTTTTATTTCTGTCAAAATTTTGAAACAACACCTCTGTTTGAGAAAATTATGGTAACAAAACAATATTGAGTTATGATCTCGATGGAGACGCCAATAACAGGTTGGCCCACAAATAATGAGACAATCCTAAACCTCAGCGGTGCATTTCTGTTTGGACGATCAACACTGCTATTAATTGGATAAAGATCAAGTGGGTCAGAAGAGGCTCAAGATCAGGACAGCTCATCAGAGCCTAAGATGGTCAACGCTTTCGTTTACTGGATAAGTTGCTAATAGACCGGTTGAGGCCAAGAACAAGCACGACCCAAGTCTAAATTGGCCCACTTGTCCATCTTTGAGCCACAATGGTTGTTTATCCTAATTTTTTGCATCTTCAAAGAATGCAAGATTTACTGTAACTGTTACCTCCAGAATCAAAGCACGCCCCGAGAGAAATGCACCAGAATCTATATACGATCTATTGAAAATCCTAATGGTTATAAAACATAAAAGGAAGGAAATCAGTCTCTTTGACAGTTACAACCAGAAATGCGCTCGCACCTACACAAAAAAGGCAATGACCCCCAATTGAGCGCGAGTATCAAACCCCTCTATAAAAAAAGCATCCTGTGACCATGGCTATAAAAGGCCATGGAAGTTAATACTTTCGATCACACTTTCTCTTACCCACAAAAACTCTCAAGTAATTATAAAGTTCTCAGAAACTCTGCTACTCTCATAGGCATCATACGCTCACTCCCTTCGCTTCTAGTTCCTAATGAACTCAATATTTAGAAAAATTGCTCATCATGAGCAATTACAAAAGTCATTCATCCTATGAGTACACTCTCACTTACAAACACACTCATTACATCCATTTTTGTATTTCCTTACATCTATCTTTTAATTTTAGGAGGTAAATTACTGATTTAAGCATCGAAATATTTTTAGTGTGACTAAATTTTATTTTCACCTAACATTTAATTTAAAATTATTGTATGGAGGACTCAAAATTTAATAAACAAATGTTAAAATTTAATAAATTATTTAACTTGGATCTATTTAAGTTTGACTTAGGACACATCAAATCTATTTATGAGATTTTAAACCAATAAAAAAATTCTAAATCAAAACAAAGAAGGACATTTCAAATTCTAATGAATAAGACAGCCAAGTGAATCATGTTAATAATACCACACTGAAAAGGCGCATTCTACACCTGACAATTCACTTTAAATCTTTTCTATATTTTTTATAAGTTACAATAGATATTTATTATATTTAAAATAAAAAATTTCATTTTTTTGGGGAAAAAACCTATAATATACAATAAAAGCGCATATTCGTTGGTTTTTTTTTTTTTTTTCCCTTTGTGGTGTCAAAAGAAAGCTAATGAAATTTGATCGAATGGCCATTTTTGCCTTTGCCTTCTTCCCATTGCAAAGTAAATACTACAAAGTTACTATTTAATTATTTTTTAAAATATTTTTAATAAAATAATATTATTCATATTAATAAGTTTATTATGTTAGAAATTTACGTGACTAAAACAACCACAAAAGTAAAATTTAAAATCGATTAATATACCTCCGGCTATTTGGTGCTCTGGTTTCGGACGTTCGATTCGGATCGGTTCCGTGCTTCTGGGCACTCCTTCACTCATTTAGATGGTATATTGCTTGAGTTGGGTGCCAGGGACAAGCCAGAAGGCTCAATTTATAGGCGAAACCATCACCTGCCTCAATCGAGCGTTTCATACTCAAACCGGCCAAAATTGATTAATTAACTTAATGGGAGAGTTATCACCACTTAATGAACCACAAATATTTCATCAATTAACTGAGAAAAAGCCAGATGATGATGAATCGATTGAGGAAGGCGAATCGGTATAAAAACCCTGATTCGGCTCGAAATTGGCTTCAGACAAGCGTTCATGGCTCGCGGCTTGGCGGCTCGTGGGCAGGCTCAAGGCTGGCTCAACGGCTTGGGCCGGCTCAGCATTTGGGCTGAAGCCAACATTCTCCCACTTGGTCCATATTTAACTTGATGTGATAACTAAATCTATCAAATTTTTAAACTTTAATAAATAAATATATGAATCGTGGGCGATAAGTCTCTAATAATGAGTAATATCTTTCATGTATTACAATATATTAATTTCTCAAGTCCTCTAACCCTATGTTTATTTTTTATCCAACTTAATGATATTCTCAATTCAATTAATGTGTACACAATTTTAAAAAATAACACAATAATAAAATAGAAATTCACAATATCATTGTCCATACAATAAAAATTACAAAATGAAACTCAACCCCATTTCAGTTACAAGATCCTTGAACCTTAATGGTGGCATGCCTTTTGTCAAATGATCAACGATCATCAATTCAGTGCTGATATGCTCAATAGCAATTATCTTTCCTTTAATGCGCTCCTTTATGGCTAAAAACTGAATTTCGATGTGTTTACTTCGACTGCTACTTTTGTTATTTTTAGTCAGAAAAATAGCAGCTGAATTATCACAAAATATCTTTAATGGCCTTCAGATGGAATCAACCACTCTAAGCCTAGACATGAAATTTCTCATCCATACACCATACTTTGTAGTCTCGAAACAAGCAACGAACTCGGCCTCCCAGTGAAAGTAGCAATCAAAGTTTGCTTTGCACTCCGCGGGGATACTGACTCAGAACAAACAAAATATGTAACTGGATGTTGATTTACGTGAATCAACGCATCCAAGTAAGTCTGAATCGGAGTAGCCAAAACTTTCAGATTGGGGGCCGGTCGATACATATGTAAGCATGTAGTCTTTTGTACCTTCAAGATACATCATGACTTTCTTGGACGACTTTTAGGTGTTCGATTCCTGGATTACTCTGAAATCTTTTCAACATTCTAACTGCAAATGCTATGTCAGGTCTTGTACATAACTGAGTATACATCAAACTTCCAATAACGGAAGCATATGGAATGTTCTTGATCTGTTTCCGTTCCAAATCGTTTTGCATTGGCTCAAATTGAGCCTATCACCATTCACAATGGGTGCTACACTTGGTGAACAATTTTTCATCCAAAATTTTTCTAAAACCTTATTGATATAGGTCTCTTGAGACAAACTCAAAATACAACGCGGTCTGTCTTGATGTATCTTTATGCCAATGATATAATATGCATCACCCATATCATTCATTTTAAAATTTTTAGAGAGAAATTGTTTCACCTCATACAATAACCCTTTATCATTTGATGCAAGTAAAATAGCATCCACATACAAGATAAGGAAATAAATTTTACTCCCACTGACCTTCTGGTATATACATTGATCCAAAATATTCTCTTCAAAATCGAATAAAGAGATAGTTTTATCAAATTTTAAATACCATTGACGGGATGCTTGTTTCAATCCATATATGAATTTCTTTAATTTGCATACCAATTGCTCACCATCACTAGAGGAAAATCCTTCTGGTTGTTTCATGTAAACCTCTTCCTCTAGACCACCATTTAAAAAAGCTATTTTCACATCCATTTGTTATAATTTCATATCAAAATGAGCAACCAATGTCAAAATTATACGAAGAGAGTTCTTTTTAGATACAAAAGAAAAAGTATCCTTGTAATCAATTCCTTCTTTCTGAGTATAACCCTTAGTAACGAGTCTTGCCTTATATCTTTTAATATTGTCTAATGAGTCTTTCTTTACTTTAAAGATCCATTTATACCCTATGATTTTTGCCCTTTTAGGCAATTCAATAAGATCTCAAACTCTATTGTTATTCATGGAACTCATCTCTTCTTTCATAACATTATACCATAATTGTGATTCATTACAACTCATGGCTTATGAAAACATTTCAGGATCATTTTCAGTTCCCACATTGTAGTCAGACTCTTCTGGATATACAACATAATCACTAGGGATTGCTGACTTTCTCATTCTAGAAGACCTTCTTAATATTATATCAGTATCCTCAATAGGAGTATGTTGTACAACTATTTCAGATAAATCCCAAATTTTATGATCAACTGGAATAAGATCAACATTTTATAGAATGACATTGATTGGTTATTCAACACCAGATTGATCTTAAGGGGTGTTGTGTTGAGAATCTAAATGATCAATTCTTGATCGTTTTCTCCCACTGATTAAGTCATTCTCAAGAAATTTTACATTTTTTAATTCTACAATCCTAGTGGTGTGAGATGGACAGTAAAATCTGTATCCCTTAAATCGTTCAGTATATCCAATAAAATGCCCACTTATAGTCATTGGGTCTAATTTTTTCTCTTGTAGGTTGTAAATTCTTACTTCGGACGGGCATCCCCATATACGTACATGTTGCAAACTCGGTTTCCAACCTTTCCATAACTCAAAAGGAGTTTTTGGAACAGTTTTTGTTGGGACCCGATTTAATATGTACACCGCCGTTTTAAGAGCTTCACTCCACAAAGATTTTAAAAGTTCGGAGTTACTAAGCATACTCCTCACCATATCCAACAATGTTCGGTTTCTTCTTTCTGCTACACCATTTTGGTCCGGAGAATCAGGCATAGTGTACTGGGCAACAATCTCATGTTCTTGAAGAAACTTTACAAATGGACCAGGCATTTGTCCATCTTCAGTATATCTACCATAATATTTTTCACCTGTATCTGATCTCATAATTTTGATATTTTTTTCAGATTGTTTCTCTACATCTGCTTTAAACAATTTAAAAGCATCTAATGATTCATATTTATTATGAAGCAAGTAGAGATACATATATCGTGAGAAATCATCAATAAATGTGATGAAATATTTTGGGCCATATGAGTCTATATCAGGACTACAAATATCAGTATGTATGATCTCTAATATGTTCGAACTCCTCTTGGCATTTTTTTTAGTCTTGTTGGTCTGCTTTCCTTTAATACAATCCACACAAGTCTCAAAGTCAGTAAAATTTAGAGTACTAAGTATTCCATCATTTATCAATCTTTTAATTCTATCAATGAAAATATGTCTCAATCTCCTATGCCACAATATTGAGGAACATTCATTCAAACACATCTTTTAATTCCATTATTAGCATACACAGTATTGAAAAAAGTATTATTTTGTAAATTTAAATAATAAATGCCATCAGATAGTGTACCATTTTCGATAATATCAAACTTATAATATAAACTGAATAATGAGTCTGCAATGTAAAGGAATATCCAAATGGCACAAGTCTAGAAACAGAAATCACATTTCTAGAGAAATTTAGAATATAAAAGGTCTTTTCCAATGTCAAAATAAAATCACTACTCAAAATTAAGCTGCATGTCCCAATGACCTCCACATGTGAACGCATCTTATTTTCGGAGAAGATGCATTGTTCACTGCCCACTGGTTTCCTTAGGTTTTGCAAACCCTGTAAGGAATTAGAAATATGGATTGTAGAACCAGAGTCAATCCACCATGTGTTATGTGCAATATTAACCATATTAGATTCATAACATACAAAAGAGTATGGATTACCTTTCTTTTCAAGCCAATTCTGATACTTGATACAGTCCTTTACGTGTCCGTTCTTTTTACAGAATAAGCACTCGAACTCCTTCTTGATATCAGATTGGGGAGGTACTTTACCTTTCCCCTTTGATTTGGTCTGCGTCTTAACCTTCCTTCCTTTAGCATGTAGACACTTTCACTTTACTCCATTATGAGCATTGCTTCTTCTTGAACACATATGGTCATCAGTTTATTGATTGACCATTTATCATTATATGTGTTATAAGAAATTTTAAAAGGCCCATATTACGGTGGAAGTGAATTCAAAATGTAGTGCACAATGAAAGGTTCAGACATTTTTACCTCTAGATTTTTTAGTTGAGCTGCAATATCCCTCATTTGTATTATGTGCTCACGTACACCCTTAACACTGGTGAGCCTAATAGATGAAAACTTCATGATTAGGGTGCTCGCAGGTACCTTATCTGAAGTCACAAACTGCTCATCTATAGTTTTCAGTAAATCCCACACTTTAGTATGTTGATCGACAGAACCACGAATACCAACAGAAATTTTTGTCTTTATGAACATTAAACTGAGGCGATTAGATCGTTCCCAACGTTCATAAAGAGTTACCTCATCCGGAGTGCTAGTAAGGGTTAGAGCCGATGGTTCGTCTTTTCAGATAGCATAATCGATATCCAATCACCCTAAGTGAAGAAGAATTCTCTTCTTCCACACTTTATAGTTATCACCCTTAAGTTCGAAAATTTCACATCATATATCAGAAAGATTTACAGATTGAATAACTGCATAAAATTAAATACATGCTTAACATCCAACAAATGAGGCTAACTAATTACAGAATTATGTTTTACCAATATAAAGCATACATCATGGATCAATTGATATAAAAATTACCTGTGGGTCAAATTCGTAATTCAAGTAGATTCATGTCCAAAAAGTGATAAAATTATCAAATTATATTTCTTTCTTAATTCCTGTGGATAAATTAATAAAATAATTTGACATTTTATCATGATTAATTAATTTAATATAATAAAATTTTCTGTGGGATAAATTTTATTATATAAAAAATAATTACCACAATTTATATCTTTATACCTCACGTGATAATAAAAAATAATTTTATTAATTAAAGATGTTGTGACTAATCTTCAATTAATTAAATTAATTTAATCACAAGACATTATTTATATATATATATAATTATATTCAGGATATTATATTTTATTCATTATATATAATAATATAATTATATATATATATATATATATATATATATATATATAATGAATGTATATATCACATTTTCAAGAAGGAAATAAGTGCATGGCGCTCAGCAGCGTAGCGGGAGAAGCCGCTTCTCCCTCCTTCGCGTCCCGAGTTCGAATCCCGTCCACTGCGTCCGCATTTTATTTTCTCATTCTGCTACAGTGACGGGCTAGGATCTCATGGGCCGCGTTTGAAACAGTATCAGGCCGAGAACGAAATCGGCCCAAAAACCGATATATAATTTTTTTTAATAGAAACTATAGCAAAACGACATCGTTTAAATTACCGAATACTTTTACACGAAACGATGTCGTTTTAAACACAAAAACATAAGCGGGAAAACGACGGCGACATCTGAAAGGTAAAACGACGCCGTTCGAGTCGTCGTCCTTCGCGTCGGTTTCACCCAAACCCGACAACGACCGACTCGACCCAAATTCCAAACCCGATTCAAACAGCACCATACGAACACCATAAATGATGAAAAATATATGAAAATTTCGGAAATTTAATTTCTCATCGATTTCCAGTGCTCGTTTAAACCGAATCTTCAAATAAATGAAGACTTTAGGTTTTTTCGATTTCGAAAAAAATTAAAAAAACACAGAACAACAAAGGTAGAGTTGAAGCATTTCTCTGATACCAAATATTAGAAATTCATGTGGCTAAAACAACCACAAAAGCGAAATTTAGAATCGATTAATATACCTCCGGCCATTTGGTACTCTATTTTCAGACGTTCGATTGACCATTCCGTCTTCTGACACTCTTCACTCGTTTAGATGGTGTATTGCTTGAGTTAGGTGCCATGGGTAAAGCGGAAAGCTCAATTTATAGGTGAAACCCATCACCCGCTTTCAATCGAGCGTTTAAATACTAAATCGGCGAAATTGATTAATTAAGCTAATGGGAGAGTTATCACCAAACAATCGATTTCACAAATGTTTGTGATTAATTGAGAAAAACGCCAAATGATGATAAATCGATCGAGGAAGGCGAATCGGTATCAAACCTTGATTCGGCTCGAAATCGGCTTCAGACAAGCGTTTGTGACTTGCGGCTTGGCGGCTCGTGGGCCGGCTCAATGCCGGCTCAACTGCTTGGGCCGACTCAGCATTTGGGCTGAAGCCAACATATTATTCATTCAAATCTACTGGAGACGTAGCATGGTGGCCGTCTAGGTCGGACAGAACGGCACGAAAGTGGCTGTGTTCGTCGCAGCCCCCCTCCGCCAAGTCCATTCGTCAACGAGGCAGGCCCGTCAAATTTGGGTAACCGTGCCGGGGAGGGTCTCGGACCCACATGTCGTGACGGCCATTGGCTACGACGCGCGGCCCGTACTTATATTTAGTTATCCCATGAACACCGATAATTATGAGTTCTCTAATATCTGTCCAATCTAGTTATCCAAACTTTATTTAGCTATTTTTTTAAAATATATGTATATTTATATATTTAATAAATTTAATAAAGAAGTTTCAAAATTTAAGATAATATATATTTAAGGTGTCAATTTTATATAGTAAATTTAATTTTAAAATTAATATTAAAAATAATTCTCAAAATCGAGATAAAAAATATATATTCTGCATTTATCTTCTACCAGTAGTATTTTATATTTATTAAATCACCTAAATATGAATTTTATTTTTTGAGAATTAAAGTTTGATAAATAATAAATAAATGAGCGGAACAGATATTTTTATTGTTCCTCTCTAAAGTCAGTCTGTTTCCTTCCACAGTGATATAATAGTTTGTTGTTTTTTTAATCATTTGGTTCAATTTATTTCGGTACTAATTTTATTATTTTTATTTCATAAACATTTTTTTCATTGGCCTTACTTTGGAACCCTAATATCTTTGTGAGCTGATTTTTATTCTAATTGATTTTTTAACATTCTTGTTTTAATTAATAACCTGTTCTTTATTTTGGTACTTTAATCAATAATTAGCAGAAATTAAATTCTAAATGTGTTAACAGTGATATATTATGTCGCAATTTTATTTAGGATTTATACGTATAATAAGGGCTTAAACCATAATAAGTGATATATTAAAAAATTATTATTTTAAAATTATTAAATTTAAAAGTGCCACACCACAGATAACATATGTTTGGTATGTTTTTGAATCTGAATTATTAAACAATATAGAAAGTGTTCGATTTTTTCTAGCAGATCAAAGTGAAATCAATCTAATCCCATAATTTTGAACAGAAAAATCCAAGAACTTATTTAGTAAATAAGAGGTAAGAGAATGGCGGCTTATTTCTTATAATCTTTCAATATTGAAATAAAAATTTTTTCCACGATGAAAAAAAGACGAAGAAATGAAGTAAATATGTAAAGATGAATGCAGTGTAGGGATTGAGTGTAGTTCGAATGACAGGGCTCTAATGGATATACATGGTTATGGTGAGGCTAACAAAGGAGCAAATACTCATAGGTAGCTCATGGGTGGCTCGAGTGAGAGTGCACTCAGTCAAAGTAGCTAACTATGATACTCTCTTCGACGGGATGAATTAAAAAAGTATGACTAGGTATTTTCCCGGAGGCAGAGCGCCAGGAGTTCTTTCAGATTGGTTCTCTCTCTCTCTTTCTTCTCCTGCAGGATCAAAGGGATACATATAGAGCAGGAGTTGGCTTGCTTCCACCAGAATTCCACGGTTAACATTAGCAACTTTGGGGTAGGTAACTTGTGCCATCTTGTTGAACTTGCGTGAAGTGATTTTGGTAATCATGGGCTTCGTGGAGAAGATAGGGAGCCAGGCTCATCTCTCGAGGATGATACATTGTATCGGCGGATTTGTGGTTGACATTTCTTGTACCATTAGGATAACCGGTGTTGCTATACTGGGTAGGTGACCTTTCACGTCGTAGAGTCTGAATCACTGGTGATTTGTGAGATAAGGTCATCATGGCACTATGCTACGTGCTGTTTGCTGCCTACTATTGATCGGACAATTTTGAGTCGGCCCACGAGCTCACTTGCTCACTGTTTTTGCCTTCAAGTTGGCAAGCCACATGGCAAGTTGCGGCTGTCTAGACCCTCTTCTGTTGTCATTGTGTTTTTTGGGCCATATCTCGAGTGTTTGCTGGCTGGGCCGCAACTAGGCTGGCCCTGAATATGCCAGACCCATCACCGTTCTTTATAGTTGTTGGAACCACCTTTAAATATTTTTCGTAGTAATTTATTTAATACCATATGGACATCTCATGTTATTAATTTAGATGTGCAGTGTATTCTCTAGCTAAGTAATCACCGCCTGAATTAAAAACGTAATTCTTCACATTATAGGCACTGGCCGGTGGGGATAAGGGGTGGGGCTCCTCAGTCCTTGCGGTTCTTCATTTATTATTAAATTAATATCCAAGGATGAATTAATAATTTTTTATTTTTTTTAAAAAATATTATCTTTTATTATGTGCAAAATATAAAAAATATTGATATATATTTTTTGAAAATAAAAAATAAAAAATAATTTAAAGTACTTTTAATATTAGAGATTTATTATTATTATTATTTTTACACAATTTTTATATAATTAAAATTTTAGGTGAAATTAATCATATCTAACTTTTATAGTATTATGCAATTGACAAAAAATTATAGAAGTACAAGAATTGTAATATATTACAGTTTATGTTTTAATATGAAAATTTAAAACTCAGAAAACAGAATTTAATAACAAAGTAGAAAAGTGTAAAAATGTTTTAAGTAATTTTTATAAAAAATGGTCTAAAAATCAACCGGTTGTCCAGTAGACAATCACTATAATTACGAGTTTTCCCCAAAAATTTCCAGTCGTACCATCACAATCCCTTGTCATCCGCAACGTTGACAAGGGTCGGCGCTGTCTTTCAGTCTCCTCTTTGCGGCCAACCCAGAGCTGCTCCTCGTTTCTCCTCCCGTGAGGAGAGAAAGAGAGAGAGAGAGAGAGAGAGAGAGAGGGAGGTGATAAAGAGATGGCAGAAAAAATAGAGAGAGAAGAAGGGGTCACACTTGAAGAGCTGAGGATGAAAACAGCGGAGTTTGCGAAGGAAAGAGATTGGGATCAGTTTCATAGCCCAAGAAATCTTCTCTTGGCTCTGGTAAAACAAAACCGAGTGATTTTTTTTTTAAACCCATTCCTGAAGCTCTTAACCCCATTTATGTCTGTTTTATCCACAGTAATTTTATTGATGAACATTACCTTCGAAACTTGAAACCGACCTTCAGATATATCTTTTTTATCTTCAGTCTTTGACTACCAGTCACTGGTTTCTTCTCTATTTTCTTATGATTGTCGGGCAAGAAGAAAGTTCTGATGCTGGTTTTGTCACAATTTTCCGATGCCAAAATGAAGCAAAAAAGAAAAGGAAACAGGAAACCCTTTTCAATTATTAGAGGAAAAAAATGGGCAAATGACAATGCCTTGTCTATCAGGCTATGCCGATGGAAAGTATTTGTTGTTTCGTGTCTATTACCATTAAAAATGAATAAAAGTACCCCCACTTTGAATTTATGCTAATAATGGAGTGAATAATGGAGGCCTGTGAATTTTCCCTTTTCTCCATTCATTCTAATGCTTTCTTTAGTAGCAATAAATGTTCTTTTTTTTTTTTTCCATGTTTCAGGTTGGTGAAGTGGGCGAGTTGTCTGAGATATTTCAATGGAAAGGAGAGGTGCCGAGAGGCTTGCCTGGTTGGAGTGACGAAGAGAGGCAACACTTGGGAGAGGAGCTCTCTGATGTTCTGCTATACCTTGTGAGACTTGCTGATATTTGTGGTGTTGATCTTGGAAAAGCTGCACTCAGAAAGCTGGAGCTTAACGCCATCAAATACCCAGTTAATCTCTGTAAGGGCTCTTCCAAAAAGCACACTCAAATCAACGTCGACAACTCTAGCGCTGGTGTCGATCTCATCCATCGTGAACCCAGGAATGCCCCTTAAAGGGCCTTAATTTCCTCCATTTTTACCTTTTTTTTTCGTTTTGTGACTCGTAAATCTATTTTTTGCTCTTTTGGGTAATCACTCGGTTTACTTTCTTCTGCAGCTTTTGGAGTGGATATATTTCATGTTTTTATATTGGGTTTTTTTAAATGCTATTGCTGAATATGTGAGCCGAGTGCATGAGCTTATTGCCATCGAGCACCTTAATCCAGAAACGAAAAAACTTTACACTTGAATGAGTTGTTGGCCAAACGTCTGGTTATGAAACTTATGCTGAAGTCTAAAACGCATCCGGTGTATTGTATACTTTCTGGCATTTTATGCTCCGCCGTCTTCAACTTGTAAATTTTGTGTACCGTTTTTGGGCAACTACTTAAATAGTGTTCTTCTGATAGCATTTGAGTGGGGATACTTCTCACGTTTGAATGCTGTCTTCTTTAAAAATGCTGTAAGCCTCATGATGGACTCAAAGCTTGACCTTCAATGCCATCAAATGCCCAGTTGGAAAAGCACACTATAAATATTTACTGACAACTCTACTGCTCTGACATTTATGGAGAATCCATAAACCCACTGTTTGTCCTAATCTCCTCAATTTCGACACGCCTTTGTGTTTATACTTGTAAATCTTCTGTTTGCCCGCTTGGGCAAATTGATTTTTGCTACCTCTATTTTTGCTTAGCGTAGGATTTGAGTGTTTGTACAATGTGTAAGCATGTCCTGTAGCCTCTCCCCCCACCCCACACGACCAAAAAAAAAAAAACCATGTTTATGTTTGTCAGTTTTATGCATTGTGTTACTCTGAAAGTTGTCGAGTTATTTATTGGTCCTGATCTTCTCTGGTAAACCTGTAAAATCTGCTTCTACTCTATTTTTTAATATTCTTTTTTCTGATGTCTTGGTTCTTGGTTTAGTAATGTTTGTCTGGTTTTTGCATGAACACCATCTGGGATGGCGTGCCCGTGCTATCTCTAGACAGATGATTTATTATTAGAATTAGGTTTCTTAATAGCGTCCGATGCCGCTTTTTTTTTCCTGCTGTGACTGAAAACCTGAACCCTTTCAGCTGCCATCCCGTGTCTAGCGGCGGAGGTATCAGTGTGATTGACGACCCACTGCTTCAGATCTGGTTTACACACGTTTTGCCACCCCCACCTACAGAGAGAGAGAGAGAGGGGGTTGAAGCGAATAAAAATTGTCTCCTTGAGCTTTTGGTCAAGTAAGAATCCGCTTGGTGGGCAACATGCGACCATAACTTTTTCTCGGAAAGTAAATATAGAAACGGTAAGTAAATGCTCTCTTGTCATCTCCAGCGAAAGCTTCTTCAACTTGGAGACTTAGCTATCAACTCTTTAGATGAGTGATTGTCATTGACAATGTTTCCCTGATCGAGTCATACAAAATACCCATTGTTGGCTCTAGTCGGGACCCATCCGCCTACCTATTGTACCTTTTGATGATAAGATCAAAGTTCTATTGAGGAGCATTAGTAGTGATTATTCATATCATTTTATTTGTAAATCATTTATAAGTCGAAAGCTATTTTGATAGTTTCTTTTTCTGTTTTGACTGTCTTCTGGCATTATTGGGTGGTAGGGGTGGCGGCTAAGGCTAAAAGTTCCCCCCACCATCCATATCCCTGTTTAAGTTGGCCAGAAAGTAGCAGGGAAAAAGGTTTATCACCATTGGTGGGCTTGTTGGTGTTGACAATGACAGTTGATGGTGGCCAAGTGTTGGGGGGATAAAGGGAATCATGTAAGTTTGAAAAAGAAAAAAAGAACTATTTTGGATTTCAGTACTTTAATATAGATTATTTTTGTGAATCGAATTTGAGGCTGTCAAAGTTCAGTAATGATGAATTTAGTGGAGGGATTAAGATTCTAAAACAATGTGATGTAGCGAACAGTGTGGCATTTCTAATGAGTGCCATAGGTGTAGAATTTGAGTCGATTTCGTAGGTTTCAACCGGGTTTATTATTAATTACAGCAGTACTATTTTTTAACCATTCCTTTCTGGGTTTAGCTGGCAACGAGGGGTTTTAAAGATTGTCGGACTCTTGCCTGCTGAAGTGGTAACACGCATGACTTGCTTATTTCTTGATAAATTGCTTCGCCCTCATCCCTTAGCGGGATTGCTTCACCCCCAAACATCCTCCCGGGTTTAAGAAATGACTTTCTCACCTGACACTTCAAAGTGTTATATTACATTACAATCATATTAGCTATTAAAAGATAGATATCTTAAATTATGGGGTAGATTGAATTAGTCATTGAGATGACTACTAGAAACTTTATGAGAAAGAGGGCGGGTGTTTTTTTCACTTTCAGAATGGGTCTAGGGTTGGTTTTTAATTATTTAAATAGCTTTTTTTTTAATCTAAAATAAAGCTACTAAGGAAATAATTAGCTTCTCTAATAAATTACAATAGAATTCTATCAAACTATTACAATTAATTATTTTAACAAATTATTAAATATATATGATGGGAGGAAAAATGCTTCTAATCTTTTTGGTATGGAAGGATTTCGTATTGTGAAATCTGTACTTACCATGTGGTGAAGTGCAGTTTCTTTTGTTTTGCTTGTTTGTTTGAAATGATTTTGATTTTGTGTGTGTGTGTGTGAAGATATTAAATGCAGGCAAGTTCATTTCACTCTGCCCCAAGAGGGAAAGCGTGGAGTGACATTCAGTAAGCCCTGCCAGTGGCAAAGCTTTAAAAATTGTCATAAGAATATTTTATAAGATGCGGATTTACAGACTTGTTCTGCTGCTCCACGATTCCCTGCCTGCCTTGCTGCCATGGCACGGAAGCTTGTGGGATTCCTTTAACAAGAGATTCAAACCACTACTCTCCTTATATTAATATTCTATTCACCCTCTTTTTTTCCGTACAATTTTTTAATTAAAATAAAAAAAGATTAAACTGGCATAATGATATTTTTATACTATAAATTAATTACCCGAAGTTGGCACACTGTTTATTGTTTATCTCTTTTTATGTGTATATTTACCAGTCTGATTCTTTTATTTTGATTGAAACTGATGTTTTATGTAATCTCATCGTGAGGGGCAAGTATGGAACAATGTATTTTATGGTATGTTTATTTATAATAATAAATTACCCGAATTTGATTTTGGATTGCCTTGATGGGGTTCCGTTAGCTTTTCTTTAAACTTAATAAATCGCTTTGAATGTAATTTCAGATTTTTAAGTAGAATTCGGGTGAATGATGGACAATTATTTACCAATAAGTTTAATTTATATATTAAATTAAACAATACAAAGGAAAACAACTTCTAAATTGTAAAAATAGCAAATGATAATCTAAATATATTTCTTGGCTTATAAAATAATTTTTCTATCTTCATAACTTTTAAAATTCAATGTAGGCAAGCTTGTAAATAAACCAAACTGTTAAAAGAAAGTTTTGAAATTAAATTTAATAGATACAGTAAAAAATAGATTAACTTAATACTCAGTTGGATATGAAATTTAAATACCAATGGCCAAGCAGAAAATGTTATAAAGTTAATCAGACACTTGCGTTTGAGTATATAAATTAAAGGGGAAAAGTCTAAATAGTTAGATGTTAAATGATTATAATGAGTCGCTTAACGTGTTTAATACATAAGAGTAGAAATGGCTATGTATAATAATAAGGTTGTTCAATTATTGAATAAGAATGATTGTTATATTTCGTTATATATTACAATAATGCTTCGAGATAATTACTAATTCAATAACGGATAAAGGCGATTTTTGGTGAAGAAAGAAACGTTCACATCCAATAAAATCGGTAAAAAAAACTTTAAGAATTTTAAAAAATCTTAACAAATAGTTTAAAAAATCGTCATCTTAAGAACGGCCATGGTCCCGATTTCACTTTTTCCTACTTTATTTTAAATAAGTGATTTGTTATTATGTTATATATTAAAAGTAAACATCTTATCACTAATTAATTCTAGGCATCAATCTTCTTCGATTTCTCTAATAATAAATAAATCCTTTTCTTGGAGGAGAAGAACAGGAATACACAAATGGAGTTTAAATAGAAAATATGTACTTAGAGAAAAATTTTTATTTTTAGCATTTATTTTTCTCATTATTTTTAAAACGTAGTAGGATATCATTTAATATAAGATAGATACATCAAATGTCTCATATACATTTTTATTTTAATTTTTTATGATATATAGTGATTGAGATTTATAATTTTGAAAAATTAACAAGTTTTGTATTCGTGAGATATTCAAAGATGTCTATCGATCCTTAATTTATCCGATAATATAAATTTTGAAACGTATTAAAACTCAAACAAAATTCATTTTGAGTTTATAAAGTGATAAAGATTCAGCTTCCAAATCAAATTATGACTCGTTAAATAAATAAATTAAATAAGATTTTACTCATCTTCTTTTATTTAGATTAATAAATAATTTTATTTGATTTGATTATGGGTTTTTAAATATGATAGAAAACAATTTCTTTTTGCAAACTTGTTCATAGTTTTATTTCAAAACTAAAAATAAAATTATTTATGGGTCTACTTATAAATGATTTAAAAGTATTTCAATTGTTTATAAGTTTAACCTTGATTCATTTACAAATTTGAACTGACAAAAAAATTAAGCTTGACCAGTTTTTATTCAATTATATAAAAATGTTTCAATTAAAGTTTTAACAAGCTAAGCTCAATTTTTTTTTTACACAAAAAAAAAAAAAAGACACAAATCAAATACTGCTCAAACTTTTATACAGTAAGAAATATTAAACTAAATTTAAATATGGCCAAATTCAATTTAATGCGGTTTCTTTGCCGCCCCTAGTCATACCCAAGTCAACCGACAAAAAATAAAAATAAAATTAAAAATAAAAATAAAAATTAAATTAAAATTAAATTTAAATTTAAATTAAAATTAAAATTATCTTTTGTTTTTATTAGGGACAAGAGTGCCGGCAGTAGCTTTCTTCGCCGTTTAGCGGCAGCACTTGGAAAATATGAATGAAAAACCATCCGACAGACGAGTGGTTTGCGTACAAGCATAAAAGAAGTACGACGAAAATATTAAAAACAATAATAAATACTTATAATGTCTTTTTTATTTATATCGATGAAATTATCTTAATGTCTATTTTATATTAATAAATTTTATGTTAAATTAATTATTTTTTAGATTTATAATTACAAAAATTAAACCCATTTGTATTCAGATATTCAAGCAAACTATCAGCTCCTTAATTTATCCGATAATATAAATTTTTGAGACGTATTAAAACTCAAACAAAATTCATTTTGAGTTCATAAAGTGATAAAGATTCAGCTTCCAAATCAAATTATGACTCGTTAAATAAATAAATTAAATTAGAGTTTTACTCATCTTCTTTTATTTAGATTAATAAATAATTTTATTTGATTTGATTATGGGTTTTTAAATATGATAGAAAACAATTTCTTTTTGCAAACTTGTTCATAGTTTTATTTCAAAACTAAAAATAAAATTATTTATGGGTCTACTTATAAATGATTTAAAAGTATTTCAATTGTTTATAAGTTTAACCGTTTGATTCATTTACAAATTTGAACTGACAAAAATTGCTTGACCAGTTTTTATTCAATTATATAAAAATGTTTCAATTAAAGTTTTAACAGGCTAAGCTCAATTTTTTTTTTTTTACAAAAAAAAAAAAAGACACAAATCAAATACTGCTCAAACTTTTATACAGTAAGAAATATTAAACTAAATTTAAATATGGCCAAATTCATTTTAATGCGGTTTCTTTGCCGCCCCTAATCATACCGAAGTCAACCGACAAAAAATAAAAATAAAAATAAAATTAAAATTAAAATTATCTTTTGTTTTTATTGGGGACAAGGGTACCGGCAGTAGCTTTCTTCGCCGTTTAGCGGCAGCACTTGGAAAATATGAATGAAAAACCATCCGGCAGACGAGTGGTTTGCGTACAAGCATAAAAGAAGTACGACGAAAATATTATTAACAATAATAAATACTTATAATGTCTTTTTTATTTTTATGCTGAAATTATCTTAATGTCTATTACATATTTAGGTTAATTTTTTATGTTAAATTAATTATTTTGTAGATTATATGATAACATATGTAATCCTAATATATATATATATTTCTTAGATTTTGTCATATGATTAGCTTAATGGAAAATTCTTATATGATAAAGACCCTATGCCTTTATTAAGTTGGAAGGTTGATAGGCTTCAGCACAGATGTTATTAATTAAGAAATTAATAATATATTTAATTATTAAAATAAAATAAGATAATAATAAAATAATTATTTTTTAAAAAAATAAAATATAAATAGTATTAAAAATTTTTATTTTTATATTTTAATATTTGGTACACAGTAATAATATTAAAAATATGATAAATATTTATAATAATAATAATAGTAGTAGCAACAGTAATAATAATAATAATTATAGTATTTGTAGTAATAGTAAATAATAATAATAACAATATAGAAATAACTATTCTCAACATATAGGGAATAAGATAAGAATAAAAAATACTTAAGAGCATAAAATATTTTTTATTTTTAAAATTGGAGGAATATTTATTCTTTTAAGAATATTTATTCCGTATCAAAAAGTAATCAAATAGTTAAATAAATATTTTATTTAAAATAAAATAAGAATAAAATTTTTATTTCTATCAATCAAATATACACTAAATTCATCAACAAATTGATGGCTGTGTACAACCAATGGAATAATAAGCTTGATGAAATTAATACTAAAATCAAACTAATAAAAAAAATGAACAGCCTCTAAGTCTTTATACTATAAACAAGTTAACTCTAGATATAACTAAACTTGATTCATTTTAGACTATAAATAGCTCAGTTAAGTTTGTTTATATACTTATATATACAGATTTAGAAGCATACTCATTTATAAGCTTATAATTTTATTTATTTAAAAGCATTAAATTTAATGCGTTTTAGGAGTTAGCTTCCAAAAACAAATTTAATTCAACTCATCTGTTCACGCGGCTTACTACAATAAATGTTTGTCAAAAGTTGTTTGTCGCCAATCGTGTAGGGCATTTCAAATAATTCGATCCTGTTTGCCTTGACTTATTTATGTCTAGAGAAATCAAATTTGGGCTTGATCTCAACTACTTTATGCATAAGTGAACCAAAATAGATATTAGATACTCAATCACGAGCCCTATGGCCAATGTGACGATCGATTGTGGAATAAGTTACAAATTTATGAGTATGATTTTATACCAGATGTGTGTGTGATATGATTATTTTATTTTTATAGCCTAAAAATTTTTGTGACATTTTCCTTATTACAAAAAGTTAGATGTAAACCAAATTAACTTTTGAGCGTATCAAATATGTCTCAGAAGAAAATCACAAGCAAGCAAATAGTATCAAATAGGTTGAATATAAGTAAGTTACCGGCTGAAGGTGTAAAAATACAAATAATCAAATCGCAATATACAATAATCAAATATGAGTAAAAATATTTTGAATTCATTCTTCCACATAGAAGAATTTGGACATTTTTCTTTAACTCTAATATACATTAAAATGTCTAAACTTTTACAATAAAAAGTCTAAATTTTATACAATGTTAAAAAAAAAAAAATCATCTAAATTTCTAAAATAATTCAATGACAAAAGAAAATTTGTGTTAAAATTTGCAAGACCTGGTTTGAATTGTAAAACATGGCACCCCATGGTTGTCCAAAGGCAAAGACCGTCCGGGACCTCACCAGAATTTTGCTGCCACAGCTAGCCAATGCTGAGCAACCGATCGGCCGGAAGTCATGTCTCTGAGTCCCTCGGCAGCCAGAAGCCCCTCTGCAAGCTCGGCGAATCCAAGCACATACGACCTGCACATTGAAGTGGGGAAGCAAACCTCAGGTGTAAGAAACCCACATCTCAGCGTCATTTTGCCCATGTCAACTGAGGGCGGGAGGGAAGAAGGTTGAAAACTAACACCAAAAATTAAGTAAATTTCCAGGTGACAGCAATTCATCTATATCTATAAGCAAAAAAAAAAAAAAAAAAGACCATTAACAATTGATGTTGTCTGCAGGAAACTATGAAAAGACAGCTTATAATTGACTGATACTGGATTCTTAGCACTGTTAGCATATCCCATAAAGAAGCATATATAATATCCCTCGATAATTGGATCTTCTGTGTTATCTCGTGCTTACAGAACTCGATCCAATACTCACTGTAATGTCTTTCTTGTTCCCACAGGATCAAATAATGTCATTTAGCTGTATTTCCTGAACCGGAATCATTTTACAGTAATAGGACAGCAACAAGGAAAGCAAGGAGGGGAGAGGGGACGTCTGCAACAGGACAAACCTGTCCTCCAAACCTATAAAGCATTGTGTGTAAAATCTTTAGGAGATCAAACCATTCACAACATCGTTGAATTATCCTACCATTTCACAAATTTTTAAATTAAGTGAACTGGGTGGGCATGATTAAGTTAGAATAATCTGAACACAACGTATGATCACCCGTATGTAGGGAATGACTTTTAGGAATTGACTTCCTCTTTAACCCAAAATTCCTCTCACTGCACAGCAAGTTCTGTCAGCCAAATAATGGGTTGTCTCTGCTTTTTCTAGAACAATGAGATGACAGATTTTGTAATTGTTCAAAATGTAATTTCTCTCGTTGGAAATCGGCCTCAGTATCGAATCATTCACAAGATTGTTGAATTGTCCAACGACTTTGAAAATCATAATGAGTATTAGATTAAGTAAATTGGGTAGGCATACAGTTATATTTTAGGTTAATTTTTTATGAGTTACACACCCGCTATGCATATTGATGTTTGATTTTGACGCAATCAAAAAAGTTTGCTTGCTGTTCTTGCAAAGGTTCACTCAAGTGAAGGCCATTTTCAATTGAATAGGATATCCAAGCCTGATCCACATATAATGGATGTATGTGTTTAGATTGGACAAAATTGACATGTCAGATGTCGTATAAAGGTCGCATCTGTGTGGATAATTTTATAAAAATATTTTCTTGACGTTTGAATGATAACTACCTACTTTCAAATACCAAATATGTTTCTAAGTAGTTTTGCTCACTTTTGTAATTGATTGAGGGTATGATTTTATTTAAAAAAATTTAAGTGCTAAATTGATAGAAAAGAAAAAAGTTGAAAGATTTAGCTAATTCTTGGGTGTTTAATTAAGTTTTTATCTTCATCTAGGTTATTGAATAATTTTACTGATTATTTCATTTATTTCACTTTCTTACTGTTATTATTCGATTTGTTAAAATTTATGAAAAATTTGAAGATGTTTTTAAGAAATTTATTATATCATACTCACATTATATAATAAATAACTTTTCCCTATAGTTTTTTTATTTGAAAATAGTTTTACACATAAAATTCATATGTTGTTTTTGTTGCGTGATTTTTTCGGTAAATGTGTGTTATTATTTAACTTCCTCACAATTTTGAACAAAAGGTTGATTAGTCAATTCTAGTAAGATTTGTTCTTGACTTTGGGTGATGAAGTTTTGGTAGACTGATTTTAATAAGTGGTAGTAGAGATATATACTTATTTTTTTTAATTGATAAATAGTTTAAATAAGATGATTGTTTAAATGAAACAAACTAACTCCACACCTAATAATGTTGTGATGTTGGAGATTGACAAAGGTGCCACTTTAAATGAAGATGTGAGAACAAGATTTCAAGATTATTTATCTTTACTATCAAAAGCACGGAAGTAGGGAGGGGAAGTTCTTTGAGATAACAGGCAAGAGTTGAAGCAAGCTGTGGTTGCAGCATCAAAATATCATGTGCCATTGTTGTGACAAAAAGAGCAGCATCAAGCAGAAATATCTCAAGTAAAAGAAAGTGTACAAAGGTAATAAATGACAATGGAAGAAAGAACATTGTGGAAATGATTAGGTCCTTTCACTGCTTATGGTGATGTTCTTGTTCTTTATAATAAGAGGATGGATAACCTTATTTGCCTCGAGATAAATTAGATGATAAATAACGAATACTCACTTTATATGACATCAAATAAGTATTTTTTTTTATATATTATATGTTCAAAAATTATATATTATTAAAAATTGATAATGGTAGATCGCCAAAGATTGTAGATATTAGAGACTTGCTTGATGATAAGTAATGAGATATTATTGGCGTTGAAAGACATGTGACGTGCAGTAGATGATTAAATTTTATTTCAACACATAAATTTGATGATGAGGCTTTTGTACGATACTAAGAAAAAGAATAATAAAAAGTTACAAAAGGCTCTTTAGTTATAACATGGGGAGGAATCACTCATTTTGATATTTGATAGAGGCTTCCTAGGGTAATACAAACGTGAGGAATAGGAGGTTTGGCCACGATGGCCTGCGACAACCAATGTGGGGCCCTACGAAAAGTGTTCCAACTAATGAGAATACGTTAAAAGGGAGTAGTTGTACTCAAATCAAATTAGTGGAGCAAAAAGGAGTTTTACTCAAGTTTATATATTTTTACACTTGTACCCTAACAGAAAAAAAGTTGCCAATAGAAAAAAGTAAAACTTGTTTGCCGAAGAGACGAGACATCCTCTCAAAGTCACGGGGAGGAGTTTGTTGGGTTTCAAAACACTTTATTTTGGGTCTCATTATATAAAGAATATTTTTTTGTTCATTTTTTGGCATTTTAGATGAAAAATTTGTTTGATGTTCTTTTATTGTATGCTTTTTATTTTGTAAATATGTGTTAAATGTTTTTTTCAAGAATGGAAGCAAATAGTTTGATAAGTGGCATAGGAGATTTATTTTTTTACTTTGATGACAATATAATAAAAGTATATAATGGTTCAATCTAATCCGAAAAATAAAATGTCTGTATTTAATTCATACATGATTGGCACATATGCTTAGATTTGATAGAATGGGCATGTCTAATAGTGTACGAAGAGAGTATACACGTGGGTAATTTTAGGGAAGCTTTTTCCTTAGTGTTCAAACAAAACTGCTTGCATTTGAACGATAAATACATTTGCAAGTAGTTTTACTTTGCTTTGAAGTAGTGTGAATTTATTTAAAATACTTTGAATATCTGACCTGATAGATAAAAGGAGAAGATATGGAGGAGATTTAGCCAATTTTTTAGTACTTAGTCAAATTTCTATCGTCATTATTTAGGGTATGGTATTCTAGAAAGTTACTATTTAGAATAATTTAACCAATAATTTTATTCTTTTTTTATTATTTATTACTCAAATTGTCTATGTTTGTAGTGAATGTGAAAGTGTTTTTAATGTCTTTATTATAACTAGATGCACATTATATAAAGAAGAGTTTTCTCCTATAATTTTTATTTTAGATGAAAAAAATTTTGTACATAAAATTCATATATTTATTTTATTGTATAATTTTTATTTTGTAAATATGTGTTAACATCTAATTTTCTCAAGAATTGAAGCAAATAGTTTGATAATTGATCCTAATGGAGATTTATTTTTCACTTTGTGGACAATGTTTTTGTGTACCGATTCCAACATGTACATGAAGGTTCGATCTAACCCGATAGTTAATCAAAAATAGTTAACTTTTTCACTTGAATAGTAGGAAGTTACTCCATCTTATGGATAAATGGAAGATTATTTATTATAACCTCCATCAGTTAATATCTTTCTATTTGTATGGATGACTTTTATTACTAGGAAAAAATGGAAAAAATGGCAATAATGGAAGAGAAGATGAGAAATAATATGCACAAAAATTTTCAATATCTTTGACATTTTGATAATAAAAAGTAAGTGTTTTTATTTAAAATTATACTTTAACGTATGATTTAAAATTTTAAAAATAAAATAAGTGATCTAACCAGTATCTTAAATTTTTCTATATATTTTAAAAATATATTTTTTATCACATAATTAATTATTTTTTTCCTTGGACGAGAGGAACAAACGCGTGCATGAGTACGAATTTCTTTCTACAATGGGTTGTCTCCCTCAATATCATCATCCCAATGAAAATCGAACTTATGAGTTATTTAAATTTTAATTATATTCAGAATGGTAAACTTTAACAGCTCTAAATCATCATTGTGTCATGTCACTTCGAAGAATTCTTATATCGTGAACTGACATGCAGCAGCTGGTGCCTCCTGAGTGCAATGGAAACTTCATTTTTGAAGTACTAGTGTCCAAAGGCCCCATCAACTGAAAATCATCACTTTTTAAGATTTTTTATTGTCACTCCGCAGCTCTTCATCCCAGTTTCCAATGCCACATCAAGCCTCTTTTCACTGTGTTCTTTCTGTCAAGACTTTGAACCACTTTCTATAAATTTTATAATTATTGATATGATATTAATATATACTTGATATTATATGTGAAAATTTTGTTTAAATGGAGATAATTTTTGAGTAATGGCATATAACCAAAGCACGCATGTGATTTGCCAAGCGGAGTAGCGCTAACTATATATATTTAAGAGATACTTGTATACCAATATTGATATAAAAGTTTTTGCATAATTTTATGATATTATATGTGAAAATTTTAAACCTTCTTTGAGTGCAAAAGAAAGAAAGAATAATGATGAAGATTCACTAATTCGTTTAAATTTTAAATCGTATTTTATTTTATTTTTTTGATATTGGGTATGTTATTTTTGTTACTAAAAAGAGTATTTTATGAGTATATTTTTTTTATTTGTTATTATATTTTTATTTGTTATTAAATTTTTTTATTATAATATATTATATCATTATATTATTGAAATTTTTTTTATAATTGGACTTACCATATAATGGCTATTTTTTATACTTATAGTCTCAATATTTCTCTTATTCTAAATTTTTTACGTAAAATATTATACTTTATTATTATTGCTACTATTTTATTATTATATTTTATCGTATTATCTTCTTATGGGTTCAAATAAAAAAATTTAAAAATAATTAATATATAGATTAATTCTTAAATTTATAAGCAAAATTTTGGAGATTGAAACTCAAATTTTCTTGCAAAGAACAAGCTACAATAGATACGATAGTGCAAAATATTTGTAAGTGGTGGTTTTCTAAGTCAATCCAAGAAACATAAATGACTTCTGACTCAAAAAAGAAGAGGAAACTATTGCCATGAAATTAACGATGAACTGTCACCTTCAAGGAAAAACAAACCTGTCAGTTTGGCGGAACAGAGAACATTTACTTGTCAGGCTTTGGAATAGAAAAGCAACGCATAACAGTGAGAAATTTGAAGGGAAAAGACTGGTTCTTGGAAACCTTCGAAGACAGACGGTGGCTTTCTTCGGGGAAGAAAAGGATGTGAAGAAGGCAGCATTGTGTAACAACAGTAACTCCTACGTCATGCTACATGAACAAGAGATGCAGCCAGATGAGACTGAGCTCGAGTTGCACCACTGGAAAAAAAAATTAAAATAAATTTAACTTTTTAATATTAGACTAGATCATTAAACTTATATCAAATAATAACCTGAAATTATTATATCTTATTAGTCAGATGAAATCCTCCTACTTGAGGAGACTTGAATTTTAGGTTTTAAATGCCTTTTTCTTTTTGAATTATTTTGATAGTATAATTTATATAAAATATTTAAAAAAATGTCTTTTATTAAAAGGTTTTTTTGTGAACACGAGCTTGAAAAGATGTAACATTTTCTTTCTTTCAATGATCTTGTGGTGGAGGCTATTAACTAGCAAGATGTCAAAACTTAGAAAAATTGGTTCCTCTATCATCATATGAAAAACTCTTCAATTTTTTCTACTTATTGGGGGCTTCGCTTGGGGCATGTCCTAGCTGTTACTCCACTAGCTTAGTCTCGAGGAATGTCTTTGACCAAGTTATGGGAGCTTGGTTTTGCATGGTCCCTAGCTTTTTTCCCAATACATTTAGTTACTTCTAAAAAATAAAAAAAAAGGCAATAAATGAAGATACCCCAGTGCAATAAAGAGTCCAAAGCATTGAAGATCAACTACCATTGGAAAGGCATTACAGTACTTTTTGAAAAATCGATGCATTAATCTTGGAAGTTATGACCACTACAATCCGCACACAAGTATTCCTTTGGACGTGCCTCATGCGACCCCTAATTTGGAATTAGCACATATATATGAATTAGGTGCCTATCATGCGTCACTCTACTAATATTTTACCGATCCTTGATTGATTATCGCACAAATATCGCGCTATCCTTCAACATCTTTTAGCACTTAGATGACTTTCAACTGACTTTTGATCGACTATCGCACGAATATCACACGATCTTTTAATGACTATTCTTTTGTTATGGTACCCATAACGGAGTGATCATAACCCAATAAAATTTCTTTCACGACCTTATAGGAAATTCTTTGCATTTACCAACGACCGTCATCACTTATCCTTTCTCAACTTTTTTTCTAATGGGATCTTGACGTTGACCTCTACAAGCTTGGTTGATACTTTTTTCTGCTCCACTAAATTTAGAGTATTTTCACTCCCCTTGCACTCCTCTTTTGGTCTTCTATTTCTGTCACTTTGACAAATGTCCCCATTGGCCATCATAATATTATTTTTGGCAACCGAAACCTTCGTCAAATATCAATTTGATTACTTACTTCCCCCTACTACAATTGAAATATCTTTATTGAGTTTCCGTAAGCCCTTTTCGAACGTAGTGTAGAAACGTCATTCATCAAACTTTCTAGTTGAAATCATATTAAATTGTAAATCTAAAGTATGTCACACCCCCTTCACCATGAGTTTCATCTTAGTACTTATCCACAAGCTAATATCTCCAATGCCAACAATTCTTGACAAACTATCGTTACTTATCTTTAATATCCTATAGTCTCTAGACACAAAGGTGGTGAAGAGAGACTTTCTTGATATTGCATGGTATGAAGAGTCACTACCCATCACCGAATCCATCTCATATCTTGAAAAGTTTTGTGTCTTTTTGTGTGAACAATTAGAAGGTCTCCATAAGAAGTGATAGAGGCTCAAACATTTTTGTCATGATCCCTCCTCTCTTAACGCTCGCCTTCATTCTCCTTCTCCTACTTTTCTTAAAATAAACCTATTTCATGTGACTTTTCTTACCACAATAAAAATATTTCATATCTTAAAATTTGGACCGATTAGTGCTCATCTTTGACTTGATGCCTTGGTCTCTCGATCTCTTATATCTTCGACCACTAATGAATACTAAGAGTCTTGACTTTTTCGAAACCTCAATGCTTACCTTCCACCTCAACTCATTTATAGGCAAAGAATCAATGACCTCATCGAGGCTGAATATGTCTTTTCTAAATAATAGTGTAGTGTGACAATATAATCGTACGAAATCGACAAATAAGCCAACAATATCAACATCTTATTTTTCTTACTAATCTTTTTATCAAGTGTCAACATTTGCTTCAATATCTGGTTAAATTCTTTTAAATGCTTCTCAAAACTTTTCTTTCTAACAAATGAAGGCTATAGAATTTCTCTTTCACATGCAACATCATTATTAATAACTTAAATTTATACTAACTTTCAAGCTTCATCTAAACTTTTGTTTGGTCCGATAAACCAATGATTTTTTGAAGAGTGTTATTTGTGAGGTATGACTTGATCGTACAATTGTTGAGATCCTTTGTATCTTGCCACTCCTCATCTTTGACCTTTTCTTACTTATCTTATTCACTCCAAAATACATTTATTATTTCTTTCTAAGTTAAAATATTTCTCACACATTTTAATGAAAGAATAAAATTATTTTATACATTAAATTGCTCAATACAGAATAGTAAGCTCCTCAACATTAACGCCATCAAATTGTAACTTCAAAACTTACGCTCTAAACCATTTGTTGGGATTTGATCCCAACACATATAATTCGGCGTAGCAGAATAAAATCTGAACTCTCTATCGAACATTAACAACTAAACTTGTTAGTATAAAAAATATAATAATATATAATATTATTAACGAAAAAAAAATTTTTAATTAAGAAAAAATTATAAAATAAATTTTAAATAAAGATACTATAATAATACTACTAGTTACAAATAATCTCATTTGAAATTCATTTACCATAAATTTAAATAAAAAATAGTTAATTATAATTTCTTCAACATACTTAATAATCCAACAAAGCCATCATGCTTTGACAATATGGTAAAGGCAAGGACATAGTCAGCCTCCCTCAGTCAAAAAAAAGAGGGATCAGCACAAAAAGTAAGGTTCTAAATCGCTAACAATCAGAAGTTCAAGTGCCACATACTGAAGCTCAAGTGTGCATACAGAAACTTAGCTCTATGCACAACAGCTTGTACCTATAGCATATTCGTTCAGAACCAGCAACAATAATCGAATGTTTAAAGAGCAGGAAATGTAATGTTGCTTAAATTGTTGCATAAGTCTTACAAATAAGTGTATTGCCATTGGTATAAGATAATAAAAAGAAAAAGATATGACACTTTTAGCATGAACCATTCTAAACATTGCTACTGACAAACAAGTGACGATCAATCAACTGATTTATATATAACTAAAAGATTATCACAAAACAATAGCATGCTGACAAGAAATAGGCGGCCATAACTCTTTCTATTAGCAAATTTGCCTTTTTTTTCTCTCCTTCTAAGATATATCTATAATTGATAGTTTTGAAAGGGAAAAAAAATAGTTAAAACTACATATGGTTGGCAAAGGAAAGGTAAACCTACAATAGAACAGGAACAAACAAACAAGCGCCACAATTCCATTTTTTTGTTTTCCTCTTATGATGTTCATCTTTTTTCTTACTTTTTCTTTTTTCTTCTTATTGAAGCATATATATTATTAAAAGCTCGTTGAATTAATAAAATCTAATGGGTAATATTTAAAATTAAAAAAATTATTAAAATAGTTTTTTATTTGTTTTTTGATTTTTTTTTTGTTTAAAATCAATATAATTAGTTTTGTTTTTCTGCCATCGATTATTGAGACCAACATTTATTGAGGCATGTCATCTTTGCCTTTCAATTACCATCATTGCTCATGAATGTCATCACATCTACCCTGTCCAACAGTCCAAGGGGGATGCCTCCACATATGCCCAAAAAAATTCAGCATCCACAATTGAATGAAATTTGGGAAAGTTGTTGCCATTTTTTTGATGTGGTTTCATCTTCCAATTTTGTTGGCATTATAGGTAGGATTTTGTTGGCACAAAAACGGAAGATACGATAACCGAGTCGACAAAACACTTAGACAGCAACACAGAGCAGAGCTTTCGGGCGGACGGCTAAAAGTAGAGATAGAAAAACGAGAGGAATACGCATAAGAGTTTTAACATGGAAAACCCTTCTTCAACGGGGTTTAAAATCACACAAAAAGAATACACTATAAAGTTTAATTGTTTACAAGTATGTTAGTTACACAAACTCAAACAAAAAGAAAATAATTTTAAGTGTATATCTCACAATTTCTCTCTCTAAAAGTATTTTTCACTCTATCTTTACAATAAAGGCTTGCCCACATTCTCTCAAGGCTCACTCCAAGTCTACTATTAAAGACACGGCATAAGCACTCCAAGACTCACAGCAGCTCCACTTGATGTATAATAAGTAAGGGCACACAAGCCTCTATATATACACAAAGGGCCTAATGGTCACCCGACTACCTTATTGGCACTAGAGTGGCAAGATCACGCCGCCTAGGCCTCGGGTGACCACGCCGTGTCGAATGGCAGTGTCCGACACGCGCTGGAAGTTGCACGCCACCAACTGAGGAGTGGGTGTTGGTCAACCGCGCAAAAATGCGGCTACAGCAGGTCTACGGAGAGAGAGTCAACGCCTACGCTTTCAAGGTCCTCGTTCATGTCCTCAGTAATCTCTCGGATATAACGCCTCTGATGAGTCCTCGTCCGTTATGACAGACTTCTCGGACCACACAAGAAAGCCCACGACCTTTTCTACATTGTGAATCCGCAAACATGAATGTTACGAGGGATAAGCACTCGGACCACTCAAGGCTCACTCTAAGTCTACTCTTAAAGAGAGATAAGCACTCCAAAACTCTGCGCTCTACTTGATGTATAATCACACAAGCCTCTATATATACACAAAGGGCCTAATGGTCACCCGACTATCTTATTGGCACTAGAGTGGCAAGATCATCGTCAATGACATGACGTCCGACGTGTCGAATGGCAGGGTTCGACACCATTCAAAAAGTCCACCGCAAAACCTTTTCTATGCCTCAAATCATGTCCCGATGTCTACGGATATAAGTGTCGTCCGTTATGACAGACTTCTCGGACCACACAAGAAAGCCCACGACCTTTTCTACATTGTGAATCCGCAGACATGAGTGTTACGAGGAAGTGACCCCAACAGATTTGAGATTTGAATCAAAAGATTGGTAATATTTATTATTGTTTAGCAACAGAAAAGACAGTGAGGCTGAACAATATTTATATCATATATTGGTATTACTATATTTCAATGTTGTATTATTAATGATTAAAATGCATATTCATAATATATGTACAATAAAATTTGAATATTTATTAAAAATCAGAATAAGTTAGCCTGATGAATAAATGTAACATTGATTTCTCGGACGAAAGACGGGTTATTGGGGAGCATGATCGAGTTAATTCGAATGCGCGCAATCATCAGAGAGTCCCTCAATAGGACCACTCCTGCCGCAGCTTTGTCACTTCCAGCTTTTCATCTTCCGCACCCCTCTCTCTCTCTGTCTCTCTCTCTGTGAAATTTATGACCTCACCTTCCCAATTTAACCACTTCCCTTTCCATCGAAGCTAGCACTATCACTGAAAACTCCCCAAATTCAATTCTTCCGCCTCTCTTCAATTGCGTTAGAAGACATGTCGTCGGACGATGAAGCAGAGGAGTATCTGTTCAAGATAGTGATAATCGGAGACTCGGCCGTCGGGAAATCGAACCTGCTCTCTCGGTATGCTCGCAACGAGTTCAACATGCACTCTAAGGCGACGATCGGCGTCGAGTTCCAGACCCAGAGCATGGAGATCGACGGAAAGGAGGTCAAGGCTCAGATTTGGGACACCGCCGGCCAAGAACGCTTCCGAGCTGTGACTTCTGCTTACTACAGGGGCGCCGTCGGCGCTCTCGTGGTCTACGATATCAGCCGCCGCACCACCTTCGATAGCGTCGGTCGTTGGCTAGATGAGCTCAGGAGTGAGTAGTAATTATAATTAGCTCAACGTTAATTGATTCCTCGTTTAATTTCTCAATCTGACGGGTTTGAAAAATCGTAATCGTCGTGGTATATTTGATGCTTGGATTATTATTCAACTTATGGCATTCCTCCGTTGCTGTTTAAATCTATTTGATTGGATGATATTTCATATCTTAGATCTATCTCACTTGCTTGTGAAAAGCTACTTTCATTTAACGGTATCTACTTCCCTCCCCCTTTTTATGTAATGCTTTCAATTCGGCGTATTAGCGTCAAATGTAGCTTCACCCTGCCATAATAGCAATTTAAGATCTGTGCGGATCTTGATCGTGTGCCTGACCGCTATAAAGCATCTCCCTTTGGTAAAATTCTGCTTGTGGCTGCTCTTTACGCGTTAACCTGTCTACGCAATTTCTAAAATTGGATGGGATGTTCTCAAAAACCTTTGAGCTTCAGTAATTGTGTGGTGGCTTGATCTATCCGCTTTCCCAGCCCCCTCCTTCGGAACGATGAATTATATCAACTAATTTGTCCAAATTCTTTCTTTGGTTGGTCATTAATACCAATTCATCCCCACTCACAAGGTTCAGTTGCAGTAAGTTGCAGACGCAACAGATCGGCATAAGCCTACGGTTGAATTGTCTGACTGAAAATGTTGTGACTTACGCAGAGGCAACAAGATTTATAAAAGCAGTGCCACATCTGCTCACCCAAGAAATGTTCAAAAACAATGGCACGATTGATCTTTGTAAAGGATTTCTCTGCGAGTTATAAATCTCATTCTTGGAACACTAGTGTAAAGGGAACCTGACAAGTCTCTCATCATTGCTATGAAACTTCTAAGGCGGGTTGTTGCCGTTGGGGTTCGATCTAAACATACACAACCTGGTGCGACAGAACAAACCCGAACCCTCCGTCAAACATCAACTACCAAACTAGTGAGCATGATGAACACAACAATGCATAACGTTTTTAACGTGAAAAACCCTTTTTCATAATGTGAAAAACCACATGACAAATTCCAAGTAAATTCTCTATAATAATAGTGCTAGTTACAAATATCCCCATTCGAAATCCCTTCACTACAATCTCAAGTGAAGAATGGTTGATTACAATCCCTTTAACACACTCAACAACTCACGAGAAAAGAGAAAATAACAACCAAGAAATAAGAAAACCACTCCAGGACAACGAAATACTTGCAAAGAATAGAATTCAAAAGACATCATCGAATGGGACAACTGTTTTCTCTTCTTTCTATTTGCAAAATGATTTGGAATTACCCTAAAATTACGTCGGGGGCGTGACTTTATATCATCGTTCGAGATCCCGTCGGCACACTTGAACCTCTTTGGGCGCACCTCTGGCCCCATTTTTGGCACTCTTCTTTATATTTGAATATTTGTGAGGGTCACTCCTCGTGGCATTTATGTGAGAAATGAAAGCACGTGGACTTTGGAGTAGTCCGAAAATCATAGGCGTCATATCCGAGAGGTTCTTGAGGACACTTTATGGACCAAAGCAGACTTGACTCTCTTTCTATAGCGCGTTTTCGGGTGTGCGTTCACCTACGATTGGATGTTCAACTTCCAATGTCAAGCTGCCACGCGAGCGTGCGTCCCTGGCAGCCTAGGACATGGTCCCGCCACCCTAGTGCGAGGGGTGGTCGGGTGACCACTAGGCCCTTTGGTATATAAAGGCTTGTGTACCCGCTTGTCTTACATCAAGCACTGAGTCTTGAGTGCTTGTGCGCCTTTCAGAGGGAGTGGCCCCATTTTGAAATTGGCACTTTTAGAGTGAGGTACATACACTTGAGATTGTTTTTCTTTTGTTTGAGTTTGCGTAAACAATCCATTCTTTTAGTGTATTCTTTGGTGGTTTTTCCTTGGTTGAAAAAGGGTTTTTACGTTAAAATCTCGAGCTTTCCCCGTGATCCCATTGTAATAGGTACATGATCCTTCCGTTTTTGCGCCAATACAAGCCCCCGTGATCCCATTGTAATAGGTACACGATCATCCTCTCAGACACACAGTCTTGCTCATGACAATCGAAAATCCCTCTTGCATTCCTCGGGCAGCCTCTAATTTGGAATTGGCACACAAGCGGCAATCAGGCACTAGTCACGCATCACACAGTAATTTTTCCAAATCAATACAATACACGTGTCTTTGTGTGAGCTATAGAACGACACGTCAAATCGATATGGGACTCACACGGGAATAACCCATAACCCAACAGTTGCATCAAAGAAATAACAGATAATTGATCGAAACAGAAAGTTAACGAGCATTTTCTGCTATGGATGGATTTAATCTAATATTTATTGTCTTCCCAGGGAAAATTGAATCTTCTGATGTTGATGTGGAACATGAAATGCATAGTACTAATCAGGTTTTCTATGGTTTCGCCTGAGCTTCCAGCTTCTTTAATTATAATTTCTGCCCCTCATACTTCCAATGGTACACTGTTCTCTTCTTCTTATTCTTCTTCTTTTTTCTATTTGATGGTAAGAGAGATTTGGTGGTACCAAGCCATTTTATCTGGGCAAGTGGGTGGGCGGGTGGCCCAGCATTAGGTTATGCCGGGAATGATTATACTTTGCTGGTTCTAATTGTCAGTTTCACGCTCCCTGATGATGGTTGTGTTTTCACAAAATGTACTGCAGATTTTGAGCGTGTAAAATCTCAAGTTCTAGATTTGTGAATTATCTTGCAGCTCACTGTGATACAACTGTGGCAATGATGTTGGTGGGGAACAAAAGCGATTTGCAAAACATCAGGTCCATTAGCGTGGAAGAAGGCAAGAACCTTGCAGAAGAACAAGGCATGTTCTTTATGGAGACATCTGCTCTAGATTCGACAAACGTCAAGAAAGCATTCGAGATTGTTATCCAGGAAATCTACAAAACCGTCAGCAGAAAAGTCCTGAACTCAGATTCATACAAAGCTGAGTTATCCGTTAATAGGGTGAGCCTCGTCGACAATGGAGACAAATCAACTCAGACCCAAACCTCGTCCTCGTGTTGCTCTCGATGATGCTTGTGCCAACAGCTCCAAGATCTGAATACAAGGAGGTTTTCCATTCATTTGCTGAATGGTTTCTTCCATTTTTTTGCGCTGAAAGTAACAATAATGTTGCATCAGAATTGAATGATGTGGTGAGGTGAGATAGTATTCTCTGTTCAGATGTGCCCTTTTCGCACTGCTCCGCGTTCGTGTTGCCTGGTCAAGAAATTATAGTGACAGAGATTATATATACATGGCAATGAATTAACCCGAACTGTTATTTATTTATACGGTTAATTCATGGCTGAGAACGACTTTATTTGGGAATTATTGTTGGTGTGTCTTCTACGTATATCCTGAAATATAGGCTGTTGAGATATTGGATTATTCAATCTCTTCAAGGTTGCAAGTTAAAAGATTCTTGGCAGCACTTCAGCTGAAGCCGCAACATCGGTTAATTTGCTGGGGTGCGGCAAGCACATCTGCGGTGAGCGGTTCATATTTCTCACCCTGTCACGCGAAATCTGGGCAGACGTGCTCACTGGTTAGCCTTCTTTTCAGTTGACTGTTTTTATCAAAAAGGCGATATACTTATTATCTGATTTTCTAAAATAAATAAATAAATAATCGAAAGGATATATGCTCATATATTTTATAATTCTAACCTAAGCATGTACTTATTATCTGATTTTTTCAAAATAAAGTTAAATCTGTATTACCTGATTTAATATGTACATATATTTGCATTTTTAAGGGATATATATATTTCAACCTTAATTTTAGAAAAATCATCTAAAACTTACAAATTGAAATTAACACCAAAAAATATATTTTTTTTGAATTTTATTTTTTGTAAATATGATCTAAAGTTTTATTTATTTTTTTTAAAAAATGTATATTAAATTTAGATAATAAAAGTTAGGCCAGGGTTGGATGTTGGATGGGACAGAAAACCCTTTCCCACTCTCGCAGGGCCATTAAGCTTACAAATTTTGGGTTCATTATTTTTATTTAAGAGATTTATACGGTTAACAAATCTAGATGTGTAATAATAAAAATAAAACTCATAGTTATAGATCTGAATTGATAGGTTTTCTTAAAGCCTTTGAACTTAGATCAAAGCTTGGGTTCGTAAAATTATTTATGAGAAAGTCTATATCAGCAAATTTAAATATAGAACAATAACAATGAGACTTATAATTCTATATTTAACTATACTATTTTGCATCATCTTTAATAGTATCTATATTAAAGGCCAGGGCATGAGGAAGACATGCAAGTAGGAATAGGCATTCGTGTCTGCAGTCACTTGAACTCCAACTAATCATTCTAATTTAAACCGATCGTATCAAAAAAAATTCAAGTTATAAATATTCAGCAAAAATTTTATCATATGTTATCAATAATAAATATCAAGTTTTTCAAAATGTGTAACAATATGAATATTTATAATATCAAAAATTTATCAGAATATAGTTTTGATATAATATCCCAATAACTAATAAATTAATAAAAAATATTACAATTTCTCATCATAAGACTTTTAGATTTGGAGATTGTTTATACCTAAAATTTCTATAATGAATGTGTGATTTTTTTAAAACTTATTATCAATTTCATTTACTCTGAAATCAAGAAAACGTAATGCTGAGTCAAATATTTAGCACGTGAATATAATCTATAATATTAAAATATAATAAAGTATCTTAGATGATAATATTAAATATATATACAAAATTAATAATGACAAGTGATAATTTAATAATTATTTGAGATTTGACGAAACATTGTGACCATTACTTAAAAACTGTAAGACAATTGAATATCAATAACATAGCTAAAATTTCACATAATCTAAATGTTAGTAAGGATATAGATTTTATCAAACTTATTTTTAATAAAAGTTTCAATTATATAAGATATTTTAATAATATCCGCAAATCTTATTTGTTACCGTGAACCAACGATCATGCACCTACCACTAACAATTGAATATAATTCACAAGGTAATGATACTCGAAAGCTAATAAGCGAATAGCTATATGGTCATGTGATATTTTGTTACTCGTAATATATAAATATCGAATTTCATTCAGACATTTAATATTCTTGCTACCACCTTGGAAAAGCCCAAAATATGACATATATGCGTTTTTGTGGTCCAATCAGGATTTATACCGAAACGAGGCACATAATATTTAATTTTCAACCACATGTTAAAATTTAACATTCATAAGTACGATATTTATCGATATCTCATTACATATTATTTAAAAGATTATAAGTATTACTTTTTCTTAGATATATAAATTAGTATCAAATAAATATTAATTACATCGCGGTATCGCAGATTTCATATTATTTGATACTGCGATATCTTCATATAATTTTCTCTATTTTAATCATAGATAATTAAAAAAACTATGCTCGTAAACTAATTTAATGCTTATAAATGATTATCAAGAATATCCAAAAAAATTCAGAAATAAATAGGCACTCATTTGACCCTCAAAATTTTACCCAAATTTTATCGGACCTTTTGGTATTCTAATATCATTTCTAAGGCTATAAAAATATATCATGTTTTATCACTATCAAACTAAGCTTGCAAATTATCAATTTTATATGAATTGTCACGACTAATTAAAAATGTTGTCAAATTGAGATAATAAAATATCTCAAATAGTATCTAAATATTCCCCTTAATACCTAAATGATCAAGCAAAACATAACGGAAAATTATACCAATTGGCCAAAGTTTCTCGGCACTAATAGCTAACTTAATGCTACTGAGACAGATTTCAATATTCTTGTCATGTGCTCGTCAATCAATTTTTATATTTTTAGGGAAGAGAGATTGAATTTTGATAATATAACATTAAAGTATGTATTTTAAAAGATAGTAACCATAAAATTATATTCATAAATATACTTATTTAAGATATAAATAATTAGTTTAAACATGATTCATCGCATCAACTTCTAAAATCTATACTTACCAAAAAAAAAAAAAAAAACCTTCTAAAATTTATAATCAAACTCTGTGAACATCTTTATTACTCAATCTCTACCACTTCAAAAAATTAAAATCAGGATCCAGAAATATACTATTAAATTATGTATTTTATAATTTAATATCAATAAGTATAAATGTAAAAGTATATCAGTTTAATATATAAATGAATAGCTCAAAATTTCTGTCTCTATGGCCAAAAAAACTAAAATAGTAAATTTTAATGTTTATTAAAGTGACTTCGGCATTTGATTACTAATATTTTAAAAATGAAAATCATATTTCATTAACGAAAGAAATGTGGTAGTATTAAAACAGTTAGTTTCTTGATGTAAATATATTTATATAATATTGTAATGATCGGCTTGAAAATAATACGGAACCAAGAATTGTTTCTGTCAACGCACCGTTCTTCTTCTTCTTCTTCACTTTGACTGGCATTATTCATGTGGATGTTTGTAGCTTTCACAGTGCATGATGTACTTTGAGGCTGCCCAAAGTTTTATATAATAAGTTATCCTACTGTATTTATAATACTTTGGCAACAACTCAGTGATTAAAGGATACGAGAATCAAAGAGAACAAGGATAATTTCAGTTGCCTGGATTTCCTCTTCCTCACGGCAATGACAATGGCAGCAGCTGTTCTTCTTCCTAGTACTGTGTAGCAGACTGCTCTTCTCTCCTTGAAGTTGTCAACCGAGAAAATTATGGCAAAAGAGATTTGCCACACTAACCCTACGATACTCTTCTCCCCTTCAAATGCTCAATTAAGGCTGAGTTTCCTACTGTACATGTATATGGGTGGCTGAAAATCAGCGAGGGAGAGAGGCAGCCGGCTGAGTGAACGAGTAGAGAAGAAGAGGGACGGCTGTGCATGCTTGGCTGGGCAGAAAGGGTGGGAGGGGATGAATCTGATTTTTATAGATTCATGATTGCCGAGGGTGTGGTGGAAGAAAAAGGGAGTGGATGTAATTTGGGTTGATAAATTTTAATTATAAAAATTAATCAAACTAATTTAATTAATTTTTATAATATTAATCACACACGTATAAATTTTTAAACATATTATTATCACAATAAGTCCTAATGATTATTATTTTAAAATATTAAAAATAATTATTAATTATCAATAAAAAATTATTAAAATATTATTTTGATATTCATATGAATTTGATATATTCAACCACTTTTTAAAATTAATATAAATTTATCTTTAATTAATAACATATCAATTAATCTCATTAATAACTGTCTCATATTAAGAGTTTAATAAATTAAATTAAAATATTAGTTAGGGATATCCTAAATAGTTAGGATACCCTAATGCCACCCACTCTTAAATAGTTAGGGATATCCTAATTTGTATAGGCATGGGAGGAGGGGCAATAAGGGGGCCACACTTTCCAACAGATAAATAAGTTTTATTTTTTTAATTATTAGACTAAAATTTAATAATTATAATTTAAAAATATAAATAATAATAATAAAAATTATTCTCACTTTAAATATAGACTGAACATTTAGATATAAGATACATTCTTTTATTATTTTATACTAGTAAAATGCTAAAAATCTGCCCAACTTCCCACAACTAATGTGACATGTTTTCCAAAATGCCTAGATCAAGCATCGTAGTTTATACATCAAGGCATGACCAATATTTGAGAAGCTCTTCACTTGTTCAATAAAATAAAACAAAGTGACCTATATGAAGTAAAAAAAAAGCTAATTACCATATGAAATTTCTATAGCATATAGTTTAAAGGGTGTAAATAATATAACATTATCGTAATATTATAGATAAATTATATTAAAAATATAATAATAAAATAATAAGCAATAATTAACCTATCTATATTAATCATTTTTTATAAATAAATAATGCTATAAGGTTTCATCTGAATAAGGAGCCCATTTTGTGGCATTAGACTAGTTCTTATGACATTAACCAATAATAGATAATGGGAAAACAAATGCCATTGCTTTTGTCGCTTAAAGTTTGATCATTTTTTTTTTTAAATTTTTCCATCACTACTATTTGAACATTTTAGATTCACAACTTAATTACTATAAATTAATTTAAGAAAAAATTCCGATGATGCTAACATTGATCTAAACAAAAGTAGATATTATCATGATATAATTATAGCTGTTGTCACTCTAATTGTCTATTTTGATTTGGACGCAACACTCGCCATCTCCATCGCTTTTCTTTTGGTCGCATGTGCTCTACAGTTCGTGGGAAAGCTACCGGGAAAAGGAGATATTAATGGCCACGTTCTGATTATTATTATTATTATTATTAAAAATTAAAAAGAAAAAACTTGAATAAAATTTGTGTTTTGGGGGTTCATCCTCCAATCAATAAATTTGGGTGCGTTTAGATATTAATTTTTTTTTTAGAATTATAAAATGATTAGAATTTAAAATTTTAGTTTATGAAAATACAACTTAATTGTATATATTTATACAATTTCTTATGTAATTTTAAATATTTTCCGGTAATAAACATATAAATCTGAACTTTAGTAATAGAAAAAAATGAATAAAAAGTGTGAGGGGGCGTCAGTGCTTCAGATGACGCAGTAGAACAATCATGGGTTTTGGGCCTGAGATTTGGCCTGGCCCGACTTAAATAATCTTGGCAGAGTTTATTCATTTTAGCCCAACTCATTACGCCTAAATGACATGCAATTAATAATATTAAAATTATAATTTTTAACTTTCACGCTAAAAAAATATAAAATATTTTTCTTATTATTTTTAAATTTTGACCTACTAAAAGTTATCTTTGTCTTTTCTTGTAAACTATAAAAAATTAATTTTGAAAAATAGCTAATTTGAGTTAATCAAAGCTATTTACACGGTTGAGTTTTTAATATTTTGGTTAGTACTTAATAAAATTTTTATCGTCTAAAACTTTGACAAATATAGATTATGATCTGATTTTATATTTATTTTTAATAATAATGTTAAATAAGCATATTATAATATCAAAAAATATGTATTATTTTTATGAATTAATAATTGTGTACTATTTTATAATTATCTGATCATTTTAGATTTTATATTAATATAATTTGAAAAATTAAAATTTTTAAAATTCTAATATTTTTATGCCCTCCATCCTTGCTAAGTTTGCTTTTCAACAAATATACTGATTAAAATCTTTTTTTTTTTTTTTTTTTGAGAATGATTTTTAAGACCCAATTCATATGCTTAATGGATTAAATAAAATTGTGAGATACTGTCGGCAATCACTGTGAGACACCATCACTAATTATTCTCATTTTTATCCACATTTTATTTTTAGACTAAATATTATTATTTATGAAAATTAAATAATTAAATATCAACATTTGCTTTATGACATTTAATATAATTTTAATAATTAATCACTTCCCCAATAATTTTAGGGGGCTCTCCCGTTCCCGATCCTGTCTATCGCCTGTCATCACTTTTCGCCACCATTTCTCTGTAGTATTTGGCAGTTGAGTGAGTGAACAACTACAATAAAAACTGTCTCTTCACTCGGCGCCCATTTCATCAGATCAATCTTGTTTCATCTGTTTCTTCCTTCAACTGCTTCGACTCGAAGCAACCGATTGTCCATTTGTCCTCTACGCCAGAAATATCGTCCCTTTCCTTCGAGCTCTCTCCAATTTCTTTCCATGGAAAAACTCCAGGTCCCTGGGAATGACACCAACACAAGAAAACCCAGTTGGGATCCTTTAAATTTCTCCATGGAAATCCAACCCAAAGAGCTGAATTCCTCAGTCGACTGCTTTTTCAATCCCAGTTGGGACAACTCAATCGATCAAAACGATCCCTTTGAGTCTTCCCTGAGCTCAATCGTCTCGTCCCCGACGGGCTCCAAAACCGCCGGTGGCCACAGCCTAATGATGAAGGAATTGATCGGAAGGCTGGGCAGCATTTGCAATTCCGGCGTGATTTCACCTGGCATTAAAAATAGCGCTAATGCTTCTTGTTATAGTACTCCCTTGAATTACCCTCCTAAGTCAAATGATCCCTCTTCAATCATGGAAAATATATTCCGAGGCGGGAATTTGCGCATTCCCGGAAATCATTTGCGGAATAACCCAAGTTTGGCACCGTTGAATGTTGATCCTCCATTTATCGAGCTGGCAGCCAAATATTCCTGCTTTGGCAACGAGAGTTTTGGTGGAAAGAATGCGATACCGAAATTGGAATTTAGTAAATTGTCCAGAGTTTCAAGTGGTCAGTCCGCCAAAGCAGCAGGATTTCAAGTGGGCAATCAAGAGAACAAGAACACCCGTTTCGAAATGAAATTCGGTGGAATTTCCCAGCCACCGTTGCCGGGAAATGCGGAATTTGGATATTCCCGGGAAGAATCTCCGGCATCTGAGCATAACCCTGGTGTGCAGATGGGATTGAAAGCTCAGAGTGAAACAAATTCCAGGAAAAGAAAATCCACCCCGAAGGGAAAAGGAAAGGTAATTGCTTCCACTTCCCTTGCAAATGTTGTGATGGTAATTTACTTTTTACTGGAAATCTGCGGTGTATACCACCTTAAACGGTATTTTTCAAGCAATGCCGTTAACGGCTATAGACACAGCTAATATATCACTTCTAATTTAACACTTTTTAAAGTATACTATTTAAAATAAGTTTTCATATTGAATACGTATATGTCATCTTTCTAAATAAAGATCTCAACGAGCATTTTTCATTTAAAATTTGTGAGAAGTTTTCCCTTTTTTGTTACGTTGGAAAAAGGTGGAAAATGACAGTTTCAAGTTTAAAATTAGTCATGCCGAATTATTATTGGCAGTAACTGTTGAAAATGGCGAAGTTTATGGTAGTTCGGTTTAAACTTCTAATAAATCTTCATACTGAAAAATTACAGTGAATTAATCCTTTTTCCTAAACCCAACTGAATTCTATCATCTCAAATTGAATTCAAAGAACTGGATGAATTTCAGATTGATGAAACAAATGAAAAAAGAAGCAAACCAGATGAAGATTCTAAGAATGAAAAAGAAAATACAAAGGAAAATGCAGACCAAAATGAGAGTGCTAAAACCGCAAGGGAAGATGACGAGAAGCGAAACTTGAAAGCTCCAAACCCCACCAAGCCTCCAAAGGATTATATCCATGTCCGGGCTCGAAGAGGTCAAGCGACAATTAGCCATAGCCTTGCTGAAAGAGTAAGGAATTGGTTCTACAATTAGCAATTTGATCGATTTTACATCGCTCAATTATTCTTTGGGAAATTGACTTTTTATTGACATTTCGTCGTCTTCTTTACAGGTCAGAAGAGAGAAAATCAGTGAAAAGATGAAGTTCCTCCAAGATCTTGTTCCTGGTTGTAATAAGGTGCCAGTTCTATGCATATTGACTTCTCGTTTGCATTTTCACCTGATCTAATCGAGTGGGCATGAGTAAAATTGAGTAAATTTCGCTAACTTGAGCTTGAATGATGTTAACACAGGTGACTGGGAAAGCAGTTGTGCTTGACGAAATCATAACCTATGTGCAGTTGTTGCAGCGACAGGTTGAGGTGAGTTGCAATTAGACCAAATCAATAATTCTCAATTGAAGAAAGGAGCTCAAAAGTTGATCAATCCCACTCTACTATTACCAATAAGCGATATAGGGAAAGAAACAAAGCCTGCTACCACTAAGAAGACTTATTGAATTAATGTCACTCACAAAGTGTTCATTTTCATGCAGTTTCTTTCTATGAAATTGGCAGCTGTGAGTCCTAGGATGGATTTTATTATGGAAGCTCTTCTTTCTGAGGATGTAAGCCAGCCATATTTTTGGCAAATTTAACAATTGCTTGCAGCCTGTTGAAATAATTCTTGCCTATATGGATTCCTTCAAATTTGAAGAAAATAATGACAGATAATTTTAAAATAGTTTCTTTCCCGTCAAAATTTTTTGGACAGGTCCCAATTGGGCATGATGGATTAGACCCAATTCGAATGTTAAGAAGTTGGTCGGAAAATTCATCATTGAATGCCTGATGTTGTTGTTTGGTTTTGTAAATAACATAAAGATGCTTCAATCTGACGGGTTACTGCCCCCAGTCATTCACCAACTAGACTCCATGGCACGAGCATTCTCTTATGGTTTTCAGAATCGGCAAATGCAGCCTCTGCCGAATGGTACTTCAAATGGCAGCTCCATCAATCCCTTGAATGCTGCAATTCATCAAAAACAAAGCATTCAAACGCCATTGGTCGATGTATTCAACAGTCCTATGACCCAGGTACTTGAATTTGTTCACAAACACTGCCCTTCTTCGATGTATATATAAAATTGTGTCCAGTGTGGAAAACTGAGTTTCAAGAAGAAGATTTGGAAGTGCTTGTGTTTGTTTCCTTGCATTTGCAGGGCCTCACAAAACAGCTATGAATTTTCTAAGCAGCTATCAACATTTTGGAAGGGCAATCCTCAAAGAGATCTGCAGACGGGTTTTGTCCAGAATCAGACACCGAGCTTTCATGGTCAGATGAAATTCCAGAGAGGAATCATAATTCTAGTTGTTGGGTTCTTTCCAGGATGCAATTTCTCATTCATGATTATGCATATTTTGCAGGGCAAATGAAAGCTGAGCTATGATCGGTAGTCATCAGCATTCTTTGGACTCCAACGACCCGCTTCCAACACAGAGGCTAATGTTTATGCAAGATCTTCAATAGAAGCTTGATCGTGGCGCAAGGATATCATTGCTCTATTCTTTTCTTCTTTGTTTTTTTTTTTTTAAGGTTTCAGTGATTCTTGATTCATTTGAGCTTTCCTGGAAGAAACCCACTTTAAACTTTAGAACTAATTTCTGCATAATTATGGAAGTTTGTAGCAAGGCAAGAGGGTTGAAGGGAGAGGAAGGTTTTCATTAGGCATTTGTTTCAACCTTTTCTTGTAATATGATCTTGCCATCCAAATTATACTACATTTAGTTGAGACACCTTTTTCTTTTGTTCTGATTCTTTCTAGGTTATATTAAGCTGATCTTATTATGAATTTTATTAACTAAAATAGTGCCATAAATTGATGGGTGGTGTTTAATTGTGCCAAAAAGCTTATACGATTAGAACTTTCTTTGATTCTGATCCATTGAAGAGTTTTTAAAATAGGTTTTGCTTGCGCATAATAGTGAGTGGTAGATGTTGTGGGATGTTGAAAAAGCAAGTGGAAAACACGCCAAATTTGAAGTTTTAAAAATTAAGTACATGCAAAATAGCTTAACCTATCTTGAATCAAGATCTTTTGGTTCAAATGTATCTTCGTTTTATCCAATGAGCATTCCCATTTTTTACTTATAACATATTAACATATGTCAAATTTCTTATTTTTTTAATAAAAATTAAATCTCGTAACTGAAAACTCTGACTAATATTATACATTATTATTTAGCTATTATAACTCTTTTTGATAACGTGTCTCATATATAGAACCACTTAAATCATTGGTTATGGCCTAAAATGAACCGTAGAAGTTAATAAAGTTTCATTTATAGGTCAATTATCTCTTAAAAGGTGTTGAAAAAAAATGATATAAATATATTTTTCTCAATTTTATTTGTACCAATACATCAAAACCTGAATTAATCCTTTCAAATTTGTTATTATTTGCTATAACACTTAAGATCTAGGGGAAATCCATCGCACCCCCAGCCATCATGCTATGAACATCCGTTGACCATTGAATTTAGATAATCCAACGGTCCACATTTTATATTAAAAAAAATTAAAAAATATATATATTAAGAGTTATTTATTATTATTTTTTATAATGTCAAAATATCAAAATACTTACATTATAAAAAACAACATAAAAGATATAAACATTTACATATATATCTTTATGTTTTAAATATTTAAATATATGATCCTTGGACTTTTTATCTAAAGACTACAAGCGCTCCATTATCGTTCATTGCAATGAAGCAACCCTGATCCCATCAAACTGAAGGCCTATGGGCAATAATTTGTGGAAGTGAGATTTTCACAAGTAACTAGCTGTGAAAAGTCATTTATGATTCAACGAATTTTTCCCTTCCTAGATCAAAGTTTCTGAAACTTTGATCAGAAATTTTTAATTAACAGAGATCAGAAGTTATAAATAATTCTACAAATTCTGATGGGGTTGAACAAATTCGTTCATGGATGGTCCATTGAAGAAACCATATGTTCCGGTTTATGTTATGAGAATACAGCTCTCCATATAGATAAAGAGTTTAATATTAATTTGTTAGGGCCTACTATTAATATATAATGAATGTTTAATCTCTTATTAAAAATAAATAATAAAGGAATAATCATTTAGATAAATTTTTATCTTAAATTTTATCCCATATAAAAATATATTAAGTATATCTTTCTTAAATAAAATATACCGACCTTAAATCCAAATTAAAGGGTGACCAGGCATGTGCGCAGTTGCAGGGTCTTTTTCTTCCAGCTGGTTTTTAGAAGTGGCTTCTTCTCTCTCGCTGGTTTTTATAATTAAAGCAATTTCAAATTTCTTTTTTTACCTTTTCTTTTCACAGTTCCATAATTTCTCACCCTTAGCCCATTGCATGCATACTTGTGAAAAATCTATAGCATAAACCAGGAAAAATTATCTTAAATAATTATATACTTTCCTCTTTTTATTCTATTCTCAAATTTTATTTTCCAAATTTATTCTTTGTCTTTTATTTTCCTTACTGGCGGTTCTGCAACTTGGGCCAACAGAACAAATGTTGCAGAAAGCAACCGTACACGCAACCCGCTGGATTGGACAAGAGGAACTTACAGAGTTGGTGGCGGGGCCCCTGACACACGCCAACACCACGTGGATGAATTTTACGGAAAACTCGACTGCTATAAATACCTTAACTATTCACCAAATAAGGAATCCGACACTAATTCCCGCCTTCTTACCTTCTGCATAGAAAGAAAACCAAAGAGAGAAGTTCAAGATTTGTGTTGTGAGAATAATTCTTCGGGTTTTCAAACTTAAGGTCCTTGACCTGATGCACCTAAGGGTGTCTGGTAAACCTTTGTATTCAAGTGCAATATAGTGGAAGCGATTCTCGTACTAAAATTTTGTGATTTTTCTTTCTCATTCAAGAAAAGGTTTTCCACGTAAAAACACCTGTGTACTGATTCCTGTCCTCTTGCTTAGCTTTAGTTCCCATCTCATACTTGCCTATTGACCTTGTACTCTATCGCCGCACTCTGCACAAGCAAATCTTTGATGTTTCTCTCGGGTCCTCGTCCTGATCGAAGTAGGGATCCGAAGACGCAACAAATATTGCACAAAAAATTTATCAAATTTGTCATTTAGTTTGTGTGTGTTAATGGATATATCTTAGATATTTATACACATTTTAGGATAAATATTCATACCTAATATGTATTTAATTAATAACATGTGTATTTTGGATAGAATATTGGCACTTTATGAGCATATTATGGATACTTATGCGTTGTATAAATTTTGTCTTATCATTAGATCCGCATCTAACTCATGCATATGCATTAGTTTCTTATAAATAGGTCCGTTAACTATTTTGAATTATTTTTGTTAGAGTACTAAGAGAATAGAGAGAAAGAAAAGATAAAAGGAAAGAGAGAAGAAGAGAAAGAAAAAAGGAGAATGAAGAATTAATGTGAAATAAAAAATATTTTGGTAGAAATTAAGTAAAAGCAAATACATCTAAACTTTTTGTTCTCTTATTGTTGATCTTTTTATAATTTTAGAGGATTTTTTATTTTAAATACTCATATATATTTTAATTTTATATTTAAATTATTTTAGCCTTTGCATGTAAATAATTCTACACTTAATTTATAAAATTTTATTTAATATATATTTTTTTAAATTTATATAAATCATATTTAAGTGTTAAATTTTTTTTATCACTCTTATATGTCATTAAATCTCTTACATACACACACACATACACATATATATATATATTCTTGTTTGTACTTAAATTTTAAATAAAAATCTCTATATGTTATCTATTTATAAAAATTATATTAATTTTTTTTATACTTTTTATAATATAATTTCTGCATACTTTTAAATTATACAGTAAAATTCTTACATAACTATTATTTCACTGTACATTTATAATTTTACTGCATATTACACATTTGAAGAAATATGAAGAAAAATTCTAAAAAAAATTTTGATAAATTAGAGTATGATTTTTGATTTGTGAAAAAAAAAAAAGAAATATTCACATTCAAGTAGATATTTTCGTTTAAGTAATGTTGATTATGTTGAGAAAATCTAAGAAATTTGGGGAAAAAAAAAAAAAAAAACTCCACACATTTTTAAGTAATGTTGTCTAGTCCTTCCACTCTCAAACTATAGCTAGAGAGCTTGATCATGAGTAAAATCAAACCGAGTAATAATATATTCACATGACTCACAATTTAAACTTTCTTAAGATTTATCCAAACTCTTCAATCTTGAAATTTTCACTAATATTTAATATTCCTAAAGAAACTTTATTCTAATTAAAGTCTTCAGAAGTTTCATACTAAGCCAATGTTGGAGTGTAATTCTAAAATTAATTTTTTGTTGTAAAAAGTGTAAGTTTTAACTTTTTTCTAAGAATATTTTTTGAAAAATAAAAACAAACGTCCTTGTATTACTATGAAGGTGCATTATTATTCTATAAATATTTGGACGTGATATTTTTATAAAATATTAATAAATAGATAAGATTATTCGTGAAAATAAATATCTAAAGAACCAGGTCTCATTATTCTACTTATACTGTCGTACTTCACAAGCCAGGCCAACTATAAAATATTTTATTACGCTATTCAAAGTGTCTTGGCGTCTATACTTTGCAAAGTATTATTTTAGCACATCCACAGGCCATAAAACAAAGGTGAAAAAAAATAGAAAGAGAGGGAAAAAAAAGCATAGATGATGAAATTTTAATTTTTATAAAATGCTGCAGTGAAAGATATTATTGACATAGAAGAATATTATTTACACAAAGCTATGATTCAGTGAGACCACTTTTTATTTTTAATAAATATGGTACTTAGCTTACATATTTAAATTCACCGCTACAAAACATCAAAATCCAAACCCAACCAGGTTGGGCAGAACAATTTCAGTCCCGATGTCAAAAAATTTATAGGTCATAATTTTTTTATTATGTCTATCCATAATACTAATAAATCTTATTCATATCTTATAAAATTTCATATCGGACAGATTGAACCAGTCGGGTGCTGCAATTTTGATCAAGTCTTCCTTGAATAAAATAAAAAGCTTAGGCCATTTTCAAACCCATAAAATAAAAGCACACAAAATAAACATCATTTTCAAACCCATTTGCCCTCTTAAATAGAGATAGGCCTACTGCATCATCTTCCTTGTCTCAACATTAATCAGGTAAGAAGGGATTTTGTTTCTCTATATTACCAAACCCAAAGGGAAAAAGAGTAGCCATGGTGATGAAATTCTACCTACCTGCATTCTCTGCATTGTCTGTTTCAATCAAAAGCCAATGGATGAGAAATGGCCCACTGGTAGGGAAAGATGGATAGCAAAGGGCAGACACTGATTAAAGACACATCAACAGCGTGCTCCATGGCAAAGCGAAGTGCTCTTTAAATCAGCACAAAAGGGCAAATGAATTAAGTTGCTCGTCTGGATCAACTTGCTTACTGCCCCCTATCCGGAGGGCAACTGTTACCAAACAAAATAAATGAATTACAGATTTTTTTTTAAACATAAGAAACTCTCATGTCTGACTGACTCAAATTGTAATACCCAGTTGTTCACCAGGCCAAATTACACACTGACTTGTGGTGGCCAAGACACTGCACGGTGTAAAGGAAAAGTGAGAAGCGATTGGCTGATAAGACAAGACCGACATTTATTTGAAACTTGTTCTCGTCGCACAACTTGGCTCAGTCTCCACATCTAGTCCTCGGTTTCTTTGTTTGTCCATGGATAACTTTCTTCAGCTCCACCGTATCTTCATCTAGAAAAGGGCCCCACCCTAAGCAATACCGTCCAAAAACCGAGAGCCAGACCATTCCCATCCAAATTAGCAGTCAACTGTCTCTCAATCTACCAATGTGTCGGCTGATATGTGGTTCCCGCCATTCTTCAGATGGAACAGCAACTGAGCAATTTCTAGGGGAAAAATGGCTCAGTCTGACCTATATGTTGCATCGATCATAACCAGAGAACCAAGAAGATGGTTCACCAAATTTCGACAACTCAAATTCTTCTCTCCACCTTTGCTCATCTGCATTATGGTGATGGTTGTCTCCCACATCATACTTAGCCATGGAAGATTGCCAAAAAGCATCTTGTGATGCGTGTTTTGGTAAACGACAGTCATTAATCGTCTGATTCAGACAACTAATCTCTTTCTCATATTTTCTCTTCAGTTTATCAATCTGTTCATGCGCCTTCTCAGCCTTGTCTTCTGCTGCTGCAGCTCGCTTCTGCATTTATTGTAGTTTGACCACAAACATTAGCATTTTCTTTAAAGAAAAAAATCTAACAGAAAGCACTGTTGATTGTTCAAAAGCACTGCAGTTTCTCATTGCATCTAAAATACCCATAAGAACTTCCTATTGGTTAAAACAAAGATCCATTACCCAAAAGGAAATTTTGGCTAAAGAAAATTTGTAAGGATACAGGTTTTGAACTGTGAGCCTGGGGAGGGGTGGCACGGAGAAAAATGGAATTACCAATACTAGTAACATCCCCCAACCCCAGTAAAAGAAAAAAAGGAAAAGTGTATCCATTCAGTGCAAAATCCCATGATGATGAACATAATTAGGCAGGGAGCTCATTTGTCACATTATTACTTGGCAGTTGACCAACTTGTATCAGTGACCCAAGGATGAAAATATCAAATATCAGTCACAATTGTATTAGTATCGAACATATACAACTATACAAATTGGTATCGGATATAACGAAAAAAAAATTCTAAAAATTGTAACCTGAAAGGGGCATATTGGCCAATATATCAGTCCTACTGGCTACCAATATATTATCAGCTAATATTTTTAATATTGGCCGATATATTATGATATATTACCAATACGATAACATATTACGATATTGTCGTAATATTTAAAAGTATTGATATCGAAAGGTCTGATATTTACATATATGTAGTGATCCATTCTAAACATAATGGAAGATGACCAAATCAAGTACCAACTACTAACAAGGAGTTTGTTTTGCATGAATGGAGATTAAAATACAGAATCCACCGTCATTCCATTCTATTGACAAAAGGGTGATATAGTTTAAGTCAATTTCTATCACATTACCATCACATGAAACAGGTATAACATACAACTTAAACCCAAGGGTGATGAATTGATGGCCAAAAGATGAGCCACTGCCACCTTCAAAATGGGAATATAAACTAACGGATCTTCTACCAGCCAACAATGACTAGGATGCAATCTAATAATGGTCTTGAAGTGCCCCAAAAAAACACCACAAACTGTTGTACAAGTTGGGCTTCCAGCCTAAGCTGCGCAGATTGCAATCTGCATGTAATGAAAATAAAATAAACAGGCCTGCGTGGTAACCTCAATCACTGGTAGCATTCACATATATTTCTCCTAGTAAGGACGCCCTCCTATACTAACAAGCACAGACTTAAGTTAACAACATGATGCAGAATCTTTAAGGATAATATACAATGCAGAAGCCTTAAGGTATTCTATATCATTCTGCCATTTCATTCTACTGCAACATACCTGAAATTGGACACATCTAACACGACATCATTACTTTTATGATCCTCCAAAGTATCGACAAAAGTCGCAATGAGCTGAACATCGCTGTTTTAAACAAATGTGTCCAGGTATGCATCATTTGCTTAGTGAAGTTTGTTCCATTCAATAAACCAGATAAACGAAGTTTGTCATCTTCGATTGAAAATAGCGAAAACATCAGTGACAAACACCTAACACTTCTTGGCTTCCTGCTTTCTTGTAATTACAATTTTCCTTGTTTAGGCACAAATTGGTAAAAATCCACATGATGCAGAATCAAGGAAAAAAATGGTATCATCACTCAAGGAACAAAGGGACAGCATGCAAGTGTCTGCACTTGTTCATCCAAATACATATACAGCATGGCAAAAAAACATGATAAAACCAGGAAAAAGATCTACAAACAAGTAAAGCACAAAATAATTATAAAGCCAACAGTTAATCTACCTGTGCAGCCGCAACAGCTTCTTCTGATTCTTTCAAACGCACAAGTAATTCACTTGCTGCCTGTACAGCCTCTGCCGTATCCCTCAGCTGTGCCTGAAGCACTTTATTTTCATCCCTCAAATATTGTTTCTCCTTCTCTCTTTCAACTTTTAATGCTGAAATTTGTGCAGCAAGAGAATTGATAAATTTCGATTCAGTTCCCTTGACCCCTGCTCTCGCAGCTGCTCTCTTGATGTCATCAATTCCTTCCTGGATTTTTCTATGCCTTGCAAGCAATTGCATATGTTTTTCCTCGAGGTCTGCATATTGCTCAAGCATACGTGCATGACCCTCCATCGCCAACTGCAATGCTTCCTTCAGCTCCTCTGAGCATTTCTTCTCTGATTCTAGTTCCTGTTTCAGCTTTTCAGCAATGGAGCGGCTAGCTTCCATTTCCATTCTCAATTCTTCAGAAAGAGAGATCCACTTGCTTTCCACCTCAGTCCAATGAAGTCTTTCCTGTTCAAGCTTCTCCACAGCATTCTCTTCAGATGACTCTTGAATTGTTTTCAAAGGTGAAGATGAAGAGGGTTCATGGGAATATGTCAACTGTAGAAGAGAACTTTGCCATTGATCTGGTTTGGATGAATTCTCTGTATAGTATTGCAGCTGACTTCTTAAATCCTGGATCTCTTCCAATAATACATCCCTCTCACCCATATCAAAGAAGTTTTGATATCTGCCCAACTCATCCTGAACTCTTTTCATCTCAATTTTTGTCCTCAAGACATCAGGATGGTTGTCATATTTTTCTTTCAGTAGCTACATAGAAGACAGGAGGAGAACAACCTAAGTTTATTGGAAGACAGTAGCTACAAATAAGACAAAGCTACATATTTTTGTATTCAGACATCCATTCAATATCAGAGATACAACTGAGGCCAGATCATACCTCATGTTCTTTCTTAAGAGATATTAATTCTTCTTCCAGAAAATCCTTGGTAGGCAATACACCATCCATGAGGCTCTCAAGGCGAATTATTTTATCGTCCCGCATCTGTCCTATAATTGCATTGCATTCCCTTTCATGCTTATATTGCTGGATCTGCACATGGCAGACAGTGTTAGAAAATGGCTCGGAGGTTTTTTTTCTGAACCAAAGTATACCTACTAGAGGGTAATTCGAACTAACCAAACGATTTAGTTGGATGATCTCAGAGGTTTGCTTGGTACAGAACTCTTCTAGAGCCATTTCTCTCCTAATGGCCCCTGTTAGGACTTTTTCCACTGCCTGCACAATCGAACCATATGCGAACAAAAACATTAAATTGAAATATTAAGACAATAGGTAAACAAAAATTAACATCAACACAAGCGACATACTTTGGGTACTTTCTTTTTAGATTTTTCTGCAGGCGGTGGCCCATCAACAGAAACTAATTGAAGGCTGGTGTTCTCACTGGCCTCTTTGAGCTCTCCCTGAAGAATTCTGCTACTTCTACACATATTTTCCATTGTATCTTCATCTGACAACCCAACATCTTGAGGTAGAGTTTGGACACCAGCATCAACTTTCTCAGCAGGCAAAATCGGCTTCGATTCTGCAGGCCTAAACGAAAACCTTAATGGCGAATGCCTCAAAGGAGAACTACGCTGCCTGTGATTATCAATAATCTCAAGGCCACGATGAAGGCTAGCAGTCAAATATTCAGTTGTAGAAAGGCCACTTTCAAGGGTACCAGGAGACACAGCACATGAAGCAGTTACATTTGGGGCCTTTAAAGACAATGCATGTAAATATTCTCTGCCTAAAACAGAACGACTAGGATCTTTCAGTGAAGCAGTTAACAAGGAAGTTCTTGCACTTTTCCAGCTACCACTAAAGACTCCTGGTGAGACACTAAAGGTGGGAGACTTCAGATCTTGCGGAACATCACACGGGATTATGCTGAGATTGCAAGGAGCACTAGAATCCTTGCAGTCATTGGGAGAATTATTTGATGCTTCTGCCTTGGCAGACTCTGACAACTCTCCACTAACTATATCAGAAAATAGACTTGTGGAACCCTCTGTGACTGGATTGCCAGGGGATTCCTTGGTCTGCAATTGGCTGACAGAAAGTTTTTCCAGACAATCACCAGCAGTTGTGCCAAAGATTGGTTGACCCATTCCTCCCATGTCACTGGAACCAAATGGTGGATCGACTCCTGAACAATCTAAGACATCCATTTCTCCTTGTACACTAATTTCATTCTTGTTCTCTAGTTCAGAAGTTCCTTCGTCCATGATAACATCTGAAATTTCGGAACCTTGCTTGTCAGTGCAGCCATTTCCTGATGCATTCAGAAAAGGATCACAAAGGCTGGCTTCTTCAGAAGCCACAACCTTCCATTCCGGAACAGATCCTAGCCTTTTTGGATCAGTGCTGTTGCAAATTTCATCACATGCCAGCTGCATACCAGATTGAACATAAAGTTTCTCAACGGCTTCCTCATCAATTTCCATCACCTCATCACCATCATCGTCCACATGGGGCAACGTCATTGGAAGATTGAGGCTAAATTTAAGAAGATTTAAGCTTCTACGAGCATTCCACCCACTTGAATAGGCTCCAGTTGGGTCTGTTTGGCTTCCATGTGCCTTCATTCGAAGCAGTTCATCCTGTTTAAATGATCCACTCAATCATAACTTCACTTTAGGCAGCAAAGAAAAAGAATCTAAAGAGTCAATGCATATGGGAAAAAATACACTCTAACAAAACACATCACTATGAACCTTAAGTTGTCGGATCACTTCACGTAAGAAATTTACATCATCTTGCATCACTTCATTCACAACAGCCTTGTTTTGGATAGCCTTTGCACGATGTGCGAATCTCAAAGTGCTAAAAGTCTCATTCTTGCAGCTGCACATTTTTGGAAAAAAAAGTCCATTTAAATAAGCAATTGCACACTTTGTGCAATCAGGGGGAGATTTGAAGAAAGATGGATCACCTTTGCCCAGGAGAAATTGCACAGATCATAGCCAATTTTGCATTACCACCTAGGGATTCCTGCAGTAAGAATGTCAACCTGGAATCTCTATACGGGATATGCCTTTGCTTTCCAGTCTGGGAAACTTCGGCAAGAATGTTTATCAAATTCCTGTATAAAAATAAGCACACAAGGAAATGTTATAAAAACTACAGCTTTCTAAAAACATTAGATATCTCTGTATCACCCCAACCAACCAACCTGAAAACCTAACTACAGTAGCACTGCACTGAAGAACTAAAATCAGAAAAAAAAAAAAGTGAAGCAGTTTGTTTAGATTTTTTCTGCTTCACTCTGATCATATTCCTATATTTAGAATGATATAGGTTAATTATATGCAGAATATCCTTGAGATCTTTTTCTTATTTAGAATTTGTAGTCTAGAAATTCATCTTGTATTTAATTCCACACAATCAGTTTTATTCTTAACATGGTATACGTCCCTTCCTCCAATTATCCATCACATACAAAACCCTTCCATTTTCAGCAGACAGCTAACTTTTGGTATTTCCCATGCAATCCCACCACATTTTCTTCTATGTTATGAGTGCTCAATATAAATAAAAATATTGGCCGACATTTAATATATTAGATAATATATATCAGTATATAAACCCATAATACTAATATTTTCCGATACAATGACAAAATCACAATATTTTGTCGTATCAGTAATATATCAATCGATATTTAATTGTCAGCTAACGATTCTCAAAAAAAATTGTGCTACCATATATCCAGTAGCACTAAATATTTTTTAATATATCAAATACCGATATGATTGCGACCAATACAAATTTTGATATTTTTATCCATGGTGAGCAATAATCCATCAGAGTTTTCTTCTCAGATTATATTTATGCAACTATTCTCCTATGTTGGCAGCCTTTTGTTTGACTGTTCTCCTTGCAGTATAAACAATACCAGTGAGCAACGATGCAACCAGTATCAGTGAACAATGCATGGGCAGGCTGTTGCTACTCTGTTTCTCCCTTTGTTCTTCTTTGTTTCCCTGCTGTTCGGTTGTGCAGGAGACTGCATGCACCAGTGTTTATTTTTGTTTGATAACTGCAAGAGGTGAAAAACTCTAGTGTTTGTGTTTAGTTGGCAGTGTTGGATTCTGAATTTCTGTTGCCTATGACTGCAGACACTAGAGTTCATATTTTATTGACAGCAGGATTCTAACTTGTAGATACCTAGTGTTCGGGTCTGACTGACAGTGTGAATTCTGATTTCTGTTGCATAAGACTGCACACACTAGTGTGGATTTTGATTTCTGTTGCATAAGACTTCACACACCAACGTTGATATTTACCTGATAGTGGGATTCTGATTTCTGATTGCAGATGACTATGAGTGTTGTTCCTTCTGTTTGCTATGTTCCAGTGTTCTCATCTGGTGATTTTTATTTTTCTTTTTTTTTTTTAATTTTTTGTTCACAAACAAGTGTGATGTTCTCCCAAGAGATGAGATTTTTAATAACATACTTTAGGTTGTCGTACCTTTGCTTGATGGAATCATGAATTACTTTCGACATATAAGCCAGTGTCTATGACCTACCTTGAGTTTAAGGATGATGCTCATAAAGAATATGATGTTCATAATTTGTTTTTCCAATTTTCATTAGATTAGATCCAGGTATTCAGAATAATATTTGGATAAGGATTAATTATATGTACTGTATCCTTTGATATGCATTTCCTCGCTTATGTTTCTTTAATCTATAAATTCATAACTTAGTTGTATAAGCTAATTCCATCAAATATAATCAATCTCACCTAAATTTTCCCCTTTTTTTATGTGGTTAGTAAGCCGTTCAAGTTTTCTTCTCAAATTCTATTTGTTTAATTACAGATGCCTTCTGTTTGGTATTATTTGTTGTGTTGTCAACAATAAATGTAATGGAACCCATGAGCATTGCCATAAGCATTGCCGGAAGCAATGTGTGAACAGTGCATGAGCAGGCTGCTACTGCTCTATTTCTCCCTATGTTCCTTGGCTATTCCAAAGTGTGGAAGATTGCACACACTGCTGTTTGTTTATTTTTGGTAGTTGCATGAGACCCCACAAATCAATGTTGTGTTTATTTGATAATTGCAGAATACTGCACACCAGTGTGGAAGATTGCACACACTGCTGTTTGTTTATTTTTGGTAGTTGCATGAGATTTCACAAATCAATGTTTGTGTTTATTTGATAATTGCAGAAGACTGCACACCAGTGTTAGCGTTGTTTTGGTATTGTTGGGACCCAATTTCTATTTGCAGACAGCTATTAGTTTTTCTTCTATTGGCTCTAATCCAGTGTAACGCTCTATTAAGTTTTGATTTCTGCTCACAGACAGTTCTAGGGTGCTTTCAAGAGATGAAATTGTTAAGAACAAACATTTGTGTCATACTTTTGCTTGTTGGAATTGTGAATTTATTTTCAAACTCAAGCTGGTGTTCTCAATTCATCTTATGTTTGAAAGGGGGTTTTAAAGAATATTATGTTTCTAAATCTGTAGATTTTCTCTAAATTATATCCAAATGTTCAAATTAATACATGGGTCAATCATAGGAAAAATAACTTCCATGATTTTTTCCTTATTTATGTGTTGTAGTCTATAAGTTCATATCTTGCACTTAGATATGAATAATAATTTAGTATAAGCAATTTTATTCTTAACAGATACTATAGAAGGCATACCCAAGCTGTGACAGGGATCGATTGATATTCCCTGCTTCTTTCAATCTCTCTCCAGCTGCTGCGGTTAATTTTTGCCTTTCCGACCCAGCAAGATCAACTAGATTTATTCTGCTCGTTCTGAAGCTGCTCAAACCATCTTCCATGCTCTACAAATATAGGCAATCTAAGTTAAGTCATTGTCCATACAAAGCTTATACATATAAACTATTCACACTTCCCCAATGTGAATCAAGAATAAAACAAAAATCCATGTACTGCCAAACTAACAGTGTAATAGGGTATAGTCATAAATAATGGAATGACTGAACTCCCATTGAATCTGTTAGCTTCTTGTTGCAAAAATATCAGAATAGTAGATGTACGTACGCCCACCCATTACATTCAATCCACATATTACCTTACAACGGGACTCCACAATACAAGTAAAAACACTATGTGAACGAGAACTCTCAGCATTAATACTTGTGGCACCTGTCCTCCGGTTTGACAATCCCTGCACAATTAGCCGGCAACAAATGATGACATTTAAAGAGCCAATAGGTTAAAGATTTGCAAAATAATTGCAGAAAATAGTAATGGAGGTAAGGGAAACAACTAGCTAACTGGTCATGCAGTGATAGCATCCCTCCCAAACCCATGACACCACGTGTTAGCACAGTGTAACAAAGATGTTGGATGCTTATTTCCACCCACCATATTTGCTAGATATTGCTCCAGGTGCCTTTCTTTTATGAACAATCTGTTGCATCGCTAGGCAAAGTTCAATTTTAACTCTCTATATGCCACTAGTTAATGCAAATATAGAATACCTATTTTTCTCCATAGTCACTAAATCAACTAATAGCTTAGAGTTGATGTAACAAGACGCTGAACTTAATAAGGATTTATGATCCTTTGGCTGGTAATTTATTTCCTTTCCAGATAGGTCACATTTCACAGGATATTGGAATCAAACACAGAACAGTCCAGTATATTGGAAAAAAAGAGCAATGCAAACCTTCAATAGGATCCGAATTATATCCTTCATAGACGATACGCACACCTCTGTTAGATTTTCAACATAGACACCAGATTTGACGTCTTCCCTTATCTGGTGGAGTAAAATCACAAGAACACATTCAAGGTCATACAAAAGTAGAAAAAGTCAAGGTCATTCAAAAGCAGAAACACAGACATGTTTACCTCACAAGGTCATACCTGAAGATTTTTTGGACTTGGTTCCAATAAATCTGTAATTTGCTCATTATAAATCTGTAATAAAGATAAACATAAATCTCATTCTATTCAAATGACCAGATATTTATCCTGTTGAATTGATCAGATACACACACGAAAGCTGTTTCTACAACTCTACCTCAAGAAAAGAACAACGGCACTGATACTCAAGCTCTTTGTTTGCATGCTTCGTTTGCTCCTGGCATTAATTTAAAAAACACAAACATGATTAGGGGCGAGACAATTTTGATGGCTATATACTTTCCGCAAATTTTAATCTAACCACCAGTTATAATATTATGGAAACAGGATTTTGAAACTCACCTCATTTATACGGGCAAAAAGTTGCTCAAACACACGAGGTGTTAGCCCTTGTTGATCAGTCAATAACTTTTCTTCCAACAATGCATTGGCTGGTCCCCACATTGTATAAGTTTTTCCGCTTCCAGTCTAATCAAAAAAGATTTTAGCATTGTATCAGAAAATTGATAATACCATCATTAAGTTAGGGCAAAGATGAAATTGCATACAATTAAATTAGAAGCTACCTGTCCATAAGCAAATACAGAACTGTTAAACCCAGCCAGACAGTTCTCAACAAGGGGGGCACCAACAAGCTGGAAAATATCTACCTGAGAGAAACAAGTTAAACAAGAGAAGAACCATTCCCAACACACGTTCATGATAGCCAAGGAAAATAAATAATTCTTACCTGACTGGCCTCAGTATCAGCTACTGAGTCAAATGTGAACGTTTGTCCATTAATTGACAAAGAATCTGCAGAAAGTTTTTGAACTATCATATCCTCACCTTCCTCGTCTTTGTTTAGTGGCCTCATTCGTACTAACACCTAAAAATGCAGAGTTGGTAAGAACTTAGAAGAAAGTAACACACATGCTGCATACAGCTTCACAACAGATGGCAAATATTTATATAAAAAATTAAATGAAGCTTGCAGCAATAGAAATTGTTCTCAGAATTGATATCATGTGGGTCGGAGACTCCACCTCCTACTATCAAAACCCAAGAGGCGGTCATCATGTCATCAAATTTCAGTTAGAAGTCCAAACATAAAATCTTCGACATAATTTTTCCAACTTATAAATTCTTCCAGATGATTGCAAGGAATATAATAAGGACTCAATCCCAAAATTCGATATTGTTCCCTCTTCATGAAATCGTTTCTCACCCAACCATATGAATATAACAAAATACAAGACAGACTAGAGGAATATCAGAAATATACCACTAGTTGACAATATGAAGATATTGATAAAGAAGAACACTAACCAAACATCCAAAAAAGAATCATCAAACTGGTTCCCAATAGGCCCAAGCAATCCCCATAACGAATATAAGAATGCCGAATATAATACTCTTTGGAGTTCAAATCTCTCAGAGCTGCCCAAATATATTTCTACACAATTCTTCCCAAAAGATCCTCTCACAAGTTGGTTAAATGGCCTAAAAACCCCTAATAGCTCCTAGTCACTTAAAACCCGTTAATGAAAGATAATTGAAAGGGCTTTCATCACTAAACGGCTCACAAGCTCACCAATTTGTTGCTTCTTGTCTGGACACAATCAGTGTGCTCCTCCAAGACAGGCCTGGGTTCTTATCAGAACAATTCAATTGCACCATCAATATTAGTTTAGATCATTTTCTAGAAAACTAAATTATATATGCTTTTTTATATAGAAAACATCAGGCTGAATTATATATAATATCCTCTGATCCTCTTTCCTAATTTACTTTCTGAATCCCACAAGTTCATTTACTGTAATAGTTTATGAAATCAAGAAATACAACACAATTCAATTAACATCATTCCTCCATTCTTAGCAAAGCCCTTTTCGTTTTTCCTTTTCCGGATCTTCATCATCCAGAATTTTCTGAGGGAAGAACGAGTGAAGGGTGAAACAAACTGCTATGGAAATTAGGGTTTCGGCATAAGATCTTGTAGTTTTAATCACTTTTTAGCCCAATCCCAAATTACACAGTTCAAGTGCGTTGGAATCCACCACTAATAAGGAAATTTGTTAAGCACATAACATTGTTTGAACTAAATCTAGTTCACACTCTCATTAATTGCCGGCAAACAAATAAATCGACAACAGCTCTAAAACAATTACCCATCAAGAAGTATACCAAAGAATTAAAATCCAGCGTTGATAATTAGATGATACCATAACACCAGAATCAGATGAAGAAGAGAAAGGCGCGATCTCGGAGACTGCATCGACGCTGAGCTTTCGTTTGAGAGGGTTCGAAGAGGGCGGTCTCGGCGGCAGCGGGCTCTTGATCTTCCCACTCCCCGCCGGCGACGGCTTCCCGATCGTGGAAGGAGAAGCAAAGTTGGATGAATCGTGAGCTGTATTCGGATCGAAGTTTTCTTTCGGAACTTTCTTCTTGCGAAAAGCCCTGGGGTTTGGAGATGAGTGGAGTTCCGCAGAGGGATGGGTCTCCCTCGAGAATGGAATTCGCTTCATAGCTACTGGAGACCTCCTTACACTGAGACTGAAGATGAAGATTGAAGATGAATGAATATCAAGAGGAGGAGTGGGAGAGCAAGAGTAAAGCGTGAAATGTAGCCGTTACGATGAAGAATTTGAAGTGGAGTTTTGACGAGACGTGGCTTCAGGAAGGACGATGAAAGAGGGAATATAAAATAAAAAAATATTTTGAAATTCTTGGATCTGGAAGAGAGAGAGGATTCGGTAGTGCAAGGCCTATGCTTGGCCAACGGACCGGGTGAAACATTGCCGTTCATATTGTTTTCTAGATAAATAACATTTCTACGCTTATTTAGACATTTATTGTTATTAAAATTATTAAAATTAGTATATAGAGAGATGTAAAAAAATTAAAATAAAGTAGTATGTACATCTATTTTTAATAGTTTTGGTATAAATTGATATAAAATAATATTATTTTATTTCTGATATAAATTATATAATCATAATTATCCATATAATGAGATCAACATAATCTAAACCAATCCAATTTTTATTTGTTGCGAAGTAATTTAAGTTAACTCATGTCTTTCAACTTCAAAAAAGTTTCTCTAGCCCTAGATCCCCCTCCTACATCAAAAATCTCCCAACCCTTTCCTAATACGATGGTGAATATGTCAAACGGTCAGACGATTATCCCGAGAGTTGATATTCATTTCTGAAGAAAGTTGAAGGATAGTGAGGCTAAGATTGTTGATAATATGGATCTGGATATTGTTAACAACTGTAATTTGGGTATTGAACACTCCTACGACTTTTTCAATAATTCTCGAATGAAGCATACTTTTCTAGGATATTCAGGAATATTGATTGAGACCAACATGCTTCATTGAAGAGGTTGAGGATGTTGCTACCAAAGAAGGAGGTATTATGGTGGATCTTTCTGGTGGCTGGCACTCTATCACCATGCCTACAGATTTTCGAGGTGGATTAAGGCTTAGGAAACAATTGTCATGGGAAACTCCTTGGTTGCCCTTTAGGGTTTTGGGCTCTATGTGCCAAAACCCCCATAATGTGAAACCTTAAAGGTAGCTATATGTTGATTGATCTTGATTTTAACTATTTTTTAGTCAGATTTACTAATAGGAATGTATATTTTTTAGTCATTTGATGATTTTTTATCATTATCTGATTATTCATATTTAGAGTTCGGATTTTAGATTCTACGGTGGTCTGAGTTAAGTTACCAAGATTAGCCCTCCATTAATTTAAGAAGGATGTGCAATGGAGAATCGGGAGACTAATTGGACAATCAGTTATAATTTAATATAAACACTTTGTGAATGGATAGTGAGAGATTCGTTGAAATTGTAATTAGCATTGATATGGGGAAATCGCTACGATCCCAATTTCAATTCAATGGAGAAGCTTTAATGGTTGAGTACGAGGGTTTTTATAAGATTTGCTTTAATTATGGTAGAGCTAGACATACTATTATATCTTGTACGTATTAGGCAGTTGATGAAACACATGCGGCTGGTGGACAGAACAATGAGGAGGGTCAAGCTGCTGGGTTGAGAATTGAGGATAATTTAGAAACTGGGGAGCTCGTTACAAGACTACATGCTCCCAAGAGGGCTAGGCGGCCCTTCAAAAGTCAGGGAGTTCTTTGGAATTTCTCTCAAGAAGGCCCAAATGTTGCGAGGTATTACGTATCACGCTTCTCTGCTTTAACAGGTACGAGGGAGAAGTGACCCTGTTGAATATTAAGATATTCAGTCTGAGCCTACCCTCTTTTTCAGTGTTAGACCTCCTAAATAATTTGATTCTATCCATGTAAAAAATCCTTTGCCCCCCAAAACTTCTTCTAAAAAGTTGCACAAGCCTTTAGTCCAAAAATCTTTATGTAATATTTCGAATCCGTATATGATTTATTTTAGATAAAATTATTATTTTAAATAATTTGGATGTAATTAAAATTTGAAGGATATATGGATCAATTGGGCTAGCGCTCGGCGTCAACACAAGCATTAGCCCGAGGCGTTCCGATACAACATGCTGAGTGTTGATTAAACTATAAAAGAAAATATTAATATTAATATTAATATTATAGGGGCAACCGGTGTATGGGGGGAAAGAAGAAAGACAAGAATGAAAAGAAAAAGGAATGGAAAGAAAGAAGAGAGGAAGAAGAATGAGAAGAGAGAGGGAGGCTCGGCGACCAGTTATTGGTAAAGGAGGAGACGACGCGAGAGTGTAGCGGTGAGGAAATGTTGGTGTTGCCGCCATCGTCGATTAAGAAACACGGTGGTATGAGTGGAGGAAGGGAATCACGAGCCAAAGTTGTTGATGTCGAGTCTTTGCTTTCTTGTGCCAATTTTAAGAAAAATTGGTAGAATTTAGTTGATGGGTATTTGAGGGCTCGCCGAAGGCAGAGCAAAGGGGAAGAAGGAAAAAGAAGAGGAGGAGGAGAATAAGAGGGAGAGAGCGGTGTTGGGGTCACTCCTATGTGGAAAAAATGCAAGCTTGGAATATATTGAAGTGAATAATTTGTTGGAATGAAAATCCGGAGAGAATTTCCGAAGGGGCAAATTCCAAAGTGGAATTTGCCAGAGAGGAATTTTCCAGAGTGGGTTTCTAGAGAGCAAACGATGGAGTGCATTTATCGAAATAGATTTCCGGAATGGAAATCCATGAGTGGATTTCCAGAGTGAATATCCGGAAAACAAATGCATGAGTGAAAATCCGGAGTGCATTTACCGGACTGGATTCTCTGGAGTGGATTTCTCCGAAGTGGATTCTTTGGAGTAGGAAATCCGAAGTGTATTTTCGAAGTGAAAATGTTTGAGTGCATTTTTCGAAGTAGAAAATGTTGGAGTGCATTTTTCGGAGACGAAAATGCCGGAGTGAATGTTGACCGGCTGAAGGCGCGCAAAAGCACTTTGGGGCAAAATGACGGGTCAACATGTTCACAAGTATATTATGGATTCCAGTCAATGAACGTTGATCGGCTGAAAGCGCACGAAATTTACTAGTTAATATTATTGGTATAGAAACGCCCGAGGATATGAATTGTACACAGTAACAGTCGAGGATATAGGATAATGTTCGAGATCGTTATCATTACCTGGAGATATCAACAAATGCCAGAGAACTCATGATGTCCAAGGACACAGAAAAGGCCCGAGGACCTGGGCAAATAAAGTGTACGTGGATGCCAACTCAAAAGATTGACTGAATATGCGTGATCTCTAGAAAATATGTACAATCTCTGCAGAGTGGGTGCCGCCTCTACAGAGTACGATGATTTATAGTGTATGCGTCGTCTGTACAGATGGCAGGTTATAGAGATGCATGTGGCAGGTGTTTGTCTACACACAACCTACCTATTAGGTAAATGATCTCCGTGCAAAGTCAGTATAAATGTGTATGCTTGGGCATGCAGAAGGGGTGACTAAAAAGAGATATTGTTGAGACGATAAAGTCACAGCGGTGAAGTCCAGGGCCTGTGTAAAAAAAAAAGGGAGAGTGGAGTGTACCACCTGTGAGAGAAAGAAGAGAAGAAAAATAGACAGATAAGAGCGAAGTGAGAGTTTCATTCATCTGGAGTTGTTTTTCTTAGTCTGTCTCTAGTGTGCAGCGGATATTTTTAATCTCGAGAATTTTTATAACCTATTTTATATAGTAGACTTGTTGTAAACTAAGTGTGACGTGATTTTTTCCTTTGATTTGTAAAAGGTTTCCACATAAAAAAGTTATATTCCTCCTCTTTCTCCCACATTGTGTGTTTGTGTACATTCCTATCCGTCCGGTCATTTACCCCAACAAGCGGCACGAAGAGGAAGAGGAGCAGCCATGGGTGAAGGCAGAGTAGGAGCCCGGGAGAGCTGGGTCGAAGGAGTAGAGGAGGGCGCATGGGTTGAAGTAAAACCCAGCTGTCGTCGCTAGAGTTATTATCGTCAACCGCTACCGGAGATTGCTTCAGAGCTGCTCTACCATGACCGACGCCGCCATCACTTGTACTGAATCGCTATTGGACGAAGGCAAACCAGGCGCGCAGCAGAGAGAGGGAACCATGGCCAAGAGAGAAGGGAGGCAGAGGCGCGTGAAGCGCACGTGGCAGAGGAGAGAAGAGCTCGATTTGGGCATCTCAGAGTATCTTTTTGACAAATCTGTTTGGTATGTGATCGAGAAAAATATCTTATAACTCTATCCTTTGCCTGATTTCGCATTTGATAATATTTTGTTTCAATGTGGAGATTTTTAGTTCGTGTGTGTACTTTTAACTAGTCTGTTCATTTTTCCTATGCATGCATAACAATTTAAGCGGTTGTTTAAGGATTTTATTCTATTTCTATTGATATTTTGGGTTTTGTCATTTTTTGAAAAAAATAAATAAATTTTGAATACTGTGTATTTTTATATCAGTATGTGTATCAAAATAACTATGAAACTTCATTAGGCTATACATTTTCGTATGCATGTACCGAGGTTGTGGTTATTACCTTTAAAATTTTTATTGGATATTTTGGCTAATTCCTGACAGGAAGATTTGTTATTGAAAATCTCTTTCCATCACCAAAAAATGTTTAGATGTAGTGACCCTCTCCTTTGAATGATTTAATTTGATTTTATAATATATTCAAACGTCTTAATATATCTGACAATTTAAAAAATTACACCCAAAATTACTGGTGTCAAAATATAGTGAGCAGTCTTACTTATAGAAGACAAAGTATATAGATAGCCTAACATGATAGCCTTACTTGCATTTCATTTAGCCTAAAGTTATCGGGGCAGGAGTAACATTTTTCGCAAGTTAGTTATTAAGTAATCGAAACTCAGATTTGATACATGTTTTGTATTTTTACACAGATTTGGATATTTGGATTTAGATTTTAGATTTGGATTTAAGATTCATCGGTTTTGCCCACAAATGAGTTTTGGTATGTCTCATACGCTTAATTTTAAATATATGTTTTGATTTGGACCTTTAGATGATTTGTTATAATACTATTTCAACTTTTGTGTATATGATTGGATTATCTGATATTAGATTTTTACACCAGATTACGAGTTGACCGGGCCATAGATTTGGATTTAAATTAGGCTTTGGATTGGACATCTGTTTATTAAAATCGGTCCGAATCATTTATATATATATATCAAGAGGACTATTTTTGGATTAGATATTTGTTTGGATTTGATATTTAATTTGAATACAAACTACCATTGGATTTCGATATTGGATTTTATTATAAATTTAATGAATTGATTTTTGTATCGACAATTTAGATTTATATTTGTTTTTTAATTTTGGTATTTATTCATTGAACATTTCTCTGATTTATTGGACCGTTTAGTTGTATATGATACTTGTTAAACTTTAGACGCATGTTTCATATTTTATCCTTTAAAAGTAGAAGGTTCGTATGTATTATAGGAGAATGGGCGTAATCAATCAGCTATTCATTTAATTTGGTATTTTTAGCTCCGTTGTGGTTTAAATTGGTATTTGATTTGATAATTAGATATTGGGCTCGATTGAATATAGGCTTATGGTTATATTTCGGGAGTAGTTAGAATATTATATTATATATTGATTATGATTATGGTTGAATTGTCACCTCCTTACAATGATTATAGAGTAGGTCGTATTTATATTATTCGGATAGTTGTCTGATGAGGTTTTATGCGAGTTTTGATTTGTCGGATTCTATATATTTAATTTATCACATCCGAATTTTGATATTTAACGTTACTTATAGAATTTATTCGAAATTTTAAATTTTATGAATAATAATTAATTAGACCTGTTAAATTTCAGATTGTGACACTTTACCCTATGGAAGTTATGCCCTGAAAGATCATGTTAGTTAATTCTTCTAACCGCTCCTCCTCAAGTTTGGCTAATCCTTTCCTTCACACTCTCCTATCCCATAATCCCCTTCAGCCAATTTTTGTTCACTCTCCTTCACCTTCTATACATGTGTTATACATGTATTGAATGCTGATCAACCCTCTCATGAAATGCCTTATCAACCTCCTACAATGCTTTGGGTTTTTAGAAGTTGGACCCCGTTAGGGGATCTGCCCCTCACAATTACAAAAGATGATTCTTCATATTTGCATGAAAAATGGTATGAAGTAGAGGACAGAAAGATGGGAAGTTCCTCTCATCAAATTTCTTAATTATCATTATGTGTCTTATTTCTTGGAATTGTCATGGTGCAATTAGGAAGGGTTTTAGAAGTGAATTTAGGGAGTTTAAACATATGTCACAATTTGTGTTAGTTGCCATCCCAGAGCCGTGGGTGAGTGGGTCCAAAGCTAGTAAGATTATTGGCCGCCTTGTTTTTTGTAGCTCTGTTATTAGTGAGGCACGAGGTTTTGTTGGTGGTATTTTCTATGAAAGGATGAGAAGCTTAGGATTGATATGTCATCCATTTTTGATTGGGTTGTTCATCTTCTCATCAAGGATGATCTCAACAAATCCTGTTGGGTCCTTTCCACTATTTACACCAGATCTCAATTCCAAAAATGCAAGGAGCTTTAGCAAGACCCGGAGATCATGGCTCTTCTTGTCTCTCTTCCATAGTGTGTCCTGGGAGACTTCAATAATATCCTTAGGTCTGATCAAAAGTAAGGGCAAAAAAGCTTGCTAATGTTGGTAGTTGCCTCAAACTCAAAACTTGGTTAGATTTTTGTGGTTTTGATGATCTTGATTTTAAAGAATCTGCATTTACTTGATGAAATATGAGTGACCCTCCAATTTCTATTTGAAAGAGACTTTGATAGAGTTTTAGCTTCTGCTGAGTACAAGTGCAAAATATAGTCGAGCTTGAATACCAATCTAAGTAGGATCTTTTTCGACAATTATCCTAGTTGCTTGGATACCAAAATCATTACTTGTGCACATTCCTCTCGTAAACAATTATGTTTTGAGGCTATGTGGCATCTCCATCCAAACTATAAAGAGCATGTCAGCAATGCCTGAATCTCTATAATAGGGTGTTGGATGTGCAAATTGGATATACTCAAGAGACAAACTTATGTTTTTAGGACAAGAATCTGTTTGGTAACTTGAGCTATGAGAAAAGGAGGCTCTCCAAGCAGATTAAAACCGTGCAAGAAACGCTTGTTAGAATTGATTCCATTTAGCTCAAGAGAGTTGAAGTTGGTCTAATTTATTAGTGTTAGGGTCATTTTTATGATTGGCATATTCCGTGACCATATATAATCATGTGTCAATGTCAGACTGTGTTTCGTCAAAATGTTGTATCAACATATTCCCGTGGCTGCGGGTTCCCGGATCAACATATGCACCACACTTGCCTCTCGCCTGCCACCCGCTCGAGCCAAAATTCCCATACCCATACGCTCACCATGCGCTTAAGTTGCGCTCGAGCGTAAATTCCAGAAACCTCCCGCTCGCTACTCGCCTCCTCCACGCTCGAGCGCTGCGGCAACAAGACAATTTTTTGAACAGTTTTTTGTGTCCTCTATAAATAATTGTCTTATGTTTTTGAAACCTAAAGTCCCCTGGCAGACTTGTTTGGAGCGCCTACTTGAGAAAAACCTAATTTTTACTTCATTAATCTTACTCCATTGGAGAAAACCAAAACTACAACATTGTGCTCCATGTTCTAACGGGTTTTCTCAGCATTTCTCCTTATAAATCCATCACCTCTACCCTTCTATCTTCATCGGTGACATTAGTATGTTGAAGAAGGGGATCCGATCGTGTTTGGTAATTCAAGTGGTACAAGAGAAAAAATTGACGTGAAAACCGAAAGGCGTCTGGTTCCGTTGCTGTTGGCAAATCCAGGTTAACGCGTTATTACCACCCGATCTGTAAGATGATTTTTATAGTACATTTCTTCCCTGGCCGTTGAAACCCAAAGGATTTTTCTCGATTACCGTGGGTATCGGGTTTTTCCTTCATCATCAAAAAGCTTGTCTTATTATTATTATTATTACTTTATTTTTATGCTCATATCGTTTGTAACATTTAGATACAAATATTCTTTACATTTATTGAATATTTGATTATACACTACTTCCGCTAATTTATTGAGGGGGTCAAAATATTTATTGTGTAATTTGGACCGAAACGGTTCTCTCAATTAGTGTAGAGCTATTCTTGATAAGGAGGACTTGTTCTTGTTCTAGAAGTTTAGACTTGACTGGCTCATCCAAGGAGAAATGATTACTAAATTTTTCTTTGCTACTACTTTTAATAGTAGCAAAACTAGGCGTATTGTGGGCCTGAGGAATGGTGAGGGTGACTAGTGCCATGATAATGAGGAGCTCCACCCCAGTTAGATATTTTATCTCCCTATTTAGTGACCTAAATTCCCAATTTTAATTGGAGTGTCCGAAAAGATGGCCTAATATAGATAATTTGGATTTGGCTAGCCTAGACTTTACCCCTTATCTACAGAAGATTAGAAACACCACCTTCTATATTGATGTGAAACAGGTGTTTTATGCCGTGTTCAAACGCCAAAACTTGTTCAAGGTAGATCAACTGATCTATGGTTATAGCCGCATGACATTGAAAATATATTGTGGCAGATGTTTTTTGGAAGGGATGAGAGTCTTGTATGAATATTTTCCATGGGATTTGATTGTTTATTTCTTGAGTTAAGAGTTGGCATTCAATTATTGCTAGAGGTTACATTTAAATGCCAATGAACGAGTTATTAGCAGGAAATAATACTCTTTACTTGTTTCAGAGATCTTAATGGCTTGGATCATGGAATTACTCAATTGAGAGATAGTTTAATAGAGAGTAGTAGCCAGTGTGAGTATAGCGTGTGAACAAGCATTCAAATGCTAGGGAATTAGAATTTTGTTTCGATCTAGATTTTTAGTGTAAGGTTTAGGATAGTTATTCCAAATTTATGTCAAGAGTATAGTATAATAGTGGACCAATAGGGTGCCACGTGTCAAATACTTAGGATACTCAGGGTGTCTTTTCTTTTTTCTTTGATCATTGGTACATTTCTTTGCCTGTTTGTTGGATACATAAGTTTATTCTTGGTATCTATTGTTGGATGAAGGAGATTATGTGACAACACTATAATTTCAAATAGTATAGAATTTGTAAAACTTTAATATAGTTTATAATTATCTGATATTTATTTCATATATTGTTAAATTGAGGTCTATATTATTAAAGAAAAGTTTATAGTATAATAAACAATGCTTGACAAAATATCAAGAGGTATCGTACTGAGAAATTTGAATTTGACATGTAAATTTAAGATAAAATATTCTATATCCTGTGTAGTATAGATCTGTGTTGGATTATGAGGGTATGAGCGTGGCATATTCTATACCTATTATGGCTTGCTTTGACGGAATAATTAGAATATTTATCATATGGACTGAATTCAATATTTGCGCGCTGAGGTTGGCAAGTATTATAAGATTATTGAGCTAGTCGTATGTCAAATTTGAAAGTATTAGTTGTCATGTGGTAGTTACCCAGTTATTGGTGGTAGGTGCATAATCGTTGGTCTATAGTGATAAAATAATATCCGAAAAATTTATTATGAGATATCTCATATAATTGTGATATCTGTTGGGATGAATTTAATAAAACTTATATTACTATTGATATTCAAATTTTATGAATCTCAATTGCATTCATGTTGTTCAATTTCTATGGAAATCCTTGAAAGTTATTTTAGTAACTCTTGAGTAGCGGTTACAATGTGATGTTGATTGCATACTATTATTACTCTTACATATTTGATATTATTATATAAGATATTTATAATTTTTGACATTATTATATCATTTACTGAATTTTTAGCTCACAATTATATTTATTGATTTCAGAGTAGAGCCAATTGATAGCACATTAGTAGAGATCGTTCATTTGATCCGGAGATTTTAGGTTGGAAGACGATTCTAAATTCCAACTGTTTTTTTCGAGAGATGGGATAATTTTTTCTATTTGATAGATGTTGAAAAGCTTGTCAGGATTACATTTTTTTGAATTTTATTTTATTATAGGCATCTATATTATCTCTCATTTTATCAAATTTGATATTATAATTAATATTTTATTTATAATTGATTCATGATGAGTATCTATAATTAAGTTTTCCACATAGTTGGTTTGGAGATTGAATTTGGTAATTCAGGTTTGAGTCACCACACAAACTATTAGGAAAAAGAATACAGTCGAGAATTGTTTAGGTAAATTTTAGGATCTTTTTATGCCAGCGTAGATTCATCATTGGTTTTCACCTTTGCTTATCATTAGACAAATTCTCCTCTTAGATTTGGATCGAATTCAAAGAAAAAACTATCCCAAAAAGTTGTGTTAGGTCATAAAATGTTGAATTTCTCACCAAAAACTATAATCATACTCTTTTGCAATTAAAATAGGGCCGTGGACATTATAATTTTTTGAGGTTTTTTTTTAAAAAAAAATTGATATTTATATAAAAATATTTAAAAATATAAATTTTATTTAAAAATATGATATTTAAATAAAAAAATATTTCTAAAAATGTTTAAAATAATAGTTTTACAGGAAGTTTCTATGCATACAAGTTTATGGTTTATTGAAATAATTTTTTAAAATTTTATATTTATCTAAAATATCAAATTTGTCATAAAAATTTAAATTTTCCAGCCATATTGGATCGAATATGATATTTTTACTCAACCATGCCTATCTAAAATCGTTATCACATCTAACTTTTTGGTTGTGTTGTCCATGGTACTTATATGTATTGATTATTTTACATAAAATTTGAGTTAGTTTAACTTGGTAATGTAAATGGTTTGATTTTAATCATATCTACGCTATCTAACTGATAACTCATTAAGTATGAGTCAAAGTATTATAATGACAATATGATCAAAATGATAATGATACTTATCTGTTATATATGGATTATGAATTCCAATGATATGATAAAATTTTAAAGTGTGCTTGCTAAAACTTGTAAGTTGATATTTTGACTTTTTTGTTAAGTTGTTAGTTGTTATCGTCCTTAAGCTACATTTGACTTCTTATATTATTATTTATATGCTAATTTATCAATGCTAATTATTTTTTTTCGGTAAAAAAAAATTGTTAGACAATCATCAATTAATTCATCAATATAACATGTAAATACAAAGTAAAATGTTGGACCATGGCGATCAAAAAATAATATTTTTACTATAAATTTAATAAATTTTATTAAAAATATAATGTGATAGTTAATGAGTACTTTTTTATATTTTATTGAATGTATCCATTATTATAAGTCATATTATTATATTTTATAAAATTATATTAGACTTATAATGGAAAGAATATTGATCAATTTTGATAAAGAGATGCCAATACGCTAATGTCATATGTGGTACAAACCTGGACTTATGCCATCAAACATCCCATCATCGTAATCCAAACTTTATCATATATACATATAATAAATATTTTATCAAATTAGACATTAATACAAATAATCGTATCGGTCATTTCGTAATCTAATTTATTTGATTATAGTTCTTATTTGGTGCGAGGATCATGTCAAAAAAATGTTTTTCACTAATATCTATTTTAAAAATAATTACATATTTAAATAATCAATAAAAATAATTAATTAAATAATGGAGTGATATAATTTATCTGTGGGGTATCTGCTGCTATAAAAATACCCCAAAATATCCTAAGCAAAATTCAAACGGTACATTTGATTATTAAAATGAAATAAGATAAGAATATGATAATTATTTTAGGAAATAAAAAAGGTTGAGAATAAAGTTAAAATTATTATTTTCACATTTAGTTATTAGAATAAAATAAGGTGAGAATTAACATTTCATTATTTAGTTTATAGAATAGTACGATGAATAATATGATAATAATATTAATAATAATAATTAAATATAATAATAAAATAATAATATTATTATTAAATAATAATAATAATATATATAAATTATCATTCCGATGTAAACGAAGCAACAAGGAAAATAACAATAATAAACGAAGAACAAAACGCCCCAAAAGCCCATAAAGGAACAAGGAAAACATCCTCGAGCGGGAGGGGAGAGAAGGAATGGCGATGGAGATGGCTAAAGCGGATTTAGAAGGGATCGACGGAGTCCGCATGACGTGGAACGTCTGGCCGCGGACCAAAGTCGAAGCCAGCAAGTGCGTGATCCCAATCGCCGTCTCTATCTCCCCGATCGGCCGCCACGCCGACATCCCCACGCTCCCTTACGCGCCGCTCCGATGCAAGAGCTGCGCCGTCGTACTCAACCCTTTCTGCCGCGTCGACTTTACCGCCAAGATCTGGATCTGCCCGTTCTGCTTCCAGCGCAACCACTTCCCTCCCCACTACAATGCCATCTCCGAATCCAACGTCCCCGGCGAGCTCTACCCTCAATACACTACTATCCAGTACTCCCTCCCCAGTTCTGTATCCGATCCTTCTTCTCCGCCGCCCGTGTACGTGTTCGTCCTCGACACCTGCATGATCGAGGAGGAGATGGGATTTGTGAAATCGGCTTTGAAACGTGCGGTCGGGTTGCTGCCTGATAACGCACTTGTAGGGTTTATTTCGTTTGGGACTCAGGTTCATGTTCATGAATTAGGCTTCTCGGAGATGTCCAAGGTGTACATATTCAGGGGCTCCAAAGAGAATTCTAAGGATCAGGTATTGGATCAGCTCGGCTTGGGCATCTCCGGCAGGAGAGCAGGACCGGCAGCGGCTAATGGGGCCCCTGTGCAGAATGGGTTCCCTAATTCGGGTGCTAATCGGTTCTTGTTGCCTGCTTCTGATTGCGAGTATACGCTCAATTCGGTGGGTTTTGGTCTTAATTACATGTTTTTGAGGTGTTGGATTTGTTTTTTTTTTTTTTTTTGGGCGGGGGAGTCGAATGAATGAATCAATGTTGAATTCTGCTCATTTGAACAATATGAACAGTCCTGGATATTATGAACTGGGTTTGGGGTTTGGCAGTGCAGGGCTATTGCTTATAAGCTTTTGGTTTTGTGCTGAAAATTTTGAATCAATGACGTGTAAAGATGATATTTTGGGGATATAATTGTCATAACATGCCTTATACTTGCTGTGACTCATTCGATTATGTTAAAATATGGTAATAGGTTCTGAAAACATTTAACCGATGCAGTAGTGGCTCTTTTCAGAATGACCCACTGTTTGAGATTGAATTAGGATCAAGAGTATGGGAATCATATATGCTGTGGTTTGTGTATTTTAGTTGCTGGATGAGCTACAAACGGATCAGTGGCCTGTTCCTCCGGGTAATAGGGCATTGCGGTGCACAGGTGTCGCGTTGAGTGTTGCAGCGAGCTTACTTGGAGCTTGTTTGCCTGGAACTAGTGCTAGGATTATCGCTTTAGTAGGTGGTCCCTGCACAGAAGGACCTGGCACGGTATGTTTCTTTTGCACTATCTAAGATCCTGCTCTTGGTCTGTGCTAATACACTTCGATGAACACTTATGATGTTTCTGTACTGTCCATTTCTAAGATGCTGTCAACATGCCTTTATGGGATATGCTTCCATTGCATCTACATATTGCATTGTGTTGCATGGTCTGGAGTTGCGGTATGAAGCTTTGGCAAATGTAGGTTGTGTTTTATCCAAGAAGTCATTTTCAAATTTCATTGATTTTAGCTCTACGACTGACATTGTTGTCGTGTATTTTGTGAAATACACATTGTTTTGTCAAACGTTGCATAATTCTTAAACTCTGACATGCAAGTGATTGTGATAATGTTGCATTTTTCTCATGGCATCAACTGTAGCAGAGTAAATCTTGCAACTGGAGGATTGTGAGGTTTATGTTGTTGAGCAATATCATAGGTTCATGCGTGACAACATATCTACTTGAATACATTTTCTCAATGTTGTTTTGGATGTTACATCCTATTTCTACCATGCCGAAGGTGAAGTTTTATTGTTCTGGTAAGTACATTGATATATTTTTGAAGGGGAAATGGAATTTTCATCTATATTTAGCATGTTTTGTTGGGAGGTTGGGGAGAGAAAGTTATATATCCAAATAATTAAACCCTTCTTTGATATGGTCATATCTTGTTAAACACAATTGAAACAGTTGTCAAAGTGGGATGAGGACAAATTCTTATTGTTTTGAATTCTGTATTTTTTATTTTGTATTTTTTAATTTACAGATTGTATCAAAAGATTTATCTGAGCCTGCACGTTCCCATAAAGATCTTGATAAGGATGCAGCACCTTATTTTCAAAAGGCAGTTAAATTTTATGATAACCTGTCAAAGCAGCTAGTCAGCCAGGGCCATGTCTTAGATCTTTTTGCATCAGCGCTCGATCAGGTCTTTACTGTATGCTGTCTTGATTCTTGAGTTCCTTACATGACAAATGCATTACAGGGGATTGTCCACTCTCTGGAATATATAATCCTTCTTGCTCTGATGTGGTTGCAACAGATTATGAGGAGATGTTGCTAGTTTTTATAATATTGTTCATTAGTAGAGTAAACTTTGTTTTGTTGATTTTTCTGTCACTGAAAGAGTTAATGTGACCCTTAGGTCATCATCAAAAGTGTATTCATCATATACAGTAAGATTCATGGATTGACTTGAGTGCATTATGATTTTCAAGGTAGGAGTCGCAGAGATGAAAGTTGCTGTTGAAAGAACTGGTGGCCTTGTTGTGTTAGCTGAGAGTTTTGGTCATCCTGTATTTAAAAATTCATTCAAACGTCTTTTTGAAGGAGAACAATCTCTTGGTCTTAGCTTCAAGTAAGTTGCTTATCAATGAACAAGCTGGACTTTCTATTAGTCATCTGCTTTACATGTTACTGTCTTATTGTCCAATTTACAGTTCTCTCAGTGAAGAACTAAGAAGCTTTCCACTTAAACTCAGTTAACTATCATTCAGTTAACATCTGTTCCGGTGCCTCCATTCTTGTGATCTAGATTAAGTTGATCTAATTTTCTTGTTGCTTTAATCACTCAGCATGGAGTTTCCTGGATGAAATACTGGCTATATATTTTCCCCCTTTTCTTTCTATTTTGACAAGTAAATGATAATTCAAAGACAGATGCCCATGGATTTTCAGCCCATGCACAAGCAAGGGTAGTGGTCTTTAAAGGTGGAAAAGAATAATAAATTGATTAATGAGCCTAAAACAATGTCTGGATACAAATCTAAATGCAAATGCAGCCATCCAACAAATAACTAGTTCTCCTTAAATGAACAATCTGTCTTGTATACAGGTGTACAATTTGAAAAAAAATATATATATTTATGGCTTGAATTGAGATTCCCTTTCCATGAATACTCACGTCTTTCCCTTCATATGCGTCTACAGAGGGTCATATTTATCATCTTCAAAACATGTAGTAAGTATTTGTTTCTCCTCCTAATCCTCCGAAGTCTATTTCCCAGTTGATTCTTCATCCTCCTTTTCCCAGTATTTGCATATGTTCCTTAATTTTCTTTGGAGAATCCACTATTAGTTTCTTTTGAGATAGTCATCCTGCAAAGTACTTTACCTTTGAAGGTACTCCAGACCCCTTATTCCTCATGAGTAAGTAATCAATCCATTTTGTTACCCTCCAACATCTGTGGACACAAAATCTCTGAATTTTTATCTGACTTATTCCTCCTTGGAAAGGAAGATCTAGAATAAACATATCAAGAAAGTGTTGAACAATCTCTTCCTCTTCTTCATTAAAATGTTTTTGAATTCAACATTTCACTTTTAGGGACATCTGGATAAACTGTACACCTTGTCTATTTTGTACACCACTTTTGGAATCAGATTTGAGTCTTGTGTTCACAACTTGCATATTCAATCACTAGCAAAGCATGTTGATTGCAAGATACGACTTTATAAAGTACCATTTCATTTGGTTTCTTAAAAATCATATATACAGTACTAGTTGACTGATAAGTCTGAAGTTCTCACGTGCCAATTTACAAAGGAGAAAAATTGAAAGTGGCATTTCTAGCTCCCTATAAAGTGGTATACTAGTGTAGTCGTGTGACTAGTGGGTACAGTTCATATTGTCCTCCTTAATCATATCAAAGCATCTTTGAAAACAAACAATTGTAAAGCAAGGTTTGGAAATTTATTCTCCTTTAGCCTCCTAGTTGCTTCCCACAACTCCTGTGAGTTAAAGGAGTTTGAAGCAAACTATCTGAAGTTCTCTCTTGTACTAAAGCTTCCTCCCAGTTTATATTTAAAGGGATGCGTCTATTATGGTCGTGAAAGCCTGACTTCAATGCGTGACTTTTTCTTCAATTCCTATTGTTCAAAGATCTGAAGATTACACACCCATTTTTTGTTTAACAGAATGGTTGTTTTGACCCAAATGAAGTATTGGTCACCCTCAATGGATCATTATTGCCACCTTGAGCCAACTAACCCAACATAACTTCTTTTGGTGCATATGTACAGAATGGAAAGCTTCCTCCTACGGTCCTGGTCAAAATGGTTGGACACTGACCACTAACCTGCATCCTATATATGTCAGACATTCATGCTTCATTGAAATATTCCTCCAATTTTGAAGTAGCGAATAATCTGTATGTTGCTCACAAACACAAAATATACCACCGTTAGCACAAATATACTTCCCTTCTTAAAAAAGTAACACCACTGGATTATGGTTTGTGACAGCTGGGAAATTGTCTAAAAGATACCAATATCCTTCCATCTGCTTCTTTCAGATGGAAACTTGGCCGTGTTAAAGTCTCCTTTCAAATCATGTCTCCCAAGTCCTCTCATAAATCCAAACTCAATTATCATATCTATTGAACACTGAAATGTAATAAACCTTCAAATATCAAACTAGACGATAAACTGATTAAATTGGCCAGATGTAGTGCATGACTAAAACTCTACTGGAGTTACCTACTGATGGTAAAGAGCTCGCTTTTGACCCCTTTTTTTCTTGACACGTTAGAGATGACATCTACTTCAAGTTTTTAATGGGTTCCATTTTAATATCTTGAAAGGCTGCTTAAATTTTATATTTGCCACCTATTTATTACTTCCCCATATCTTGAGGTTCAATGTGTTAATTGATTAGAAGTCAGATTTAAGGATTCAAGATTAGTGTTTAATATGGCTTCATGCCAGTTATATGTTAACTTCTGCTATTATCTACATTCAACATACTGTCTAGCAAACATTATCAAAGTGATCTAAGAATTTTATTTGATAACTTCTTTATTTAGCTTGCTTTTGAGGTGTATGTGGATCTTATGTGCTTTGTTTTATCCTGTCTTAACTATTTCTTCATGTTTTAGTGGCACACTTGAGATCAATTGTTCGAAGGACATAAAAATTCAGGGCATCATTGGGCCTTGCACCTCGTTGGAGAAGGTCTGTTTCCTCTTTTTGAGTGTGGCATGTTGGTGCCTACAATCATCCTTTTTTTGTTAATTTTAAGCCAAATTCTTTATAAAGTCAGACTTGATTTCTAGGTTAGTAGATTGTTGGTGAATAAGTGTTGGTTGTTGAATTGACACAGATCTCGTTAATTCCTTGCAGAAAGGACCTGCTGTGGCTGATACAGTCATTGGACAGGGGAATACAACATCATGGAAGATGTGTAGCCTTGATAAAGATACTTGTTTGACTGTTTATTTTGATATTTCATCTAGTGAACACTCAAATCCTCCTGGAACTTCAAATCCACAGTTGTACCTGCAATTTCTTACAAGGTATTATGGAGGGTTTGCATAGTTGTTTCCTGTATGCATAGCTAAATCTGTTTGCTTCTCTCTTTTGTTAGCTTGGATTTTAATGTTCATGTAATTTGCTGCAGTTACCAGAATCCTGAAGGGAAATTGTTGCTTCGTGTCACAACTCTCAGCAGAAGATGGGTAGATAGTGTTGTTGGTTCGGAGGTAGGTTATTTGCAGTTTTCATATTTTAATTCCCTCTTGTTGGAAAAACAAAGTCTTTACGACCTAACAATAAGTTATTTGAGGTGTTTGAAATGATGAGTAGTACTGAGATATTTTTTTATTAGAAAATAGGTTTTTATGGTTTCTCTTTCTTAAAAGTACAAGGTCATTTTTCTTATGCCCAATATTTCAAGTTGTGATAATATTTGTATGATTATCATGATTGTTTCTTTTTTTTAATTGGTTGACATTCTGAGAAGAATTTGGTGACACATCTGAAACCTAAATGTATGTAGTTCACCAGATTTCATGTCACCAGAAGTGTACACGTATTAAATTATCCTGTATTGATATCTGTCACGAAGTTGAATACTGCTGCTTGTTGCCGATTTTGTTAAGTCCCTTCTATCTCCACTATGCACTGAAAACAACTTTTCAGATTCATGTCATTGTACTTGTTTATAGCTCATGAAATTTTGTCTAACAATGGTTAGCAAATGATTATGAATCCTGACTAATACTCTGGGTATATTTGTGTACTTCTAATAGCTGTTGAATTTCTTGTCACATGTTTTAATTCTTTTTGAGATTGTCTTGGGTTTTTAGTTTGTTTTAGTCCTCTTATTTTGTTTTATGGAAATTTGCTTCTGAATTGGGAATTCTTTATTGAACAGAATGCTGACACAGAATAATATTGTTTGCAGGAATTGGTACAAGGATTTGATCAGGAAACTGCAGCTGTAGTGATGGCTAGATTATGTTCTCAGAAGATGGAGTGGGAGGTATGCTTTGTTTCACCTTCCATCTATTTCGACCTTTCTATTTTCAATTTAAAGTATCACTAGTTGTATTGATGGGGAACGTGTATGTAAGCTGAAGGCCAAGCCTCCTTTTCTCAGCAATGCCCCTTGTTCCTCCTCTTTACGACTTCCTCCAAAATCACCCCCCCTCTCTATCTCCTCATCCCAACCACCTATATCCAGAAACTCCTTTAATCTACTACATTCAGATGTGCAATTGCACCTAATTGTCATTAGATCTTCCCAGAAAAAAAGTACCTCGGTACTGATAATGTGAGGCCTTAGAGAAGGATTTGTATTCTTCTAAACTTAACAATCCCATAGTTCCCACTGAATTTTTTATCAAAAAAGATGCAGTTTCCTGATTCTCTCAGAGCAACTGTAGAATGATCTTTCTAGATTGAGATTCCAATAATTTCCTACTTATCTCAGAGCCAGTATAGCTTTTGTGATTGAGTCTTTTGTGACCCATTTTTACAACTTTAATGTGATGTTTTTCCTCCCTCTTATTTCTTCCATCTTTTTCCTTCTTTTTCCATGCCATTGCTCCTCGGTGTTCTTCACCTGAATTTTTTTATGTTTCTTGCAATATCATGTTCTTAATCTGTCAAATAATGAGTATGCCCGGTTTATGACGGAATTTCTCATTGCAGGAGGGGTTTGATGCAACCCGGTGGTTGGATAGGAATCTTATACGTCTTTGTTCCAAATTTGGGGACTACCGGAAAGATGATCCAGCATCTTTTACATTGAACCCTTGTTTTTCATTGTTCCCTCAGTTTATGTTTAATTTAAGGAGATCACAATTTGTGCAGGTAATGAGTTGTGGAGCTGTATTCATTTTGCACAACATTTATGCATTTGGCATGCATTTAAGATTCTGATTTTTCCCCGTTGCCTTCCTCCAGGTCTTTAACAATAGTCCTGATGAAACTGCCTATTTCCGCATGTTGTTGAACCGGGAGAGCATTAGTAATGCAGCTGTCATGATTCAGCCTTCGCTTATATCCTATTCATTCAATTCTCCACCATCTCCAGCATTATTAGATGTGGCCTCTATCTCTGCTGATTGCATACTCTTGCTGGATTCATATTTTAGTGTAGTTATATTCCATGGGATGACGATAGCACAGTGGCGTAACATGGGCTACCAAAATGATCCGCAGCACCAGGTGAACCATTTTGTCTGTCACTTTGTAAATTTATTTTTTGTATCATTCTCCTGATGGAACATATCTAAGCTGTTCAGTTATCTCAGTACCAAAATGACCAACTTTTCTATTTTCTTTCATTTTTTCTTGTCAAACAGTTTTTTTGGCATGCTGTATCATGCTTATTGAAGGGCCAATAAATTCCTTAAACTTTTAAGCCATCATCAATTCTAAATGAGTTTCACTGATCTTAGTGATAGCATAGAATAATGACCGAGTAGCAGTAATATAATTGCTGGATAGCTCTTTCCGTTTTGTCTTGGGAAGGTTAAGGTTGATAGATGGTCTCAGCATTTAAGAAGACTCTCTCCATTTAAGTAGATAATAGTGATTTGTAACTCCTGATGCTTTCCCCTTCTCTGCCCCCACCCACCAAGCCCCCAAAAGAGCGAGCCTAGTTGGCTGGCTCCTGTTGCTCACTGTCCAAATCACAATCTTACTGTGTCTGCTTTATGTATCCCAAAATCTTTTGTATGGTGCATGAATTTTGCCCCTAGTTGGGATTTCCAACATGCCCTTCAATTTGTATTGAACAGATTGTTCTGCAAATTCTGCAAATGTCAACCAACCAAATGTGCAATGTTGAATAAAAGTTCTATCATATAAACGTCCAAGCATCTCTTACTTCGCCCTTTAACATCTCAGTTCCCTTCTTTTGGATAAGTTTGCGTATCTTTATTTTGGAAATGTCTCTATGCAAAAGGTGGTCATTTTCAATCCTTTGTGGTGCATTTTATTGCTGAGGTCTCTCTGGGGATGTCAGCCTCTGAGACATGTGTTTGTTGACCTTTATTGATTCAGGCTTTGTGCACTAGAATTTTGCAGGAAACTGAGTCCATTGTTACTGAAAAATACCGAGGACTTTCTTCTTGCTGTACATTATTTCATTATTTGTGTATTTTGATTCAGCCAAAGATAATGTAGTGTGTATTTCCTGAACTGTTCAAGAGATCCAGCATTTTTCATGGGCATGCACAGGCATGCTATATACAAGCACTATGTCTTCACCAGGGCAGGAAGTAAATGATGGTTGTATATGTATATGCATTGAAGTTTTGTTATAGCAATTTCTAATTATTGTAATTTTCTTGTGGACACAGTTGAAAACTCATTATAAATTAAAAGATTCTCTTTGGCTAAAACTTGTTGCATGCTTTTATGTATTCCAATTCCCTTGAAATTTATTCTTGCTTTCAGCTGTTTGCACAACTGTTGCAAGCTCCAGAGGATGATGCTCAAATTATAATTCGTGAACGCTTTCCTGTCCCCAGACTAGTGGTCTGTGATCAGCATGGCTCGCAGGTTAGTAGATTCATAAAGCCGAGTTTGGTAAATTTTTTATCCAATTGTCTGACATTGCTCTGTACTATTTCTTACTTTCCGGAATCCATGAGGACGGTTCAATGTAGATGGTTTCAATTCAAAAGCCAGAACAGATTATGAATGTCCTTTCACCCCATCTGGTTTTCACCTATCACTACTGCAGTGCTATGTTGCTGGCCTATAGATTGCAATGTCTTGCAACAACTTTAGTTAAATAATCTTACGTCAAACGTCATCCTTAAATGCAAATCTATTATTCTTATAATGGTTACCATCCATTCTTCCAATCAATATTGTTATACAACACTGCCTGATTTCATGGGCCACTCGCGGCTAACTGGGCCGTGTTAGGCACGACATGGGACCATTAAGTTCTGGCTTAGCATGGCACATGAGTCGCCTATGCTAGATTGTGCCATGCTGTCTGGGCTGTGCCAGATACGGCATGGAATAATTTATAAAAAAAATATTTTTGATAAAATATAATTAAAAAATAAGATATAAAATAAATACACCAAGTGTTATGAAAAAATACGTCATATTTTTGTTATTTAGTCAAAAATTCAATGTTACAATTTACAAAAAAAAAAAAAAAAAAAAAAGAGAAAATGTATCTAATAACTCATTCATTTTTAAGCTCCACTTACATTTCCAATTATGCAGCTACCGCCATTTCTATTGTCATTTTCATCACTGGAACCTAAAATGTTCAGATTATTTATGCGATTTTTTTGCATTTAACCAATTCTTGAGGGTACACATTTCTATTATTTTCGATGTCATCCTACCTTTTTCATCAACTACTTGCCCTTCAGTGCTGGAGGCTAACTTGGATGATACTTTTCTTGCTAGTAGAGTTAGGAGATCCATGTTGAGTCCATACCAAAAAAAGCAAATCTCGAACCACCTCTGCTACTGCTTACCTCTGTTGCTGCCTATGCTTACTTTTGCTATTGGATTGGATAGTTCTGGTATTGATTGTGGACAAATGTACATTCCATACAAGTTGAGATGGACTTGTACCTTCATTTTTTCTGTGCTGTTGGTCATCCCTATATTGGCGTAGAATTCTTCAAGATAAATACACATCCCACTTGATGATTCATCTGGAAATTTATAATTGTAATGAGACAACTAGTGTTTAAGGACTTCTCCAATATTTTAATTTTTTTTTTAAAAAATATATTAAATGTAATATTGTTGCATCCATGGTTCCGAATTGTACGACGGGTTAGGGAGCTGCTTGATCTTCCCGGTGGATCAAATTGGAGCAGGGCTGATCCCTGTACTTGTTAACATGGGACCTGCACAACACATCTAAAATCGAGAAATCAAAGCAATACTGGAATTTCTCTTACCGTATATTCTCTAATGTTTAAGTCAAAAATATTTCTAAAAAACTAGAAAGATGTTAGGAGGATGCAATGAATGCATAGATGTGTATAGAGGTGGATTGAGCATTTGTATGCGCTAGCTGAGAGGCGTCTTAGAAGTGCGCCCGCTGAGGGACGGTTTGGAGGTGGCTTGTCAGGGGGCGTCTTGGAGGTACATTTGTCATGAGGACGTCTTAGAGATGCGCCCGACAGAGGATATCTTAGGGGCGTCTTGGATGGACAACGTCCTGAAGGGATGACATTTCCTTGGCTGGAGGGCTTCATGGGGGGCCTTCTGAAGGGAGAGTCCTACCTATCAAGGGCTAGCCCATTTTTCCTCTCTTTTTTCTTCCTTCATCCTTATATCCTTTTTTCTTTTTGGCTGCTTCCTTTTTTCTCCTCCCTTCTTCCGCTAAGATGAGAATATTTATAAAATTGGAGGGTGGTAGTCCTTATCCAGTAACAACCGCCTTTAGATAAAGCGAAACAGTTGAGCAGTTCCTCTTTTTGGTCATGGGCCGTTCTGATTGGACTGACGGGCTTACAGATCTACCATCTAGGCCGGCCAGGCCGGTTGGGGCATTTTTCAAATCCTGAACCCCATTTTTGTCCTTTTCTCGGGTCGAGTATGCCAAACCGTTCAAATATCGATGAATATGTTATTTTTAATAAATTTGAATATTTACTTAAAATTATTTTTCTAAATTTTATATTTACCTCTATCACCAGTTTATATGATGAAAATTATAGTCATTCTGATAAAACATAAAGTTGTCAGTAAATTCAACAATTGGCTTAACAATAAATTTTATATTGTATAATGGATATCTACAAGTCTGTTAATACTAACATAAAATATTTCTAAAAATTGTTTAATCAATTCAATTATCTTCCAATTGGCATCTGTAATCGGCTTGATCAATAAGATATTTTTGTTTTCAAAGATGGTTAATTAGAATGGAAAGGATATGCGATATCTAATATCAAGTAAGTAGAGTTCCATCGTGTTGTGTAGTCAATCTTTATTTTCTTGTAGTTGAGTTTGCTCAGCCTAAATAATAATTTAAATTGCTACCCCAGAAAAGATGTTTTGATAAATAGAACAATATTTTTTAATTTTTTTCACATAATGAAAAATAAATTATAAAACATCTTTGACCCAAATGTTAATAAAAATGATATGCATATTTTGTATGAAATAATATTTTATATTCATTTATAATAGTATTAATTGCTTTAAAAATTGCAGAAATAGTGTGTGGATTTAAAACTTTAAAACCAATAATTCTTTTTCATATCTAATTTTCAAAAATCTAAAGCATGATAATATAAATATAAGATAAGTTATTACATGATGACCATACATTACTAATTAAAAAAATATAAGATTTCATTTTTATTAATTTTGAAATTGATTCTTGTTTAAATTGTAAAAAAAGATTGATTGTACACCTTTAATAGTATATTTAGATATTTTTACATATTTGGGCTATAAACAGTTTCTTTCAAACCTATAATGTTTTACCATAAAAAAAAAGGTTCTTCAAATGAACAATTTATTTTGTCTTCCTTTCCCAATTTGGCCTTTGACTGTATTGAAAAACTCCTAATCCTATACCATTGAAAATGTTAGTTTATTTTGAATTGATAATAATCGTTACCTTTTATATTTTTTATATTTCATTTTAAGTGTTTAGTTTCTTTAAAACTTTCACAAGTATATCCTTTTTTATATTTTTACAAATGACTCGTTTCTGACCATTAATTAATTGTGTTTCAAAATGTTGCCATGTAGTATATGAGCTTATCTTAGGGGCGGCCAAATCTCAGTGTAGTGGTATTTTGAGTAGGTTGCGATTCGAGCTTCTTCAGAATTACTATCAATATATGATATAACCGATATGAAAATATCAAAATAATTTTTCAAATTCTTTTTCTGAAGAAAAATTATATGCATTCTAAAATAATAATGTTAATATATAAATTATGGATAAAAATTAACAATAATAATAAAATTATATGAGTATCACTTGTAGTAGAGTGAGAGAATAGAGAGTATAGAGAGAGTAGAGAAATTGCATGTAGAGGTGAGGGGGGTAAGGGTATACATAGGTTTTCCTTTAGTCTTTTTTACTAAAAAAAATTAAAGCAATGCGACCATTCCCTTAATTAAATTTATATATGTAATGTGACGGGCCGTGCCAATCATGCCGTGGGTTGGCATGGCACACGAGCCAGCCATTCCTCATCCTAGCACAGTCTACAATGTGAAGCCATGCTTGACACAACCTAACACCGTTCACATTATTCGAACCAAACCATATAAATTTTTACATAATGTTTCTCGTATTCTTATATTTTTTTAGAAATTTAGATAAATTTAGTTTGAATTTTAGCATTGTAAAAAAATTAGAAATCCCATCGTGAAAGTTGGGACATTCCAATATATACTAATATCAAAAGTCAAAAGGTCTAAAAACCTTTATATGGGGAAATGAATTCTTAAAATCTTTTTCCATATCTGATTATTGTCTTGTTACTATTGATTGCTTGCTTTTGTTTCCACACTTTTTCTAGCAACTTTCTTGCATTCTACAAACTCAATACTAATATAAGCTTGTGCGTTGCGTCCTGAGACTGACCCCGAGCACTTAAGAGTGCTTGTGGTTTAACTTGGCTAGCGTCCGTTTCCATGGGAATTGGACATGCCACATGATTTGCTGCTATAAAAATTTGGACTGTGACACCATGGAGGGCCACAGGCGGCACAACCTATTTATCACCTTTACTTCCAATCAACAATTCATTACTTTGATGCAATTTTCACAAACACCATGTTAGTATTAAAAAAATAACAATTGTCCATTGGATAATTTTAAGAGAAACAATTTGACTGTTTAACCAGCCCATATGCCTTTAGCTTGGTTTTCAATACTCACATTGATACAACAGATTCAGGGTTCATTTGAGTTTGAGAGTCTGATACACAATTCCCTTGACCTAATTTTGAATGAGCCTCCTGTAGGTATGCTAGAGGTGCCATGCTTTGAAACCCAAGCTTAGGCGCATCTTTAACCACAATGGTCTAATTTTATGAACCTGAATCATCTGCATGCAAACATTGTCTATAAAGTCTAGGGATGGCCCTATGGTTGGCTATCCACTTGCCTAAGCCAATACCCTAGGGTGAATTCCTGCAGGCTCCCTTCCTCATTGACCTATCAAAAACATCTTTTAGGCTTGTCAGTGTAAGAGAAATCAAACTATTTAAGATGTTAAACCTGCATTTAGGTATTAGGCTGCAACTGCAATGCTGATTCAAACAAGCCTTACTGAGCTTCTTATGATTCAAACAAAGCCTTATTCTGCTTTTATCCTTGATGCTACTGCTGGCTGCTTTAGCAGACAAGCTGTAAAGTTCTATTTTCTGTCATTTAGAGGGGGGAAAAAATTACCGGTTCGATGTTTTCTTTTCCATGCTGAGCAGGCAAGATTTTTATTGGCCAAGTTGAATCCGTCGGCAACATACAACAATGCCAACGAGATGGCAGCTGGTTCAGATGTGATCTTCACAGATGATGTCAGCCTTCAAGTGTTCTTCGAACATCTTCAGAAATTGGCAGTGCAGTCCTGAGAGAATGAAAATATTGGGATGGTTACTTCTACTCTTGTATGTCACACAATCCAGCTCTTCTGTTCTCCCTTCTGGGTTTTGTTGATGAGGGCAATCAGATTGAATATTACATGACAAATTACTGGGAGTAGCTATGATTTATTGATGAGTTAGGAGGTGTTGCTCGGATTAATAATTGAAAAAAGTTAACAAAAATCATCGAATTGAAGTTATACAGGACACATAGGTATGGCAGGAATTTATTTCAAGGGTATTCGTTGCTCCTCCGGGGGCAGGCTCTAGTCAAGAAGACATTTCATCTTTTTCCCCCCTTGCAAGTCACAGGTCAGTGCTTTTTTTATATGATTTATTTTTTTGTTGTATCCTGGATTAATGTTATTCAGTTTGCACTGCGGTTGATCTGAGGAATTTTGGATGCAAGGAAAGTTGATGACAAGTTATTTTTGAATGGTATTTTTAATTTCCTCGCAAATTAAATAATGGTCATGTTCTTTCTGTCTTATTTTTAGGGCTGTATATTTTATTTTTGAAGTTATTTTATTTTTGAACCGAACATACTTTCAAAGATCTTAATACTTGAAGAAGGGTGCGGCTTCATGGTTAAGACTCCGGATTTTCGTATGCATTGAGGCTTTACAGCGGCCCTGATGTCTGTCACACTTGCTATTGCCACACCTTTATGGTGTCTGGTTGGACAGTAGGCGTTTCTTTCTGTGAAAGTAATCACGGTTGAATCATAAGGTGTGGATAACTATTTGTTTGAATTTACATGCTATTGGAGGCCTTGAATAATTTTATATAGGGTGATCTTTCTTTCTGTAGGGGTTATAAATTCAGAATTTAATCTGAGTTTATAAAGGGGCGGTGGTATTATGCATTGTGAAACGAAATTGTAATTAGGTTGCTCAGTCAAAATAAAACCGAGGCGCATGTTGATCTAAAATTGATTTCATGGATAAATCACGCGGCGCAAGCAGGGCCCGGCCTGGGGCCTTTGCCGGGTTTATGGATCTCTCTCTCCCGGCCCAAATTTAAAAAAAGGCGGAAAAGATAAGCAAATCACGTCAGTTTTAGATCTCCAGCGCTTGTTCCGCTAAACTCCAGCGCTTGTTCCGCTAAAAGGCTTTATAAATAGTCGTATATGACCACCAGAAGTACCTTCGGCGCCGAAAATTTTCTCTGCGACCTCTTTCCAAACACGAGAGGACACCTCCCCTCCGCTCAATTCGAATCCGGAACCTTCAGATCCGCCATTGACGTGCTCTCAAGGCCGCCATTCATCTCTCATTCCCCAGAATTCGGGCAGTTGCTTGTGCTTGCTCTACTTACCGATTCTCATCTCAAACGCTAATTCTCCGATCTTAATGTCTCTTATGCTCTCTCTCTCTCAACCTTTGGCTTTTTGTGTTTTTTCACAATCATATCACATTGGGATTCCCCTGGCCTGATTTTCTCCTTCCCCGATGCTAAGCCAAATATTGATCGGTTAATTGACCTCATTATTGAGCTCTGCAGCAACGATAACAATTTTTTGATTTGTTGGCGAATTTGTCACTTGGTTTTCTCCATCTCCCATGCTAAGCCAACCGTCATACGACTAATTCTCTTAATGATCCCAAACAGAATATAGAGATTAAATGTCTCAATAATCGTAAACATTTAAATAATAAGTAACAAAAATGATCAAAAAAGCTAACAGATAAAAGAAAATATGGATTAAAAAGAGTGAACTTAAAAACTCAATGGAAAATTATATTAATTAACGATTGGATGACCAGGAGGTATACATGAGAGGGAGCATGGACTGATTCTTCGTCAAGCTACGCTCAATGCAGGATAGTGCTCACTCCAATAATAATTGATACACCTTCATTGGTCATTTGTAACAAAAGCAGAGAGACATTTTATATCATGAAGGAGTAACATAGCAAGAGAAAAAATGAGAGTATAATACAAAATGGGAAAGTACAATAAAAGGGAAAAAAGGGAGTAGATTATTTTATCTTTATATATCAGTTGCTTGGTGCGTTAGTTTGTAATTATTATTATATCTGAATTTATTTTCACTATATGTGCACTGCAATATTACAGCTATCTATTTCTTCATATATTTTTTGTAAATACACTAGTCATGTTTGATCGGAAACAATAGGAGTTATCGTCTTCCACAATTCAATATGACTGTTGTTTATTTATCTAGGAGTACATTTTTATATATATAGACTCTATCTCGATAATGTTTAAACCCATAATTTTAATTTGTTTTGTTTCTTTATATATATATATATATATAAGGGTTTTTGTCATATAATTATTAATAGGATGATTGTTATGAATACTTTATATTAGCATATTTTGTGATTAGGCAATATTTATTCTAAAAATTTCCTAAGTATTAATAAAGGCACACATTAGGATGCACTCCGATTATTCATAAATGTGATATCTCTCAATATTAATGCCTAACCAGTGTCTGATGCGTGTATGTGCACATTTCAACTAGAACACTTGTGCCTGAGGTGGGCGTAAATTGCGCATGAGCTCTGTCTATCCAGAATATCCACACATCTGAGCTCAAGTCACGTATAAGCATTATTTATCTAAAATACTCACGCATGATGTAAGCCTGAGTGATGCATGTGCAATGGGGCGCAATCTTTTACTAAAACTTTTGTGCTTAATATGCACATATATGGTACACGTACACTGCAATGATACTTTTGAAAGGATGCATATTTTTGACCCACTTTCAACCTTCTTTATAAATAATTCACTTTCAAATATTTATAAGTAGATGTAGAAAATAAAAAACAATGCATAATGGCTGCAACCCCAAAGTTCTCTTTAATTAAAGTGAATATATTTTTCTTGATTGAGAAACCAAAATCATCACTCCTGAGATTAAATGCCAAGGTTTTTTATCCTTTTTTTATTATTATTTTACATATTAGCTCTAACCTATAAGCCTCCATTTGAAATATTAGAAGCATGGATATGAGGTTCCAATAATATATAAAAATTTTATAATAAGAGAAACAATACTGACAAAAAGATTAGAATGTATCTGATTTTATTGTTGAAATTAAATCTAAAAAATTTCTTGATATGAATTATAAATTGGGAGTAAGTTTGTTAAAATTTATTACGTTTATACTATTTAAATTATAAATTGATTTTATTAGTACATATTTTTTACTAATTATAAAAGTTTGAAGGTTTTTACACAATAATTATTAATTATTAGGCTTTTCTTCATCATTAAAATTTATGTGTTTTTTCTGCTCAAATTTATTTTTATATTACAATTAATTGTGAATATTGTGATTTTTATCTAGCATAGATATACTTTGTGTTAAAGTTATGAATTTCCTAGTTTTTTTAATTATTTTATCTCATCTTATGAACATTGATATGTTAGTAATAAATGACGATTTTTGACTAAGTTGGTTGATTGTTCTATTTAAAAACTTTAAAAGAGTAAATCTTTTCTATTTTCCTCACACAATAGATACTTGTCACTGTTTTAAATTAATCTATAATGATATTTAGGGTATTATTTCTAATATATCTCCTACAAATTATAAATATTTTATAACATTAATATAATATTATAGTAAATATACATTTTTTTTTTCATTCTAAATTTAAAATATTTTATCTCTTTTAAAGATTTATGACTTATATTAAAACTTAATTTTCGCTAGGCTTTGAAATGTTAATGTTAGATTTTGTTAGCGAATATATTTTCATGAATTTCATCATTTTCTTCAGCAAAAGAAGATCTTTTTCAAACATTATTGTCTATATACACATCAACAAAATGAAATTATTGAATGAAAAGGTTATCACCTTCTCAATATTGTTTAGATATTACTATTTGAATTTTCTATTCCATCAAAAATTTTAGATTGAAACATTGTTTGCAACGATTTATTTAATTAACTGGTTACCTTTAAGTACTTTGAATTTTGAAACTAGTTATTTCCCATCTATCAATAGCATATTAATTATCTTGATTTGCATATATTTAGCTATATTTGCTTTGTCCACATACCACCTTACGAATGACACAAACCTTTCACTCAATCTGTTAAGTGCGTATTCATGGGGATACAAAATGTCACATAATAGCTATGTTTGTTACAATCTTTATATGAGAATAATCTATTTTTTAAGATATATATTCTTCAAAACTAAATCTTTCTTCTCTATTCATATTGAATCATTACTTGAACTACATTTATTTATGTGATTTGATGAAAACACTCTTACTTTTAAATGATTTAAACCTAAACTTGCCTATCAAAGAAGACATTTAACAATGTCACATCCTGAGTCTGATCTTCAACTTAAAACTATACCCAATGTGCCACTGTTGGGAAACATTTCCTTTGACTTTACTCCATGATGTTGTACTAGAGTTTCTCGACCTCCAAATTGCATCAATTTTCTGCATCTTCGGCCCACATTACATTTCCCTCTATTCCTACACTTTTGTAGTATTCTAGAGCTATTAAAAATTAATGTTGGCAAGGGTCAATACAAGAGGAACTTCTGACACTTCAAACTAATCATACGTGGGGCTGCTATTCCTTGTCCTCCTTATGTTAAGCCTATTGGGTGTAATTGAATTTATTCAATTAAACTATGTTCCAACAATATTCTAGATTGTTACAAGACATAATCAGTTGCCTTGGGTAACCAACAAAAATACGGGGTAGATTATGAGGAGATTTTTACTTCAATTATAAAAATGATTCAATTTGAGTAATTATTTTTATCACAGTATTGATAGGGTATTCATATTATCAGATGAATATCACAAATGGATTTCTCCATACTGATCTCAAAGTAGATATTTAAATGACTCTACTATTCGGTTTGACATCCTTCTCATCTTCAAATATATGCAAATTAAGGTGATCCATAAATGAAGTGAAACAAACTCCTATAGTATAATTTGACAAATTCAGATTCATACTTCTCCAATTTTCATTCATATAAAACCGTTATAACTATTTTCTAGTTTCCTATAAAAAGTCTATTGAAATTATTTTTTTTATTTATATTGGTGATATTATTATTATACAAATAGACTTTGCTTTGATTAGCCATCTTCAACAATACCTTCTGGCCTTCCCTTTCATATAAAAGATCTTGGGCTTCTCACGCAATTTCTTAGGTTTAAAATTCGTACTAGCTCATCAATTATATTTTTAAATTAACAGAAGTACAAACAAAACTTGATCTCTTTAATGATATTCTTCCCAATCCAACTAAGTTTCAACTAGTTAGAAGCATGGACTATTTAACAATTACTTAACCTTGCATCTCATCTGTTATCAAACAAGTTAGTTTATACATACTTCATGACATTTATATTTAATGACAGTTCAACAAAATTACCTAATATATTAATGAATTATTTAATCGTGGGTAATTTTTTCTAGTTGGATCTATTACTGATTGGTTTATAATTCTTAACGGATCTTTAATCTCATGGAAGAGTAGAAAATAAGATCGTGTTTTTGAATATTCCACTAAAATCGAATATCGTGTTATATTTGGAAAATATTTTGAGTTTGTCCGGCTCCTTGGGCTTCTTAGTAACCTTGGCTTCAATCAATCTAATATCACTTCATTTCATACTGACAACACAATTGCCATACCAATTACAACTAATCTTATATATAATAAATGCACAAAACATATTTAAATCAACTATCATTATAGTAGAAAGGCCCTGAATACTCATCTTATTTTTCTTCCTCATATTTTAGTAAATTTTGGGGCTGCTGATATATTCTTCAAAGCCTTGACGCATCAAAGATATTAGTTTCTTTTCAGCGAATTGATACTTTTTAATCTCCGGGTATCAATTTGAGGTGGAATGGCAATAATAAATTATCTACAGATCACGGCACAATTCTCGTAATATATTATATTAATATTTTGCCTATTTAAGATGATATAATTGACTGATATTTAACCCTATAATTAAGATACAATTAATCTATCTAATAAAAGAAATCTTCACAATATAAAATATGCAATTCAAATTAAACCTACAAGGTCGTTACTAGCAGCTATTGTTGGGTGCCAGTCATTGGCAACTGATGGCTAGTCTCTGTGGTAATGTTTCAAATGCAACTACATAGGACCTTCCACAAATTTGAAAGACATCAAGGAATGGCAATCCCCATATCCCCTTAGGCCTGTTCCAGTCTATAGCCATCCCTAAGGTGAATGACTGCTCACTGGCAGATCCCAACATCGACCTGCCGTAGTCAGCATTCATCACCAGTTGCTAGTTGCTAATAATGGAGGTTGTAACATTACCGCAGAATTCAGAGTCGCCCCGTAAAATTGCTGGAGATACTTTTCCTAGGGAAATTCCAATTTGACAGACTCAGAAATAGAACCAGGCTTTATATGCCAAAAAACCAGACCAAAAATAGAGATACCTAACTGCAAATCCCAACTTCCATATCCATGCTCCCTGCAATGAGCCTAAACACACTTGCTATAAATGTCAACAGAATACGTGAACACAGAAAGTAGAAAGCCCTAGTACTTGTTCTGAGAGGAATGAAAAGAATGAACATTTCACTACTAGATCAAGATAGCTTGTCCATGGAAATGCACATCACCGTAAGTTACTGCTACTTGCATCAGTAGCTATGCATCAGTGCCCCGAAGGCAGGACATAGAAATCCTAGAATATAACGGGATTTTAACCAACCCCACAATTTCCATGCAACATGTGGGTCCTAGTTTTGCAGTTTACAGATGGGCGGGAGACAAAAGCATCCAGATCGAACTAACTTCCATCCACCCTTTTATTTTCATTGACGTTTTCTTGTCCCTTCACTGTCCTCTATCCAGGCTCAACTTGTCCCTCAAAACCCTAACTGGAATGTACAGATGAACAGCAAATAAAAGGTGCCCAGTATGACCTGTTCTTGACTTTACCCTTCTCTCTCTTGATGTTTGCTGGAAACCTTGCTGGAGAGTTCCACCATTCGTGCTCTTCCTCTCCCTTGGCAACCCTGGCTGTGGGTTCCTTGGAACTCCAATTCCCTTCCTCCATTTTGGGTGTGGAGCCATTATTAGTTATTGAACTTTCGTCTTTCCGATACACATGAGGCAGCTTCTCTTTTGGATTGGTTGGTTTTGGTATGATGTCATTGTTGGCTTCTCTCAAGAGTCTTTTCAAAGGAGCATGTTGCTGCTTACCAGTGTTCCAATTAGATACCTTGGCAATAATCTCTTCATTTCTCTTTCTTCCCAGTGAATCATTTGCCACAGGAGTAAGGGAAGGAAACCAACCAGCCTTGAGGGGAACTGATCCCTCATTCTTTGGGTTCTGTGATGTCTGGTTTTGAGATGCATCTTCCTCCTGGTCATCCCCAACCTTGGGTTCAACTAGTGTCATGAAAGATGGTGCCTCAAAGACATCAAATTCATCAGATTGCTGAAACTCAGCTGCAGTTTTGGCCTTCAAATTGCCTTCTATTTTCAGGGAAGCTAGGAAGTTGTTTGATGCAACAGCTTCAGCACCTGTGGCACCTGCAGCAGAGGTGGTTAATGCAGAAAACACTGTTCCACCAATAAAACAACAAGAAGACAGACATGATCAGAGCATGATTTATTTTCATTCTAGTGAACAGGCCAATAGAAAAACATAAATATGAGAAAGCATAATTTTTCTTCCCCGAGGAATAACCAAGCACACACATCTCAAAACACAACTAGTACGACACAAAAATAAGTGAATCATCATTATCCTTTCTCAACTCAATCACACTCTTTTTAAGAAACACACTTCATTGAATTCCAGACACCCCCCAGGCATCAAAATTAGTCTAAATTTTTGACATACTCACTACTAACCAAGATGCAAAGAAATCTAGAAATAGCTATTTAACTTAACAATCAACTTAAACTCTCTTGCAACTATAAAAACAAAAAGGTTCATCCACAATGTTCTCTATCTTTTAGTTTTCCACTTACTCTTCTACCACAAACTTCACTCGCTGACAAAAATAGCCATCTCTGCCCAAGCCCCACATGAACACGAATATAAAAGGGAGAAAAAATTCTACTTATTTGACTATAGAGACTCAAGATTCAAGAAAAGACAAACTTTGAAAAGACTTTATTAACCTTTCTTATAAACAACTTATACCTGAAACAGATTTCCAGTTGGATTCCAGGCTCCCAGTTTGGCTACTTGAATCACGCAAAACATCATTGGCTGAAACAACAAGATGTGGCTTCACAAGAATGTTATCACCTTCCACAGGCAAAAACTCATCATGAACGCTAGAAACATCAACACATATTTCTTTGGTTCTATTGTCTTCAACGGCAGAAATTTGAACAGAACCTACTTTATCTCCGTGCAGTTCCAAGTCAATAATTCCTGGCATCTCTAAAGTGAAATCCACATTAGTATCATTGTTTGATAAAGGAGTCATATCAACTGCTGCAACATTAGCATCATCCTTCAAGAAAAAATCCATATTGAAAGGATAAATGCTTTCTCCTCTGACCATTTTGTCTTCAGAGCTGTGGGTTTCTTCTACATTGTCTTCGGCAGACTCGAGATTCCTCATTTGAGAACAATTTTCCAACACATTGCCAACATCAACAGAGTCTGAACCACTACCCATAGGGCTGTGTTCATTTTTTGTCTCATGTTCCATTGCATTGTCCATCCCATCGTGGGATTCAAGGGTAATGAATTCAGACTCGGATGACTTTCTAGCAGCCAAAACACCAATCCCCTCTTCTTCTCCACACTGCACTTCCCATCCATTCGAACCAATGTCCTCAACTCCAGTCTTTCCAGAGTCACATGCATTGCTGTCTCCAAGGAATCCAATTATTTGGTTAACTTGGGGTGCAGCATAACTAGCCGGATCAGAAGATATAAAACTAGTTTCAGACAATTTATGCACAGCAACTTTGCTGCTGTCAATATAGACTGCATCACAAGTTCTGATGTCTTTATTATCGTAAGTTTCCGTGTCACCTGTGACTGAAAGGGTTTCTTGATTATCACAGCTTACCATTTCAGCACCTTTTGGCACAAATTTTTCGGATGAATTATCAGACAACAGACCAGGTTCCGGCTCGGCTGGATGGCTAACTATCTGACCTTGCTCACCCTCACTCTTGTTTGAGACAGAGTGGACTTCAACATTTCTGGATGGCAATATATCTTCACCCACCTTAGTTTCAGATTCTTGTGCAGGACTTTCTAGAGGCACAGCTTCAGCCATAGGCTTGTTCTCCGCAACTTTCGGTTTCTGTTTATCCTCCATCGAATGAACACACGTAGAGGGGTCATCTTTTGTGATGAAATTAGTACATCCACCAGACTCAGTAGAATTGATGATAGACTGATTCTCCAGTGTGATGCAATCTTTGCTGCATTCTACACTCCCAATCGCTTGGGAAGAGTCAGGGATGGCATAAATGCCCAATCTCTCTCGTTCATGGTCCTTGAAATCATTTAGCACAGTCTCAGGATGTCCTTCTAAAGGTAAATCCTCAGGCAACTTCAAGGCAAAAAAGCCTTCATCCCCTTCACTCTTTGCATTGCAATCCTCACCCTTCACATTACACTCAATGTTTTCGTACCCATCAGACGTGACAACAGTTGATTTTATCAAGGAAGTGGTTTTCCCAATAGAATCAACTTCAGCAAAGCAATAATCTTGCGTCTCCAAACCATCACTTTGTTTTCCAGTCATTTTCACCATTGCATCTGCTGATATGGAGTCTGAAGTTTCTCCATTCACCTCTTCCGCAGAAGAAACTGCTCCAGATGTTTCTGTGACAGCTTCACGGTGTATGGCTTCAGGCTCTGAAAGGTTCCCATCAGAGATTCCCCCTTCAATTTCCTTTGCATCAGAATGAAGCCTCGTTGATGTTGTTGAAGAGTGTGTCACAATCTCGCCAACTGCTAGCGCTTCTCCTCCAGTATCTAACACAGAACTTTCATCAGGATCCATTGTTGAACTGGAGGCATAATCTTGTGACATCATACAACTTTCCAGAACAATCTCACTTTTCAAATGGTGGAGATTTTCCGGCAGCATGCAATCGACCAAACTGTTTTCCGAGCATAAATTACCTGCATCTGAATATAGAAGGTTAGAAAACCCGGCATCTCATATGCTAAAAGACCACTAGACAGAGAATCCGAGAGGACTGCTAAAGGTAAAAACCACTTCATTCAAACAAAAGAGGATGCAGTAGTAACACCAAACAGTGATGTCTGCTTTGTAGTAAAAGAGAAGATAGACACTTATTGATAAAAACATTGCACATTGTAGAAAAACATTAAACCAGCAAAATCCAAGTAAAATTATAAAATATATGGAAGCTCATATGAATGTTCTATGTAGAAATGAATACTCCATTGCTTTCCTCTACATAAGATTCCATAACTAGAGTACATATTCGGAAACCTAGCCTGGGACTCAGTGACAAATTATACAAAAGGTATATCCCAACGGGCATCTTTGCCATGGATGAAGCAGTAACATCGTGACCCAGTGACTAATTGTCTTGTTGCAAACCTGACTGTTGTAGTCCAATTCAAACCCATCTAATAGTTTGCTAAGTTCAACAAAATCAAACAGAACTTGGAGCCCAAATTTTCCTCTTCCCTATTTGTACTCAAGAAAATTAGAGGGAAGAAAAGAGTAAAAATAAAATTCAGAATAAAACGTGATCAAATCCTAAATAAAATTATCCAAACATTTTCCTTTTTTGTTTTCCGACAGAGCCCAACAATCAGGGGTTTCTTGAATGTTCCTCCCAGCAATTAACCTACATACATTGATCCCACACAAAAAACGACAAAAGGTCTTTAGATCCCATCCATTTTCCAAAAATTATTACAAGCTTTGAAGAGTAAAAGCGGTGCAAGGAATATAAATGAGAGAATAGGAACAAACAGTTGCTTTTCTGTCTTAGATGCTAAAAACAAGTTTATGTCCCACTGGACAAACGCAACCGAGCTTAAAAGCATTCCTGGTCAACCAAACATTTCAGGCCATTAGCATTACAGCCCAAAACTAAGTCACTACTTCATTTTCAAAACACAACAGCACTACCAGATATGCAACTTCAAGCCAAGTAAACAGTAGATTTCTCACTTCATCTAACAACCAACTCAACTATTTACCACCGTAAAATGTGGCCAGAGGCTTCCCTGAGCTCATGGGACCTTAGACTTCTTTTTCCAAATATGAAAATTAAATTACTTCTATTGACAACCAAGCGTGTACTCCATTGATTTGATTTGACCAAAGGCTTACCAGCAACAGTGTTCTCTACAGTAAGTTGAGCGTTTTCAGTGGTTGAACTGTCGCCAAAATCGGTGACGGCATCAGAAAACACATCATCTTCCGATCTAATTGATACAGATGACCGACTACCAATCCCACCGGTAATCCTCCCACTAATAGTCCTCTCCAACATTCCTGCACCTTCCAAAACTAAGTTATCGTTATCTTCAATGCCCACATTCAACAGTCAAACATACAAAGGGGGGGGGGGGGGGGAGGGAGGCGGCGGGGAAGAGTTACTTGCGATTTTGTGGTCGTCGTCGGAGAGGTGCTCATCGTCAGAAGCATACAAAAGAGTGGTCTTCTCTTCAGAGTCGGTAAGCTTATAACCTTCAATTGTTCCGCAAATCTTTTTGTGTGCTCTTCTGTGCTTGGCGCTTGGACGTGGGTTTGGGAATGGCCACCGGCATTTGCTGCAGACATGAACGCCATGCCCCTCATGCCCTAAAACGATCATTAAATTAGAAAAACGAAAAAAAGGAAAACAGCCGTCTTAGTTGAATTCTACTTCGAAAAGTTTACAAGATTAAAAACACGGACTTATCGAAAGAAATCAAAATACCCAACGAACACTCATCTCATGATCAGGTGTAAAAATACCAACCAACAGAACCGTAAATGAGAGAGAGAGAGAGAGAGAATTCCATGAAGAAAATAATCACAGACCGGACGGAACGTTCTTCCTATGATCTTGAGTTTCCATTTTTTTGACCAGCGGGGAGAGAGAGGAGGTAGAAAATGGAGATGAATGAAGGGAGGAGACGAAGACTCGAGCGAGTCAGGGTAGAGAAATGTCCGTCTTAAGTGAGAGAGAGCGAGAGAGAATAGGACAGACTGCGCAGTGAAGACTCGATTGAAGGGAAGGAGATAGGATGAATGAGATTCACGCAGTGGCAGTGCGCCATGTGCGCTTGTTACCAACATGGCGACTGTTCTTTTCCACACTGGCTCTGATGCGGTGCGCTCGTCTATACACGGTAGTCAACATTGACCCTTTGCTATTAATATCCTGTTTGGCTGAAGACTATGTGAAGAGAAAGCAGTAGACATTAGGAAGGTTCTTTCCTTAACCAGGCACACTCCCTTGTCCGATTTTCTGTAAAATCCTAGTATAGCTACTAGCAATTGTTATTAGTTATTGGATTATATGAAATATATATAATTTTACAATTTGACACTAAGCTTAATTTTGAGCCAAATCTAATATTATTTCTCATACCAATATAATTATTGCTAAATAATTAAAGTAAATATTCAAAACATATTTTGTAAATTACTAATTAGTTCACTTTTTCAAAATTTAATAATATTATAAATTATATTATTTTTCCATTTTGATTATCTATATATATAATGTACAAGTATAAATAGGGTTAATCCACTACATTAAGATACTGCAAAGCAAAAATCAAATCCACGACAATAAAAGATTTTCTCTTGAATATATATTTTTTAGACAGTCGACTAAAAATTTGTCGACTGTGCATTTAAAGAAAAGTAGGTTTTGCCTCAAATGTCCCTTTATTCCCTCTTTATACATGTGGATCCCATTGCCTTAAAAAATGGGGCATCAAAACCTACCATGTTCATCTTGTGAATAAATACGAACTTGATTCACGAAGCAAAAGAGGGACTCTGATTGATGCCCTTTACCCTTTATTATATTAGACATATTTTTCTTATTTTTGATACAAAGTAATAATATAGTGTAAGTCACCTATGTAAGTATTTATCTTGAATTTTAGCCTTTCATTGGGATTTGTGTGTGTGAATCATATTATAAATCACACGTGTATTACTTATCTTTAACCATATGTTTGATTGGAGATAATAAAATTTTTTTTTTTGAAAATAAATATTTTCCCGTTTAATTATAAATTTAATAAAAAATAATTATTTTTTTGAAAATAAATATTTTCATAATTCATATGAGAATGATTATTCCCACATATTATTATTATTATTATTATTATTATTATTATTATTATTATTATTAATATGTTTTATTATTATTATTATTATTATGTTTATTAATACGTATTATTATTATTATTATTATTTTTATTATTTTATTATTATATATTATTATTATTATTATTATTACATTATTCTTCATACTATTCTACAAATAAAATAATAAAATACTAATTCATACATTATTATATTCCAACAATCAAATATAAAAATAATAATTCTAACTCTATTCTCATCCTATTTTATTTTTTAAAAATAATTATTTTATTTTCTATCTTTATTTCATTCCAACAACCAAATATTTTCCAAGTGAATGAAATTTTTACTAAGAGTTTAGATAAAACTAAATGGCTTGTCTTATCTTTATAATATAGTTGAGTGAAAATGACAAGGATGACTATTTTTAATAACTGTTAACATGATTATGCAAAGGGGTGTAAATTTTAATCCTAATCGTGTGATGTTTTAATTATCAGAGATCAAATAAATTCTAACAAATGATTTTATCAACTCAAGTTCAATATTTTTTTTTTCATCTATATAAAATTTTATTATATTTCGTTTCAATATATATGTACTAATTGATTGAAAGTTAGAACGTACGATAGAAACCATGTGTTTAATGCAAGCTCTTCGCAAAGACCTACAATAATAAAAGTACAAATTGATCCATACACTTATTCTAAATCACCTTTGAGAATAACTAAAACTATAGAATTTTTATCATCATTAATACTACTCGAGATACAAAATTTTTTAATATTTCAATAAAATCTCTCATGGCATATTTTAAATATGATGATGAAGATATATAATATCATTAGCAAGGTTTGTTGAAAAAATCTCATCACAAACTTTACACTAAACTTATAAAAGGTCATCTTTAGTTGATAATCAGGTCAGATAAAGTCATACATCTAGCTAATATAACAAAATTAAGTAGCCCCAAAAAATGCAACTAATATACCAATATTATATAGTCGAACACCTACAGAGATTAAAAAAAATTTCTGCAGTATAACTTCTAATTTGAACATCTCCATTGGTGCAGCACAAGTTTTTTTATTTTATTTTTCTTTCATTTTTTAGTCTCAGCAAATATTATCACTCAATCAGGCACTCTCATTATCATTATCAATATGCCCTCACAGCTAAAAAGCTCATAAAAAAATAATACAACCTTACATATAATACACAATAATTTATTAAAGATATGGTATGATATTATTATATCAATCAATGCGAACTATAAATAAGTGATAGAAATTTGAGAAATAGAAAGGCAACACCCTATAACCTACTTTAGAAAGTTTGCCAACTTTTTCATTTCAAACTTCTCTTGAATCAACTCTCCTTCCTTTCGAGTTAACTTGATAGCTGAATCCCCCACATGAAATAATAAAGCGCAAGGTGAGACTCAAATATCGTAGAAATAACTCAACACCTCTCAATGTAAAATCTATAGATATTTCGACGTATATTGTTTATACAATTATGAATATCTCTCTAAATGACCACAATTTTTTCAAGATATAAAAATCAGTATCATATAATTATAAACTATATCACAGTATTATAAATTTTACGTTTCTAGGCACTGTAATATCTTCATATAATTTTTTACACATTATCTATAAAGAGTTAAAAAAATTTACGCATGCAAACTAAGCTAATGCAAAGAAATAAAAATTGAGAATATTAAAAAAAATTCATGAATAACTAATTATTTGACTGTCCTTCAATATTTTACTCGATTATTACTGATATCACCGATGTTTTAAACGAATAAGTCAAAGATTTTTTATCACCGCAACAAAAATTGGAATTGCAGATTTAATATTCTTCAAAGTAATTTCAATATATGTTTCAAAAATCAAAATTACATCCGGTCAATGAATAATTATACTATATATATCGTACTATAAAAAGGATAATTTGGTTGACATAAATGCATTTGTAGAGTATTATAACCTTGGGCTCAAAAATAAAAGAAAATTAAGAAATACCCCTACCTCTCCTTCAATGAATAAGTTGGTTGCTCACTATTCACGCAAAATGATTTAGGATGGCCGAATTTTTCGTACAACTAACTAGTCTACTGTATTTGCAATATTTAGACAACAACCTTATAATAAAGTGATGCAAAAATGATAGTGAAAAGGATAGTTTTCCACCCGCCTAATTCCCAAACTTCTCATAGTAGCTCATGACAATACCCTTGTAGCAGCAGCTCAGCGCAACAGCAACGAATTTTCACGGTTGTAGCAACCTTCACAGCACTATAAGGTACCAATTTTAAATTATAAATTTTAATCATGATTAATTTAGATAAAAAATATTATTGATATCTTTAGATTGAAAAACTATAATTTCATACATGTTTTGAAATTTTAGTAATTTTTTCTTACATGCCTAAAGTTGAAAAAAAATATAAGTTTCAGCAAAATTACTTATGATTTCTATATTTTTTTAATTATATAATTATTGTATGCCTAAAATTTCATAATGCCAATCATACATGTTTTCAATTGTCACAATAAAATTTTTACCCAATATTATACAATGCATGTAAAGGAATTGGTAAATTTTGGAAAAAGAAAAAACTTTACAATATGTTTAAAAACTAAGAATATTTTTTCTAAAATTAGAAAATACAAGTATTGTGAAGAATTGAATAGAATTTTCATATCTCTTAATATCAGATCATTGTAATAAGTTCAACGGGTAATATATTATGACATATATTAATATATTATAATAATAATCAAGATTTGAACCTATCATTTGCAGATAAAAGTAGTATTCAAACCCATTTATAAAGTTATATATACGACGATCAACCTATGAGTCATGAATAGTAATATAAAATCTTTGATTATATAAAAATAAATATAACTCGAGTTCAATTATTCACTCATTTAGTCAGTAAAACCCTATTAACCCTTACTCCTTAAGAAATTATATAATTTAATATAGATTTTATGGCACCGTTTAATTAAGAATATAAAAATAAAATTTTGAAAAGTTGTGCATAATTGTTATAGAAATCTACATTATTATATCTGAATTTGATCTACTATCCTTCCAACATATTTTAATAAAATTATATGTTAAATTATAAAAAATTATATGTCTTATTAAGTATTTGACTCACTCTATTTTTATTTTTTACTAAATCCTTTATATTAGATGTTTGGAAACTTATAGGATGAGTTGGATTGAAGAAAAAATTATTCAAAGAGATCAGAATTAAAATTATGGAATATTTGATATTATATCTTAATTTTTGAATAATTATCTAATATTTATGTTATTCGGGTAATGGTTTTGTGTATAAAAGAACATATGACATCATGAATATAGTTTACATTATTTGTGATTTATAGTATTTTGGGATGTCGATTCATCCGACAATTAAACAATTGTAGATTTTAGCTTTTAGTTAAATTGAGTACTCTAATTTTTTATTTAAACATGGCTTCGTATGTATGGTTCGATGTCATGGTTTGATCGATATTCAGAGCCACATAATATTATAATATTTTATATATCATTAGCCATAAATTATGTATGATATGTTATTAAATTTATATATCATTATATCTGATTTGATCACGTCTTATTCTAATAAGTTTTGATATATATGTGTGTTTAATTATAAAAATTATATATCTTACTGAGTAATACTTTTATTTTGATTTTTGCTTACCCCTTCAAATTAGCGAGCTCGAATTATTTATAGGAGCTTATATTGGGACTTTTGGTATTTTGAACAGTTAGATTAAGACTTTTGGATTAGTTTATTTATTACTATTCATCGATAATAATGATTTATGTTGTTAATTTGGATTATTTAGGTTTTCTTATTATAATTCATCAATTGATGATGTTATACTATTGTTGATTAAGTTGAATTTTAAAATAATTAAAAGTTAGTATCAATGCTCTAATATTGATAAAATATTTGTCCTTATAAATATTTCGTGATCAGGTTATTATCAATATTTAAAGCCACTTGTAAGTATGATATTTTAGATTATGTGATTTGATTGATTATTTTATTTGGGATCGAATGTTGACATTTGATTTGTAGGTTCATGTTTGATATTTATTTTGAGTTTTATTTTGTAAGTAAACTCTTAAATTTTAAAATTTAAATAAAATTAAATTAATAATTAAAATAATATAAAATAAATTTAGTTTTGAGATTTGAAACATGACAAGTACTGTTTGCCTCAGAGTAACTGAAACAAACAGCGACCACATTTAAAGAAATGAAAGACAGTGAGAAATAGGAGAAGGGCTACCGACAACTATCCATTGTTAGTGGAGTGGGAATGAAATGGTGCTCTCGAGTATCCTGTATTACGAAGCTGTTGTTTCGTAAATTTTTTTGACTTTTTTCAATAAAATTTGTATTAATAAAGTATAGTAAAAATCGACAAAAAAAAAAAAGAAAAAATTCTTGTTTGGTAGAACAAAAACCTTGAGCTCATGAATTGGCTTTTCATATTCATGGCTGTCGATCAAGTAAATGAGGGCCGCTGCAACGCCATATAGGCGTCGCAGCAGCTCCAACGTCCTAAGGCCGTCTGATTTGTCTTTGGACGGTTCCTATTTAAAAATATATATATTTATTATTATTTTTTTAAAAAAAATAGGGACCGCCCAAGGAAAAATCGGATGCCCCCTAAGAGCATCGGAGGGGCTGTGATGCCCCCTCGCATTGCAGCCCCCTATTCTCGTCGATCAAGATGATGTATGAAGATTAATGGCCGCCACGGGGATGAAGAAGAGAAATGAAGAATTGTTATGCTTGTTTTTTTAATTAAATTTTAATTAATAATATATTAATTATTCTTACTAATAATCATCTCAAATCGAGAATTTAGTAAGCTTGAATCGAAATACCGATATGTCATAATAACTTAAAATAAACCCAAGATAAAAAAAATAGAATTATACCATCAAAAAATAATACAAAAATGCTGACAAACAAGTATACTAATCAAACATTCGAAATAAAATCACATAATTGATTTTTTAATCAACTCAAGCAAATTTTCATAACATTTATGGGAATATTAAACATAATATTTCTTTAAGACTCAAACTTTTAGAGTTGTCAAAAGTATTTGTTTGACATTTTTCTGTCAAAAGATAAGTCTCCATCATTTCATATGAGCTCATTATGCTCTTCTAAATCCTAATTATGCCTCACTAATATATAATATTTATGATACGTTTAGTGATTAAAATAAAATAATGTAAAAATAGAATAATTATTTTTAAAAAATATACTATGATAAAAATAGAGTAGAAATATGATAATTAACTGTCTCTCTCTCGGTTTTCTTGCTTCTCGGTCCAGGAGATCTCATCCCTTTGTCTCATTGCGGTCCACGTGCCCTTCCACGGCGGGCCCAAGCTATCATCAAATCCCAACTAACACAGTATTTGTTACTTGCTTGAAGTCTCCTTTATCAACCCAAAACACACCCCACCCCACATTGTTGGTCACTTAATTCATTTAATATTATTTTGGTTTTGAATGCACTTACAATTCAAGTAAACGAGCTTGAAAGTGATGTGTTAGTTCTCATGAATAATGTAGAGGCATACAATCTGAGGCACAAAGTCAGGGGTTAGGTAAATCTCTTCAATCAGCATCAGAAATAATAGATTACAAGCTCAACCTCCCGGATAACTATCATTATTTTTAGTCTCCTGCCCTGATCGGAACGCTCCATCCTCTTTTCTCTGAAGTGCTTGACTTCGAGTCATGCTTCCAGCAGACTCTACAATCATGTTTAGTTAAAAAATAGTTTTTTTATTTATTATTTTTAGTTCTTTTTCATTTTTTTTATTTCTAAAAATGTATTTGCTTATTTTTTATTAGAAATGTTATTTTAATTAGTTAATATTTATCAATAGTTGTTTATAAATTTCTAATTATTCAATATAAGATAAAAATTATCAATTAATAAATTATTTGATATATTTACTATTTTTTTTATAATAAACTACTGATCGAAATTATTTTATGAATAGTTTGTTTCAAAATTATTGAAAATCATAAACAATCTATATATTATATAATAATAAGTCATATATTAAATGTAATTTTTAATTATGATCTATAATAAAAAATAACACATGTCTATATATATTATACATATAATATATGTACCTGATGTGTCATTGGTATTCGGGTTATGGTACGGATTAGGATGGTACTTGATCTTTTGTTACGGGTCAAATTAGAATAGGTCTATTTTCATTCTTTATTAACCTGGAACCTACACACTGTAAATTATAAATAAGATATCAGATGATTGGCGAAACTCAATTTCCTATTTATCATTTGACACACAAGTTAAAAATATTTTTAAGAAAATAGAAAGATGTAAGGAGGATATAAAAAAATATAGAGTTACATTTATATCGAAAATGTGAGAGGAGGATTGAGATCTTGTTTTACGCTCGACGGGGGGTGGCTTAGTGAGATGGAGAATTAAACTCTGTTTGATTGCACGCAGTCGATGGCTCATTAATAGTGCACTCGTAAAGTTGCTCACTAAAAATACACTTAGGAAGTGATTTACTAAGGATACACTTGGTAAGTGCCTCACCAGGGAATAAGATGGAAAGAGCTTAGCTCTCCTCCTACACTTTAAGAAATTGGTGGTCTTTTTTGTTCTGAAGAAGGTTCAGAGGCTTGAGTAGTGCTCTCAGATGATGCAGAAAGAAGCCTCCTTTGTCTAGTGGTGGCGATGAGTATTTGTAGCGCTTTATGGATAATGATTTGACACCAAGGTTTGCAATAAATGTTGCCTCTAGGTTTGTTGGCTGTTAGGGTGTTAATAGAAATTATTGTTGTCAGGCATTCCCTTACTATGGTGAAGAGGCCATAAATGATCCCCCCGACCTAATTGTTAGATGGCTTCAAACGGCGCATGCTTTGATCACTCTATTGGCTACTTGGTTAGGAACCTTTCAAATTAGTCCGTTTGGTTGTATTATTGGTTAGACTGTAACGTCCCCGGCGCACCTGCATATAGATATCGTCCGATTTGACCTGGAAGAATTTCGCGGCGTCTCCAGCCTACAAGCCGAAGTCTAGGAGAACTTCACGGTGTCCCCAACCTATAGGCCTCACGGTTTTGTTCCTGGTAGACGGAGTCCACTGCCCCCAAAACGCGTCTCCCAGAGTAGCGCAGCGGCGGCACAGCGTGGCGAGATATTGTCCTATTTGGCCTGGGGAACTTCACGGCGTCCCAAACCAAACACAGGCCTCAAGGTTTTCTCCTGGCGAACCCCCCACGGGCTCCCAGAATGCGTTTACAAGGGGGGAGGTATCCACGCCCTTATAAGGACGTTTCGTTCCCCTCCCCCAATCCAATGTGGGACACTACAGTCCACCCCCCTTGGAGGCCCAGCGTCCCCGCTGGCACACTGAATCGGATCCCGACTCTGATACAATTTGTAACGTCCCTGACGCACCTGCATGTAGATATTGTCCGCTTTGACCTTGGTGAATTTCACGGCGTCCCAAACCAAACACAGGCCTCAAGGTTTCCTCCTAACAAACCCCCCACGGGCTCCCAGAACGCGTCTACAATGGGGGAGGTGTCCATACCTTTATAAGGACGCTTCGTTCCCCTCCCCCAATCCAATGTGGGACATTACATAGACAGTTGAGACTAGTCCCCCTAATCTATTACTCTATGGGCATCGTCTTAGTTGCTGTAATGGCGTCTGAGTTTGGTTAGATTTGTTTCCTTCCTTAGACTTCTTCCATTGCATACTGGATCTTTTATCGTATTGATAGTTGGGCTTGGGGTTTGGTCAGCCCAATGTATTACTGGGCCCATCAATACTTAACGTTTTATAATTAATTATTATTATGTTAAACGCATGCATTCAAATCATTTAAGCTAAATTTAATAGGCTATTAAATCAAGCTCAAATTAATTTTATTATTATAAAATTAATTATCTAAATCTAAATCTACCATTATATAACTTTTATAGCCCTACTTATATATTTAACTATTAATAAGTCAAAATATATTAATAAGATATTATTTTTAATAGTGATGATGTTTAAATTATTATAATACAATTAGTTTATTTTTTTATCAACTTAATAATACATAATATTTATTAAGTCATGAAAAAATTAAATAATAATTTAAATATTATTATTATTAAATAATCTAAATATTAATTCAGATATTATATTTTTATTTTTTTTTGTATTGATTAAAATATTTAGTATAATTTATATCAATTTAGTAATTTTTATATAAATGTTAGCTTAAGTGAAAAATAAAAAAATGAAAATAAATTTAATTATAAATTGGATCGATTTTTAATTATTTATTAAATATATATTTTTATATTTTATAATCTTATAAAATAATATTTTTATAATTATATATTCTCAAAGTAAAATTTTTAAAAATATAAAAAATATTGATTTACAGTCGGTGAAAAATTTTTTAAAATATTTTTGATATTTTTGAATTTTAGTTTAAATTTTAAAAATAAAAAAATTATATTTTTAGTTTTGTAAATCAAAAAAAAAAGACAAATTTAAACATATTTATTAAATTTTTAATTTAAAATTTTTACATAACAGTCTAACTCTTTTACTTGGTGAACGGGCCCTAAATGTTTTCCTTTTTTTTTTTTGGCTGACGTGGCAGAAGGTCGTTAAAAATAATGTGGATATTTTAAAATTCAAATATGGGTATTTTAAAATAATTTTGAGCACCACAGCTTCAGTTGCGTGTCATTCCACAGTAGAATTAAAATTCATATTTGGGTATTTTAAAATAAAAAATAATGTGAGATATATATTTTTTTAATTATAATATTAAATTTTTATTTGATACAAATTTTAAATCTAAAAATTTCAAAAGTATAATTATTTCAAATGTAATTTTTACCATTGAAATATTGTCATTTGAATATTTCTCATTCAAATTATGTGAAAACCATTGCTAGGACTGTAATGCTTCACGTGTGGCAGTACCCATTCTCCCCATAAAAGGGGTTTCAATTATAGTAGAGTTTATGCTGGTATGCCAAAGAAAATTAGATAATATAGTAAAAAAATTATGTTATTGTATTAGAAAAACATATACCATTACCCTTATAAGGTTCACATTTTATTTTAATAAGATCATGTTCTCTTTATAACGGTAAAAATGTATATTCTAAATATAAGTTCATGCATAGTGGGATATTCTCATTGGTTAATCTTCTCTTATTCTATAACTTTATTAGATATTTATTAAGATTGTAGTTTATTTGTAACTTTATCTCCATATATAATGCTTATTGAGTTTTTTTGAGTAAAAAACTATAATAAATTATACATATAGAGCTTGAGTTATAGAATAATTATATATGAATAAGATTAATATTAATTTTTACTGACTTCATTATAATAGTTGAAAAAGTCATTTCTGTTTCATTGCCATGGCAAGAGTATTTATGTGGGGGTTCAGTAGAGATTTTTGATAATAAAAAAAATAAATCAAATCCGATTAATTCATCTGTTTGAATGCAATGTAGAATTTGGGTTTAATGAAATATGTATTATATTATACTTAACTTGCATAACTCATGGGCAGAAGTCTCCTTATTACGCAAACTCTGCGGTACATTAAGCTCTGCCTTTGATAGTGACTTTGGAACCTCTTCTAAATAATTCCAATTAGTTACTATCAATTACGAATGCCATACTTCATCATAATCAGACATTATTGCCTACATTTCACCTCGGTTGGTACTTAGCTATATGTACCAGCAAGTGCACAAATCACACCAACTTCCCCCCTACATAAGACTAAAATAATCATTGCAGTTGTATTATATTAAAAAAAATACTTCTTTCAACCATATTAGTTGATCTTAAAACAAGTTGTTGAAATTTAAGTATTTTAAAATAATTAAATTTTTTTTACTATTTTTAATATTGGTTAAATCATTTAAGTCTATTTTTATATAACTATAATCATAAAAGTATGTGCTATTTTTTAATCTTAATTATCATAAAAAATAGTCCACTTATGCTACAAATCGCATCTTAAAATTTATCATTAATCTTATTCATAACATATTATCCTTTAGTTATCAGTGTTACTAGTAAAATGAATCACAATTAATGGGATATGAGCTTTTCCTGTAAATACCTCAACTCATCTGTATGTAAATAATATCTCAACATGCACAGAATTCACTATATCGTCATGTCATTTGTGGCTCTGACATTAATCTAATAACAGCATGACGTCGGTTTAATGTTAAGGAAAGATGCCCACTACATTAATTATACGCAAATCTATTTTTATGTATCTATAATTATAAAAGTATGGGTTATTTTTTCTATCTCAATTATCATAAAAATAGCCCCATTGAAACCATCTTTTTGGTGACCATTCTAACACAACTCTATAGTATCAATGTGGAAGAAATGCTATAAAAAATTTCTTATAAGCTCTTAATAAAAAAATTTTTTCGGAAGAAAAATCCAAATAACTACTTGTTGCGTTCTGGATCCACGGGGTACAATCGGATCCGTTAGTTTTAGGCAACACAAATATTTGAGGTGTTGGATACGAGAGGAAGATCAAAACCGGATCTTTTATGTGGAAAACCTCCTCTTAATTGGGGAGGAAAAACCACGAGGTTCAGGGCCTTAGAAATACTTCACTATGTTAGGTGAAAGTCTTTACAAAGTACAAGTGTTAGAGTTAATCCCTTCCTTGTCTCTTATTTTGTATATCTTTTTTAGGGGGTATCACTCACTGGAAGGCTTTATCACTCTTGTTGTTCCGTTTATTTGGGAGAGAGAGATGGCCCAGGAGAAGTGGGCCTTTTCCCTTTTTTGGAGCAAATTTGGGGAAGAGAATCCCGGTCCTTTTGAATGAGACTTTCTTTGGTATTTATAGGAAAGATCGTATCGTTGGGAGGAGACACGTGGCGGCCGTCGGATGGCGGAAGTTTCCATGCAGGTGTCCTGTGCTTTATTTAATCTTTTGGCTTGACATGCGCGGGATGGCTTGGTGGCCTTGCCCGTGATGGGCCTAGGTGTATCAGGCATGTGAGGTCAGGCGTCGATCTTGGTTGGCCAGCGTCTTTCTATTTAGGACGGCGGCCCGATAGTGGCTGTAGATCTCCTTGGGATTCGGCGAAGTTGCTTAGCTGACATCCTTGGCCGAGCGTACGGTAATCCTCATTCTTGGGTGGAGCTCCCTGTGAGTACGTGGTCCCACAAAGGGGAGACAGCTATCGGAGGATCCTCTGGGGAAAGCCCTGGAGTCTCTTCTTGATTTCTCGGACGGTCCTGAGACTTGACAGGACTTCTGGGGTTCTCGGTCTTTTTCGTGTCTGTGTACTTAGATATCGCTAGCGATATTCTCGAGCTTCCTTATGAGCGGACGGATCCTCTTGGATTTCTACTGTGGTCTTGATCTTTGGGTCATCGGCCACTGCTTTGGGCCTTTCTCCTAGGCCGTGGTTTTATGGGCCCTTATGTTGGGCCCAACACTACTATATTAGTAAGAACTTCTACATACGTTGCTAATAAATTGAATACAGGATCACATAAATAAAGAATTCATTCAAAAAATGCAACAAACATCTTCATATAAAAAGCAAACATCATAATTGTGGTCCTAGTATGAAACTATATAGATATGGATAATTTCTAAAATTATAGCTATAATATATATATATATTTAAGAAAAATCTATCCATTTGACCTAATACTGTGTAAAACTTATCCTAAGATTGAACTAAATATGCATAGAATAATATTATGCAAGCACTTAAACACGTTATATGTAAGCCCATATGTGAGAGGTAAATGATTAGGCAGCACGGCACGGTGCATCTATACTGAGGAATAATCTTTGCCTTTAATCCTAATAGTAAAAAATTATATACTTTCTTTATTTTTTAATAATAAAAAAAATAATAATCATTGAATATGAATTTAACGACACCATATCACGGTGGCCCCGATCTCCTCCATTACACATCCATCGCAACCAGGACATGCGGTTGATCATTTGGTTGATGAAAATTTAAATATCTTAATTTTATGCTTAAAAAATATAAAAAAATAATTAAATATATTTTTTATACTGTTATTATTATTTATCTTAATTTTACGTTATCTTAACGCTCCATGATTGAAAAAGACAAAATCAGGCCTTCGGTGGCTGGCTTTTGTTTTTTATTTTTATTTATTTTTATTTTTCAAGTCTGGCAACAGTACCCACTGGTCGCTGGAGCTTCGTTTTGCAAAATTTAAATAATTAACTATAAGATGCTCTTTAAATGAGAATTTTATGGAAATTAAAAATTTTTAATTGAAATGTTAATTTTAAAAGGCTTCAATGAGGCTATTATTATTATTATTATTATTATGACTAATAAGAGCATATTTGATTGATGAAAATAAAATTTTTATTTTTATATTCTTTTTAATTGTATATTTATTTTATTATTTAATTATTTTTTGATATAAAATAAATATTTTTAGAGAAATATTTATTTTTTCAACTTTAGAAATAAAAAATATCACATGCTCTTATATATTTTTTATTCTTACATTATTCCTTACATGTTGAGAATAGTTATTTTTATACAATAATAATAATAATAATAATAATAATAATTATTATTATTATTATTATTATAAATTTTTACCTTATTTCTTATAATATTACTACATACTAAAATTAAAATATTAATTTTTATTACATCATCGGATCCTTATTCTGATAGGGATGAGGATCCGATAGCAATACCAATTAGTACTCGTGCGAAGAGGAAAGAGATTGAATACGATGACTAATACACATATAGTTTTTACATAGAAAATATTCTCTTGAATAAGAAAGAAAAATCATGGGACTTTGATATAAGAATTACTTTCATTATCTTGTGTTTGATTACAGAGGAGCTACAGAATGCACTCAAGTATAACAGTCTGAGGACTAAGTGTATGAAAACTCTTAGAAATTACTCTTACAATATAAACCCTCTCTTTCTCTCTCTTCTCATTTTCTATTACGGCTAGCAAGAGTAAATATTGGGATCATTTATTTGGCAAACAGTTAATATATTTATAGTGGTTGAACTTCCCATTAAGAGGAGTCCATGTAGGGTTGGCGTGCATAGAGGATCCTGCCATCAATTCTGTAAATCCCTTTTGCCGTGTCAAGAGGGTTGCACGCACGCCCGCCTGGTGTGATGTTTTCTCCACAGGGCCGCGTGCTCTACTGGACATCATTCATTTTACAGTCTAATAGGATCAGTCACCAAATCTCTAGCATGCCGACTTTATAGGCGGGGCAGCATTCGAGGCCTATATTGAGTCCATTTGCCTAAGTGGACTTTGAGTCCATTATGCCACATGAGCCGACTCTGGCGCCTGGACCTCTTGGGCTTGTTAGGTCTCTGTTGGCATCGAGCCTCCAACTCTAGTGGAATGGATATCAAAGTGGGTCTTAGGTATTAGTATTCATCACTAGCCCCCCATACCAAAAGGTCCAAATACCTCAGCCCTTTGGTATGTCCAGTGTTCGCGAACGAGTCTTGTGTGAAGATTTTCTTCATGAAAAATCCGCTCGTCCCCTTACTTCTTGCAAATGTCCGCGGATATGATTCGAACCAAAAGCCTGAGGATACATGACCAAAATGTCCGAGAGGTTGCTGAAGCTTGCACTTTGCCTAAAACGTCTGGAGAATTTTTTGGAAAATTTTTAGCTCTACGGCCTGACCAGAACGTTCGAGGACCTTTTGGATTTTAGGCACTACTGGGCATTCATAGATGATCGCCGTCTTCGCATATTTGCCCGAGATCCAAAGACGTCCTCGGGTTACATAGGCTTCTACGAGTTCACGTCTAAGTACCTTAAAGTGCGTTTGAGTCAGAGAATTCCCTCATAGTCTGAGAGCTTGGCCTGCGCCGCCGTTTATGCCATTGAAATGCAATAAATGCGCAATTAATGAGATTGACCTCGCCTTGGAAACGCAAAACCCACTACCTCTGGGAGCGTACGGGTGTTTGACGCGTGGTAAGGGTAATGATGGGAGCGCCTCTCAGCCTTTTCAGCCGTTTTCAAATATGATTTTAGCATTCATTTTCTTGTGCGCAACCCTAAAGCTTTCTCTCTTGAACCTTTGGCTGTCGGTTTTTTCAAGCATTCTTTCTCTCATTTCTTTCGTGCTTCTTCTCTAATTTTCATGGCTCCTGAAATTAAGAAAATTGTATCTTCATTCTCCTTGGCCGGCCTCGAAGCCATCCACATGAAGTATGATATCCCTGATTCGATGGTGATGGTTGTCCCTAAGCTCAATATTAGGGCGTGTAGCCCACCTGATGGGTTCATTACCGTATACAAAGTCCACCTCAAGGGTGGGCTTCGCTTACCTATTCCCATAGAGCTGTATGTTATTATGAGGGCACTTGGGTACCGTTTGCGAGGTTGCAACCCAATGCAATCAGGTATCTTATTTTCCTCTGTGTTTTTGCATGCTACCATCATAAAGTACTTGAGCTTGCCATGGTGAAAGTAATGTTACGCTTTACTCATAACTTGGACTGCATTATTATGATTTCAAGTCTTGAGTTCGTTGTTATGAGTGATGAAAATCATGATTCCACAAAAATGTGGAAAGATAAATTTTTTTTTTATCCATTCGAGAGAATTGGGCCATTGACAACACTTGAGGGAATGTGGTTGAGCAGCACTGCTCGGACGCCTCCAAAGAGGAGAGGGAGGTTACTAAGGAGGTCATAAACTTGGTGGTGGCCAACCTTGGCACATTCAATAAGAATAAGAAGAATATTTGGCTGAGACCCGTAAACTTGGAGAAAGCCAAGTGGGGGTCTCAGGCCGAGGACTCTGGCATTTCTACTGTTACTTCTCAGAAGAAGAAGAAAAAGTTGAGGAAAAAAGAGGGGACTCTGAGGGTTGAGGAGCCGTTCGAGTGGCAAAAGAAGAGTCACCGAACTGAAGCCTCAAAGCGTCCGACGACCACTGTTGCGAGCTCCTTGTCTGATGATGATGACGCTGTGATCGTGCCTCTCTTCAAGCGGTCGAAACCATCGCAAGCGGCCTCCATCTGAGACGCTATTGGTGTCAAACCTTCAGATTCTGCTGAGTCATCCAGGTAGCCTTATGAGCCTGCGTGCCGGCTCGCGGACCCACCTGTCGCCCAGCCTACCCCTGACAAGCCCATTCCGGACATCCCTTATGGATTCTCTAGTGAGATCTCGAACTAGATGGATAATCCATCCGAGGACACCTCGTAGAGCAGACTGTGAGGGAGGTTGAGGTGGCGTGGACCAATGAAGTAGTGATGATGATGACGACAACTGCTGGTGCTGCTGAGGTCAAGGAGAGTCAAGTCGTTGAGTTGCATGCTACATAGTCTACCAAGCTCACTTGCCTAGCAATCCAAATCTACAGTCTAGTAATGATGCCGTTCATGGCCTCTGAGGATACTCTAGTCGAGGATTGTTATGAAGCGGCTAAGCCCCAAGCCTCGGGTGACATCGCCTCTGAGCCCGAGGCAATAGTTGAGGTTTCTGTGGTGTAGGAGGTCGCAACCACAGAACTTGAGAAGCCGAAAGCTCCCAAATGGGAGAGCACTTTCGGAAGTTCCTTTGTGACCAAGGTACTCCTTTATTTCCTTTCTGGCTTTGTCCCCTTTTGTTGACGTTCTACTAACGTACTTTGCCATCACAACTTCAGGATATGGCTGATGGCCTTGGCGCGATCATCAGTTAAGCTGCCCAGGCTTACGTAGAGCTCAAAACTTTTGGGTCCTTGGGAGAACGCGTCCAGAGTTTAGAGCTCAAGCTTGCCGAAGTTGAGAGCCGCATTTTCACCCTGGAGGGTCAGCTGAAGGAGCAGGAGAGGTTACACATCGTCCTTCGATGGATGAATCTCTTGTTGGAACACGAGCTCAAGACTTCGTTGAAGCCTGACGACATCTCTTCGGCCCTCGAGCATAAGTACTGGAACGCCATTGACATGTGCCGCCCGATCATGAAGCTTTTGGTCCCGAGATTTCCCACTGTCCTTTTTGACCCAAAGAACTCTAGCGCCTAGCGCAAAGACAACTTGATTGGCTCCCACCACGCTGGAGGTCTCCTGAGTCTTCACAAGTAGGGTCGTCTGGCCAGCCTGAGTCCTCCGGACAGCCAAGATCCTCGGAGCAAGTGGGACTTTTGATTCCTTAATGTGTCTTGTTGTACACATCATTTATATATATATATATATGTACATTGTTGTACACATATCAATTTTATGAATAAAATTCAAATCGTTTAAGTGCAAACGTCTTATTTGTTTTTGTGGTTCTTCCTTAAATTTAGGCTTTTAGGAAATTTTATCCTTTTTGAATAAAACGTCTAAACCCTTCGACCATTGTTGACTGAATGTGTGACCTCTTCGGTCTTTGAACACTTGCTATTTCCAAACCCCATAAGTTTTAATTCAACCTCTTAAGGGTTGTTTGGCACTGTCAAGTTTTAGGTCAGACCTCTAAGGCCGCTCGTCCTTGAACTAGTTTTTATACGACCTCTTGGACCGTTCGGTATATTACCGAGTTTTAGTCCGATCTCTTGGGTCGTTCGGATACCCCCGAGTTTTTGATATGACCTATTGGACTTCTCAGACATAGTCAAGTTTTAGGACAAGTGAAAGAAATCCTATCCACTTGACTTAGGGGCAGCCCAGGTCTTGTTGCTTTATGAGATGGTGTGTGATCACTCAGTGAGATGTTAAATGATAATTTAAATAAAAACTATCACTTTATTAATAAAATGTAATACAAGTACGCAATACAAATAATATACTTGTGTGTTTTATAAGTTTATTGATAATATTTCTTGAGGTGAGTTGCGTTTCATGTTCTCAAGACAAGCCTTTCCAACTACGTCCCATTTCGTAGGATGGCCAAGACCAGGAACGACCCCTCCCAATTTGTGGGAAGTTTGTTCTGACCAGTATTTTTTTTGTAGGCCTCAATGCTTCTCAACACCAAGTCCACTACCTCAAATCGGAGTGCTTTCACCTTCTTATTGTTATACCGGGCGATCCATTCTTGGTATGCTGTAGACCGTAATCTTGCCGCGTCCTAGACTTCTTCAAGAAGGTTGAGGTTCTCCCGGAGTCTCTGTACATTATTGAGCGGATTGAAGCTTTCCATGCGGAGGCTTGGCAGCCCGACTTCCACTGTAATGACCGCCTCAACCTCATAACACAGGCTAAAAGCGTTTATCGTGTTGGATCCCTCAGAGTTGTCCTGTAAGACCATAACACTGACGGCCGTTCTTCGATCCATGAGCCCCCAGTATGATCCAGCTTCATTTTTAGTCCATGTAATATTGTGCGGTTTGTGACCTCCACTTGACCGTTACGTTGCGAGTACCTAACCAATGTATATAGCAGCCTTATCATTAGGTTGGTGCAATACTTGGTGAACCCTTTTCAGAGAATTAGGTTCCATTATCAGTCATAAGCATTTTGTGATCCCAAACTGGCACACGATGTTCTACTGGACGAAGTCTGTCGCGTTTCGCTCGATTATGCAAGCCAATGGCATGCCCTCAACCCATTTCGTAAAGTAGTTGATTCCGACGATTAAGAATTTCCTTTGTCCGGATACTATCGGTAGCGGCCTAAATATGTCCAGCCTCCATTGCGTGAAAGGCCAAGGTGATTGTAGAGCTCTGAGTTTCATATGTGGCTGGTGGAAAAGGTTACCGTGGATTTGATAATTCTCGCATTTTCATACGAAGTCCATGGCGTCATGTTTCATAATTGGCCAATAGTACCATTACCTCATCAACTTGAACATAAAGTTCTTACCCCCAATGTGGGATCCACAAATCCTGCGGTGCACCTCTTCGAGGGCGTTATCAACCTCTTCTGGGGTTAGGCTCCATAGGTAGGGGTAGAGAATCCTCGGCGATACAGTCAGCCATCCACGATAGTATACCACCTTGCCGTCATCTTCACCTTCTTGGCCTCTTCTACATCCTCAGGTAGTGTCCCATTAGGCAAATACTTTATGTAGGGGTCATCTAATTGTTGGCCTCAGATATCTACATCACTTCTATCTCGAAATCTTTCACATTAGGTTTGTTGAGAACCTCACTCATTCCTCGGGTATATTACTCTAGATCTCCCAAGGCTGCTACTTTTACAAGCTGGTCGGCCTCTGTGTTCTCTTCCCGCGGGATGTGGACCATTTCTACCATATCAAAGGCTGACATGAGTTCTCAAACCTTTGAGAGGTATTTGAATAGTTATGGACTATTGGCTTTGAAGTTTTTGCGGACTTGATTGATGACCAACTCGAAGTCGCTGTGGGCAATCAGGTCATTCGTAATGCACTCCTTCACCAACCATAGTCCTACAAGCAGGGCCTCGTACTCCGTGGCGTTGTTGGTTGTTGGGAATTCGAGGACCATCAAATACTTCATCTCTAATCCTTTAGACGTCCTCAATACAACGCCAACTCCACAACCATTCTTCATTGATGAGCCATCCACATGCAAAATCTAGGTCGTTGGGCTGGGTAATTCCTCTGCAACACAAGTGTCTAAGGAGTCCTGAGTTGCTATCATGGTTTCAAGAATAAAGTCCTCCAGGGCTTGACCTTTTAAGGTAGATCTCGAACGAAACTCTATGTCAAACTCACCCAACTCAATGGCCCACTTGACCAATCGTCTCGATGTTTCTAGCTTTTACAGAATCGCTCTCAAGAGTTGGTCGTTCAAGACGACTACTTTGTGTGCCTGGAAGTATTGTCCCAATTTTTGAGGGAAATACACGAGGGCTAGAGTTATCTTCTCTACGTGGGAATACTTTGTCTCGATGTTAGCCAGGATTTTGTTGATATAGTACAAGGGCTGCTGCCTACCATTTTGCTGACTGATCAAGACTGAACTCAAGGCTTTATCTGAAATCAAAAGGTACTGGTACAATTCCTCGCCTGTTTGGGGAGAAGTCAATAGAGTTGGATTTGATAGGTATTCCTTAAGTCATCGTAAGGCTTCTTCGCAGTCGGCTATCCATTGAAAGCCGTTATCCTTTGTCTATCGCAGGGCCTTGAAGAACGGCAAGTACTTCTTAGTTGATTTAGCCAGGAAGCGTGACAACGCTGCTAACCTTCCAGTAAGCTTCTGGACTTCTTTCACGATCTGAGGGGATTTCATGTCAAGGATGGCCTTGATCTTTTCTTAATTTGCTTCAATCCCTTGGCACAAAACAATGTAGCCCAAGAATTTTTCAGATGTCACTCCAAACATACACTTGGCCGGATTGAGTTTCATTTAGTACGTTCTTAGGACGTTGAATGTCTCGTCCAAATCTTGGATGTGGTGGTCTGTTATTTTACTTTTGACGAGTATGTCGTCAATATAGACCTCCACGTTCTTTCCAATCTGGACCTCGAACATTTTATTCTCAAGTCTCTTATAAGTAGCACTAGTATTCTTGAGGCTGAAGGATATGACTTTGTAATAGTTTGTCTCTTAGTCCATCATGAATGACGTATACTTCTCATATTCAGGACTCATCCTTATTTGATTGTAACCCGAGTACACATCTATAAAGTTTAGAAGCTCATAGCTAGACGTCAAGTCTACAAGTGAATCAATCATTGGGAGTGAGAAGCTGTCCTTTGGGCACGCTCTATTGACATCCGTGAAGTCCACGCACATCATTCACCTTTCATTATTCTTTTTGGCCATCACAATGTTGTACAGCTAGTTTGGGTAGTGTACCCTCCTTATGAATCCCACGTCCAGAAACTTTTTTACCTCCTTCCATATTGTCACTAGTTTTTTCACCGAATAGTTCCTCCTCTTTTGCCTCACGAGCTTATGATTAGGATCTAGGCCAAACTTATTGGCCATTACTTCAGTCAATATCGCTGGCATGTCATTCGGAGTCCAAGTAAAGACGTTCAAGTTCTTCTGTAGGAAGTTGATAAACTGGTATCGGAAGGCTTGAGGCAGAGAACTTCCTATCTGGACAACCTTTTCTAGATCTCTAGGATCCAAAGGAACTCAGTTGATGGCTTCTCCAAATTCGACTTGTTGCAATATCATCTCATCACGGAAGTCTAAGTCTTCCATGGGATGAGGAAAAGGAGTCTGGGTAATCTGGGACAGGTAGCACATCTGTCTGACAGCTTGATCCCCAAGGACCTCCCCAATCCCATATGGTGTTGAAAATTTCATCTTTAAATTTGAGATCGAGGTCACTACCCCGAAGGCGGTCAAGTAAGGGCGTTCGAGGATCGCGCCACAAATCGAAGGTAGGTCTACTACCAGGAAGGAAAGGGTCTTTGACGGTGTCATCGGGTGGGTCTCTAATGTAACCTCAAGTTAGACAACTTCCTACACCGGCATTGGCTCTTTGTCCAGGCCATAGAGGGGTCATTTAGTTGTGATCATCTGGCTTCTTTTGATCTCTAATTTAAAGAAAGCATCGAGGTAAAAAATATTGTGCAATCTTCTATTATCAATAAATACTCATTTCATCTAATAGTCTAAATTACCGTCAGAAACGAGTGCTGTTACAACCAATGGATTAGAACTGGGGATGTTAAATAGGCCATATCTTCGTTATAAAAACTAATGACCTCATTCCTAAATTCTACCCTAGGTTTCTTATTCTTCACCGATGGATCCTCCCGAACGCCACCTCTGACCGGACGGGTGAAAATCATATTGACCACCCCCACGACCACTCTGCCTCTTGGCCGGTCATCCTCTCCTGCCTTCGCTATTCCGGACCATTTTTTTGGATCTTTGTAGGAAGTGATTGAGATAACCTCTCTTGATCAACTCCTCGATTTTATTCTACAATGTCCTGCAATCCTCGGTACCATGGCCTCCGCAACGATGGTAGTGACAGTATTTAGACTGGTTACCACCTTCTGGATTCTTTAACACCTTGGGCCATTTCAGAAACTTCTCATCCCGAATTTACATCAAGATGTTGGTACGTGAGTCGTTCAAGGGAGTAAAGTTGATGGGCCTGTACTCCTTGTGGACGTTCTGCTCGAACTTCTGGTGCTTCTTGGGCGCCCGGGATCATTGTCGATCTTTGTGTCTCCTTTTTCCGTCCATTGTCCTCGGAGGGAGGGTCTCCACCTAGACGGGTCTCTTCGCGTCGTTCACTTCTTCGACTGTAATGTAAGCTCTTACTATACTCTCGACCTCCCTAAACGTTTGCGTACCCTTGTGTACAAGGTGTTTGAATAAGCTACCTCTCTCAAATACGGACAGAAAAGCTGTCAGCTTGACTCTATCGGTCAGCTTTGGGATCTGCCTGGCCTCAGATATGAAGTGAGACAAAAAACTTTTTAAACTCTCCCTGGCCCCTTACTTCACGCGAGCAAGGTGTCATGGTTGCTTATCAATCCTCCGGCTGGAAGCAAATTGGGAGAGAAAATCTTCTACCAACTCATTGAATGAATGGATGGAGTCTACGAGCAGCCCGTAGAATCAAATCCTTGCGTCACCTTGAGAGTCAAGGGGAAGCATTGGCGTATTGTCATCTCATTCAAGCCCTAGAGGCTCAGATACTCACGGAAGTGATTGGATCTACACTTCCATTGTAGGCGTCAGGATTTGGCATTTTGAATTTTGGGGGAAGCAGCCTTGTCCTAATCTCCGTTATGAATAGAGATCTACGGAAGTCAGTGGCTTCTCCCTTAGTATCGCCAACGACTCGGCGAAATACCTTCTCGAGCTTCTCCTCCATTTGAGGCGATGACGTCATCTTTTTTTCATTGAAGTAAGTCCTCAACTCGTAGGGGTCTTGCGTAACTTGTTGCCTTGGACGGCTTCTAGTCCCCGGGGGGACTTCTTCGAGTGGGGCCGCGTCCTAAGCGACGTGCTCCTGGCCATCGCGGATACAGCGAGGGTTTCACCTCTCAGGGCTTTCCTCCTATATCCGAGGGCCTAAGGGCCCTTGAAGATGCAACGGAGCTCGACTACTCGATGCAACCTGCGTTTTAGGGACCTCATACTGAGCAGCTTATTTGTTGGGGTGTTTATTCTCCTTTCCCTTCCTCTGGAATGTCACTATTTGAGAGGCCTTAAATGGCGCCTCCTTCATCCGCGCGTCCATATTTGTGCAAAGGCTTTGGACAGCCTTAGACATATCGTTCATTTTTAGCGCCAGCGCTCGCACATAAGGATCAGGATGATCTTTCACTCTGGCACAGGGTGCAAGGCCATTGCCGCCTGAGCACGCTTCTCGGACAGGAGCACTGGTCTGTCCTCAGGTGTTCACCATTTTTCGAGTATTTTGGAGAATATGCTAAGCTGACTTTTCGCAACGCTTCCCACAGACGGCGCCAAATGTTACGTCTTCGATTCTTAACTCTGATAGGAACGAGGGTCTGATCGCAACACCAATTAGTGCTTGTGCAAAGAGAAAAGAGATTGACTACAAAAATTGATACACAGAGAGTTTTTATGTGGAAAATCTTCTCTTGAATGAGAGGAAAAAATCACGAAATTTTGATCCGAGAACTACTTTCACTATATTGTATTTGGTTACAGTGAAGCTACAAAATGCGCTCAAGTATAAGAGTTTGAGAACTAAGTGTATAAAAACTCTTAAAAGTTACTCTTACAATATAAGCCATCTCTTTCTCTCTCTTCTCTTTCTCTATTACAGCTACTAAGAGTAAATATTGGGATCCTTTGTTTGGTAAACGGTTAATTATTTATAATGGTTGAGCTTCTCATTAAGAGGAGTCTACGTGGGGTTAGCATGTATAGGGGATCCTTCCACCAACTCTATAAATCCCTTTTGCCGTGTCAGGAGGATTGCGTGCACAACCACCTGGTGTGACATTTCCTCCACAGAGTCGCGTGCTCTACTGGCCATCATTATTTTTACAGTCTGACAGGATCAACCACCAAATTATTGGCACGTTGATTTTGCAGGCGAGGCGACGTTTGAGGCCCATTTTAAGTCCACAGGTTTAAGTAGACTTTGAGTCCATTGTGCCACATGGGCTGGCTTTGGTGCCTGAGCCTCTTGGGCCAGTTGAGTTTCTGTGGTATCAAGGCCCCTAATCCTAGGAAAATAGATCTCAAAGTGGTATTAAGTATCAATACATATTAATTTTTAATTTATTTTATTTTAATAATTAAATATAAAAATAAAAATTTTTAACTTATTTTTTAAAATAATTATTTAATTTTATTTTAATAACTAGATGTGGCGTAAACGGTCTAAAATTCAGACACAGGACGCAAAGACGATGAGCATCAAAGCTAACTAATAAGCTAAAACGACGTAGTATTATTTTGAGAGCGTAATGTCAACTGTGAAACATAAAATTGTTTCAGGAATGCTGCTAAGTACTCAGGAGAATCCAAAACCCTAAACCATTTCCGTGCGCGAGGGAGATGGATTCTCCGCAGCCCAAACACACAGCAACAGCCTCGACAACCGAGCCGCTTCTTCAACAGGCTTTGACGAACTTTCGGACCAGCTGCTCCGCCTTCATCAGCAACCTCTCATCCTCTCTCCACCACCATTCTCCCCATTTCTCTTTGGTCGAGCCTAATCTTACTTCCCTCCAAACCCACCTTCAGTTCTCTCTCTCCAACATCCACATCAATGCTACGCGCGCCCTTCAGGCCCACTTCTCGAATTCCCTATTTTTCTCTGCCAAAAGCCCACTCTGGGCTCGTATTACTCTGCCCAATCAGGCCCGTTGCGAGTCTATGAAGCCGCCGAATTGTCGCGCCATGTCGAATGAAGCTATTGAAGAGCGGCTGGCAGGTGTTCCTGTTTATGCTCTGAGCAATTCCGCAGGTGAATTTGTGTTAGTTTCCGGTGTTAAGTCGAGTAAGTCTCTCGGGTTGTTCTGCTTTAAGGAGGCGGACGCTGAGGCACTTCTTGAACAGATGAGATTGATGGACCCCGGGATGCGTGACAGTTCAAAAGTAGTTGCTGTGGCTCTGAACAAGGTTAATTTTGTTGTCTGATACTGAACTTTCCTGTTTGGTATAACCTAAGAGTACTGTATTCTAAGATGCTATCAGTATTATGATTGGTATCCTTTTCCAATAATTGTTAGTTGGGTTGAGCAAGCTTGTATAGCAACACCTATCTGTAATAAGAATATAAAAAGTGTTGAGTTGAAGATAGAAGAAGTTCGACCGAAAGACGATAATTAGGAAAAATAGGGATGCAGGGGCACTGTGTGACAGTCTGAATTTTATTGCGACAGAAATTATGTGGCACGGGGGTTTTTGTTGGGAGCCAGATGCTAAGTTGACTTCCGAGCATATTTAAGTGTGAAAGTCGATCCGGGTATACAAATATGAGAAGTCCAATGGCATTGAGAATGTCAAACACAAGTTGCTAGTTGAAAGTTTTGAAATACAAGTAAGCAATTAATAATAAGTAACAATTGAATATAGAAAAAGATTTTTTGAATTCATTCCCCTATGTGGAGGGTTTTAGGCCTTTTAGCCTTTGGCACTTGTATATATTAAAAGTCCTTTTCACAAGGGGATATTTAATCTTTCTACAATGTTAAAATTCAAATCAATTTCACCTAAATTTATAGAAAAATTTATGGATATGAAAAACATTATGTAAAAATTTACATGACTTAGTTTGCATTCTAAAGTTCCCCTAGTAAGTTGTCGACGTTCTTCTTGACTTGATTTTTACTATAGTTTTGACCTCTAACCTCTTTAACCTCACAGTTTAAGCAAGTTTTTATCTTATTTCTGCTGTTGGTCTTCCTTTTTACTTCACAGGTACTTCTTTCTTCTTCTTTTCGGCTGGTATCATCATCTCCATTATGCAATGATCTCTTTAACTGTAATACATGAGCATTGAATGCGATTTAAGATGTCAGTAATTAATTTGATTGAGTGAAATTTCAAGGAAAAGTTTTGGTCTGGTTGAGAAAATTAAGTATAGAGTAGATTGGGAGAACGTCTGATGAGTATAAGATCTACACATGAGTGTACTTGAGGCAGAAACACCGCGCCTTATGTGTGCATGATAAGCGTTTGTGTGCTGACTAAAATTAGCCTTTGTGCTTGATCCGTGCATATGCGTCAGTTTGCTATTTGAGGGTATTTTATTGATTTTCTATGCATTTCTCACAAAGTTTTGAGAGAAGAGAGGGAAATAGAAGGAGAAAAGAGAGGAAAGAATAGAGGGTGAAGGAGGAAGCGAATTCAAAGTTATTTCAAGCAAATATCTAGTAAATCTAAGCTCAAGTAAGTACATATAAGATCACTCCTTTCTTTGTTGTTGAACTTTTCAGAAAACTCTTCTCATTTCTTGTTCAAATATTCATGCATATGATACTTGCCTACTTTTTTTGAAATTATGTTGCATGCATGTTAGATTTGCTTTCATTTCATGAGATTTTGAATGTTTGTGCCATAATTTAAGTATGCTATCTTGAAATCTTTGAGAAATTGTTTTATGCTGGTATTTAGTAAAAATTCTACTTTGATTTTGATAAAAATGTTTTATTTTTCAAATATGAGGAAAAAAATTCGTATATTTGTTTTTCGATGGAGAATATTCCATTTTGATTAAACGAGAACCATTGTAGATAATTAATGGAATATATTTTAGTATGTTTTAATATATTATTTGCAAATTTAATATCTAACATAACATCTGTGAGTCATAAAAGTGGCTTTTGACTCCGATTATAGGGAATATGTAGTCATCCCACACACCAATCATGAATAGTGGCGTATGGTATTTATTTATGTAGAAGTAATCATAACTCGATTTTCAATATTCAATCTTTGTTGGTGAAATTACCACTAATCACTGTTTCTTTTATTTCCATACAATTTTTTATGCTTTTATCAACATTTTGATATTTTTAATATTTTAGCTTTCGATCATTACTATCCCTTTGCATGTTTTATTCATGATTATCCACATATATAATTATACATGCTTTGTTGAATATTAGGCTCACTTTGCTATCTCTTGCTAATATTTTATATTAGCGCGTTCGGGTATTACATACAGGGGTTTTAGACTTTGGGAGGGCATTTTTGAAGGATTAGTTTATGTGTGATGTTATTTTATTTTGGATATTTGATGTAGCTATGGTTTAGAACAATTTTTGTCAAGCTTTTTATTTTGATGGCTGATGTTCTTATTACTATAGATTTTATGTGTCTGCAAATTAGATACTAGTCAAAGAATGTTTTTCCTCACATTTGGATATTCATTGATAAGTCGGTGGTTTATCTAGGAGTCACCATTGGGCATGACTTTTGGATATTGGTATTTGTCATATAATATTGGATTTATATAACGATATTTGTTGCAGGGTCGTATCTCGACTTTAGGTTAAGTTTTAATTATTTATTTATGCTATTTGGGGCTAGGGTTGTGACATCAACTTTTGGGTTTGGTGGTGGTTTCAATCTAATGTTTGTCTATTGCAAAAGATTGTGTGAAGGGTCTTTCACATCGAGATAATACTTCAACAAATAGCTCACATAGAAAACAAAGTTGACCTTTATCTATTTTGAATGATCTATCTTGTACGAGACTTTCCCTACACGAGTAATAATCTATATATGGCTTTCATATTTTCAAATTAGATGTTTGTCTCTTCCTTTGAGGAAGTGTATTGCTCTTAGAGATACTTTACTAATACAAGATCTCTGACGTTTAATTCTACTGGTCACCTCTTTTGTGTTGCTTATTTGTTCATTCGATGAGATGCTTTCTCCAATTAGACTTTGGTATCCAACTTCCACTCCTGAACAAAGTTGTATGCATAAGAACACTTGCCTTTGTGTGGCTCGACCTCAGTGTGTGGAAGAAGTAACTGCTAACCTATTACGATCTCAAAAAGACTATTCTCTGAAAAAGAACACTTTTGAGTATTAAAACCAAATTGATAAATATTGAGGATTTTCAACAAATCCTTTTGACCGGCACTCGCAAAATGGCGCAGGTATTCCTTGAGTATGCCATTGAATTACTCTGTTCAACCGTTAGTTTGAGGATAGTAGTTCAATTAGATATTCAATTCTAAATTGAGCAGCTTAAAGTGTAACACCTAATTACCGATTTATATTTTTGACGTTAGAATTTATTCTATTAAGTAAATATTTGAGGATAACTTTGTATTTGGAGAGAAAAATAAGAAATAGAAGGAAGAGAACTTGCGCGTGTGCGCGGTTTAGCAGAATGGGTCGCACTAATGTGCAGGTTAGCAGGATTGGCAGTGCTCGTATGCAAGGTGAGAGGCATTTGTTTGTGCATGTAATAGTGTTCTGCACCTAATGCACGCTTCAATTGGTGCTTGTGTACCATTCTGCCTATTTAAGCAATCCTTTGCATTTTTTTGGGCATTTCTTGAGAGAAGAGAGAGAAAGAGAAGGGAGAAGAGAAGAGGAGAGAGAAAGTAAAGAAGTTTGGGTTTAAAGCTATTTGACTTTAGACGCTGGTATTATTCAACTTAGGCCAAGTGCATTTAAACTCATTCCTTCATGTGTTGTTGAAATCTTCAGATCGATTGCTTTGTACTTTGTTATATATGTATGCATGTGCTTCATTTTGGTCCTTCGTAGCATTTCCTTGCATGTATGTCCATTATGCTTAAGAATCTCAAGTTTTTGAAGGTTTGTGCCTAATTTCATAAATTGTTTATATTTGTTTAAATCTTCGGCTATTTGACTGTGCATGTTACATTTATGCAAGCATTTGACAAGAACATTCCTTTGAAAATCATAAAGAATATTGTTTTCTCCTGATTTTGGGAAAAGTTTGGATATTTGATATTTGTATAGAGTTTTTCGTTTTAATTAAATAAAAATCATTATAGAGAATTGACAGGATATGTCGGACATATCTTATTATTTTATTTGCAAATTAAAGATTGAATTGAACATCCACGGATAAGAAAAATAGCATTTGACTTATTTTATAGGGAATAATATGTAGCTAGCCGACCTACGGGTCTTGAATAGTAGTGTATAGTTCAGGGCTGCAGGGAAAGTGTGTAGCCTAATTTTCGACGTTCAACCTTTGTTGGTGAGGTTTTTAGTAATCCTTTGTTTTTGTATTTTGAATGAAATTATCAATATTTTGGCATTTCTAGCTCATCGTTGTTGTCATTCCTATATTTTATTCATATATATCCATATATATAAATTATATATATTTTGTTAAGAGTGAGACTCACTTTGGCCATATTTTGTTAACCTTTTAGATTAGCTTGCTTGGATAATCTTGCAGAATTTGAATGAAGGGCATTCCTTTAGTTGTTTTGGGATATTTCTTATTTGTCTCAAGATTGTAATAGAATTGGTTATGCTTTAATTAGTAATATCGATTTTTAGGTTGTATGTATTGTGGTTAAGGACTTTTAGATTCTATATTATCATAGATGTATGTTATTATTTTCGGCTCTGATATTATGGATATGTGGTAGGCGCTTTCCCAATGAGTACTGGGTCAAAGCAGGATAGTTTGGTCATGATCTTGTGATTTTATCGAATTATAAGAAGAATTATTTAATGGAATTTGTTGTAGGGTCACGTCTAGTATTTGGTTACATTTAACATCAGTATTTTTATAGATTTTTGCCAAGGTCATGACATAAAGAGTGTTAACCAGAACGCTCTACTGGCCATCTATGTTACTCAATGCTTTGGGCCATTGCCCAATATTGGGTTATGTGTTTGAAGAAGAGGAATGTTGTCACCTTTTGGAATAATCTCTTGATATTTAAACAGAAGTGGCATGCTTTGAGAAGTGGTCTACTACCACAAAGATGCTCGAGTGCTCACCAAACTTGGCAGCCCAGTGATGAAATTGAAGGAAACACTTTCCTAATTTCTTTGAAGTATAATGAGAGGTTCCAACAACTTTGTTGGCTTATGACATTCTAACTTGTTTTGCTGATAGTTTAAACATGTCTTCATATGGCTCATTATATTGCCTTTCATTTTAGGCCAGTAATTGCTCTTTTGTAGTAGGTTCGGGTACCACTGTCACATCGGATGACCAACCCATAAAATGCCATGAAACTATTTAAGGAGCATTTTCTGAATCCTTCAGCCTTAGTTATGAAGACCCAATGTCCCTTAAGATCAATCTGTTATCAGTCTAAAATCTTTGAGTCTTGCCTTCTCAAATCAGTTGAAGTAAAGTCACAGCCATTAGGTCTTTCTTAATGTTTAACTTTACATGTTCTTTGATGGTTGTAGCAATATTGCTTGCTGATTGGTAGATTACTTGAGACAAGGTGGCAAAGTCCGATATTCTACTAAGGACATCCTCGGCGGGTTTATGTTTTAGCTTTAAGTCGAATTTTGCTAGTAACTTCTGCCATTGAGTCTGCTTTGATGTCAATTTCAATTTTGTGAGGATATGGCTAGCGGCTGTCTTATAGGTTTTCACCACAAACTTGGAGTTGAGCAAATAGTGTCTCCAAGTCTTCGAATAGTGTATGTAACACCTCAATATTTTGATTTAGGTTTATTGACTTTTGACTGGAGATATCATTAATGAGTGTAATTAATGAAACTAATTATTATAGGCAAGTGTAAGTTAACTTTATCGTGTTGGAATGGCAAAACTATCAGATGGGTATTTTGGTAATTATTCTATCAATAATTAGTAATTATTTTTGATCGCTTAGAATCGTATTTGGGATTTAATGTGATATTAATGTGTCATGTATTTGTGTAGTATAATTGACAAAATGGAAACTAATTAAATAGAGAATTAAAATACGATCCTAATCATAATATTAGTGTGAATGCCCTAAAGTGCTTCACTACATCATTTCAGCCACTCCTCACCTATATATGTACACGGGGTGATCTTATTTTATAATTAATATAACTAATATATAAAAAGTGGGGAATTAATTGGAAAAAATTAAGAGTTATGCTTGATTATCCCCAGGCCACCGTTCTTTGATTGTTTTCACACCTTTATGAATGTTCTATTCGAGTGGTGACAAATCTCCATGTTCCTGTTGTTGCACCCCATATTCCAAGTCCTCTAGAGAGAGAGGGTGAACCGTGAGATATAGAGAGTGAGTGAGAAGCATAATTTGCTCAAGCTTTCTCTCTTTCTTTACCTTGGACCAATCCTTTGGTGGTGATTTTGTACGTTATTCGAGGAGTAGTAGTGGTAGTTGTTTGTGTATGTTTATCCACTATCTTTAGACGTCTCAGGGGAAGTGAAATCCCTATTGCTATTAGTCACTCCAATCCTTATACTTTTAATTAGAATTCATGAGATTCTCATTGTCTTCTATTGGTTCCCGTTATGAAATGACATAACAGGTATAGGAGATATATGTTGAATTTCATGTTTATATGATTTGGTTTTTAGCATTTTCTGTGCGGTGTTTGATTGGTCTTCTGATTTAGGGAGGAGGAAAAAGTAGATAGAAGGACAATAGAGGGGTAGAGATAAGAACACAGATTAGAGGGGTAGAGACAAAAAAGAGATCAAACCCAAGGGGAGAGGGGGAGGAAGTCACGAATAGCCAATTGCATTCGATTTCTCAAGGCTTTTATTTATTAATCAATCATCAATGTCTTTAAACAATAGAAATATGGATTTTTATATAGAGAATCTGATGCCTAAGAAAATTGAAAATAAAATTATAATCAAATATTTTCAAAAGTGGAAAGGAAATCAAATGAAAAATAAAATCAAATCTAATCTAATTAATAATCAAAGTTGTTATGGAAATAAAATCAAAACTAATGTGGAAGGTAAATTAAAGCAAATATTCGTCTCGGATGTCCGCATCAATTCTTTTCGGGTGGCTAGAACTCGACCCTGTCGAGTTAAATTTCTGTAATCAATCTTCCAACTACAAGCTAAGCGGCTATGCAACCCTGCGGCAACAGTGATAGGCTCGTGTAAGGGGGGCGGAAAGCTGACGGAGCGATTGGTATCTTCGAAAGGAATTGGACTAGGGTTTGAAAATGTGTAATCCTGCTGACTCTGATAGAGTGACAATATACCGGAGACAAACCGGTGGCGTGTCTCGCGAGCAATCCAAGCAATCTCGGGCTCTGTCCGGCCAATCTATTTGACAAGGAAGTGCTGAACGGCTCCATCCCTGGGAGACATAAGCTGCTCATCATAAATAGTATTAATTTTATTGTTGTGTGCCGGGAGGATGGAGAGGTGTAGAAATAGGTGGATATGCAATATGTGGTGTGTTGGGGGGCATGTCAAAGGGATCAACTGATGGGTTAAAATCGAGAAAATTATTAACGTAGAAAGTAGTATCAAAAGGAAATAAAATATCAATAACAGATGCAGTTGACCCGAGCCACTGTAAAATCTTAAATGGACTAGCACTACAAGTATGCAATATAAAAACGAGCCCATATAGACGCTGCTATGGTATGATCCAAACCATAACAGAACCTCCAATATAAAATGCAACATAGATTTTATGCACATCGGTGTGAAATTGACATGAGGTATGAATTGTTTCCAAATATGTACTGATCTCAATGTGTAAGTCATGAAGATGCGGTGCAAATATTGTGGCCAACATGGATGTACGAACATGTGGGGACATCGGGATAAGTGTGACGACCTGAGTCCTCGGAATATGATAATTGGAAGGTAAATGAGTTAAAATAGATGAATTGTGTTCAAAAGGTACGGGAGGAATGGATTGGAAAGCTCAAAGAACCGGAACTAGTAAATCAGGAACCGAAATTGTAAGCGGTGAAATGTTGATTTGTAGACAAGATTCGGGTTTTAAATTGTGATAATCATAACTTATTGAGGTTATATAATCAAAAATAAGGTTCAAAGATGTGAAAGATTGGGTTAGAATGGTCAAAACGGGTCCCGAATGGCGAAAACGCGATGTAGGCTTGCTGCAGGCTTGACGCGGGCCAGACCGGCGCCCTTCGCGCGCTCGAGCCCTCCTATCAGGCGCAAAAACCAGTGGCGTACCCGAAGCCCTCCGCTCGAGCGGCGGACTGCCCGAAGCCTTGCCGCCTACTGGCCGCTCGAGCGGCTGCACGATATATAAAAGTGCGCCCAGCTTTCTCCTCTTCATTTTTCACGGTCCTAGGGTTCTAAAGAGAGAGAGAGGGGGCGAAGAACAAGAGAGAGAAAGGAGGAGATCGAGGCCATGAAGTCCGAATCCGGTTTCGAGCTCGTTAGAGAAATCATAGAGCATGTCGAGGCAAGTAAATCTATACCGTTTTTCTTCCGTTTCTGTTAGTTTTCGTCTGATTCCGTTCGGGTATTTTGTCTCGATACTGAACCCTATGTATATCATTGCGATGCCCATAGTTTAATTGTGTATATATGTGAAAATCGTCGTCCGATTCGTTGTTTACATACCGTTATGCGCATCCGAAACCCTCACCCACGCGCGTGTACTGTTCATGCGCAATCGGGTGGATTCCGGCCTTTGATTTTTGGGGCTTTTGCATGAATTAGGACTAGAATACGATTACCCAAATCCCCCATGAGTTAATTCATCGGTTGGGTACCCGATTTGGTGGAATTTTGTGAAATTCCATTCGTAAAACCCTAACCCTACGCCCGGGTGGTTTGGGGCTTTGATTTTCGGGGCTTTTGATTTATTTGGGACTAGATTATGATTATACATGACTTGGGTAAGTTGATTTACTGATTGAGTATCCGAAATTGTGAAATTTAATGGAAATTTGTTCGCAAAGCCCTTGACCCGGGCCCGGACACCGTTTGAGCTTCTATTTGGAGTTAAATGTATAAATTGACTTGGGATTATAGTTACCCATGCCTTGGGTTCGATAAGCTACTTGTTGGATGTCCAAAATTCCGAGAATCAACCGATTCGTGCACATGTGCACTGTTCACGTGCACTATTCCTGTGCACTGTACATGGGTACTACTCTTCCGAAAACTTCGGACGATATTGTGTAATACTTCCTTGTTTAAATGCCGATTAAAGGATATGTGTTTGTAGAGAGAGGAAGTTGAGGCACAACAGCAAGCACGAAGAGGAAGAAAGGGGAGAGACCACCGTTCCGACCCAATCCGGGTAAAATAATGGTAGAACGAGCTCAGGCAAGTGTACCTCGTACGTTATTTTTCGTTTTTACCATTTATTTTGCTTTAAAGTGGACGAAAATGATATTGATGCATGTTCAAAGTACATGAAGCAGGTTCCCTTCAATTAATCGGTTAGATTTTATGTTTATCCATGTTTATTGCAAGATTTAGCTTCGATTTTGTGAATAAGCATGAAAATAGTGTTCGATTTGTCTCGGAAAGCATGTGACGAAACCCTAGCTCGAAAATGTTGTGAAGATTGAGTAAATTGCATGATTTAGTGTATATGCATGGCATCTATGACATTAATTTCATGAAAAATGTACATGTAAGAGACCGATTTGAGTCCGACGGTTTTGGCGAAGCCCTTTGTACGAAAATGAAGAGGTTTTGATTAGTTTTAACCGTAGCTTCTGTTATATGAAAGTTAATTGACAACGAAATGAAGCTTCCCGTATAGTTTGTTTTCGAAAATATGTACAAACTTATACCGACAAAATTTCCATGTAAATTTGAAGAAGTCTTTGAAATTGTGTTGTGAAAGTTTGATTTGAAAATGGGATTTTCGATAAAGAGATGATTTCAGATTCTGGTTATTTTGGGACCGAGAGATCGACTCCGGTCGAGGTAAGTTCTTAGGTGAGGCCTTAGAACTTACGGTAATCGATGATAGCTCTGTTCATGGAGCGATTCATGGTCCGCCCTGTCCTCAAGAGCGTTAAACCAGGAGGGACATAGGCCGACCTTCGGGTGGCACACAATACAGATATCCCTCGGGATGGGATATATATATGACATGATAGGTCTTGGATTGTGTGGACTGAACACAATCTATCCTCGATCATTCGCCCCTTCCGCTAGTAGGGTACACTGATGGGGTCATAAATTGTTAAGATATGTCACAATAAAAGATGAAAATATATTGTACAGTGAAAAGATGATAGAGTATCATCTGATGAAAAGATGATAATGAATCGTATACAGTAAAAAGATGACAGTGAACAGTATAGAGTATTGTTTTCAGTTTTACCATGCATCAATAAAGTTTATAGTTATTATTTTACAGTTTATAGTATAATGATTTATGAAGCATGTGATTTAATATCGCTATAGAATGTTTTTACTGTTTATTTTAGATGATGTTTGATTAAACATTCTGGTTCTGTATGGTTATATGATCGTTTTGGCATAACTGTTTTACAGTTCATATGCATGTACCTTGTTGGGTCTTGACTCACTGTTTTAGTGTTTTTCCCCCTTCCAGATGAGACAGTAGAGCTTGTATCTGACGAAAAAGAGTAATTAGAGAGAGAGGCTTCTTGAAGACTTTTGAGGACCATAGCACATTGGAGCTATTTTGGAGGAGCCTGTCTACGTAAAGGCCTAGCTGCATATGATTTTTGTATACTGATCTTGTGATTATTGATATTTTAGAACATGTCGATTTTTGTATAGAAAGCTCATGATGTGTATGATAGTAGAAGAGAAAATGCTATGCTTCTGTAGGTTCTTAGTTCACTTCCTCTATATACTCTGGATTTACTGTGCAGGTCCTAGATGGCATCTCGTTATTAAACTGTTAGAGTAGTAAATGTTTTTATGGATTTGTGCCATGGATGGCACATGTGATCCTGTGAATGTTTGTTGTAGGAATTGTGAATGATGGATAGTTGTGTGCTTGTTATGGATGATTATACAGGGTTGTATTCTTGGGTTTTTCATCCTATTACAAAGGAGATTTTGCCGAAATTTCTGCAGGAGTCTTGGCTTATGTTTTAGACCGTTAATGGTATTACTGTTTTGACGGAAGCTTTTGAGGACAAAAAAAAAAAATCCGTTCCGTCACAATTGGTATCAGAGAATTGAGATGCCTTAGGAATTGATCGACCGAAAAGCGGAAGCATAGGGTATGTTAAGATTGATCGGATAAATAGATGTGACTTTAGGACAAATCTAGACTTGGTAGTCCTAATTATTTAGGTTGGCTAGCTTAGGCTCGAATTAAGCTAGAAATAGAGAATGAGTTTAGCTACCTAGGTCTTGCATCCTTGATAGCGCTTTAAGAGAAGTTTAGCTACGACTTTGCCTTTAGATAAGGGTATCAATAACCGTTATGATCATTAGGTGAAGGCCCATTTGTGGTAGTAGTCGACTGTGAGGTCGAGAGAGCTGTGAGGAGGCACCTTGACGTCCTAAACTGATTGGTGCCGATTTAGTGCTTGAGCTGATTGACGTCCTAAGATCCTCGTGTAGTCCTTGTCGAAACCTACTCAACGTTATGGTTTCGTCCTCAATGATGTGGCACATCATCTGAAAATTATCGAATTGAGCCACATATTCGGTTATAGATCGATTACCCTATCAAAAGGTATTCCATTGGTCGAGTAAGTTGCTAATGTAGGAGCGAGGTAAATACTTCTCTTGTAGGCGTCTTTTCATTGTAGCCCAACTCCGAACAGGGGCGGCTTGACGCCTAATCAGGAGGTCTTCAACACTTATCCAAATATAATTGGGTGTTGTCAATCAATTTAAAGCTGGCAAATTGAACTCTCCTATCTTCTTACACGTTATACCATTCAAAGAAACGATCCATATCGCGGACCCATTGAATAAAAACTCGATGGTCCAAGCAGCCGTCAAAAGTAGGGGCATCCAGTTTGATATTTTTGAAGAGGAGGTCATCCGGATCTCACTCTTGATCAAAGTGTCAAGGCCTACGATCATGTCTACTAGGGGTTTGTCTATTTTGCCTTTGTCAGTTAGCTTTGTTATATGATGCATCAGAGTTTTTAGCATCTGATGAGTAAGGCATTAGTTCTAAAGTGGCAACCCGATTCGCAAGATCCAAATTTGTCTGATGAGTGGTGACCGAGTCAGTTTGAATGGCAGTCGTATGATTTTGTAAGTGTTGTTGACTAGAAACTAATTGGGCTAATTGTTGACTCAATGTTTCAAATTGGTTAGAGTCCATGATTAGGTCAGGGGCATTATGAAAAATAATTCGACCACTTCACAAGCGCAAACAATACCTAACGGAATTGTGATCAATAAACAATTGAGGTAATTCACGTCAATCAAAAATTTTTTTTTTTTGGTGAGATTTTGTATGGTTCAGATCAGATAAACTAGTATTGCTAAGCTATTAAAATTATAAAGTAATAATCAATTGCGATAGGGTGTGTCAAATGGAATGTAGTGAGAGGACGTGAAAGAGTTTTTTTTTTTTTTTTGGTAATAAAATGCCACACATAGATAAAACTAAATACTATTAAAGATAAACAAAATATACTACTCAAAAGAAGATGGAATAAACACACCTAGAGATGATTTGACCAGCTTGTTGAAACTGCCTTGGATATGATCTGACTCGCTTGTTTGAGATAGGATGATAATTTGCTACTGTTTGAATTTTTTTTTTCTCCTCTTCTTTCTCTCTTTTTTTTCCTTTTTTTTTCTCTCTTTTTTTTTGTCTTTTTTTTTCTAGCTACTATTTGCACCTTTTTTTTCCTATTTTCTTTACCTTCCTCGGCCTTAGCCCACAAACGCATAGAGAGAGAGGGAGAAGAGAGGTGCGGCTGCTCAGTGTGTGATGGCCCTCTTAGGCGGCGACTATGACAGCGATGAAGGCAACAACGACGGCGATGAAGGTGACAATGAAAACGAACACAGATGAAGAAAATGATGAGGAGAATGAATCTGATGAAGCGACGAAGACGAAGAAGAATGATGGCGAAGACAAAAACAAAGAATGAAGATGAAAACTCGGAACACCCAATTCGTGACTTTTCTTTCTACTCCCTTTCGTTGGTTTTTTTTTTTTTTTTTTTGTCTCTAGAGAAGGAGCAAGGTGGTGGTTAGGGTTTGGGTCGGTTGTGGCTCGAGCATATGGGTAGGTTTGTTTCAGTGATGGTGGTGGAGTGGGCGTTCGGGTGAATGGTCGTTTAGGGTTTGGATGGAGAAGATGAACGCAGTGGTTTGGATGGTTGTGTGGGGCTTGATTTGGGTTGGGCTATAATCGGCGACGAGGATGGCTTGTGGCGGTGGCGTCGACTGTAATGGCTTAGTCGGGCAGGGATTGCTGCTTTGTGGGTTGCGTTGGCCTCTTCAATTGCCCTGTTTCTTTGTTGCTACTTCGCTTCTTTTTTTTTTTTTTTGCTACTAAGACAGAAAGAAGCAAAAGACTTTTCTTTTTCGTTTGACAGAGCCGGCCACGAGAACAGAAATCACACTTTTTTTTGACAATATAAAGAGAAGGCAGTGGTGGTAAAGATGGGACTGCCGGCAGAAGCACAGAAGACCTTTGTAGAGTAGCGAGACAGTGGAGGTGGTGGTATGGTGGGTTGCTGGTTGCGGAAAGTTGTGTGGCTGGTTAGTGGGTGCAAGAAGGTGTTGCTGGTGGCGGCAAAAGGATAGAATTTTTATCTCTGCTACCAATTTGATGCAGGGAAGAGGGAAAAGTAAAGAGAAGAATAATAGAGGGGTAGAGATAAGAACATAGATTAGAGGGGTAGAGATAAGAAAGAGATTAAACCAATGGGAAGAGGGGAAGGAAGTTACGAATAGCCTATTGTATTCAATTTCTCAAGACTTTCATTCATTCGTCAATCATCAATGTTTTTAAACAATAGAAATATGGGTTCTTATATAGAGAACACGATACCTAAGAAAATTGAAAACAAAATCATAATCAAATAATTTCAAAAGTGGAAAGGAAATCAAATGGAAAATAAATCCAATCAAATCTAATTAATAATCAAAGTTGTTATGGAAATAAAATCAAAGCTAATGTGGAAGGTAAATTACAATGAATATTCGTCTCGGATGTTTGCATCACCTTTAGGTCAGCATTTGAATGCGTCATTATTGTTTGGCTAACATTTGAATGTAGTTTGAACACTAACGTATGCATGGTCAATTATGAGTATTTCTTGTTTTTATGATATAAATCTTCTTATTTATGCCTTAAATTGTATGATGTAGATTTGTATACATCTAGCCTTAGGATAGAAGCCTATTTTGATGCTTGATATACTGCTTGTATGACATAAATCGATAAATTTATGAACTGTATGTTTGTCATGTCAGCTTTTGATATTACATTTGAATGCCAAAGTGCAGTTCAAGATAGATTAGTTGATCTGTGAACCTGGCTGTATGATATTGAGAATATGTCTTGGTGGATGTATTCTAGAAGGGTTAGGAGCTTTATATGTTCAATGATGTGGGATTTGAATATTTACTTTTGTGTGTTATGGTTTGACGTTCGAGTGTAGTGGGAAACAATGTTCGAATGTCAAACTACTTCAAGCAAATTTGTGTGTCTCGAAAAATTTGAAGGCTTGCTGCTAGTAGATAGGACCCCTTTCCTATTTTGGAGGTATTAGTGTCTTAGAATTGGTATTGCACGGTTGGGAGACAATTCGATAGTGGTGGTGTGAGCCTAGCATGTATTCTGGAGGTAATGGTGTCTTAGAATTGGAAGTGCATGGTTGGGAGACAATTCGGTAGTGGTGATGTGAGCCTAGCGTGTAAGCAAGCGTTCGAATGCCAAAGGACCAGAATATTGTCCTGTAAAGAACACAAAGTAAGATATTAAGGGATATCTTACCAAGGAGTGTTGGGTTTGATATGTAGATTGATATAGAGTGTTCTATTTCTTGTTTGGGAGTAGCTCCTAGTTGGACCATAAAAATACGAGTGTTGTATATTCTGGGTTACCGTGATGGGGTAGTGGGAATAATGTTCGGCAGAGTTGAGTTTGGTGCTTGTACACCACGGGTGGTAAGGTATGATGAGACTATAGTGTTGGTCGTTTGTTAAACTTGCAAGCATCGATACTACGAAGATTTTTCCCAACCATTGGTGGCAAGTGCATTGTCGTTGATTCATAATGATAAATGAGATTCAAGAAGATTGTTATGATATCTCATATGGTTCGGACCTTTATTGAGATAGGTTTGATGGAATCTATATTTGTGTTGATATTCAAATTCGGCGGACCCCAGTTGCATTCTTGATAGTTATTCATGTAGCTCTTAAGTAATGGTTACAATGTGGCATTAAGTGTCAAATAGTTGCTAGCTGATTGCACGTTGATATTGATCCTGCACGTTTGATATTATTATTTGGGATGTTTATTGATTGCTGATATTTTTTATTAGATCATATGTTCGATATTTTGCTCACCCTTGCGTTTTGTTGGCTCTATAGTACAGTAGGCTGATAGTGTGCTAGTGGATATAGTGCATTTGCTATGGAGATTTTCATGTAGAGATGATTCCAGGGTCTCGCAACATTTATGATAAGAGATAGGAGATTTCATTTATCTTTTTGTTAGATGTTGGACATTTTATCAGAATTGTGTTCCCTTGACTGTAGTTATTATTGTTGACATTTATATTATCTCTCATCTTAAGCAGTGGATTTTATAATAGATATTTTATTATGAGTATTTATGATTTGAGATTTTTTATATGGTTAGTTTTAGTCAGGTTGGGTTATCTAGGCCCAAGTTGCCACAGTGCACAATAACTAGCAACTCTTTTTTCTGAGCTATATAACGTCATTCAACCTCATTTAACTTTATACACTCATAGGCTATAATATGGCTTTCTTACAAAAAGATCCCTTCGAGGTTCATTGCCGCATACTCCAGCTTCTCAAAGGCTTTTTAACATGCTTCTGACTAATATCCTTTCTTATCATTATTAAATAAATTTGTCAAAGACAACTTTCTTTGAATTCCCTTTAATGATTTGTTAATAGTAGTTAGCAAAGCCAAGTAATGAGCGCTTCACACCTTTTGGGACTTGCCAATCTGAGATAACTCGTGCTTTCGTCATATCCATCCTGGTCTGGCCTCATCTTATAAGGTGTCTCAAAAGGCTGATCTCCTCTTGAGCAAAAGATCACTTCTCATGTTTCACATAGAGATAATTATCCTTTGACTTTTCGAATATTAGTCTCAAATTCTGCAGGTGATTTGCTAGGCTTGAACTTTATATTACAATGTCATTTAAGTAAACCACCACAAATTTGTCTAGGTATTCATTGAATATCTGGTTCATTAATGTGCAAAATGTCATTGGGGCGTTGGTCAAACCAAAGGGCATTATGAGCCATTGGGAAACTCCATATCTTGTAACATGTGCAGTTTTTGACATGTCTCCTTCCGTGATTCTGACATAGTGATAACCCGATCTTGGGTTAAGCTTCATGAAGTATTTGCATTGCTCAACTTATCAAACAAATTAGTGATCAAATGAATCAGATAGTACCTCTTCACTGTTACTTATTTAGAGTTTAGAGCCCTATATTGAATGCAAATGGAGACTGCCATCTTGCTGCTTCTGAAATATCACAAGGGTTCATAAGGTGTTTTTGAAGGTTTGATGAACCTTAAACTGATCAACCCATCTGGTTGCTTTTGAAGCTTTGCTAGCTTGGAGGTGCCATCTTGTGTGCTCCTTAAGCAGGTGGTCTCACCCCTAGGGTTAGTTCAATCTGGTAATCTATTGCTTCCGGGCTGGAAGAACCTTAGGCATCCTCGTTGGCATCGACTCTTCGAATTCTTCTAAGGGCATGCTGACTTCTGGTAGTGGAGACCCAACCTTGACATCTTCTTCCCCTAACAACATCACAACGAAGGTAGACTCAACTTTCTTCAAACCCCTTTTAAGTTAGAGTACATGCAACACCTTATCCTTGCCCTTGCTCTCAAATTCTTTTGGCCATTTGGGAGAGCGTACGAGACACAACTCTCACTCATGAGGTGCACCAAGTTTAAGTAAAGCATGGGCATTCCCTTAGTCGCCTTAAGGAAGTCTATCCCCCAAATCCGGTCAAAGTCTTCCATAGGTGATGCTATGAAGTTCAACTTCTTGTTCAACTTTTCCAGCTGCATGGCACAGACTTAGCAACACCAAGGTGGGCTTTGCCTTTGAGTTCACAGTCTTCGTGCTGTCGCTATCTCGCTCCAACTGCTTGAGTAATTGATCCACTTTGGTCCTAGCCACGAAGTTGTGTGTGGCGCCCATGTCAACCATGACACAAACAATTTTGCTAATCAATTGGATTTCCACATACATTAGGTCTATGAACTTAGTGAATACCTAAGCATAGTTCTCCATGGCATGCAAGACGTGGGCCGCACCATGCAAGCTTGGTCCCATTGTTCTTGTCACCTCTTGACTCCGGTTGATTGCTTCTCCTATGTAGCGCATTCAAAGCTATTTTGTAAGGGCATTATGCCATCTTATGCGGCTCATCAAGTAGAAAGCACCCAATAGAATACACCTTTTTACTTGCTGATGTATCGATGCTTACCTTGGAGCCTTAGGAGCTCACATGTGACGAGTTTTTTCGAAAGTTACTTCCCCACTCTTTTGCTTTGATTTCTAACTTATTGACACTAAATGAACTTTGCATGGACTTCTTTGGTGGATTACCATCATTCCCTTGATTGTGGTTGTCCCTCTCAATGGCATAGTTAGCAGGTATTTTAGCTGAATTTCAGACGGAAATCAAATCTTGCACTTGCTATCCAAACAATTCCGTTGAGCCCACAACTACAAATAACTATGAAATGAAATACAAATTATCTATGATATGAAAGAGATGATTCTTGTTGAACCTGCCTTTGACAGTTAATATGCATATTGAGAAGGCTTTAACGATCACTAATTGTCCTCGTGTGTTTGACCTGCTTAGTTTCCTTCGTCGTGAATTTAGCATTTTGAAGATAGAATTGTGCCATTAATTTTCTTAAGGCCATCCAATAAGTCGATGCGCAATCTCTTTTGGGAAATTTTCTCATATTTCGTAGTTTGGCATTACAAAAAACCTTTTTTTCTATATAAATCAATATTGCTACATTTCAATTCCTTCCCCGATACCTTCCTAGGAAAATCCAAATTGGATTCCTAGATACATTGTCGCTATTCGAAGAAGTGTTGTAATGGTTTTGAAACTAAGATTTCCTACTCACAATCAATGAATGTTATTGTTAAGTTAAGGCTTACTCTCTAAAACAAGTTTTTTTGAATTAGTTAGTGTTTTAATGGTTTGAAACTAAGATATCCAAGTCACAATCGATGAATGTTATTGTCAAAGCCAAGACTCACCCTCTAAAAATGTTTTTTGATTAAGTTGTCTAACCAAGAACACCACCCTAGAAGCTCAATTTTATTTTCAGAAGTAGAATTTGATTGTGATATAAATTCCCTATTTGCACAGCTTTGACATCCAAAGCAGAAAAGTTTCTTCAAATTTTGGGTCAATAGTATATAACACCCTGAAAAAGGTGCGCGCCCCGGGGGCAGCAAATGTGAGTGTTACTGTTGGATTCTTGTTCTTTGCTTGAATGGGTTGTCAGTATACTAGAGCACTGTGTATGGTGCTTGGTATAGTGATTTATTTCACAAGTGACTTTATTTGCCTGTTTACTGGTTGTTATGGATTTTAATCCAGGTTTGCATTATCCTTAAAGGGTAGATTGTGCACAGGAGAGGTTGTGGGCGCCTCTTTGCTTGTGTTGTATACAAAACCTTGATGGACTCTGATCTGATGAGGAATGTGCATTGCAGGTATTCCAGCTCAAGTTAAATGGAGTGGCATTTAGACTGATTCCTGAGGCATCGCAGATCAAGAATGCATTGAGGGTGAGTTTTCCTTTCTTTCTTTCTTTTTTTTTTTTTTTTGGCTTGTTTATTTTAAGGTTTTGATAACCAGCTCTCAGGTAAAGTATAAAAGGCATCCCCCTCCCCTCCTTTCTACTACACAAAATCATACCCCTATTTTTATGGTGAAAGTATGACAATGAAGCACACTACACATAGTTGGGAGTAGCTTTTGATGCAACCTCCCAACTCTGCACAAATTTAATTTTCCTCTTCTTTTTTTATGTATGCATAGCAACAACAACAAAACGTGCAAGGCACTATTTTTATATGGATGCATCTGGGTATCTGTGTTCCTAGTGCCTATACCTTTCTTGGGGGCAGTACAAAGATTGGTTGGAGAACACCAACTTCAAAATATTTCTTTAGCAATGCGTATTTGTTGGTTTTGCATCATCCATCCTAGCTAATGTTGTTATGCCTATGATTTGCAGGAAATGGAGAAGGCCGGTTCATCTGAAGAGGCCTTCCCAGGCATTCCAGTTTTCCAGGTTTTTACAGAATCACTAACAAGTAGATTATAACCATTATCGTGGAGATTGGCATCATGGGCTCCAATAAGGAGAAAAATTGGATGATACCATTGTTTACTTCTATATAAATTTTTTTTTTGATAACTTGCATCTTGTTTGCTTAGAGTGTGCAAGTTGTGAGTTGATTCAGATTATGCAAATTTTAGGTTCAGAACAAGTGAAATTTCTTAGAATATCTTGGAATACTAGGCTGCAACTAATTTGTCTTGTACTGGATCTTTGCCTCCTACATGAAGCAAGTTTTGAGGGAATTCCTTTGCCTCCTCTTTTTAGGTTAGTGGTTTCACGGCAAATGGAAGTGAATTCAATGTTAGGCATCTTACCACCACGTCTAGGATCTTACTTAATATATAAGTGGATGATTTATTTACAATTAAGGAGAATGAAGCGTTGATTGTTTTGTGATATGTTTCTGTCTTTAAACCTGTCACAAGTTCACCACATATGTTGAAATTTACTCTGATCCTGGTGTTTTGGACTAACGGTTAACATGAGCCATAATCCCAGTGGAATGGGAAATGTAAGGTATTGCTACGATTGCCAGTTCTTTAAATTTCAAAGGTCCATTTTTAGATAAACACAACTGTACAGCATCCCATAATTTTTTGATGCAAAATGATCTCATATGTAATTTTGATTCCCCTTTTCTTCTTTATCAACACAGTTTCTAATCGTACGCTGAAATTTTAAGGTATCTTTCTGAGTTTAAAGGCTCAGGGCATCAATGTGTTAAACCTCTCTCTCTATTATCCAAAAAGAAATGCTTGTTTCTCCACTTCCACCCAGGAAAAAAAAAGGAAAAGAAACCCTGCCTGAATGTGACTAAAGAAGGGAAGATTTGAAGAGCCCATTGACAAATAGCAATACTTGTTTGATTAAGCTGACACTTGGTGATTTAAGTTAGTAGCATTTGCTCAGCATTACCATTTATTGGGGATATCTAATGCGGAAATACGCCTATGTTCTTTTTTTTCTTGCTCATTGCATTAGTATTTTGGTCTCAATTGTATATTTGCCTATTACATTGTCTGCCATCTATGTGTTGCTTGACCATGAATGCATGAATCTTTCCTCTGATTCTTTTTCATGGCTTTGATACATAATATGTCGTTTCAGTCTCAGAGCTTGATATTGAGGAGTCAGAACAAGAGTTACCGTCCAGTATTTTTTAGAAAGGTTGGTCTAGAAAGTCATAGTGGTTTGCACTTTTAAGACAGCACCTTCAATTCCTACATTATTTCCTCAGTTTCTCATTGGTGGGATTTCAGGAGGACCTTGAAAATTCGTTACTGAGAGCTTCCCGCCAGCAAAATCGGTTGAATCCTGTTCTTAGACAAGGTAATGTTGAGGTAAGTTTTTTTAATTATCAATAGTGTCTACTTGAGCTACTCTTTCACTATTTTGAATTTTTTTAATTTGCAATCTTGTAGGTTGCGGTTCTGGAAGAAATAATAAAAGGGATGAAGGTATGAAACATGTGCCATCATCTCCTCTGTTGGTTGTTATTTTTACACCTTGTCTGAATTAAAGCAATTGCAAGAAGGGGAAGGTACAGAAAAGGAATGAATGAGCTTCCTGTATTTGATTAGAAAAAGGAGGAAGAGACTGCAGCAAAATTGAAGGATTCCTTTCCTTCTAAGCGTAACATTGCTTTCCTTTTGAACTTATGGAATTGGATAAAAGGAAAGGAAGCTGCTGTTAATTTCTTTTTAACAAGGCATAGTTTTAGTATTAATTTTGCCTCCTCTTGCAAGTGCATCCCTTTTTCTCTATCTTTTTCTTTCTACCTTTTGCCCTGTCGTATTTTAGAGGTGGAGGAGGGGAGGGGAGCAGAAGTTGGGAATCATTCAACTTTGCAAGCAGTCAAATTGGATCCATTTACTTGTCCTCTTAGTTAAACCTATTGGAATAAAGGAAATAGATTCTTATTACGCAACCCTAAGTAGGACTTTAATTCTTTTTTTTTTTTTTATTAAGCATCACAAAATGACAATGGAAATATTGCAGGACATGGAATAAGATATCGACCAATATATATGGGTCTCAACCCCCAATACCAATGTTCCAAATACGGCAGCAAAATCACGATTGTCATTGCATCGATATAGCACGCCATATTCCCCAATACTCATAATATTAGCTAGTATTTGTTTGTCATCGTACGATTCATCAAAAAAATTTTGTATGCAATATAATCCTATACCTATAATTATTTTCCAATATGATATAGTTGCGACTAATACCGATACTGATATTTTCATTCATATTTTTTTTCCTGGTAATTGATATTTTAATCCTTGTTGCAGGATGGTTCGTGCTCAAAGTGGGATGACGTTGTTTTCATACCTCCTGGATTTGATGTTTCAACTGATCCCACACGGCTGCATCATGATTAGGTGATGCCATGACATGTGAGTATACTGATGTAGAATCTCATCAATATCTGATATTACTCGTAAAAACCAAGATTGTGGCATATGCTTTACAATGGTTGATATAAGCATCTGAAGTGAAAAATTGGCTTCTGAATTATAATACTTTAGCAAACAATTTTTAAGTTATGAATTTGACATGCTATTATTCAAATAGTTGTGCAATTTACGTAAAGTCAACTGATTATACAAGCCTATGTTGTACCTTAAATTTAATGAAAGGCAGTTATATTTTTAACTCAATTTTTGCAAACATGAACTTCCATTGTTTCATTGCATTAGGTTCATATAAACGTCACCATGTAATAATTTCTTGGTTGGTAGGCTATGAATGAGCTGAGCTTATTTAGTATCTGTATCGCATTATTCAGGTTTGCCTCTTTAACTTGAACAGCTTAAAATCGTGATTTAGATTAAATTTGTTAACATTCACCAATAAGGCTTGAACGAGCTTCTAAACAAGCTTTTTGTCTGCCAATTTTGAGTAGCTTGTTTTTTTATGAAGGAATAAATTGATAAGTAACTTGTTAAAGCTTGAATTGTTAGCTAAACAAGATCAAAACTAGATTTGAGCTTGATTTATTAGGCTTCTCAAACAAGTCACAATTGAGTAATCTCAAGTTAAATTTCAAGTAGCTTGACTCACTGGCTAGCCTTAACTGCATAATTAACAGCATTACAAGTATGCTATGTGGAATGCATCTATATTGTTTGTTAGATGCATTGGTTAGGATGTAGAGATTATGATCTTCACTGTCTTAAGCAGTTATTAGAAGGAATAAAATATTCCTTTGGAGGATGTGGTAAAAATTCCATACTACTAGAGTTCAACTGCAGCAACTGAATTCATTGATCTTCTATTAGGTAGTCACATAAAATATTATGTTTTGGGGAAAAGGAACCTCCCTTCCCTGTGCCTTCATCTGATGCAAGGAAGTGGAGCAAACTTGGATATCACAAGACCCAGCTTCATCTTATAATTGATATGCTCAAAAAGAAGTTGATTTCACGGCATTTCCTAACTGTTATCTTATTTCTTTTATTCCTTGATAGGAATAGTGGACTTGCAAAGACAAAAACTACTGAATTTTACACCTGTGAAGCTTGAATTGGCATTCCTGGTATAGGATATTTCTTTTATTCCTTGATAGGTGTTGATTGCATCTATAGGATAGTCATGGAAACATAGCCACCTTCTTCTTCCAAATAATATCAGCAGGAAGGAGAAATAATTAAATATACCAATTCTTCGCTCCTGTTTTGGGCTTTAAATACGAATCCCACATCGCCTTAGGGCCAAACCTAGAACTCAAACATGAATGTATCCTCAGAGTCATGAAGCACCATAGGCTGGGCTGCCAGTTTGTATGTGGGATTGATTCAATTAGGACTTGGATGTTTTTGTAGAAATGTTGTTGGAGCAGCTTTTTTACTATAGTGTTGGGAAATTCCTGGTTTAGGATAAGCTTAAAGAGAAACTTCAAATTAGAGCATTAGGAAGATGCCCTTTTAAAAACCCATTTTAACTTAAGAAACTGAATATGGTTTAGGAAGCCCAAGTTCTCATATATTTTTGTGCAGTTTTAAAACTACCAGACTATGAAATTTATGTTTTTAATGCAGTAATAAGTGGCATTTGTGCCTTCTATTGAATTCTTGTAGCATGCACTTATAGTATGTTGAAAATAGTGACTTCTAACCGAGTAAATATGCCCTTTGTTTAGCATCCCACTTGGTAATCGATTTAATTTGTCAGGACTTTATATGTATATATATATATATATTGCGGAAGTAAACATTTCTTGAAATTTCAAATAGCATCTACTTTTTAAAGTCAGATGTGCATTTGGACTAGATAAGTTTGAAGTATACTAAGTGGCAAGTGAGCTATAATGACACTGTGGAACATAGCAATCATAGGCTATAAATCCACTTCAATAGAATAGACAATCTTTAATAGGATTTGAATAGTTCGTTTATAGAATATTGGCCAAGCAAAATGTATATGCAATTTACTTTGAGGAGCTAATATGGTTATTATATTTTAAATGCAGAAATGTATGAACCATGTAATTACTTCATCCACAAATCAAAAGAATTTTCTTTATTTAGTGACTAGTACAGCAAATCAAGTAGAATCTCTTGTAGATTTGAACAATAAAAGAATCTTCTTCCATGGGAATCATTTGCTCCATTGCCTCTATAATGTCGACTGCTTACATTCTGGAGGGACACCTTGAGGGAATCGTTTAAAATCAGTGCAATAATTGTATATCATGTGATATCTCTGTACCCATCTTAATCTTCTACGGCTCTTAGCATCGAGATTGAAGTTTTGACTCTTCCATGCACTGTCGGTAAATGCACGAGCAGAGGTAGCAGAGCAAGATGAATGGCTTCCCTTCCAAATGCAGGCGTTGGCATTGAAGTTCCTATAGAATGCTGTGAAGGGTGCTTTTTTCCAGTCGGTCTTTACCAAGCCGCCTTGCGTTGCCCAATCATTTGCATTCCAGAGGCTGGAGTAGATCCTCATTGGCTGGTTCTTTGGGAAAGGCACGCCAATTGCTTCATGGTTCCTGAATACCCTGATTGGAGTGTTGTCCACTAAGAAGCTGCAAAAGGGAAACCGCCAAATGTTAGTAACTCTACATCCTCTCTTCTCTTATTGACATCATACACGCTTGATCAGAGGAAGAAAATAGTAGGTTTGTTTTTTATTGCAAGGGGAACAATTATCTATTTTCATTTCTGTTTCTATTTATATAGTGTCATCCCTTCAACCAAAAACAGCATAGAACTAGTTCAACTACGGAGTTAATTTGGTTGTTGCCTTGCTTACATGATGAGCTTGGGGTTCCAAACCATGGAGTAGGTGTGGAAGTTGTTAGTGGGGTCAAACCAGAGGTGGAATTGCTGCTCCCTGTTTCCCTTCCCTTGAGTGAAAACATTTGTATGAAGTGTGTAAGGTTGGCCACTCACATTTCCCAGGAACTCAAAGTCAATTTCATCATGGGTTGAACCTAGCGATGATAACTGCACAAATCATATATTAGTAAGTTTATAATAAACATAGCTTGAGATAATAGAAAATTTGAACAGAGAATAGCGCTACCTGCCATAAATTTGTAGAACACGTACATACCAGAGATAGAAAATTAATCTATATCATTTTACTTTTAAAAAAATTAAAAGAAGCTGTTCATTAAATGCACACTAAAAGCACCAATTAAGAGGGCTTAATAGTGATATCATTACTACTAGTTTTTAGTAACAGTTTCATGTGCTAGCAAGTATTCTGTTAATGTTCTGAGTTCAGTAATAATAAACGTACCCGCCGGGCGGAAAAGTTCAAAATAGGTTAGTTTGTGTTTAATCTCAGATGTCATCTTATATATATTGGGGGAAAGAAAGTAAAAAATCAAAACTAGTTAATACAATTCGTGCAAAAATTTCATGTCTCAACTGCCTTAGTTTGCCTTGACACTTTTTCAAGGTCTTTTGTTTTTCTATTTTAGAAGCTGAAGCTGTGTGTGTGTGTGTGTGTGTGTGTGTGTGTGTGTGTACACATATTTCATTTGTTTCTCACGTTAGAATAATCTGAGTGATTTATGTTTACATGTTTAACATATTTGCTGCACCCGTGTGAAAACTGTATTGTTGGACAATCCATAAAAAGGAATTAGCAGAGAAGAAGTGATTCAAGGTGGGGGTAGCAGCAACAATAGTTAACAGATTTCCTGTGAAGGGCAAGGAGCAGGTCTAATAACTAAGCAAAGCCACCTTTACTCACATAGAAGGATGTAACCGTGCCAGCAGAGTTGCCAGCAACAAGCTTGAGTTGCATGTCGATCCTCCCAAACAAGTACTTGTTCCTTGATTTAATGCCCGACCCAGAAATTCTGTCGAGTGACAGTGACAAAAGCTGTCCTGCCTGAAATATCTTGACCCGATTGCCACCAAATGTTGGCTCAAAAACCTGATAGAAACTGCCTCCATGGGCAGAGTTCGCCATCAGGGTAACCATTATAATATAGCAATAGTACCAATTAGGCATTATTACTTATCTACTCTGTGCAATAAAAGCAGTGTTTTTAACGAAAGGAGAGAGAGAGAGATGATGTGTTGGTTGTAGTTTTTTTGTGTGAGCGGTTTGAGAGAGGAAGAAATATTTATAGGAAAAGGGGATGAGGAGTGGAGGGGAGAGGAGCGTTGTGGGGTGGAAGGGACGCGTGAGCTTCAGGCTGTTGGACAAAGCCTGGTGCCAGCTGGGAAGTAGTCATCACTCCTGGAAGCCCCTTTTTTCTTGTGGGGGACTTTGGATGGATTTCATAAAATATGCTCAGATTTATGGAAACTAATAATACATATAATGAATAATACAGATGATATTTTATAGAGAATATAATGTGTATGGTTCAACTTCTTAAATAATTGGTTTGATATTTATTAGATTACCAGTGTCACCAAGTCTGTGATGTTGAAGTGGTAGGTTTTGTGCGGGAGTTTTCCTGATGTTCTCTATTTAAAGTATTGTAAAATAGTAGTAAATTATTATGCAACTCTTTCTGGAATAAGAAATTTGATAAATTTCAAATTTTGTTTTTTTCTTGAGTTGTATTGGGATTGATCTAGCACGCTTATTTTAGCTTCTTAGAAGCCATGGTGTACTGGGAAAGATCCTAGCCTAAACGGATTTAATTTTAGGATTTTAGAACAGAAAGATCCTTGCCATAGTTTACATGTACTCGTTGACGGACTTAATCTGGTCAAATGAGTATCCCGTCAGGAACCGAGCCACATGGGTTGATTGAATCAGGCAGACCTATCCATTGAAGCAAAAGTAGTGAGGTAGTATAGTCAGCAAAACCGGACAGATGAATCTGTATTTTGCATGGGTATTCATATGGGTGAACACGGATACCAGTGTTGAAGTTGAGAGGGTGAAGAAATTCAACCCTGTTATCCTGTTTTTTTTTTTTTTTTTGTTGCCTCTGAATTCATAAACTTCTTGTTTTAGTAGTCATAAATGAAAAGAAGTTGTGGATGCTTTCTGAAAAGACATCATATGTTAAGAAACAAATAAAGGAGAGAAGGAAAGGCAGTCCCTACCAACTTAATGGTTATTTGAATTCTTGATTTAATAATGAAGTTATCGTTATTCGATATAGTAGTCATATAAAATATGCTTGAAGTGGTTTGATTTTTTTGGATGTTGTGCACAATAGGTGTCTTTATACAGTGGCTTGATAAAAAAATTACAATAAAAAAATTATGGGAAGCCTCTTTACCATACCTTTTGAGTTGTTGATGGTGTCCATGCTGTGCCGGTGTTTTCATGAACTTGTAGGGAGTGCAGTAAATCATAGAGTCCAGATGATAGGGACCATTGTATGTTTTCCTCCAGTTCTTTCAAGATCGGACCATAAAGCTACTATTGCGTTAATGCTTGTCAATAGGCTTTTGTATTTTTACTTTCTTTTAATCCATTATAGTCTTATCTTGCCCCGGTGGTGTTGGGGCACGGCAGTCCACCCTATCTCTTCTCTCTTCCATCACGGCGCCCACGGGGATGATCAACCCAACCAACTGTTCAACACCTGATGCACATTGATTGATGCCTGGCATACCCACTTGGCGCTGTCCACCTGCAGCATGTTGTGGTCTCTCTTTGCACTCCCTTTTGTTTCGGACCACCAAGAACAGTTACTGGACAACCACCACCACCATCAATTCCTTAGCCAGAAGTCGTTGAATGCAATGGTGGTGGATCTGTGATGGTGGTCAGCCCGAAGTTGCTGTGGGTTTTGCTATTTTTTATGCTACAGTTTTTTTGTTTTTTTTCCCTTCGGTCCGAAGTTAACCGAGCGTGCATAGAGAGGAAGTAGGTTGGAATTTGCTAATTTCTTACATCCACGACACTTGAATGATCTTAAAATCATTGAAGATACAAAGTAAGTCTGACATATATGATCCTCTTCAATAGAACCTGTGAATCTGATTGCCTAAGCTATTAGCTAATGATAGGGGCCTAGTTGAATTATTCATAGATCCTCGAATCCACCCTTTGTGAACTGTTCAAAGCATTTCGATGCCACTTTGGGAAGACGACCCATTTATTCAAATTTTGAAATCATAATTTAAGTCACAGATCTGGCGTGATACAGACTGGTAGTCGGAGAACCCCAACGGCAATGTGTCGATGCATGCTCTTCTTAAAGAAAAAGGGAATACACTGACAGTACGGTACTGTGGGACTGGAAGAGCCTGACAGCTTATGGGCGTGGAGGCATGGGAACGTGAAGTGAATTCAGATGCTTAAGCCAGGCGGCATCAATCTCATCCTTTGAGTCTTTCATGTCTCATTGATTGGGCATGTAATCTAAGCAGACGGCACGGTGGCTAAGCCAGCGCCGCATCAAATCGAAACGCCGAGTTTGGCATCACCCCAATCATGCTTATCTATCTTTATGTTCATTTTTAATCGTTTTTTCGTTTTTCCTTGGACTGGGGCATCTTGAAGCTGACATGGTTGTGATATACTCCGAAAGCGCCGTCAACAACACGGCGCCGTTCCAGCAAAGCGCCTTATTGTTAATGCAATCTTTGGTTGGCAGTAAAAAATTAAAAAAATTTAGAATTTTAATTTTAAAAATAAGAAAGCTCCCACCCTGCCAAAAGCGACCACCTATTCCGGCTTAGTGATCCAATTCTGTTGGGTCCAGTACCCAGGGTCCCCAATCGGGTGGGAAAATACTTGGCCCAAGTGGCCCAGAATATGAGCGCTCGGGCGTACCCGAAAAGAGTCCGAGAACGCCTTGAGGCGCAAAGAATGCAAAGGCACTTGAAGCTTAGTTATCCGGCGCGTGACCACGCGCCATGAAATCCGCGGACCTAGCAAGGGTACAAGGACTCGCCTGAGAAGAAAATCTTCGCAAGGTACGAGGACTCTCCAGACGTCCGGAATGCCATTTCGGCTAACAAATCCCCTGCAGAAACGCTGCATCTGGCAAGCACTACCACCGCCACCCGACACCACGCGAACATCACCGTCTCGACATTCCCGGGCACGGAAGCGGATCGAACGGCCGAGATTCACTCCCGTACATCGGCGCATCCGACGTTGCAGAGCACGTGTCGCCAGGGTCGGTGGCCACTGGCACCCTACCGTTAACGGCATTATTTACCGCCTATAAAACCTCAAGCCTCCTACGAAGAAATCTCTCTCTCTCTCGGGCTTCGATCCCTTCTCTCTTATTCTAAAATTTACTCGCATTTAAGCTTTGATTGGTTTTTTGATGATCGACGCCTTTGCGAACAATAGAAATCACTCGGACACTGAAGGGGCCAACTTAGAAAAAGCTCTCGGCCTTGTATTGATTTTGTAACCCAACGTGCTCATAGTGAAATTTTGCTGTGCTCGGCCTCGTGGTTTTCCCTCCTCATTCAAGAGGAGGTTTCCACGTAAAACTCCGTGTTCAATCTCTACTACTCTAACTCGACATTTCATCATTTTGCATTCGTTTCACCCCGACTCATCCTAACTCATTTGTGTTGCTTGGACCCAAGATCCGTAACGCAACATTGGCGCCGTCTGTGGGAAGGGGACAAAAGTCAACTTCTCACCTTCTTAGATCACGTTTAACCACACGTCGCGCGTTTACTTCCAAGCATCATAACATGGTGAGCACCAGAGCGCAGCAAGCGCACCACCCTGTGCCACTACTCGACACCAACGGGAGGATGCCCCAGGCCCCGTGTGGGCATCGAAAACCATCCGGATCCGGTCGTAAGGGATTTGGCGACCAAAATGGACGACATATCCAAGGCCGTCTTGCCCCTCGCGCAAGGGAAAACGAGAGAGCGAGGGAGCGCCTTCGGGGGCTCCCGGGCAAAACATCCGAAACGGAGGAAGGAGGCGCGAGCGCGGTGTGGCGCCGGCAAGAGCCACCAAGAACCCGGTGGCCTCAAGTGGCGTGGGATCCTCGAGCCCCGGAGGATCGTCTTGGTCCCCCGGTCTCGGGGACATCGGGAAAATCACGCCCGAGAGGCGACGCACGCGCGGGGGTCGAAGGACCCCGAGAGATCGGCAAACCACCGGCCCTAACGAATCGAGGCACCTCCTCAACGCAAGGAGGACGGGCTGCCTCCACCCCATGTGGAGGAGAGATTGGAAAAAGTCCGAATCGAGTCTTTGGAGAAAGGTGGGGGGCGGGCCCCATGATCTCCATTCACAAAGAACGTCAAGTCGAGGGTGCTCCCCTCGAAGTTTAAAATGCTTGACCTAGAGGCATACGACGGAAGTGCCGACCCCATGGACCACCCGAATATGTTTCGGGAGCACTTAAGCCTTCAGGGGCTTGATGAGACGGCAATGTGCGGTGCTTCCCCTTAACATTGAAAGGGGACGCGGAGAGTTTGGTTCTACGGGATGCCCGCGGCTCCATTAACACCTTCTGGCGAGGCGGCGACGCTGTTCTGTCCCGGTTCGCCTCAGCAGACGAGTAGAGAAGCGGCCATGGCATCTCACCGCGTGAAGCAGGAAGCCAGGGAAAGCCTGAGAAGCTTCCTGGCCAGGTTTGTGTCCGAGGCCAGACAGATACCCAAGCTGTCTGATGGCGTGAAGCTGAACGCCTTCCTGTCTGGCCTCGAGGGGGGTTCCTTCTTCAAGCACCTTATCCATAAGGGCCCCCGTACTTTTGAAGAGGCCGAGTCCATAGCAAGGGCCTATATTGCGGCAGAGGAGGCTAACGAAGCAAAACGCCCAGCAAGGAGCGAGGACTACCGCCCGAGAACAGAGGTAGTGAAGAGGAAGGCCGGGACTATCGCACCCCCGTTCGTGGCAAGGCATCAAAAGCACCACAAGCCCGAGATGCACACACGTAGAGACGTTCCCAACACGTCTCACTCCCTTGAACGACACGCGGACAAACGCGTCCGATGCAAATTCGAGGGGAAAAGTTCGTGAAATGGCCCATGCCATTCAAGAATCCGGAGGTGGAGACCAAACGGCATCTTGTGATTTCCATGTTGCGCGGAGGCCACACTCATCAAGACCGCAAATCTCTCGCAAAGGGAGATCAAGGCGATAAAGAGGGGACACCTCAACCGCTTCCGCAGATCCAGGCGATCCTCCGGCAGATCGAGGCGCGGCGAGATCCTCCGAGGAAACAGGGTGGCGGCGGAGTTATAAACATGGTGTCCCACACGGGCGAGAGATGGAGGAAGAGAGCATGGAGCATCAAAGAGACCTCGGACCGCCCCCAGGACGAAGTCATCTACTTTGGTAAGGACGACATGTCTCATGTAACTTCACCCCACTCGACCCTTTAGTTGTAATCGCACTCGTCTCGAGATGGGGACGAACGACTTCCATCCGAAACGTGTTTTTGTTGATAATGGAAGTTCAAGGAATTTGCTTTATCTCGACGCCTACTATAAGTTAGGATTAAAAAGAGACCAAATGAAGGCCCAGAGGGGGGCCAGATCGACTCGATAACGAGCCGATCCTGTTCTGGGGCATCAGACAGTGGAGGTCACCTTGGGGACGTATCCGAGGATCTGCGTCAAAAGTCCTCACCTTCCCGGTGGTGGACCTCCCGTCCGTTTATAATGCAATCCTCGGACGTCCCCTGTCGACCACTTTTGGAGCCGTGACCTCCATCCCGCATCTCAAGATGAAATTTCCAACTAAATTTGGCGTCGGGGAAGTCTTGGGCGAGCAGTCCGTGGGGAGAACATGTTACCTGTCACAGGTCACACGAACCCCCCTTCCCCAACCAATGGAAGATCTCGACCTCAGGGACGAGACGACTCTCCAACAAGCACAGGCTGGTGAGCCTACCGATCGGATCCGATTGGATCCCGAGGACCCTGAGAGGTGCGTCCAGATAGGAAGCTCTCTCACCGAGTCCGTCCGAGAAACCCTTACGACGCTCCTAAGGGAGAACGCGGACATCTTTGCTTGGTCCCCAGCGGACATGCCGGGGATTTCCCCCGAAATCATAACCCACAGGCTGGGCGTGGATCCCCACCACAAGCCTGTTAGACAAAAGCGCAGGAACTATTCAACGGAAAAGCTGATTGCTATCCGAGAAGAAGTGAAGAAGCTCCTGGACGCTGGGTTCATCCGAGAGGTGCAGTACCCGGACTGGCTCTCCAACGTAGTAATGGTGAAGAAGAGCAGCGGAAAGTGGAGGATGTGCGTGGACTTCACCGACCTCAACAAGGCTCCTGTCCGAAAGATGACTTTCCACTCCCTGTGGTGGACCGGGGCGGTGGACTCGACCAACTGGCTACGAGTTGCTTAGCTTCATGGACGCGTACCGGGATATAACCAGATCAAGATGCATGCAGAGGACGAGGAGCATACATCGTTCATGGCCGACTGTGGAACGTGATCATTATAAGGTGATGCCCTTCGGACTCAAGAACACAGCGCAACATACCAGCCGGCTAGTCAACAAGATCTTTGAAAGCCGTTAGCGGTGAACGTGGAAGTCTACGTTGACGACATGCTCACAAAAGCACCGTCGGTGGAAGTCATGTCGAAGACCTAGCGGAGACCTTCCGAGTGCTCGAGCGCACGGAATGAAGTCAACCCCAAGAAGTGCACCTTTGGGGTGTCGTCCAGGGAAGTTCCGGTTTCATAGTGTCACAACGAGGAATCGAGGCGAACCCCGAGAAAAGATCCAGGCCATCTTGGACATGAAGTCCCCTGACCGTGAGGGACGCCCCGAGGCTCACGGGGACGAGTGGCCCTCTCCCGTTTCCTAGCCAAATCATCGAGAAGCATCCGCCATTTTTCAAGGCACTCGGGGACCGAAAACCCAAGGGTTCCGCCGGGAAAGTGAGTGCGAAGCGTTCGGGGGCTCAAGGCGTACTTAGCCAATCCACCTCTCCTAGCCTCCCACTACCAGAGAGGAACTCTATTTGCACATCGTGTGACCGACCGAGCACCGGGTTGGTCCCGTGAGGCAACATCAAGGAGATCGCCAATGGGTATATTACGTCGGCAAGAAGACGGGCCGATTCAGAGACCCTGATCCGCATGCCGAGAAGGTAGCGTTAACACGGGTGTACTCAGCCAGGAAGCCGAGACCTTACTTCCTGTGCTCACAAGATCGTGGTGTTGTGACCACCACTAAGAACCATTTTGCAAAAGCCCGAGGTCTCCGGCGATCGATCAAGTGGGCTATCGAGCTCGGTGAATTCGATATCGAGTTTAGGGCCCGGCCGCCATAAAGGGCCGTGCCCTTGCGACTTTATCAGAGAAACAACAAAGACATCAAGACGAGGACATCGCCGAAGCGGCGGGGGTCAAGAAGCGTAATTCATTCCGGCATGGACTATGCACGTGACGGATCCTCCATGAAGGATGGTCGCGGGCCGAGTCATCCTCGCGAACTCCCATGGGATCTCGAGATAAAGTACTCGGTGACCTTGGGGTTCCCCGCAACAAACAACGAAAGTAGCACGAGGCCCCGCTCACAGGGCTGCGGTTGGCAAAGGAGTGCTCGGCCAAGAGCCTAGTAGTCTATAGTGACTCCGAGCTTGTTTGTCAACCAAGTCCTTGAAACTTCAAGTCGCAAAGACTCGGCTTTCCAAGTACCTCGCAAAAGCAAAGGAGTTGGCCTCGCATTTCGAGAAGATCAAATTTGTGCACATTCTAAGGGAAGAAAACGAGAAGGCGTACACGTTGGCAAAGGCAAAGCGCCCGAGACCTAAGGCAAGACGACAAAGGAATGAGAGAAAGTCGGGAGCGACCCTCCATAGAAGAGCCGAGGCCGAGGTCATGCAAGTGTCCGAGAATGACACTTGGATGACCGCCTACTTGAGATACCTCACCAAAGTGGTGTTTTGCCCAGAGGACTCGGCAGGCCTTTTGGAAAGGTGAGGAAGTCCGCGGGGCCGGTACATCGTCATAGACGACCGACTATACCGTCGGGGTACTCGGCCCCCTATTTGAAGTGCCTTACCCCGAGGAGGCAGATACGCACTTCAAGAGGTGCATCTAGAATCTGTGGATCTCACATGGGGGCAAGAACCTAGCATTCAAGATTATGCGGCAAGGGTATTATCGCCAACGATGAGGAGTGATGCCATGGACTTTGTGCGCAAGTGTGAAAATTGCCGTGTCCACGGCGGTGTAAGCCACCTGACCTCACGTGGAGCTTCAAGCATTACAATCTCCTTGGCCGTTTGCACGATGGGGACTCGACATCCCGGACCATTTCCCATTGCGCCCGCTCGGAGAAAGTTCCTCATCGTTGGGATAGACTACTTCACCAAGTGGGTAGAAGCAACGCCGCCGGGCAAGGATAATCGAGCGAACGCGACCGAGTTCTGCGGCCAGTATCGCTTGCGAGTTTGGGGTGCCGAGAGCATCATCACGTATAATGGGACGCAGATTCACGGGAAGGCCTTTACTGTAATCGTGCTAGCCTTAGAATCAATTTAATTCATACATCGTGGCATATCCTCGTGCCAACGGAGTGTAGAAGTCACGAACAGGACCATCTTGCATGGGCTCAAGACCAAGCCGCTAGACGGGGCTCGTGGGTGGACGAGTTGCCATCCATCCTCTCGGGCGACGGGACAACGGCGAGGAGCCTACGAGAGACCCTGCTCGGCCACGTGCTACGGGGTCGAGGCTGTCATACCACTAGAAGTGGGCCTCCCAAGCCTCCGAGTAGAACACTTCGACCCGAGCGCCAATGACCGCCGGCTCCGAGAGCACCTAGACTTGCTGGAGGAAGCCCGAAACAAGGCACAACTTTGTGTGGCGATGTACCAAAGCCGAGTGGCCCGCTATTACAACAAGAAGGTAAAAGCGCGGCAGTTCGAAGTCGGAGACTTGGTGTTAAGAAGCATCGCGGCAACAGGAAAGAATGCCGGCCGAAACAAGCTCTCTCCGAATTGGGAAGGACCCTTCCTGGTCTCAGCAGTACTTCAAAATGGGGCGTACAAGCTACGAACCCAAGAAGGTGGGCTAATCCCTCGTACATGGAATGCAGCACACCTCAAAAAGTACTACCAGTAGGGACGAGGCAGTCAAAATAAAACTTGGGCGCCAACCCGAGCGGCCCCAGCGGTCGGACCCAAGAGGTCAGGCAATAAAACTTGGGCGCCAACCCGAGCGGCCCAAGCGGTCGGACCCATGAGGTCAGCATAAAAACTGGGCGCCAACCCGAGCGGCCCCAGGGGCCGGACCCAAGAGGTCAGCACTGATAAAACTGGGCGCCAACCCGAGCGGCCCAAGCGGTCGACCCAAGAGGTCGCATAAAACTGGGCGCCAACCCGAGCGCCCAGCGGCCGGACCCAAGAGGTCGTGCATAAAACTCGGGCGCCCAACCCGAGCGGCCCCTGGTCGGACCCAAGAGGTCGCAATAAAACTGGGGCGCCAACCCGAGCGGCCCAAGCGGCCTGACCCAAGAGGTCGCATAAAACTGGGCGCCAACCCGAGCGGCCCAAGCGGTCGGACCCAAGAGGTCGTGCATAAAACTTGGCGCCAACCCGAGCGGCCCGGCCGGGTCGGACCCATGAGGTCAGCAACAAAACTTGGGCGCCCGAGCGGCCCCAAATGGGTCGGACCCATGAGGTCGTGCAATGAAACTCGGGATCGACCGAGCGGCCCAAGAGGTCGAAAAAAAAAAAAAAAACGAAGGCAAAGAAGAAAGAAGTGCAACAAGAGACTCAAAGAAAAGGCTTCTTTATTTCATAAGTGTACAAAGAATACATGTACAAAGGAGAAAATAAACTAAGTACATCAACGGGTCGGGGTGACTCCCGAGGGACATGACGGCTCAAAGAGGCCCCGAGGCCCCGGAGAAAGGGGATCTTCGACCTGAGAGGCTGAACCGAGGCGGAAAAGGCCTCCCACGAACGCCAAATAAGTCCTCGGCTCTCAATGCGGTGGCGTTGATGGGGTGGAATATCCCAGAAGGAAACGAGGGACGAATGAGGCGAAGCACTCGGCGGCACATCTGGATGCCCTCCCAGTACTTGCGCTCCAGTAATGGCGAAATGTCCTCGGGCCTAAGGGATACTCTCAGCCTCTCGTCTAGCAGGCGCAACTTCTCCTGTTGACGCCTTACTACCTCGTTCAAGGAAGCATTCTCCTCCCTGGCGCCAGCAAGCTCGGCCTCAGCCTTCCGACAGGCCTCTCTGACGGCCTCCAACTCTTCCAGTTGGGTGAGACCCCGAACGACCCGTCCAGAAATGTCGCTGAGCCTCTCGACCGCAACTTGGAACTACGTCCAAAGAAAAGAGATTGTTAGTACAAAGAAAGTAAAAGAGAAGGACAGAGAGCCTCGAAAGGAAACGGAAATACCTCAGAAGCAAGGAGGCCGCTACTTAAAGAGGCCTCTCCAATTGACCTCGGAGCTGGAGCCTCAACGGAAGGCACCACGAAACTCCGACCCCCGGCCTCGGGAGTAGAAGTCACCGGAAGGAACAATGGTGGGGGGCTCGACAATGACGCCTCGACCCCGGCCTCGAGAATAGGAGTATCCATGCATGAGCAACTACCGGGGCTCGACAATAAGTGCTTCCACCTCCATCTCCAAAGGCCCGAGCCCATGAACGCTCGGGGGCCCCTCATCGGGAAACCTCGTGGCGCGCCCTCATCCGCTTGACCGGGATGGCGGGAGCTCGGCCGACGACCTCATCTTCGGCCCAACCGAGAGTCCTCGACCTCGAAGATCTCGGATGGATGCCTGCGGAAGTGGGACGGTTCTCCGGGAAGATCAGGAGAAGCTCCGAGGGCAGAACTCTCAATCGTTTGGACTTCAGGGAGCTCAATCACTTCATCAATCCTCAGCGAGGATCCTCCGGGGAGACTGGAGAAATAAAGGCATGTAGAGTCCTCAACCCCGGTGGCCCTCGGAAATGAGGATTTCCTTCTCTCGAACAGAGGAGCGATGACGTCCTCGCCCTCAAGATCGTCCTCGTCAGAAATGATACCCCCTAAAGAGGGCAGCTCCACTACACTCCGAGGACGCTTTGAGCCCTCAACGTCCGAACGATGTGATCTCTCGGACGGCCTGCTTGGCTCCACTCGGACGGGCGAACTTTGGATTACCAAAGTCCCTGTCCTCTTCTTCAACTTCTTCTTCTTCTTCTTGGACTTCTCGGGAGTGGACTCGGCCCACTTGGCCTCCATGAGGTTCTCGGGCAAAGAACTGAGATGTTTCGCTTGTCCAAATGGAAGCCCCGAGATTTTCCTTGATGAGATCCGTGATCTCCTTCGAGCTTCCTTTATCATTAAGGGAAGGCTCTGATAAGATTCGGGGACCACCTTCCCCATTTGTTGGGAATGGCCCATGACGTTGGGACGCCGAGGAAGAAGAACTTGTCTTTCCACCTCTTGGTGGAATCGGGATTCCCACCACAAAGCAGGGCAAAGTCCGACCGAGGGGTCATGGTAATCCAGTCAAGGTTATGCGTGAACCTAAACATGACCTTGACTACCGTAACGTTCAACAGCTTCTCTTTGCAACGTAGAAAAACGCATAAGGAGACGAGATACCTCATGGCGTTGGTACCGGAGTCCCGCTGGGACTCCCTGTGTCCCTCATGATCTCGCACGGCTCCCAAAGGAATCGGGAAACCGCAGCCCGCTCTTCAGGTGGATCTCGTAGACTGTGATGAAACCATCAGGGGGGCGTGAGGCCCTGTCAGTCGGCTCTGGCACAACCATGGCCATGTCACCAGGGATCTCATACAGAGCCCGTAGTTCCTCGAGCCTCTCGTTGGTCAGCGACGACGCAATATCTCTAACTCCGGGAGCCACCATTTTGGGACTTGAGAACACAAGAGAATGAAGGGCTCCTGAGGAATGCAAGGCAGAGGAACGAAGGTTTGGAAAACGGAAGGCTTTGCAGAGAGGAAGACAAGAAGGAAGACAATGAGAAGAGTTTTGAAACGGCAGAAGGCGCCTTTTATTGGCAAAAAATTTGAAAAAGACGCATCATGACCGTGCCACGCGTCGCTTTCGGCCATTCGTTTAAGGAAAAGCGCAATTCCACGTGTCGCTCGGCCAAGAGTCCCCAAACGAAATGATGACTTCGCCCACGTGACGCCCGAACGCCCGTCCAAGGGATTAATGGCCCGCCACGTGTCGCCCATCCGTTCGCTCCGACGAAATGATGATCTTTACCTTCCCAAGGCATCTGACGAACGCCTCACCTCCGCGTTTAATGCTCCAAAGACTAAAACGACAGCAACAGGAGTTCTCAGACAAAATGATTTTCTAAGAATTTCTAACTCCAAGTCGCCTCAGCCAGGAGGATTCTGAAGAACATGCCAAACGGTCGAAGATCTCGGACCCTTTGGCATGGGGGGCTAGTGTTGGGTCCAAGACCCGTGGTCCCCAATCGGGTGGGAAAATACTTGGCCCAAGTGGCCCGAATATGAGCGCTCGGGCGTACCGAAAAAGAGTCCGAGAACGCCTTGAGGCGCAAAGAATGCAAAGGCAACAGAAGCTTAGTTATCCGGCGCGTGACCACGCGCCATGAAATCCGCGGACCTAGCAAGGGTACAAGGACTCGCCACGAAGAAAATCTTCGCAAGGTACGAGGACTCTCCAGACGTCCGGAATGCCACCCACCTAACAAATCCTCGCGCAGAACGCGTTTGCATGAGCAGCCGCACTACCACCGCCACCGACACCACGCCTGTCACCGCCGTCTGACATTCCTGGCACGGAACGGATCGAACGGCTGAGATTCACTCCCGTACACTGGCGCATCTGACGTTGCAGAGCACGTGTCAGCAGATTCGGTGGCCAGCCTGGCACCCTACCGTTAACGGCATTATTACTGCCTATAAAACCTCAAGCCTCCTACGAAGAAATCTCTCTCTCTCTCTGGGCTTCTGATCCCTTCTCTCTTATTCTAAAATTTACTCAGATTTAAGCTTTCAGATTGGTTTTTTCAGTGATCGACGCCTTTGCGAACAATAGAAATCACTCGGACACCTGAAGGGGCCAACTTAGAAAAAGCTCTCGGCCTTGTATTGATTTTGTAACCCAACGTGCTCATAGTGAAATTTTGCCAGGCTCAGCCTCGTGGTTTTCCCTCCTCATTCAAGAGGAGGTTTCCACGTAAAACTCCGGTGTTCAATCTCTACTACTCTAACTCGACATTTCATCATTTTGCATTCGTTTCACCCTGACTCATCCCAACTCATTTGTGTTGCTTGGACCCGAAGATCCAGAACGCAACAAATTCAAATAAGGTAATACTATCACACAATTAATACTAAGTTATCCCTTTTGCTTAGTGATTCTTGTTTCTACACGATACCTATTTCAGTTTTCATATTATTTTTATAAGAACCTTCTGAAATTTTAACCAATTATAAATCATTAAAGTCACCACATTATTTCATATCGGAAAATTAAACATTATAACCATACATAAATTAATAGTTAAAGGTTTTTTAAGAACTTGAAACTAATTTTCCTCACTTGGTATAAAATTTGTGTAAAAAATTGTTAAGTTGAATCAATTTAATTAATATTGCCATAGATTGTTTAGAAGATTTACCCAATATCATTCTCCACAAATAATAATTAATTATTGATATGTTCCTTGGACCCGGGTTGATGCACAAATTAAAAAATCAGCCAAATTCTCTGGTTTGAATCATTTATAAGTATAATATTATCATTCAATTGATCATAACTATTTTTTAAAATTAAATATCTTATTTAATATCCTATTAAGCTGTTATTTGAAAAACTTGATCGATCCTATATTCCATATTTAGACCATTAATGTTTAGACTTTAACTTTAAAATGGACAAGTCAATTTTAGATTATACCCAATAATTATATTATTAATAAGATAAAATAATAATAAATTTTTTAATTATAAAAATATCTCTTTTTCATCTAAGAACTAATTTATTAAAAAAATAAAATTTTTAATAAGATATAAAATTAAGATAATTTTAATAATTTTACTTGAATAATTACCCATTACATTGGCTCTAGCTCCACTCTTACCAGGAAAGGGCCACAGGCTCGAGTTCAAGTCAGCCATCGGCCTATTGAGTTAAAATTTTCTTAGGTAACGATCGAAACCAATTCGTATTCATTTGACCGCCAGTGTTGGTTTTATTATTTATTGGTCAGTGATTAAAGAAAATTATTTGAGAGCCTCTAAGCATTAGCGAGATCAAACCAAGCCGGTTTTTTTTTTTCAAATTAACAGATAAACATAGTCGTGGAATGTGTTGAAGCTGAAAAATAGAGCCAATCCAACCCGACAAGCGGGCAGTATGGTCGGTCTCTCACTATTCTTTTAACTGGAAGACTAACTTCAAGCACCCCAGAAAAAGAAATTATTCAACGAGAAGAAAAACAGCCTCTGCCAAATATAAATAAGGAAGACTTTACATAAATATTTGATAGTGGAAACAGCCTTCTGCAACTCACCGAGAAATGCTCACTCACGCAAATTGATCATACCGTTTCTATTGCTAAGTCTCACTCAAGGAGTGTTTGCTTCGGGAGTTGCTCATTTTTAAACACTTGGTCAGTCAATGGCCTCTTCTTTAGCAGAACCGGCAAAGCTTACCCTCGGCCGCTGCAGAGGCTGGTAGGAAACAAATGAGAGCCTTAAGCTTCGACCGCAATAAATTGAGAGTAAATATTAACAACCCAAAAGTAGTGGAAATATTCACTTACTTTGGTTCTGATGTGAGCATATAGATCTTCAGTCATTTGGCTCAAGCAATTCCTTGCATGGTCTTCTGCGTTGGAAGCTTTTATGCAGGCTTGCTTCACCTGCAAGGAAAAAGCAGTACTTCAATTAGAGCTATCTGACACGGGATACCGTGTAATCGCCAGCATTGTCCCAGAAAATCTTCCGACCAAATCTTTTACAAAGGGGCACCGTCAGCTCGTCATTTCCAGATCAATATATTTGTGATGACTGTAAGCAATCCTTGAAACAGAAAATTTAGCACTCCTCTGTGACATTGTGCTTACTTTACTGATTTGAAAATGACCAATTGCACTGGATAGCTGTGAAATGAGAAGCTTGACATAACAGTAAAATCATTCATCATATATCCTTATGGTCACGGGTTATAAAAATAATTTCTTACGTAATATAATATACGATTATTTATAATAAATTTATATGTGATCTAATCTTTCCCCGAACACCAAGCATGGCGAAAGTCTCAGAAAATAAGCTGCCTCTTTTAATTATAACACCAAAGTGAGAATTCGGATAGGTCACTCCCTTGTGAGTCGGATGTCTATTATAAACACTAATTCTTTTGTTTGAATTTTGAAAACAGTGAGTGGCCACAAGACATTCACGCAACATTCACTTGAGTAAACATGTGGGGCAAGGCCTTTGAGAGACATTCACTCAAGCGAACCAGCAAGGCTAGGACTATGTACAAAGTTTGCACAATAATGGTTTGAGCACACTTCTGTAGCAAATTTTCAATGGGTATCCACTAGATGACTGCGAGCCAATAGCTTAAGTTTTTAGGTTATTTATTACACAACTTTCGCAATTATTTAACAACCTACTCAAGAGAGAAAGTAAGGGAAGAAAAATCTTGGCATTATTTTTGGGCTCGATTCTTATTCCTACATTCACCACACACGGTAACATTATTTTCCTTGTTTTGGACATTTTTACTTGCAGTACTCTTCTATTTTCATCTTTTATTATATTTGTTTTGGTTTACCATTATTTGTAATAAATTCAAAGGATATGTTTTTAGATGATTTACTTAAACTCATAATCTGAAGTGAAGTTATTCGGACCTAAGGTCTCGTAATTTTATCTTACGTTAAAGGGGTTCCAACAAAAAAATATCATGCACATTATTTATATTTGTCATTACGTTATTGTTGTAATTATTGTTATATTGTCATCACCTCTCCTCATGTATCCAAACAAAGATACTCGACATTCGATTCTTAGAAAAATATGTTTTTAGCTCAATTGTGAAACTTTGTATCCTCGAGTCTCAACAATTGGTATCAGAATGTTTGAGTTATTCTATCAACTTTATTTTGGATTGATGAAGGGTCGTAACAAAATAATTTGTTTCAATGGCATAAATTTTAATATTTGAAAGAGTAAAATGAAGGATTAATTATTCTTTAAAATAATACATCTTCTAATATTTGTTGCCCAAAAATCCAAATCGAAATACTATAAACATTAAGCTTTTAAATATAAGCAAGTTTGTGAGTATATACGACAATTTTTTTGATGACAATGTTTATAATCAAATCTGCAATGAAAAACATGTTGGAGTCACTCCCGAGTGGCATGATGTCCGCGGACTCCATTGGAAGAATGGACGAGGACTTGTGTTGAAGCGTCATGTCCGAGAGGACTTGTAGACGAGGACTTCTTCAGGCGTCATGTCCGAGCGATTGCTGAGGACGAGGACGAAGAGTCTAGAATCGTAGGCGCTGACTCTATCAGCGTAGGCCTGCATGTGGCCGTTTTTGCAGGTGGGTTGGTCACCCACTCTGATTGGATGTTGCAGCGACTGCAACTTCCCAAGGACAGGCCTGCCGTCTGACACGGCAAGCATGCGCCTGTCATGGCAGGCCTAGGACGTAGGTCAGGAGACCTACGCTCAGTAGAGTGGGCGGACACGCCACTCTTGTGTATATAAAGAAGCTTGTTGCCCTTACTGAAGTAGAGCACTGGTGAGAGCTTGAGTGTGCTAAAGCTGGGACATTCTTGAGTTCTTTGAGCCTTGAGAGAGCTGTGGGCAAGCTTTGTTGTAAAGATAGAGAGAGATACACTTTGAGAGAGGAAGGTTGTACACTTGAGATTGTTTTCTTTCGTTAGAGCTTGAGTAGCCAACACTTGTAAACAATTCTCTTATAGTACATTTCTTCGTGGTTTTTCCCTTGGGTTTAGAAGGGTTTTCCACGTTAAAATTTGTGTGTTCTCTTTTATTTTCTATCCTTACTTTCCTTGCCGTCCGAGAGCTCTGCTCTGTGTGCTGTCCGAGAACTCTTGTCCGCTCGGTCACCGTGCATTCCGTGCAGTCCGAGTGCTTTCCGCATTTTTGCGCCAACAAAACACGCATGAGCACTATAAAAGAAGCTCAAATTGCTTTATACTTCAAAGACGGATAACAAGTTATATTAATGCAAGTGAAAAACCAAGAAGGAAGTTCTATTGCCGATTATCTCAGCGAGTTCCAAGATAATGTTGCCCAACTGAGTGGCATGGGAATTAAATTCGATGATAAGTTGTTACACTTGTAATTGTTGACTATATTACTGGATTCAAGGAAGAATATCCTAATCACTATTGCAAACACTGCTCCAAATGACATAATAAACTTAAAAATAGCTAATAGAGCAATCCTCAATGAGGAAATGAGGAGGAGATCTCAAGGATCCACATCATCACACTCTGAAACGCTAGTCTCAAAGTCACAAAAAAAAAAGGCAAAAAGAGAGGTCTAAAATCGGGTGAGGAAAATTAGAACAAATTAAGATCGAGATATGAAAATCTCAAATGCCATCATTGCGGGAAGAAATGTCATATCAACAAACATTACTTTAAGTGAAAGTGCGAGAATGGAGAGGTCAACAAGAAGAAAACTAAGAAGCTTTGGGACGATAAGAGAGTATTGGTTGTTACCAAATCTAACCTTATCATTGTGTGTGAAGAGGTAATCAACATGGCCAATCACAAGATAAATTGAGTAATCAATAGTGGTGCATCACTCATATAACATCTAGAAGAAAATTTTTCATATCTTATATTCCCTGTGATTTTAAAGTATTGAAAATGGGCAATATTGGATTACCTTAGATCTTGAGTTGCAGCCACATGTGCATGACCACCAAAAATGGCACGAAATTGGTTTGAGGAATGTACGATACGTTCCATATATTCGATTAAATCTCATTTCAACAGATAAACATAATGATGAAGGGTTTTGTAATACTTCATGCGAGAGCTCAAGAAAACTCACAAGAAGCTCTTTAGTGGTGGCACGTGGAAAAAAACTTTCTAACTTGTATATTTTGTAAGCATTAGCCTCAAATGTAAACATAAGTAGCTAAGTGTGATGAGTCCATTAATCTAAGTCAAATGCAACTTAGTCACAAGCGTGAAAAATGGCTCAATTGTCTGGATAAAAAGAATCTTCTTTCATAAGTAAAGAAAGAAAAGTTGAGAACATATCCTCATTGTATAATTAGGAAACAACATAAAATTTCATTCCATGGAATTTTATTGACGGAGAAAGCCAATCTCCTTGAGCTCCTACATAATCTTTTTAAAGTAAAGACTTTTGGCAATGCACTCTATTTTATAATATTTATTGATGATTGCTCTAAAAAATTATAGACTCATCCTTGAAAAACAAAGGATCAAAAACTTAATGTCTTTAAGCAGTTTTGTAAATTTGATCGAAAGGCAAACAGGGAAGAAATAAATTGCATCCACAATGACAACGGAAAAGAGTACGCTGGGCCATTTGACAGATATTGTCATTCACACGGAATATGACACCAAAAGACTCCACCGAAGACACCACAATTGAATGGTGTGGCTGATAGAATTAATCGGACATCCATTGAGAGGGTTTGATGTGTACTTTTAGAGGTAAAACTCCCAATCTTGTTTTAGGGGAGAGCCTTAAATATTGTGACTCGTATAATAAACTTTTCTCCTAGTGGTCCCCTAAATGGCAATATGTCCGATAAAGTGTGGTTTGAAAGAGAGGTTTCCAATGACCACTTGTGTGTATTTAGATGCAAATCCTTTGTATATCAACAAAGCAAAAAAATTGATCTTCTACGGCAACAACCACTTTCGTGGATTGGATCCCATGCCTACAACACCAATGCCAATTCAAGTTGAGGTTGATGCTCATAGTGATCATGAAGGAGATAGAGACCATGGTATTTCCACCATTGATGAGGTTGTTGAAATTTAGGAGGACAACCACAAGACAAAGTGAATGTATGCCATGCAAGATGAGATAAAGTCTTTACATGAGAATCATACCTTTAAGCTCACCAAATTGTCTAAGTACAACAAAGCATTAAAGATCAAGTGGGTTTTCCATTTGAAGCTGAAAGAGAACAACCCTCAATCATGATATAAAGCGAAAATGGTTGTAAAGGAGTTTGGCAAAAAGAATGGTATCGACTTTAAGAAGATATTATCTCCCATTATGAAAATGCCATCCATTCAAATTGTTCTCAGACTAACTGCAAGCATTGATTTAGGAGTTGAATAGCTAGATATGCGCACGGCTTTCCTCCACAATGATCTTGAGAAGGAAATTTAGGTGAAGCAACTAGAGGAGTTTTGAGTTAAAGAGAAGGAGAATCATGTATGTGGCTTAAATAAAAGCTTTTATAAGCTAAAGTAAACCCCAAAATAATGATACAAAAAGTTTGAGTCGATGATGGTGGAGCACGGACATCGAAAGAATTTGGACCATTGCATTTTTGTATAGAGGTTATTGAAAGAAGACTCTGTTATCCTATTAGTCTATGTGGATGACATACTTATCGTTGAGCGAAATACCTTCCAAATTGGTGAGTTGAAAAAACAATTTGAAAATTCTTTGTTATGAAAAACTTAGCACCGACAAAGCAAATTTTTGGTATAAGAGTTGTTCGTGACTAAAAAGTGAAGAGGCTTTGGATGTCCCGAGAAAGTCACATCGAAAATGAGTTTCAACACTTCAACATGAAAAAGTCAAAACCAGTGAGACTCTACTTACCAATTATTTTAAGTTAAATGCTCGGAAAAATCCTTCTGCAGAAGATGAAAAAGCCAGCATGAGACATGTTCCTTATTTTTCAGCAATTAGGAGTTTAATATAAGTGATGGTGTGTATAAGGTCATACATAGCTTATACGGTTAGAACTATTAATCGATTCATTTCTAATTTCGGAAATGAGTATTGGTTCGCAATAAAATAGATATTAAAGCATCTTCACATTACTTCCAAAATGCATTTATGCTTTAACTATGCAATCGTTTTTAGTCAAGGTTAAGAACGCCAACATAGTAGGCAATATTGACTCTTAGGATTCTACTTCAAACATTTAATTATGTTTAGGGGAGAAGCTATGTCTTGACAATCGAGACTGTAAAAGTATATTATGTAATCTACCACCGAAGCTAAATTCATTGCATTGATAGATGCAAACAAGGAAATGCTGTAGATGAGGAAGTTCGTCCAATAACTCGGCTTCAAGTAAAAACATTATGTGTTACTTTGTGATAATTAAAGCTCTATTCATCTTTGCAAGAAATCATTGTTTCATTCTAAATTAAAGTTTATCAATGTACGGTATCATTGGGGGAGGAATATTATCAACTCGAAGTTGTTCGTGGTTTATAAAATCATGACCGATGATAATGGGTCGGACATAATGATTAAGATAATGTAAGGAGAAAAGTTTGAAACATGCCGAAAGACAATTAGGATGGTAATAGCCTCCACAAGGCCATGAGAAAAAAATTATTATGATGGGTTACTTCTTTGTGAGTCTCATATTTGTTATAAATACTCACTATATTTTTTGCCTGATTTTTAAGAACATGTGAGGCATGGCATTTATATGAACTTTGCTCGAGCAAACCTAGAAGGCAAGGCCTCCGTGCAAGGTCCACACAGCAACAGCTTGAGTGCCCATGTGGGGCAAATTTCTAGTGAGTATAAGCTAGATGACCACAAGTCGACCGCTTAAGCGACTTGCATGGACCATAATTAGTCTGTTTTAGTTTTAAGATATTTATTACACAACTTTCGCAATCCTTTGGAGAGAAACTCAAAAGAAAAAGTAAGCGAATAAGAAGATTATTGCCATTCTTTTGGATTCCAATTCTTGTTCTGGCATTTATCACGTGTGTGTATATTCTCTTTCTTGTTTTAAACATTTTTATTGGTTATCCTCTTCTATTTTTATCTCTTGTTGTATTTACCTTAGTTTACTAATATTATTGTGAGACCAAATGACATCTTTGTAGTCAGTGTGCTCAAACTCGTAATTTATAGTGAAATTTTACAAACCTAAGATCCCATGATTTTACACTATGTTGAAGGGGTTCCCATGAAGAAATATTATCTGCATTGTTTATATTTGCTATTGCATTATTGTTGTAATTATTGTTATATTGTCATTTCATCTCCTCATGTGTCCAAATGACTTGATATTTTGATCCTTAGATTTGTTCTCGGTTCAATTGATTTTGATATAATGTATCCTCTGCTGGGATACATTATCCCAAATATATATTGGGATAGACACTTATAATTGGTCCTTACCGGGTTGATAAAAGATAGATTTGGATTAAGCTCACAGGTGGTTGTCGACTGGTTAATCTCCAAGACTAATACCAACTTCTATCACATAAGAACATTTTAACATCACTATTTGTAATTTTAAAACAACCAATTTTACTGATTGAACTCACAAGGTTCAAACCTTTGGGGTGTGCCTCTTATTAAAAAGCTGTAGAAATTCTTCAAGAGGTGAAACATACTAAATCCGCCTTAGATGAGCAAAATTTTGGCAAGACTCTTAATGATTTGGAGGAAACCAATTTACTATGTAAATATGGAAAGTCAAATGATGAAAATTGTCTAGGTTAGTTTCTGCAAGTATTTGATTGAAGGTTCTACCCGGTTTTTAGAATAATCAAGACAACTTCTTAACTACAAATAATCTTTAGGAAGCGCATTGCACGATTTGTAGTTAGATTTGATAGCTTTCGCAATTTGAGATAGAAAAGGAACTTCTAGAAAAACGTATATTTTAAATGAAAATTTCTTTCTTTGGAATTCAAAGCCTAAAAGAACCGTGTAAGAACTTAGCTAAATTTCTCCCCTCTCCCAACAATTGTTGCGCTCGTATATGCCCAGTACATTTAGGCACAATAGTAATGGCATTGAAACATTCAATACAACTGAACAAGATATTACAAGATGTCAATCCAATATTAGGTGCAGCAAATGGTAGTATTAACTAAAGGACACAAAATCCCCATTTTATTTTGAGAAGCACTTTATAAAAATGCTATAATCTATAACTTCTACCAAAAATACTTCGGGCAGCTTTCAACAAGATTGTGAACTGAATTTGTTTGATAGAAAAAAACTTACAGAAAATTCAATCAACTATTCAAGAAAATTTGTTGGAGAGGACGATTCAATTAGTGCTAGCTTTTTTTTTTTTTTCCTAGAAAGATTCCAAGTACAACGCCAAATAAGTAAATAGTTGTCTAATCAAGCAATCAGAAAAGCGAAATTCAGCATGTATCGTTTACCTGACCAGCAGGGATAATGGCACAGCTGTTAACACTGTCAACAGATTTTTGTAGCATATTCCGTAAGCATGATAGTTCCGTCATCAGGCTCAGAGCTAATTCTTCAGCATCTTGAAACTGATTTCTAGAGAACTCAAATGCTCTCTCTGCATGGAGACGAAACGATGCACAGTGCAAACAACTGCAAAGGCCCCTGCATCCCCGTGGATTTCTCTTTAAAATCCCTTTGGCTAGACCAACGACAGGCACTTTTGACGGAACAATGACTTCAAGGTTGGATGAGCTCTGAAACAGGCTAATGGAATTATCGACTACCTTAATTTCCAAGTCATTTTTACTGCAGCTCACTTCAGCACAAACATCATGAGGAACTTTCAAAGTAGCATCTGCTAATGAAGTCTCAATACTTTTAGATGGGGAAAGTAATGCAGCAGACTGATCTGATCCATCAAAAGGGTTTGCACTAACAGGCCCCACGTACAAATTTCCAAGCTTGTCTGATGAAACCTTGTCAACCTGTGAGGCCACTCCTGCAGTCCTGGAATCACCTACATGGCGCTCTGAGGGCATATCTCTAAGAATCTCTTTAGATGGACAAAATGATTTGGGTAATGTTGTTTCGTCTGCACGAGGTTTGTCCATAACGCTCTCCTGAGAGGAAAAGGCTAGCGATTGTTGGGATGGTTTTTCGTCCATACAAGTTTCAACCTTCGGGCATAGAATATTAGTAACGTGGCCTACAGATGAATTCTTCGGTACTGGATCAATTTCTACGACACCTACAATAGAATTCAGTTCTAAAAAATCGTACTTCCAAAGCAGATTGGCAAAATTCATTAATTTGCATACGAGTTGAATAAGGCCGTGTAAGAGGGGCAAAGGACTCACCAGGTTTGTCCTTTGATATATCCATCAGGTAAGGAAGCAACCTTCTGTAGTTGAATGAACTTGGAGCTCTGAAGACCTTGATCCGAGAGCATGAATTTAGAACCTAACACAATAGAATGCAGTAAATTGCCATCAGATAGCATCATTGGGCCAAAAATAAATAAACTTGTTGGAAATAACCCTTAATTGTATGGAAATGCCCAAATTGGTAGTGGGTTAGTAGTAGAACAGATGATGAGTTTGGCGCAATTGTACAAATATTTCATTGAGGATTTAACCCATAAAAATAGTCCCACATAAATCATGATTAGGGACCACATGCATAAGACGTTCTGCTGAGCCCTGGGTCTATAAACCTTGTTTTAACCATATAGAAGACAGCATAACGCTGGATATCTGCATCCCAATAAAAAAAACATTGGCCAGATTGCTTACCAATTTCCCCTTAGCTTCCAAATCATTCCTCGGATTGGTGTTTGAAGGAAATGTCTCCTTGGCACATCCTTCATATATAAGACTACTTTTATTCGATGGCATTACCGTAATCTGATCCTTAATCGGGAAAGCGTTGTCTGCTCTGTCTGCCACATTCTCAGAACCCCTTTGCTCGGCAAAAATATCTGCATCGGGAGGGTTTGTCTGAATATTTTCCTCACGTTCTCCATTGCCATTACCTTTCTGCTTTGAATTACACAACCCGATTCCCATGATACCTTCTTCCTCGGACAAATTAGAGCTTATATCATCCAACCTCTGACCAAAATCTGAACCAATTTCATCATCATTGCTCTCAGAAACAGCTACTGTCGGCACCAATAAATTATGGTTTCGGTCTATCAATTTGAAACCCTCCTTGTTACAGTTGGTCGTCAAATCATCCTTCTCACTCTGTCTACATCCGAAATACTTCAATTCTTCTCCGTTTCCCACAAATCCATCTTTTTTACCACAGTATGTTTTAATCTTATAATCGGCTTTCTCGTAATCGAAGTTATGACCTATATTTTGCCGATCGGTCTCAGTGCCAAATGCTCCAATATCTCGCTCTGAATCATGCGCGTCCACAGCGACAGGGTGAGAAAAAACGCGCCTAGATCTGAGATCTTTGATTGAAACGTGAGTCATCTCACCCTTTCCGCTGTATACAGGTTCTTGATTCGGTGAATTGCTGATAAGCTTAGCGAAAAAGGAGTAGATCTGAGACTTGCTTCGAGTGAGTGCACCTTCGAAAGGCGATGGTGATGGTTGCTTTCGCTTCCTTGTGCTTCTCTTTGATTCCATGGCTCTATCTTCTGAAAACGCGAAGAAGACTGATAAAATAATAATGAAAGGAGGAGGGAAGAGCAGAGGGAATCAGAAAGCGGGAAATCTCTTTACCGTAGCGGGAAATGTCTTCTTTTTCCGTGGCGGGAGAAGTGATGGGATTATCTTGGCGGGAAATCAAATTATGTCGGTTTTAAGAAAATAATTTTCTTACAAATACTCAACATCTTTTTGTATCACTTATTCTAAATGTAATTTTTTTAACTAATATGAAATATAAATATGTGTGGTGGAATTTTTTTATTTTATCTTCCATATAAATTATCCTAAATTGTGTCTTCATATTGAATGTATTTTTTCAAAAAAAAAATTGTAGATGAAGTGTATAGTTATTGTAAATATAACAAATTTCCTTTTTTAATTGACTTGAATTTTAGGGATTAACGCTGTCAAACTTAGTGTGGTTATATAGAGAAAAAATATAAGGTATATTTTTAGAGCTAAATTAGTTGTAGCGATTTTATACAATCTAATGATATTGAATAGATGACACTTACGATGATTATAAGTAAATAAATGCATATACTTTCAATATATAGTTATTCGGTGGCTCTTCGATAATGATAGTATTTTCCTTTGATAATGTATATGATCTATCTAAATTTGATTTGCACCTGAATTTAGTTTTATAATTAATTGATGATAGGATATGGATCTAAATGTATCAACCATGGTTCTACACATTACAAATAATAAATTTGAAAAAAATTCTATAATGCCTAAGTCATTATCGACTTTAATAGAGTAAAAAAATGATATATTTATCAGTTCTTATAAAATCTAACCGAAGCCTACTGATTTGATGACATGATATGGAAGGGTCTAGGTATTTGTGAGGTTTGATAGAATATGGTCGATCGTTGAATTGTGTTGCCCTTGCGGCATTTGTGCCACGGAATATTCAAATTTTAAGCAATGAGCAATTTGACATTTATTATGGCATCCCAAACACATCCCACGATTGTCACTCAAATCTAATCACGTATATATTTATAAAATTTAAATTGTCATTGTCTCGTATGCCAAATTTTAATTAACCATCTAACCAAATAATTTCTAAGATTGCACATAAATTGGATAGCTATGAAGTAAAAATGGGTACCATAATCTACCTACAATTCCTATTAAATTTCCAGAAGGTGAAAATGGTTAAAAAATACCTTGCTGATTGGTACACCGTAGCTGGGCTGGCCCAACGGTCAAAGAATGCGCAAATAGCCTATTGGATGGTCAACTCCAGTAATGGCCCAATAGGAGGTAAAGGCTCAAATCCTGAAATGCCCAAAACGCTCCCTCGACGGTCAACGCCAGCGTTGACCGTCCAGACGCAAGCAGGCGACCAACTCAAACGGTCAACCTAAGTGTTAACTGAAAATATTGTAGTAGCAAGCCCAAAAAGGCGGTAAATCTCGTACGGGCCAGGCCTCATTTGACAAGCGATCTCGTACACGAAAAGTAACGATCATTTCATGATTACACGCTTTCATAAAAGCTGATATTCTTCAAAAATGCAGCAAGAAATTCGGCGCCAATGATGGAGTCCAAACGGTTACAATAGCATGAAAGGAAAGCAGATGATTTGAATATCCATTGCACTGTTCAGAAGAAAAATGATACATCAAATCACGTCAATTATGCCCACCAACTCAGAGAAGGCCGCCATTGTCAGGCCAGAAGATCACGCCACCTTGACCAGAGAAGGTGCCTCTCCTACCATCTATATAAACTTGGAGTCTTCATTCCAGAAGAAAAAAGCTCTCAAATACGCTCTCCAACTCACCTTCAAGAGAACATACAGAACACGCTTTCTGAGACAACGAAGAGACTTCCTCAAACAGTCTAAACTATGAACGCTTATAGGGCTTGAGCAAACACTCTCCTTCTCTCTCTCTGTATACAGCGTTCACCTTCAAATCCTACCAAAGGCATCCCAATTACAGGAGTCCTTTCTGGCTCTCCGAGAACTGTCCCCCAAAGCTTCCATACTTTCGGGACGCAGTTCCCACTCGCTCTCCATGAGCAGTAAGCTGGAACTCACACTCTCAACGGGCCAACACTCCCAACAAACCTATTCTCGTTCTCTCTCTTTCGCTTATCAGTTTACCTTCCCCGATTAGAAGGTTTTTTACTGATTTGAGCGTCGGAGTGTTTTCAGTGGGACAACCTCCCGCGGACACACTGACCTCTTGTTCATTTTAGTGGTGTGTAGGATTCAGACTCAATGAACGGAGCCGGATCGAACCAAGCAAACGGAGCCGGATCAGAATCTGTTCGAAGTCGGATCCAGGTACGCATCACTTACATATAGCAACCGTGCTCTCATAATAAGCTAATGATCGTCCAAGTTGGTTCATGAAATTCTTGAGTTTCAAAATTGGGCAATGATCTTGATAACCCTCATTAGAATTAGCCATAAGTAGCATGTGGCTACCAATTTTTCTAGTAGTTGGTTCCACTTGTAAGGTTGTCTAATTAACCACCTATAAATTTGGTTACCAAAATTAAGTTAACAGTCTAACCAATTGGCTATGACTAAAGGGATAAAAATTCGGATCATGCTCTCAAATCCTATTAAATCCAACTATTTTTGGTCAATCAAATACAATTACAACCAACACCTAATTATCTTTGAAATCTAGGTTCATTCGACCCAAAATAATTATTAACTCGTTATTAACTTAGTTTTTCTAATTCAATTAGTAATAAATTTATTCATGTAACAATCAAATAAAATATGCTTGTAATTACAACATATCAAACTAATTAGATGTAAGATATCTAAGATGTCACATTTATTACATAGTTACTTGCATTCAGGAGTGTTGGGTCTTCTGTCAAGACAGTTGAGAATATCACTGTGGTTGTTAAATGCTCGTTGTTTATTCGAGGTTACATAAGAGTATTTTGCCATTCGGGCATTATTTCATGAAAATGATGGCCTTTTTCTCACTTTACATAAAATTTTTGAATTTATGTGATGATTGTCCGTGGAGTATTCACATCCTAGCGTCCAAAAGTAGATTTTGTAGGAGGAATGAATTTTGATTGGCTGCATACACTATACTTGTGAGTGCGTATATGTTTTTTTTTTATCTTCACTAGACATCATTGCATTTTCCAATTAACATTAATTTTGTAAGGCTTATTTTCAGGCAGTGCACACACATTGTTAGCACGACAGAGATGTTAAGCATCCAACTGGACATTCTATCTATCAGTTGAGTGTGCAACTAATGATATTTCCTCACAATTAGATAGATATAAATGTGTTATTTTACGACGATAAGACTATTTTATGGATTAAAAACGAAACAGGATTCTCGGTCTATTTTACTCGTTACCCAAAATGCTAGTAATTTGATCAAAATTATATGTCTCCATTTATCAACTTACATTTTTTCATTTAACATATATTTACCTTTTTTACCAAAACAATAATTTAATTTAACTTTTTTTTTTCCTACTATTTTTTTGGTTAAAATTTAGAAATTATTATCCATTTTAAGACAATCTATACATAATAGTAATATCCCTTAATCTAATCAATCAGATTATATTATTTTTACGTAATTACTATATGTATTTTATTCTGCATCTAGCTCTGTTAATTTGATATGGTTTCAGAGGTAGATGTGCTCGTTCATAAATCAGAGAAGTGATTTTGAAAATTTTGTTACAATAAAAAATTTTCACCGACCATTATTTTATTTTATTTTTTTATTCTATCGACAATTATAGATAAAATTAAAATCTAACAATTAAGTAATAATTATGCGAGTTTTTCATCTCCATTAGTCCTATGTTTATTAACGTGTTTTGGAAATGTCTTGACTACTTCATATAATTTTAAAAAGACCAAGTCTACTCGACTGTTTTTTTTTTTTATATGTAGAAAAAATAATGTCTTCAATATTTAATTTATGAATTTTCTTATGGAAAGTGTTACATTAGAAATTGGCCTTATGAATCCCTAAAGTCCTCGTCAGGACCAAATGTCGGGCCACAGACATGTCCCAGCACGACTCTTACGCCACACATTATAAACTAATCTTTGAAATGGACCCTACAAGATACGTGACCAATCTCACTACCATTTTTGCTGCGAATTAATAAAGAGGAGAAGACTTTTTTATCCCCGTAAATCTATAAAAGGACAAGTGGGTTTAACAGCGGAAAAACCTGAGTTTAGGATTTATAAATATACTAACATAAAGAAAAATCCAATTGCTGATGCTCATCATAAATTGCATTACCATTAGCAATACAAAAAATAAATATAAAGTACGGCCAAAAAAAAAAAAAAAACTTGATAAGATGATGGATGGAAAACTTGTAAAGAGCGTACTTAGAAAAAATATCTGATCTATTAGTATTCAATTAAAATCTACTTTATAAAAAGGGTCAAATTAGTGATTAAATGTTTAAATGCACTCACTCAACCTAGCTAACACCAGGCACGAAAATATCCAAAGTACTCATTGAATTTACAAATTTCTATTTATAATGTAACCATTTTTGCTTCTTTGAGTAGACTTTTATGGCCAAACTCTTCAAATTATAAAATAATACGTCAATAAATAATGTAAAAATATCTATAATACTCGTTAAATTTGCAGACTTGTATTTATATTATACCCATTTTAGCTTCTTTAAGTAGATTTTTATAACCAAACTCTTCAAATCATAAATAACATGTAAATATAACACATGAACTATACTGAAAATCAAGGGGATTAATGATTATGAGAAAAGTTTAGGTAAGAGATCTTAATGATAACAAAAAGCTTGTCATCAATAGGGAAGAAAAATCTCTCAAATAATCTGTGGTTTCTCTCATAACTCACGAACAGCAAGGCCCTCAAGCAAAGCTCATAAAATATTAAAAAGAAACTGTTGTGCAATCTTCTATTTTAATTGGTGTGGAGGTTGATGCTTCTACTGTTATATAATTTGTAGCCAAGCCAATTTTTTAATATTTATAGAGAAAGATCGTTATTTATTAGTGATACATTTCAAAAATCTGAATTATTAGATGAATTAGGAAGTTAACATCTTTACTTGGATATCAAAATGTAAAAGGGTCCAATTTTTATAATTATTAATTTAAATTCTACGAATCATAATATAATAAATTGAAGGTAATAGATAAATAGGGCTCGCTTCTCGATATATTCTTAAATACCCAAATCAGTGATTTTTCTAATGGGTTTGAAAAGATGATGAGGAAGAAAATGTTAAAAATAAAAGAAGATGTGGATGAGTGTATATTTGGAGGATTATCCACCTCTTATATATTCGACTGATTGAGCAATATTTTTTTTTCTTTTTTCTTTTTAACTTTTTTCTCCGATGAGAGATTTATTTATAACCAAAGCTATCATTTGGTTAATTGGTATCTGAGATCGATACGTGTATACGATACCGTTTTGGATCAATGATGAGAGGCACTACTTATAGTTGTAACGGTAATCCCAATTTAATGATAGGACCATCTAGTTACTAGGCATAGAATTGTTTTGATTACTCTCCCGTATCAGTCCATTAAACGGTTCATTGTGGTTATTTAATATTTGACTATTCAAACTTTATCATTTAATTCATGTATTTGAACGCTACTACCTGATTGATTCTATGACATTATCTACTGGGCCATTGATATTTGAACCTCTAATTAAATTAAATATTGGGTTGGCACGTTTCTGACTATACTAATAAGTTAGAATTAAAAAATGTCGTCAATTTTGTGTGAAACATATTAGAGTATTTCCATGCAGGCCAAAAATTAAAATGAACCTCAAGAGAAACGATCTATTTTATTTTTACTTCTTCCAAATATTGCGTGAACTTCTAATGAAATATTGTGATCCCAATGTTGGGAATTCAATACCTAAATATACCGAATCCAATGCAGTGGAGCAAACCCAAACCACCCGTCAACCATCAACCACAAAATTTATGAGTATAAGAAATAAGTAAAATACAATGATTTTTAATGTAGAAAACTCTTCTCAACCAAGAAAAAAATTACTTAATAAATTTTGAACAAATCCATTATAAATGGTGTCGGTTATAAGAACTCCCTCTGAAATCCTTTTACTTCGAATCTGAGTAAAGAATGATTGAACATAACCCCCTATTAACACACCCGACAACCCACATGAGAAATATAACGAGAAAAAGAGTAACCAAACGAAAATATATTTCTAGAATCACCTCCATAAAAACGTACCTGACTTTGGTAAAGAACGAAACTTAAATAAGAACTTAATTGAATGCTAAGCCTCTTCCTCTTCTCTCCTCTCTCTATGTGCGGTGTCCCTTATGGAGAAAAATTTCAGAATTATAACCCTAAAGTGCGTGAGTTGTGTTTTATACTACATACCAGCGCTCCAACGCCCGAGAAGTGCGAATTGAGTGCACTGATCATGGATTTTGTGCTCGAGTGTCCTGGAAGCGCGTAGCGAGTGCACCAAATTTGGAATTCATGCCTCTATACCACTCGAGTATTAGGTGAACGCCAACAATCTTCAATCAATTTGGAATCGATGCTCCTTTAAGCGCCCGACTTCATCTTGTTTCCTAACCATTCTCGCACGCGCAAACATTCCAATCCTTACACGAGTCTTGTGTGAACATTCGATAATTTTTCGTTTGTTAAGCTACTCACAAAAAAGTGATAAAAAAAACTCAACACTCAATTCCCTCAAACTCGAAAAAAGGGCAAGCTACAAGCATATGCCCGTGCGATATTTCATTCTGCATAGTCATCAAATGAATTCCTATCAAAATATTACGAAAGAATTCCCTGCATGGCAAATATAAAAAAAAACTTCAAGCAAAACATTCTATACAAATTTCATGCTAGCCTAATCTCAGATGAATTTAAAATAACTACTTGGATAAATTCCAATCAAGCCAAAACAAAACTAACTTGACCTCTGGCCCATCCCTGTTTGATCGAACTACCCACATAACATTCAACGGAAATCTAATCAAGACTTGTTCAAACTCTAAGAATAAAGAGAATTAGAACTCTTACTTTTCAGCCTCAGACTCCAACTCGCCACCACCTACCTACAACATATTATACACTAAAATTTATATTTTTAATTCCACTATACTACACGTGCCTAAGGGGGAAAAAACTAATATTAACGACATCTATATGAATATATTTTAAATCAGCATGTGTTATAGTTTAAATGTTAATTGTTAGGAAAAAAAAGGACCATATATTTATAATGTATGGTGATTGTTACTTGAAAAAAGAGAATCCCTAAAATGAGATAAAAATTATTTATCAAAAATTAAAACAACAAGTTAGATAATAATCAAAACACTTACTAAATTATCTTTTATGTTAATACTAATTCTTATTATAATTTACTAAATAATTTATGACTCCATAATACTTTTATTAAAAGTAATATCGACCCACAGTAGTTATAAAATATAGTATGTTAAATTAATAGTAATGGAAATCAACATTACAGCAAATGTGTTACAAATTAGTATCGCCCGCGTAATATATTGATAAGTTGTAGGTGATATTTGTGAACTTTACGATTACTTTTAAAAATGACTTGTGAATCCTATGCGCCTACTGTGACAGGACAAGAGGATCCTTTGTCAGACATATGATGTCTAAGTCCGGCTGACAAGATTGTCTGGATAGCATTATTTGCAACGAGGGGACCGATTATCCGCCCCATATTATTATTTTTCATTTTAATTTTTAAATTAAAATTTAATAACTTTGAGTTAAAAATTATATATCTTAAACATGAACTTTGATTTAAAAAATTTTGGAGTGTGCTATTAGACATTTTAATTCGGACTATACATGCCATCAACCAAAATGATTACTTCGGAAGATTTGACTCATTAAATTATTATTTTATATTAAAATTAACAAAAATAAACTAGCAAGTAAATTAGGCTGAGGGAGAAAGTAGAAGATTGATTGGCTAAACTCTGTGAGAAATCTTGTAGGAGGATAAACTTTGAATTTCTTTTATCCAGATTAGGTGTTTGTGAGAATTGACATAAAAAATTATAATAATAAACTAATGATTGATTATTAGATAAGGTTTAAGTGCTCTTCGCCGTGTTAAAAAGTTTTATATTTATAAATATATAAAAATTTACCAATAAATAATTGTTTCATAACAATATTATAACATATGTTCTGAGAGTGGAAATGGTTGCTGGCCATTCAATCTGCTACCAACCCGCAGACTTAAGCACTCGTTCCCGAGAACGCTAACAACAAACAAATGTGTAAATAGCTAGGTAAGGCAAATACACCTTCCGATGTAACGCGTTTATAGGTAAAATGAAATTCCATTAACTTGTTTATTGTCTTGCATTTCACTAAATGTTTACATATCATCTTATTAACTTACAAGACCTAGGCTGCTCTTAAATCAGGTGAAGGCAACCCTTTCACTTGCTCTAAAACTCGGCTATGTCCGAGTGGCCCAAGAGGTCGTATTTAAAGCTCGATTATGTCCGAACGGCCTAAAAAGTTGTATCTAAAACTCGTCTATATCCGAGCGGCCCAAGATGTCGTATCCAAAATTTGGCTATGTTCGAACGGCCCAAGAGGTCGTACCTAAACTCGGTTATGTTCAAACGGCCCAATAGGTCAAACTAAAACTTGGCCACGGTGCCAAGCAACCGTAGAGGTTAGACTCAAAACTTAGAAGGCTTAAAACGGCAAACACGCAACGACCTTAGAGGTAATGTTTTTAATTTAAGACGGTTAAAAGGTTCGGGTATTAAGTTGGCATAAGACTAACTTATTTAACAGTATGACACAAAAGAACTAAACACTCGTGCAATCTGAGTAAGGGAATTGAGTGCTTGAACTTAAACAGCATAAGTTTTATTCATATATACAACGTGTGTACAATAATATGCATGTAAAAAAAAAAAACTCTACAAAATTTACAATTAGCCCTCAGAGGGTCTTGGCTGAGGGGAAGTCCCTTGCTGCTGCTCTCCCCATGATCCAGAAGGCCCTGTTTGGCCTGACGATCCCGGCCGCCCAGAAGGTTAAGGATCACTTAATGGCTCAGACCGAGAAGGGCTGGAAAACGTCCTTCCCTGAACATGTAGCATTGGCGTTTCGAGGATCGAATACAACCGTGGGAAACCGTGGATGCAGTAATCTCATCATTCGGCATCACAGATTAATATTGTCCCAATACTCGCCCTCCAACGCTGGCGCTATATCCGTGGCCCATATGGAAATCCTCAGCACTTCCTCTAGTTGGAGGTTCCTATCCCGGAGAAGCCTGTATTGAATCAGTTAAAGTTTCAAAGTGTCCTCGAGGGTGGCAATTTTCTCCTTAGTCTCGGCGAGCTCAACTTCTAAGCGTTAGTTCGCTTCTCCGATGGTTTTCAGGGACTCCAGCTTAGAATAAGTCTAGACGACACCGCCGATGAGCCGACCAGGGTTCCCGACCAGATCTTAAAACTGTAGTAAAAAGCAAAGTCGTTAAAGTATGAATGGAAGGAAGCAAGAAGCTAAAAAGCTAAGGAAAGATAAAAAGATACCCGATAGATAAGGGAGCCGCTAGCTGAACTCTCCTCTCTTAGGGTCTCGAACCCCAATGGCTCGGCTACTGGAGCCACAGAAATCTCGACCCTGGTCTTGGATGCAGGAGCGCCTCCATCAAGATCAAAGACTTGGGGCTCTACAATTCCAGAAGGCTCTGCAGCCCCAATCCCAGTTTCATCTGCACTCGGAATCTCAGTAACGTCCTTAGCTAAGGTCTCCTCTCGGATCTCAGGTAGATTCATCATTGGACTGTAAACTTGGATTTCAAGGCATGTGGGCTCTGTAGTCACAGCAATCTCCTCGGCCTCAGCAGTCTCACAGTATGTCATCATCACCACTGCTTCTTTGGCCTAAGTCGCCTCAGTTTCCCTCACTGCGTGCCCACGCCTATGTCCTCAAATGGATTATCAATCTGGTTCGAGACCTCACCAGTAAACTCAGAGGGAACATCAAGAACTGGCTCATCAAAGGGAGGCTGGACAATAGGGAGATCCGCGGTTTGGCCAGTAGATTGAAAAAGCTACCTGGAGGACTCAGCAAAGGCTGAAGGTCCGACACCCACAACATCTCGGACAGCGGCGGCCTCCGAAGGTTTCGACCTCCTGAAGAGAGGTGCTATCATAGTATCGTCATCATCGGACAAGGAGTACCCAACAATGGTCACCGGACATTTTGAAGTCTTATTCAGTGACTCTTCCATGGCCACTCGGATGGCTCATCAATCATCAATGACCCCTCTATTTTCCTCAGTTTCTTCTTCTTCTTCATCTGGGCAGTAACAGCACCAGAGTTCTCGGCCGGAGTCACCTACTTGGCTTTCGCCAGGTTCTCGAGTCTCAACCATATATTCTTCTTATTCTCATTGAAGCTGCCAAGTTTGACGATCACCAAGTCTTTGATCTCCTTTGCAGCCTCCCTCTTTTCCTTGGAAGCGTCCGAGTAATGCTTGCTCACCACATTTCCTCAGATAAGGGAGAGTGCCCAATTCTCTTGGACGCCCAAACAAAAAAATTTATCTTTCCACCGCTTGGTGGAATTAGGATTCCCACTGCTCATAATAGCGAACTTTGGACGTGGGGTCATTACAATCCAGTCCAGGTTATGAGTAAAATGGAACATAACTTTCACCACAGGCACCTTAAGAACCTTTTGGTGGAAACGAGCAAAAACACAAAGTGAAACGAGATACTTGATGACGTTAGACTGCCGCCTCGCAAGCGGAACGCCCAGCTCCCGCATGATGTGATACAGTTCCAGTGGGACAGGGAAGCGAAGTATACCCTTGAGGTGGACGTTGTCTAGGTGATGAAACCGTCAGGTGGGCTGCATGCCCTATTAGTGGGCTCAGGAACCACCATCGCCATTGTATCTGGAATACCATACTTTGTGCAGATGGTATCGAGATTCTCTAGAGACAGGAAAGACGTGATTTCTTTAACGTCAGAAGCCATGGAAGTTGGGGAACAAGTAAGAAGGAAACGAGAAGGATAAACGCTTGAGAAAAACAGCAGCAAAGGGTTCGAGAGAAAAACGGTAAGGGTTGCGCAATGTAAAATGAAGATTGAAATTGTATTTTGAAACGGCTGAAAATGCTTCGAATTAAAAAATGCACGCTCATCATTGCCCTAGCCACGCGTCAATTGCCCATTTGCTGTCAAAGATCATGAGCCTCGGCTTCCCGAGGCGACGTCAATTAAATCAATGCGCATTTAATGCGTTTTAATGACCAAAAGCCGCAGCACAGACCAATTCTCAAACTCAAAGGAAGGTCTCGGACGCTCCTTTATAAGGCTTTTGGCTCCAAAATATCCGAGGACACTTATTGGTCTCAGACGCTCCTTCATCAGGCTTTTAGCTCTAGTATATCCGATGACGTTTATTGGTTTTGGACTAATATGTGAAGACGGTCATCATCTAGAGATGCCCAACAATGCTCAAAATTTGAAAATTCTCCAAATGTTTTAGGACGGACGTAGGCCACAGCAGGCTCTCGGACATTTTAATTAGCATGCCCAAACTGCTATTCCCCATCATGTTTGTGGATACGAGCAAGAGAAGGAAGCAAGCGCCAACATCCAACAAAGGCACAAGCAGGCTACCACTGACGAATGCCTTCTCAAGAGAAACGATTGCATCGAATAAACATGCCAAATGGTTGAAGTTCTCAAAGCCTTTGGCATGGCGGGTTAGTGATGGGTCCCAATACCCAGGACCCAAAGAAAGCGGCCCAAAAGTTAAGCCCACGATCCAAGAGGCTCACATGGTTGATTTAACCCCAGAGGCTAAGTTGACCCAAGAGGTCCGAGAATTCTGGCTCGCGGTCCAAGAGGCATACAAGGTTAATTTGGCCAAGAGCCTAAAGTAGCTCAAGGTGCCCGAGGACAGTGATCCATGCCCCGAGTGGCCCAAGGGGCCGATTTGGTCCGAAAGGTTAAGCTGGCCTTAGAGGCGCGGGGATATGGGCCAATGTCCCAAGAAACCCAAATGACTAAAATAATCCAAGAAACTAACTTAGCCCCGGAGGCCCAAGGACACGATGAACAACCAATATCCCCAATAATGACCCAAGGACGTGAAGCAAAGGACACAACTCTCAGAACTCAAAGACTTCTCACAAGCCAGGCTCCCGATTAAAGCCCGAAAACTTCTAACTCCAAGAGTTTGCGAACTTGACGAAGGCCAAGAGGCCTTGTCAATAATGAGGACTATTTTGACTCCCTGGCACCGTCAGCCCATGGAAAGAAACTCAGGACGATCAAGAGCGCCAGCTCAGACGTTTTACTGTTATCAAGAAGCACGCAATCTCTACAATACGTAACCTTCACAGGAAATGATGACCTCCAAGAGTAACTTACACACAACGTGTCTGACACGGCAAGATAGACTTGCAGAGTTGGTGGCTGGCTTTTTTACACACGCCAGCGCCATGTGAGCTGATTTCAAGAGCAGATCCTCCACTATAAATACCTCATCTAAACGCCTAAAAAAGTGATCAAACTGCTGTCATTTACATATATATTGCAAGCAGCACCTAAGAGAGAGTAAAAGCGAGGAATGGGACAGGATTTTCTCACTTACAGTCCTAAGCTGCCTTCCCATTTATAAAATGAACACTTATAATCCGTTCAAAAATAGTGAAATCGTTTCAAACCCAGAGTCCCGTGGTTTTTTTTCTTTATTCAAGGGAAGATTTTTCTTATAAATTCTCGTGTATTATTCTCTCTCTCTCTCCACCTCCCAGATACGATTCATAGAGCAGAAAAGATAACCAAATTATCTGTGTGTTACGCGGATTCCGTCCTAGTGTATTCAGAGTATCCGAGTGGTCATTTGAATCTTTATCCGTAAGGTGGCCGAAATCCGATGATGCAATAATTATTATCATTGTTATTATTAGCAGATAATTTTATTTATTTAATTTTATTTTTAGTTTGTGCAAGAGGTGGAACCCCAAAGCCTGTAGTATTATGTACAATGCTAAATTAAATTTATCAATCAGTTGTTTTTATCAAATTAACAAACTACTTAAAATTAATTAGCTCGATTTTACAAACAATGAAAATAATGTTAACTGCTTAGTAGTTGTTACATCAACAAATTTTAATATGACAAATTCAAATTATTTAATAACCCATAAAAATTAAATTAATTTAACATAAATATCAAATTCTTTTAACACGACAACTCTGAGTTAATAAATAACCGTATTATATCCATAAAATACGTTTAACTTAAATTAATTTTATAAATAAAATTGTATTAGCAGAAAATAAAACATTTTTAATGACTTTTTTTTTTAATTAGTGAACTGAATAACAAATTTACTTTCTGTACAAGTTCATTTGTACATAGAAAAATATATCAGAGAAAATCAAATACTATTATATAATATTCAACTAATTATAAAACATATAATTATTATATTTTGATATGTCTAACAATAAATAATAAAATTTTAAATATAGTACATCAAAAGATTTTAAAATTGCAGGCATCCAAGTAGTTGACTGACCTTTTCAAGTCAAATTGTTAAATACTTGAGCTGTCTAGTGTTATAAGGTCCTTTTTATCGAGATCAAATTTTTAACACGACAACTCTAAATTAATAAATAACGGTCTTATAAGCATAAAATATGTTTAACTTAAATTAATTTTATAAATAAAATTGTATTAGCAAAAAATAAAACATTTTTAGTAACTTTTTTTTTTAATTTGTGAACTGAATAACAAATTTACTTTCCGTACAAATTCATTTGTACATATAAAAATATATCAAAGAAAAGCAAATACTATTATATAATATTTAATTAATTATAAAACACATAATTATTATATATTGATAACTCTAACAACAAATAATAAAATTTCAAATATGATATGCCAAAAGATTTTAAAATTACAGACATTTGAGTAGTTGAGTGACCTTATCAGACTAAATTGTCAAGTATTTGAGCTGTCAAATGACAGTGTGTAATAAGATCATTTTTAAGATTCTTATAAAGATCAATTTCTCAACCAAGCAATGTCAACTCAAATACCAACCAACACTCACCCCAATTCAATTCTCACCCTAATAGCAACTAATATGAAGAACAAAATCTTACTTAAATTTACCATATAATAGACTTGATGTAACATATGAAAAAAAGATCAAATAATTGTCTTCCAATAACCTAAGCTCCTCTCAAATTGAAATTGGAGAGCAACGGTGAATATCCTTATGGGTCCCAAGCCGAAACCAATTGTTCTTACAAAAGATTTCTATGCAAATCGGCTGAAAAATAACCTAATGGGGTTAAAACGAGTTTAATTAACTAACAACAAGTTGGTGGCTGATTTTTCTACACACGCCAGCGCCATGTGGCTCATTTCAAGAGTAGATCATCCATTATAAATACCTCATCTAAACAGCTAAAAAAGTTATCAACTTGCTGTCATTTACATATATATTGCAAGCAGCACCTAAGAGAGAATAAAAGCGGAGAAAAGAACAGGATTTTCTCATTTACAGTCCTAAGCTGCTTCCCATTTATAAAATTGAACACTTGTAATCTATTCAAAGATAGTGAAATCATTTTAAACCCAGAGTCCCGTAGTTTTTTTCCCTTATTCAAGGGAGAGTTTTTCATGTAAATTCTCGTGTATTATTCTCTCTCTTTCTCCACCTCCCAGATCCCATTTATACAGCAGAAAATATAACCAAATTATCTGTATGTTATATGGATTTCGTCCAAGTGTTTTCAGAGGATCTGAGCAGTCATTTGGATCTTTATCCTTACGGTGGCCGAAATTTGATGACGTAATAATTATTATCATTGTTATTATTAGCATATAATTTTATTTATTTAATTTTATTTTTAGTTTGTGCAAGAGGTGGAACCCCAAAGCCTGTAGTATTATGTACAATGCTAAATTAAATTTATCAATCAGTTGTTTTTATCAAATTAACAAACTACCTAAAATTAATTAGCTCGATTTTACAAACAATGAAAATAATGTTAACTGCTTAGTAGTTGTTACGTCAACAAATTTTAATATGACAAATTCAAATTATTTAATAACCTATAAAAATTAAATTAATTTAACATAAATATCAAATTCTTTTAATATGACAACTCTGAGTTAATAAATAACCGCATTATATCCATAAAATACGTTTAACTTAAATTAATTTTATAAATAAAATTGTATTAGCAGAAAATAAAACATTTTTAATGACTTTTTTTTTAATTAGTGAACTGAATAACAAATTTACTTTCTGTACATGTTCATTTGTACATACAAAAATATATCATAGAAAAAAAATACTATTACATAATATTCAACTAATTATAAAACATATAATTATTATATATTGATATTTCTAACAATAAATAATAAAATTTTAAATATAGCACATCAAAAGATTTTAAAATTGCAGGCATCCAAGTAGTTGAGTGACCTTTTCAAGTCAAATTGTCAAATATTTGAGCTGTCTAGTATTATAAGGTCATTTTTAAAATTTTTATCGAGATCAAATTTTTAACACGATAACTCTAAATTAATAAATAACGGTCTTATAAGCATAAAATATGTTTAACTTAAATTAATTTTATAAATAAAATTGTATTAGCAAAAAATAAAACATTTTTAGTAACTTTTTTTTTAATTTGTGAACTGAATAACAAATTTACTTTCCGTACAAATTCATTTGTACATATAAAAATATATTAAAGAAAAGCAAATACTATTATATAATATTTAATTAATTATAAAACACATAATTATTATATATTGATATGTCTAACAACAAACAATAGAATTTCAAATATGATATGTCAAAAGATTTTATAATTACAGACATCTGAGTAGTTGAGTGACCTTATCAAACTAAATTGTCAAGTATTTAAGCTGTCAAATGACAGTGTGTGATAAGATCATTTTTAAGATTCTTATAAAGATCAATTTCTCAACCAAGCAATGCCAACTCAAATCCCAACCAACACCCACCCCAATTCAATTCTCACCCGAATAGCAATTAATGTGAAGAACCAAATCATACTTGAATTTATCATATAATATACTAGATGTAACATATGAAAAAAAGATCAAATAATTGTCTTCCAATAACCTAAGCTCCTCTCAAATTGAAATTGGAGAGCAACGGTGAATATCCTTATGGGTCCCAAGCCGAAACCAATTGTTCTTACAAAAGATTTCTATGCAAATAGGTTGAAAAACAACCTAATCGGGGTTAAAACGAGTTTAATTAACTAACCACAATCCTAATGACCCCTAAAAGTGCTAAACACCTCTAATGATTATAAAATTACAGTAATATGATTAATACTAATAATTATTAAAAATATTACCAACTATTCAATTGGGCCTATCATATAGCAACCCACGCATCTTCTTGTGCCCACCACGGTCTTATTCAGCGTTTGGTCGTGGGTCTGTGGTTTCACAGTGTTAGGTCCTCATCAGAGTTTTCAAAAGGACGAGTAGCAGTATTTCTAAATTGTCATCCCACCTAACTGCCAAGTCATCAAAATTTTGAATTGAAAAGCGACAAAGTGGCTAGAGAGTTGAGGGATGGCATTGTCAAGCTGCCAACTCGTCTGGTTACCAAGTCGTCAAACTTCTGAGTGCCAATTGGTCAGGCAATTGAGCAAACAAACTACAAAGCTGTTGATATGCCAATCTATCGGTATGTTACATTAATATATTAGAATGACCCACGCTAGATAAAGTGTAGTAATTGTTGGGTCGCTCGAGCCAGGTATGTCCGCGGACTCCATGGGCAGATGGACGGGACGAGGACTCTTTGCGCCCCATGTAGAGAGGTATCTGAGAAGCTTGGGCCGACTCCATCCACGCGTGTGCGTTGACTTTTCTCTCATTAATGATCTGCAAAGAAAGAATAAATGCGGCAATGGCTTCCGAGTCTTTGCAGAGGCATGCTAAGCGTGCGCAAAGAAAGCCAGCTGCAAAGCGGCTCGTGCCTTGACCCTAGTGCTAGGGTAGCCTCCTAGCCTTTTTGAATATATATATTATTTACATGTATATATATATTGGGTGGTTGAGATCATTTATTATCGTAGTGAGAAGGCTTTGTGAGTTGTGAGTTGTAGGCATCTTCGAGCAAACCATTTTGTGAGACTTGAGAGAGAAACACTTTAGAGAGAGAGTTATCACTCGAGATTGTTTTTTCTTTAGTTTGAGAATGCACACAACAGAAAACAATCATTTTATAGTGTATTCTTTCGTGGTTTTTCCCTTACTTATAGAAGGGCTTCCACGTTAAACCGTGTGTCCATCTCACATTTTCTCTCTACCTCACGTCCGTCCGAGAGCCTTTGCTCTCTGTTCCTGTCCGAGCGTTGTGTCCGCTCGGCCTTCCGCGCGTTTTGCTCCAACAGTAATATGTCAAATCCACTTAGTAGGCCTAGATTAAAATGACAAAATGATTAGAACCATTAATAGCAACCAAACTAGCCTGCACCAATTGATGTGCCATGTCATTTATGATCAAAATAAAGTATTTGATTAGTCATATACATGATAAGCTATTAAAAAAGTGTACACTAAGTTTGTAATCTTCTTGACAATAATTTAGATATTAAAATTAGAAAAACATGATATAATGTATAATCATATTAGAAGTGGTTAAGATGATTAAATTAAGATAATATAAAATCACATAGTTACTCTAGTGAATTATGGACAAACTAATACCCAATAACCGTAATTCCTAGTTATTGACATGATAAATGTTACTAAATCTCTCCATTATAAAGTCTATGACCTATATAAAGACAAACCCTATAAACATAGGAAGGAGTTCCAATACTTTAACATCTTAATTGTTTAAATGATCACTGACTTCTCTCTAAGTACTCATTTTCATATAAAGACTAAATAAACATTTGTTTAAATATGAATTTTGCATCACTCAAATTTGTATAAAAGAATTAGGAACATGTCCCCCCAAATAACATACTTCATATGAAAAATAGCATAACGTAGAAGCTTTTCCCACGAAAACCTACCCCCTTAATCTTTTTTAGTTACATTCTGATTTGTCCGGTGTAATACTAACATAACTATGAGAGGACCAAGGGTGAATCGGAAAGTCCTTTAACATATCCATTTAGTTTGTAATGTGCAAGTTTGAAGAGTCCAATTTAAAATATTTTGAATCAAAATATTAATTTACGGTATATATATGTTTTAATAATGAAATAAATAAATATATTTTACTAAAATAACTATTTATTTTTAATAATTTATTTTTTATAAAATAATAACTAAATTTGACATATTATATTGATATATTAATCGTGAATATCTAATTCGGACAGCCTCAAACCACCTGAATCACATAAATAATAACAATAATAACTAGTCCCTCAACATATCACGAGCTAGCAGGCTTAGCAAGATAAGTACTCCAATCAAATATCGTGGAAATGAATGAATAAAATCTGCCTGACGCCTCGCTCGACTAAAACACAACACGGCCTGACAAATAATATAATATCCTAACCAGAAACTAATACTAATAATCCACTCGCACCCAAAATGCTCCAGGAGGTCTAGTCCTATGGCGTGTCGTGGTCATATCGAATTTGAAGACACTGGCTAGTTTTTTCGGGCAAAATTTACGAGTAATGTGAATTAGTAATGTTCAAGAATATCACTATATATCATTTATTAGAATCTATATGTAAAATTTCATATATTAACGCAAAAAATGTAATATAAAATTTAATTTAAATTTTTTTTATAGATCAATTATTTGTAATTGTAAAATGTCACACGTCAATTAAACCCTATAAAATAAGAAGCATCACTAATTAAAAAAAAAAAAAAGCCTTATATCGGATAACAGAATATCAATTTATAGTTAATTTGATACACAACCAACTAACCTGCTCCTCGAGACCAATTATCTATGTACTAAAGTTCCAAATTTGATTCAATAAATTGAATTACCAAAATAATAGCAACTATCGTCCAAAAAATTAGCAATAGTGGTTTATTGAAAATTGTACTGGTTTAAAATTTATATATAAAGTAACGTATCATTTTGATATTAAGCAACGACTTATTCTGCTACCGGTCGAATAAAAAGACAAAATGTCATTCGTGGTTTAATTAAATTCGTTAATATCCGGAAAAGTCTTTCCATCAACCATCCGTCATCACATGCGTTCTTCACGGTCAGAAAAACTTCCTCATACTATGAAACTCTCCAATATTAATCAATTATGAATATACATATACCTAATAAAATTAAACACACACTTTATTATAAAAATATATATTTTTTGAAATCATTTATACTATATAATTTTTTTATATATATTTTGTGCAATTTTTTACATTGAGATATAGGTTGATTGGCACAATTGTTGTTTGTACGTATAATCCTCTATTAAATAATAGTGATTTGGCTTTGATGGGTTCGGTAAATTTAGTTCAGAAAAAAGGACCACAAATGAAGGCCCATTAAAATTCAATTGAAAGTTCCTGCTAATTTAGCCCAAAGATGGCTCAGGCGTCGCGATTAATTTCGATTTATATTTTTTATAACCGGCAGGATGTTACATAAACGGGCAAAACGGGCAAGTATTATCACAACGATCCTAATATTATAAAAAGAGGCCTCGGGAAAAGAGAAGAGAGATTCCAAAGAAGAAATGATCTAGAGGGAAGAGGCCAAATAGGAGAAAAAGGAAAAAGAGACTTTATGAGGGCACTGCCCCCTAAGTCCCCCCAGAATTCATCTTTCCTACCAAGTGCCCCGTCATCCCTTAAGAGTAACCCGATTATAGCTAGGACGGCCATACAATTGCTGCCTCTTAAGGAGCCCATCAACAGGAAGCACATCTAAAATATCCCTCAGTTGGGCGCATATCTAAGCCACCTAATAACCGAACGCATCCCAACATTCAATTCGGCGATACACGCATTCTCATTGTATCTTTCTATATTCTTAAAAAAATTTCTAATTTAAGTATCGGGGGATATACGGTGGGAGTAATTTTTATCGTTATCTGACCTCTCATTTTCAATTGTGTTGTGCAGGTTTAGCTTCGAAGCTATAGAGACCGGATTCACATCAAATCGACCAAGTGTGAAAATTAGATTCGCGGCCCTCTAATACTTAAGATAGTTCGAATTCGTGGTACGCAATAGGCCTAAAGTTACTGAAAGTATATATAACCATTCCTCAAAATTAGTTTTTTGTTCTAAAATTTTAGCACGTTTTAGATTTTCAATAGTTTTTATACATTTGATTAGATATTTGAGATGTTTGACTTTTCATATTTGCAGCCTTTGATTGTTGTTAAAATTTATTTGGATTTAGATTGGATTTTAAATTTTTGGATAATTTGTTATATTCAACATATTTGAAGTTCGTATTAAAATTATAAAATTTGCATACGAAATCATATTTAGATATTTGGTAAATTTGGACATTTGGCGTACAGACATTTCACATCGACACATTTCACTCACAATGGGTTTTGCACATGTTTTACTATCTTCACATCTTCGTATTGATTTTCTGACCCTTATTTGTTATAGTATGTGTGTGTGTGTGTGTCTATATATATATATTTTTATTAAAATTTAGGCTTATGATTTTATCCCTATTTCTAATCCTTTCAAATTAGATAGTTTGAAAACTTGTAGCATTCAAACAAAAGATATTCGAAGACTTGATTATTATAATTTGGAAATCGAATTTGTACTTGCTTTATATTTGGATTTATACTCAAGGTTTGTTGCATGGTTTTATTTACTGCCATTTGTTTATATTTGGAAATTATATGCATCAGTTAAATTTATTCGTATTGTAATTATTTGATATTTGTTCAACACTTTTTCCTATAATTTAATTCGGGTTTGATTAGGTTTTTTATTATAATCGTTTGGAAATCGAACAAGATTGATTCGATAAAATCCAGTGTCTGTTGTGTTTTCTAGATTTTTATTAATTTGGGGTTTTTTTTTATCCATCTTGGGATTCGGATTATTGTACAAATTATGAAGCCATTCAATCTTTCATAATAGGTCAAAATGGAGAGGGTTCAATTTTCATTACTAGAAACCTAGATCCTATGTGACATCCCGAATATTTTTTTTCTATTATTTTATGAAAATAAAATTTTTAATTAATTTTGATAATTATTTAACTAATTTAGTTTTTATTTTGGATTTAGAATTTAGTAATTGGGTATAAAATATGAGTCTAGAGTAATTGAACTATTGACTTGGATTTAAATATTTGAGCTCTTAATTTGATTTAATAATTTAAGTTTGGGTATTTCAACCATTTAATTTATTTTAGAGTAATTAACATATTTGATTAAATTAGCTTAATTATAGGTCTAATTAATCAAGTGAATCATCATATATTCAGATTATATAAAATTTTGTATATTAAGATTTATTAATTTAAAATATAATTATGAAATTAAATTTAAAGAGGTGTCAAAATATTATAAATTAATATTAAAATTTTAAGTATTATGGTAAGGATAATTAGATAAATAATTAATATTTTAATTAGAGATAAATACATATATAAATACATATATAATAATAATAATAATAATAATAATAATAATAATAATAATAATAATAATGGGGACGAGGGAAGAAATGAAGAAGAAATGAAAAAAAAGGAAAGGAAGAGAAAATGAAAGAAACGAAAAGAAGGAGAAGGAAATGAGAGGGAGAAGAAGGAAAGAGGAGAGAGAGGAGTGGACAGTGGCGATGGAGAAGGAAATGGAAAAACGGTATACAAGCAAAATCCTAATTAACCGCCTCAATTATATAAGGAGACGGTAGGGTTGAGAGATGGAGAGGACGAACCAAAGGGGGAGAACGCACCAAGTAGAGTCGGCACCGTCGATCACAAAATTGAGACAAGTAAATTTCTTAATCACAAACTTAATTCTTCATTCATTCTTATTGATACCAATACTCTAATTTTATGCTTTGGCTTGGTGGAAAACCGTTGAAAATGGAGGGTTACAAATTTGGAAACCCGAATGCATAGCTCCGACTCGGTGAGAAAACGACCAACCTTTTTGGATTAATGACAAGTTGTGGCTGCGTAAATTGTCTAATGTAGCCATGAAGAATTGATTTTGCATGTTGTACCCCCAATTTTAAAAATTTTGGCACCGTCGTGGGAAGCAGTATTGTGCTCAGTTTCTCATTTTCCAGCGGGGTCCAATGACCCGGAGGTAGTGAGAGGGATTTAATCCATTATTTTGCAAGTAAATCTTCCTATTTTCATCCTTAGATGTTGATTATTGCTTTCGTGTGTAAATTTTGTGCCTACCATTCTCGATTTTATGGTAAAGTGAGAAATTGGAAAAAACAGGGCCTCGGTCTATTTTGCTGCCAGGTGTGTGTAGGTGCGTGTGTGTAGCTGTGTGTGGGCAGCGTGATGTGTGTGTAGCTGTGTGTGTGGGCATTGTGGTGTGTATGGGTATAGCCGTGTGTAAGTGCTAGCTTGCTGCGTGAGTGTGCATGTGTTGCTCGTGTAGGTGGTTGGGTAGTGCGGTGGTAGTGAGAGAGGGAGCCGGGTTGTGAGCCGGTGGTAAGAAGGGACACAGCTGCCATCACCGTGCTATGAGCTAGCAGTGAAACAATGGTGATACTGCTGTGCACGACGGCTTGTGGGTGTATAGGGGCGTAGACACCCAGTGGGGGTGGGTATATATGTAAATATGGATATATGTATATATAGATATATATAATTTTATATGTATATAAAGGGGTATGGCTGTATATATATATATATAATCGACCAAATCTCCTGAATTTTCTTAACATTTCTCCCATTTTCATGGTAATCGATCTTTGCATTGGTTTTCACTGCGTGTATATTTTATTGGTATTTTATGGATAGATAAATGAGAGTGTATGAAGATTCTACGGTATTCAGGCAAATGAAAGTTTGTGGGGCCGTAGAGTAGTCTATACTTTTTCATTACCGATTACATTCCGTAGGTTGAAGTCATTGATATTGATGAGAGATGCTTATAACCTAATGACCATCGTAGAGGATGATATCATGGATATTTTTAGCGAGGGGTATCGGAGATGGTATGAATATATTTCGGGTACAGCCTTTGGGAGGTTTGTATGGACAGTGGGGGTTACTATGGATACCGGGTAACCTCGTGGTACTTACCCAACTGTTGGAGCCGTAAATACGCTACATTGGACTCACTATAGTAGAATAAGGTCCAGAAAAATTCTTGTTATCTTGTACAATGATGACCTCATAGTGAGTTGATAATCAGATATTTGTTATATTGTATAGTTGGATGAGGTTTTTGATATTGAGATGGGATATTTATAGCCTAATAACCATCGTAGAGGATAATATCAGAGATATTATTAGCGAGGGTATCAGAGATGGTATGAGTATATTACGGGTATAACCTCTAAGAGGACTGTAGAGGTTGTGAGGATACCATAGATATCGGATAATCTCGTGGTACTCATCCAACCATCAGGGGAGTAAATGTTCGGCCTTTGGTTTACTAAGGTAGAATAAGATCCATGGAGATTATTATTATTTTGTACAATTATGACATCGTATTGATCTGATGATCGGATTCGATGGAATCCATATTATATTTCTATTATCCAATTATTCTTATAACTTTTGGGTCATATATACGACATGTTATTACAATTCAGACAATAGTTGGTATATTATACGATATTAATAACCTTATATATTTATTATCATTATCCAAAATGCTTGTATTCTTTTATTATTGATTATAATTACTTGTTGGGCATTCTATTCACTCTTGTGTTTTATATTTGTTTCAGAATAAATAGGTTAATATCAGGACAGAACGGATTGTATAGCGCTGTGTGTAATCCAGATAGAGGTAATCTCATAAAATTGAGACTTCTATGATAAGAGATTTGAAATTCTTTATTGGTTTATTGTCTCTTAGATATTTATCGCGATCATATTTCTAAAGACTTGACATTATAGTAACTGATGGTTTTTTGTTTCCGACAGTTTATTATTAGGGATGTTATTAATATCTAACTTGACATTATACCCATCAGTTCCATTCATATCTAAGTTGGTTTTGGTGTTATTAATTGGACCTTGTAAGTTTTTGATATAAAGAAATATATATAAATAAATAAATAATTTTAATTTTGGGACATGACACTCTAATTATGTCTAATGTGTCGAATTTAATCAGCACAACCAATCATGTTAAGGAAAAATTATATGAAGGGTGCGGCCAGGTACAAATCGGCTTGACACACAGGTGGATAAAATGTCAAAATACTGACAACCTAATAGAAGATGCCATAGAAACCGTTAAGCAAATAGTGTACAAGTGCATGAATCACAGGGTATGATCTGAACAGCCAGATATTAAATAATTATAGTAAACTTCTTAATGGCCAGATACAGAGAATCGTTGAGTCAATCTAATAACTAGTAGCTAGATAGCCTTGCCATTAATTTAGGATGGTAGTTACATATATAAGTAATGTTTCTCACCACTGATCTGAAATAACATTGTACCCACATATTAATTTCAGGCATCTACTGACCAAATAGCACCTGTAACTATAAATAAACCTTCTCCCCTCGAGAAAAAGGGTCGGAGGAAAAGTAAAAAAATAACAGACACACCACTAGATGAATGTACAGATACAAAAGCCACTCAACTAAACGAGTGCACAAAAAGGAATATTGTCCTCCGCACATGCACTTATCTCCATCATCTCTAAATTATCGCATCTATCTCATTGCATTTTTCACATCAGAGTGGAAAAATTATTGACTTGTGCGTCGAAATGTATATTAAAAAACGAGTCATATATACCTCTTACCTATTATTTATTTTATTATAATGCGTAAGATTTAGATTTGAAATTATAAAAATTGGCTGATTATTGTTCGAATGTTAAGGCCTGACAAGGCGACTCTCTATTCATATATTAATTTGGATCCTTAAGATGTATTATCGGCACCGTTTGAGATAAAACAATAATCAAACCATCCAATTAAAAAGAGAGAACATAACTAGTACCAGGACATATATAAGCGTGCTATCAAAGGATATCATTTCTCATGACAATGACTAGACAGAGAATAGTCATAAAAATACTGGCCCAGCCACTGAGCATGGAGACGTATTAAAACTTTTGTCTTATTTTGCAAGTACTATTATGTATAAAATAAAATAAATAATTTTAAAAGTGTATATTACTTTAATTTTAAATGCATTTTATCATATTTTAGGAGGAGTTCCTCGGTGGCAATGTTATCGTCATCACATACGTCAATTTGCAAGTCACGTGATCTTAATATACTGATTGAGGGACAATGTCTCTAAACACGATAGAAAAATTTAATTTCTCCTTCATTGATTATTTATTATTAAATAAATAATTATAATTTAATTATATTAAAATAATTATTTTTTAAAAAATAATTAAGTTATAATTATTAATTAAAAATAAATAATTAAAATATAAAAACAAACATTTCAATCTCTATAAAAATAGAATTTCTTAAGTATAACATGCACTCGTCCACCACGTCAGCAAGGGGCATACCCTTTATCTAATTTATTAAATTTATATATAATAATTTATATATGTTCCTTGAAAAATAAAAAAAATTATTAAGTTAATATCTAATAATCTCGGTAAACGGCTAGGCCCTCTTGCCCTGATAAGAAGAAGTCATTTAATAACACATCTAATCCCTACTTCTTTTATCCAAAAATAATATCCAATCCTATTTCTTTTATCTAGATTTTAAATTTAATAACAGATATTAAATATCACTTCCTAAACAATAATTTTATTAATTTTCATATATTAAATTTAATATTTAATATATATTATTATTACATAAAAAAATTAAAAATAAAGATATTTTAAGTAAATTTTGTTTTCAAAAAATGATTAAAAACAAAGTAATACAGTACTACTCCAAGACTAAGGCTACCAATAGAGAAGTAGAGTCCCCATTTTGCATCTCATCGACACCTGTTATAAATTACTGGCCACAGGTTCTGAGACTTAACCTCATCGTCAGTTGTGGTAGTAGTAGTTCAATTTCAAAGCTACACACATCCAGAGCTTCGTCAACCTCAAATCCCCATTCCATCGCATTGAGCTCCAAATTAATATTCTCCGCTTGCAACGCACTCGCCGGCCACTATGACGACAGCGTCATCCCACTTCATCATCGTCACTTACCCGTTACAAAGCCACCTCAACCCGGCCCTCCAATTCGCTAAGCGCCTCCTGCACATCGGCGCTCGCGTCACCATAGCGGCTGCCGCCTCCGGCTACCGCCGCATGTTCAAGGACTCCATTCCCGAAGGGATAACGATAGCCGTAATCTCTGACGGCTGCGACGTGGGTCACGACCCCACCGATGGCAGTGACGCTGCCATCAACGACTACATAGCCAAGTTAAAGTTGCACGGAGCAAGAACACTCGGCGAGCTCATCGGAAAGAGCGCCAACGAAGGCCGCCCCGTCACGTGCGTGGTCTACTCGATCCTCCTGTCCTGGGCGGCGGATGTGGCCCGTAAATTCAACGTCCCATCGGCGCTGCTCTGGATCCAATCGGCCACCATGCTCAACATTTACTACCACTACTTTTACGGTTACGCTAACGTCATCAAGGAATGCGAAAAGGATCCCTCGTGGTCGTTGGACTTGCCGGGACTAAACCTGCAGCTCAAAGCACGCGATCTTCCCTCATTTGTAATGCCTTCGAGCCCATACACCTTCGCCCTCCCGGCATTTCGAGAGCAATTTGAAGAGCTGGAGAAGGAATCAAACCCTAAAATATTCGTTAACACGTACAACGAGCTTGAACCTGAAGCGCTCAGATCAATCGAGAAGTTTAGCCCCGTCGCGGTCGGGCCGTTGTTACCGTCGTCTTTACTGGACGGAACAGACCCATCGGGTGATTCCCTCGACATAGCTTTCTTCCGGCGGTCCGAGGATTACATCCCGTGGCTAAACTCCAGATCCGAATCCTCCGTCATTTACGTCTCATTCGGCAGCATCTCCGTCTTGTCGAGGCGGCAGACAGGGGAGATAGCGCGCGCATTGCTGGACACCAGTCGGCCGTTTCTGTGGGTCATAAGGGAGAAGGCAGGTGGCGAGGAGGAGAGCGAAGAGGACAGCCTGACATGCATGGACGAATTGGAAAAGAGAGGGTTAATCGTACCGTGGTGTTGTCAGGTGGAGGTGCTGTCGCATCCAGCAGTGGGATGCTTCGTGACTCACTGCGGCTGGAACTCGTCGCTTGAGAGCCTGTCGTGCGGCGTTCCGGTGGTGGCGTGCCCGCAGTGGTCGGATCAGCTGACGAACGCGAGAATGATCGAAGACGTGTGGAAGACTGGGGTGAGGGTGAGGAAGGACGAGGAAGGGGTAGTCGAGAGCGGAGAGATGAAGAGGTGCTTTGAAATTGTGATGGGGAGTGAGGAGATAAGGAAGAACGCTAAGAAATGGAGGGAGCTTGCGGTAGAAGCTTCCGAAGATAATCTGAAAATTTTGAGGGATTTTGTCCAGGAGGTTGGAGATCATTCCGTGCGGAAAGAATAAACTGTGAGATTGGTTGATGGATCCGTCACTGATTAGATTAAGATTAGATCGATGAAAAAGCGTGTATTACGAATCTTTGTAACGTTATTTGCGTTACAAAAAAAAGAAAACAAAAAAACATAAAGACGCTCCTCGCTAGTAGCAGTCCAATGGGCCATAGAAACCCAATAAGAATGGGTTGTGGACCGTTAAGATTCAGCCCATCAGTCCATGTCGTCGCAAGTTTTCATTATTATGTTATGCTGTCTGCCTTTCCATTTTATAGTCCGTCTGTCGCATCAACTCTTCGACACGAGACGAGCTGCTGTGTATTTCTGTGTTGCCTTCTTGGGACCGCTTTACCTTTCTAAATTAGGAAGAGACGCAATACTAAATTTGAATTTCTTTACTTAATGGCAGAATGTTTAAAGATTAAAATTGGAAATATAATTTGTTGGGTCCCATGTTTTAAGCTGAGAGAACAGATCCAGCCCACAGTAAACAGCCCGGCTTTTAAAGAGAAGGAGGAGCACGCGAGCGTCGGCCTGATCCAACGAAGGGAATGAGTCGGCGAAGTCACGCCAACGGAAACTGCGCAGCGCATTAAATGCGTCGTCGAATAAGCAGCGTGAAGCGGAAGAGCTAGCCAATAGAGGCATAGGGCGCGCCACGCCCACGCCATCCCGGTTCTTGTGCAGGCGGCCAACCACTCCTTTCTCAAGGAAAATCGAGCGTGATCAATAAGCGCGCGCGGCGTGCAGCACGCTATCGGGACAACAGGCGTGGCGGGCGGTCAACAGCTGCGACCAACAGCGCGGCGACCCAAGCAGCCAGGCGTCTTGGCGCCCAAGAGTCCAAAGGGAGGAGGCATATAGCGCCCTCACCCTCCAGAAAAGGATTCGGGCTCGAATTTGGATTCCAACTCGAGAGCGATTTTTCAGTTCCACGACCTTGCGACTAAGGGTTACCTTGGATCCCAAGCACTAATCCGGCCTCCATAAGGCTCCAATCCTCCGACCCGGATTGGGCAAATCGTTCTCCTTCTTCTCATCCCGTCAGCGGGAAAGTTAGCCACTCATCGCGAAGGTAACTGGAAGCCAGGCCTTGCCGCCCATCACCTGCTCACCGCATTTCTCCTCATCACCACATAAGTTCTTCTTACGCATCACAAAGATTTTTACGCGCACCACCTTAGCGTGCGCATTTCCGTCAATCATGGAATTTGCTGACTTGAGCGTCGGAGTGGCTAGTGGGAGAAATCCCAGACCCTTCACCTCTTGTTTGTTGTTTGTGTTGTGCAGAGTCCGGGTCGAGAGACGGGAGGCCAGGATCCTCTTCCGCAGCCCGCGCTTAGGAATCGGAAGGCTCCTAATCCGCACAACAACCTCGCGGGGACGCAACATGACATTGGCGCCGTCTGTGAAAAGCGCGAGAAAGCCAAGTGTCATTTTCCTACCCAGCAGCTGAACAACCAAGCATGGTAAACACCAGAGCGCAGGCCAGTGCTCCTGCGGTGGAGACCACCGTCCAGGATGGAGTCCCCCCCACGGGGAACCAAGCGAACAACCAACCGGAGCCGGGCTCCCGCCACCTGGCCGCGGAGTTAGACGCCCTGAAGGAGATCCTCCTCGCCGTATGCGCGAACACAAGGACCCCGTGCTGGGGGCCGCCCCCTCTAGCGCGGGCCTCAACTTCCCGAAAGAAAGGCGTCGAGAGACCACTCGCGGGGAGGCGAGCCAATCGACTTGACCACGCGGCGGCCCGGCCGCACCCGGTCGGCGGCGAATGAGGCGGAAAGCCGCCTCGCCGATGACGGCAGGGAGGACAACCAGAAGGACGCTCCCCTCGCAACTTCGCGGCAACGGAGACCACGCCGCGGGCTCCACGGGAGCGCGCCTCCCATGCAGAGAGCGCCACCCCGACAAGCATGCAGGCAACCCCAGGGAACACGGAGCTCCGCCGTCCCCACGCCGAAGGGGCTCTACGGACCCTTGATGGAGGAGAAAGTCAAGGTGTTGTGGGACACTGCACAAGGAGAAGCCCGCCCTTCTCCATGATCTCCGCAGTCGCCCTTCGCCATGGACTGCGGACACGCCTGGCTACCGAGCAAGTTCGAATGCTGGTCATGAGGGATACGACGGAAGCAAGGATCCCATGGACCATCTCAACCGCTTCCGCACCCACCTCACTCTACAAGGGGCAAGCGAGGCCCCGATGTGTCGGGAGCTTCCCGTCACCCTTAGGCGGCGCGCTCTCTGGTTCCATGGCCTCCCCGAACTCCATATGCTCGACGAGCTCGCCGATAGCTTCGAGCGATTCGCCTCCAAAGGCGTGAGGAGAGACAACCATGGCACCTAGTCCGCCTCGCTTGGAGGACGGATGAAAGCCTTGGCGGTTCTGGACGTTTCATCCGAGGCGCGACGGATCCCGCACCTCTCCGACGAGCCAAGCTCGGTGCCTTCATCGCCACTTTGGCGCGCGGGGACTTCTTCAAGCTTTGTCGCACTGGGCCGCACGAGACTTCGGGAGGCGGAGACCATTGCCCGGCGTATATCACGGCCGAAGAGGCCAACGAAGCAAAACGCCCGAGCGGGGCGGATCGGCCCGAGGAGACCTCCAGCCTCCGGAGGAAGAAAGAGGGACGGCGCGCTGGCCGGCGCTTCATGGAGTAGCAAAGCAGCGGCGACCGACCCCCGGGGCCTAAGAAGGATTCGGCAGGCCTCTCTCGACCCCGCCGAATGATAGCCCGCACAAACATCCTGATGCGAGATCCAGGATGAAAGATTCTTCAAGTGGCCAAAGACACCCAAGGGTCCCGGCACAGTGACGGACAAAAGTACCGCCAATACCACCGTATGCAGGGCACTCAATCGAGAAGCGCACTGCGGCGGGAGATTCAAGATCCGATCCCGCGAGGACACTTGAAGAGATTCGTGAAAGGCTCGGGGCAAGAACACTGCCCCTCGACGGAGAACCAGCCGAGCCACCAAGAGCCCGCACGGCGGCGGCGTAGTCCACATGATCTCTTCCCGCCGACACTGCGAACGCCGTGCACGGACCGCTGAAATAGCTTCCAGTAGCAAGCGGGCGAAGTTAGGGGTTAGAAATGACGTCATTAGCTTTAGCACACAGACATGGCACATGTAACTTCCCCATCGACCCCCCTTGTTGTATCGGCCCTCGTTTCTTGGTGGTGATGACTACCCGGTAAACAATCTTCATTGATAATGGAAGCTCACAAAATTTGTATCTTCTGCGTTCACCAAACCGGGGACTAAAATGTAGCCAAATGAGGACAGCAACGGACCATTATACGGCTTGGACAACGAGCTCCTGTCCAAAGGGTAAGGGATTATACGACCGAAGTCACGATGGGACTCACCCGCGCTCCATGACGCGAGTTGGCGTTTCTCTCGCCGACCTTAAAATCTGTATACAATGCCATACTCGGCAGACCATTCGGCCTTCGGCGCCATCGCATCCATCCGCTTTGAAGGTGAAATTTCCCACCCCTTGGGAGTGGGAGAAGTTCTAGGAGATCGAAATGGGGCGGACGTGCTACTTGTCCCAAATCAGTCCTACGACACCTTGCGGACCAAGTGAAGACTGGACCTCCGCGACGAGGCGTCGCTCCAACAGAGCCCGGTGGAGGAAACCGAGGCGATTCCGCCGATCCTCCGATCCTAAGCGGTGCGTAAGCATGGAAATCCCTTCAACCCGAGATCGCGGCAGACTAATTACCTTCCTACGGACCAACTCCGATGTGTTTGCATGGGGCTCGCCGACATGCTGGGGATATCGGCCAAGTCATAGTCCTAAGCCGGGCCTTGACGCGAGCCGAAACCCGTCCGTGGACGGAGGAACCACTCCGTCGAGAAGTTGGTCGCCATCGAGGAAGAAGTGAAGAGGCTCTTGGATGCGGGATTTATCAGAGAAGTCAGTGCCGGAGTGGGCTGTCAACGTCGTCTTTGGTAAAAGAGCGGCTGCAAGTGGCGGATGTGTGTCGACTTCAGCGGCGTGAATAAGGCCTGCCCAAAGATAGCTTTTCGCTCCGAGTTATTGACAACTCGTGGACTCCACGTCCCGGCACGAATGCCCGAGACTTCATGGACGCGTACTCGGGGTACAACCAGATCCGGATGGACCCAGAGGGCGAGAGCACACCTCGTTCATGGCAGACCAAGGGCGTATTGCTCTGAAAATGATGCCCTTTGGTCTCAAGAATGCGGGCGCAACGTACGGCGCCTCGTAAACAAGATGTTTGCGGCTCAAGGTGGGCGGAATGTGGAGGTGTACGTCGACGATATGCTCGCATAAAGCAAGGTAGCAAGCCGCCATGTCGGCGACACAGGACGAGACCTTCCAGATCCTCCGATGACATGGGATGAAGCTTAACCCCGCCAAATGCGCGTTGGGTAACCTCCCTGGAAAATTCTTAGGGCTTCATTGTATCAAACGCGGAATAGAAGCCAATAGGAGAAGATCAAGGCAATACTCGATTTGAACCCTCCGCGCCTGATAAAAAGAAGTCCAGAAAGTCGGCAGGGCGGATAGCGACCCTCTCCGGTTCTTGGCCAAGTCGGCCGAGAAATACTTGCCTTTCTTGGGCGCTAAGGGGAACCAAGTCACACGAGTTCAAATGGAGTGAAGAATGCCTTGAAGCATTCGAGGCGAAGGCTTATCTTTCAGTAGCGCCGCTCCCGAGCTCACCGCGCGAAGGAGAAGATCTCTACCTCTACTCGGGCAACGTCGGCTTCCGCCCTCGCCTCCGTGTTAGTGGCGAACGTGAGGGCAAGCAACAACCGTGTACTACGTGAGCCAGGCCGACTGGGACGTAGAAACCCGTTATCCGCACGCTCAAAAGATGGCGCCGCACTCGCCTATGCAGCGGAAGCTACGCACTTACCACTCACATCGGATCGTCGTGCTACTTGCAACCCCTGGCCTGAGGACAATTGCAGGCTGCAGACGTCCGGGCCGGGTCATGGGGCCGAGCGAGTGGGAGTTCGACACGAGTTCCGGCCGACCGGCCGTGAAAGGCCGTGTTCCGCGACTTCATTGCCGAAGCGGCAACGAGAGAGCAAAAGCAGAGGACAACAACGCGGAGAAGAAGACGGACGGAGATCTCGCCGTATGGACTCAACGTGGACGGATCGTCGACCCAGCAGCAATGTGAGCCGGTGTTGTGCTAAGGACGCCCGAAGGCATGGAGATCACATACTCCGCTACACTGGGCCTTCCGGGCCACGAACAACGCTGGCAGAATATGAAGCCCTCCTCGCGGCCTACGGCGGCGAGGGAGTGTTCCGGTGGCGGGTCGTGCGTAGTGATTCCGAGCTCGTGGTCAACCAGTGAAAGGGAACTTGCCGCGCGAACCCACAACTAGTGAGGTATTCGCGAGAGCAAGAACCCCGATCTCGAGTTGGTCAATTCGAGATCGAGCATATCCCGAGATCGGATAACGAGCGTCCGACTGGGGGCCCGACGCGGCCGCGCGTAACCACGCGGAGAAAGACGCGAGGGAGCCCGGGAAGTCCTAAACGCACCCAAAGATCGACGCCGAGGACAAAGAAGTAATGCAGATCGACACGGGAGATAATTGGATGACGCCGTACATACGGTTCTTGTCGGAGGAACCTTACCGAAGACGCCAACGATGCCAAAGCGGGTCAAGAAAGCGGCGAGGATGGTACGATTCCGACGGAAGGTCAGACAGACGGGGTACTCGGCTCCCCCCGAAATGTCTTACCCCGAGGAGGCCGACTACGCGCGTTGGCGAGGTAGTACACTTCAATGTGCGGATCACATATCAAGGGAAAAATCTAGCATTCTGCCGTCATGCGGCAAGGCTTCTACTGGCCCACCATGAAGCGAGACGCTATGGAGTTCGTCGCAAGTGTGAAAGTTCACAGTCCACGGCAACATGACACACCGGCCGCAGACACCGAGCTGCACTATCTCCGATCCCCATGGCCGTTCGCAAGAATGGGGCTCGACATACTTGGTCCGCTTTCAATGGCGGCGGAGAGAAAATTTCGATCGTCGGTATCGACTATTTTACGAAATGGGTGGAAGCTGCCCCTCTCGCTAAGATCATTTGAGCACAATGCGACGGAGTTCCTCCGAGGCATTGTTTGCCGCTTTGGGATCCCCGAGGTTGTGGTGACCGATAACGGACCCAATTCACCGGGAAACGCTACAAAGTCCGCCGCAACCTCCGCATCAAGCTGGTGCACACATCCGTGGCGCACCGCACTCCAACGGCGTGTCGGGTTACCAACCGCACGCGTCGCATGGGATAAAGACCGACCGAAGAGGCAGGGGCTCGGGTGGAGGAGCTACCATCAGTGCTATGGTCGTACCGCACGACTACGAGGGAATCAACAAGGAGAGCGCCTTTCACCCTGCCGGGGTTGAGGCGGTGGTTCCCGTAGAAGTGGAATGCCAAGCTGCGGTCGAACACTTCGACCCAACTACCAACGCGCAAAGGCTCGGGTGGAAAGTCTGGACTTGCTCTCGAAGTTCGGGATGCTGCTGTGCTCCGAACCGCCGCCTACCAAAGAAGCCGAGTGGCGCGATACTACAACAAGCGGGTGAAAGCACGCCCTCTAGAAGTTGGAGATCCGGTCCTCCGAGCGAGAGGCGGGGAAAGACCGCGATCAGAACAAACTCTCCCGGGGATGGGAGGGGCGTTCTTCGTCTCCGCAATCCTCCGATGAGCGCATAAGCCACGCGCGCCTTAACGGCAAACTTGTCCCGCGGACATGGAATGCCGCCAACTTAAGGAAATATTATCAATAATGCAACGGCGACCGGGTAAGTCGCGACGCGCATACATCATGATGAGTGCTTGAGCATGTTTCTGTCTTTTGGTTAACATTATCACTCTTATCGTCATATTGCATATTCATTCGTGTGAATCGATAGCATGCATTGCACAATCAAATTAAACGACCTAGGCGCCCTAAGTCGGGAGGACAAGCGTCCGTCCGTGAAACCGATCCCTGGCTCGGCCCGGGCGGTCCAGGCAGAGGCCGTCGCGGACTCCGTCTCACGCTAGATGGCACGGGACGGCTCTACCACTCACCATGTAAAAGCGCAGCGCCCAGGCCCAGCCACCCCGAGACTCGCCTGCCGTGCTAGTCGGCCGGAGGCGTCAAATTGAGCCGAGACACCGGATCCAGCGATCCATTCCAAAGGCTACGCGCCTACGACCCGTGCGGTCGAGACCCGTAGGCACGGGGGCTCTTGGAGAACCCACTCTACTACCAACAAAACCTTAGGGGCGCGGCGACGACTTCTTGCACGTAAGAGAGCACCTACGGTCTACAATGGTCGTGGGCTAGGACCTCAACTTGGTGTTCATAACGCTTTGGCAGGAGCGACACACCTCCCGCAATTATACGCGACCGAGGCCTAGACCCGGAGTCCTTAACGCGGCCCGACTGGCCGCTACCGGCCCTCGCAGGCTCCAGGGGCTGGGCGACGACATCCGCTTTGCACGGACGAGCTCCCCAAACGCGTGAGTCTGTGACGACATCCTCTTACGAAGGACGAGCACCACGCAAGAGGCGCCCGGGTATAGGGCCTTAATCGTAACGGCTCCAAAGGGCCCAATACTCAAACGCGAAGCATGACCCGACAAGTAAAGTGAAGCAAAAGGCGAACAACGCTGCATGATAAGGGAAGCAATGGACGCCAAGCGCAAGCAAAAGCTTCTCATTTATACAAACATTATACAAGCGACAAGCATGATACAACAACAAAAACCGAACTCTGGACTTAACTACGATAAGCTGCCAGTACTGGGACGGGCCCCGCTTCCTCGTGGAACGTCTTCAGCGCGACTTCTCCTACCCCCGGCGTTTCCCGGATGGGGAGGACGCCGCTGGGACGCGAGGAGCCGCCAGGAGAGACGATCCCGCGCACAAGCGGGATGCCGGTCCCAAAAGCGAGTGTCCATCGCGACCGCCACTCAAGGAGAATGTTCGGCCAACCGCGTCCACAACTAGTCAGCCCGATCCTTTCCTCCCGCAGCGAAAGGAGGCCCTCTAATCACAAGAACTCTCCGCCCGCACCCAACCTCCGGGCAAGGGATGCGATCGAGCAGACGCCGCGTAGGCAAGATGGTGCCGTCAACGATGACCCGCTCAAGGCTCCCGCGAAAAGAACCAGCACCTCGAAGGGGACCGTATCGTCCGAAGCCTGTACGGTGGAAAAGTTAAAAGTATACTCAAGATGAAGGCAAAGAAAGAAGTCCGTGAAAACAACCGTACTCGTAGATGTCTTTCACAAAGGCAGGAAGCGCTTACGAAACCGCCTGCAAAGAACTCTCTCGGGGATCACTCTCTCGACCGCATGGGGGGGCGGGCGGGAAGGTCCGGCCCAAGGAGCGCCGCAGCTCCCGCCGCGAGGACGTCCCGCCGCCCTTCGCTGGGTCTCGAACTACATCGGCAGCGTGAGCGCCGCCGACCACCGAGCATGCGACCGTGCGTGCTCATCCAAAGGGGCCACCTCCGGGGCTCCGTCTCTCGACCGCGTGAGGAGGGTCGACCGGGAAGGATCGCAGCTCGGGCAGAACACTCTGGGGCTCTCGCCACGAGTGCGACTCCGGCTTCCCTTCGCCGGCCCCTGCTCCGGAGCAGCAGGAGCCGTCGGCCTCCGAGAATACCACCAGAGCCCGGGGAGGCCCAGACGCAGAGACGGGCTCAACAGAATAGCCGGCAACGATGCAGCCCCCGGCTCCAACGCCGCTCAGCGCCGAAACCGATGGGCCTCGTGGCTATCCAAAACAACAACATCCCCCGATGCCTCGGGCCCGGCCCAATGGGGAAGGTCCCAAGAGGTAGAGACTGACCTCGCCAGACTTCGTGAGCGGATGGCTCCCATGATCAAGAAATCGACGAAGGTACGGCGATTTCCTTTGGCGACGCGCCCGGGCAGATCTCGTCTGAGCCGAACTTCCATTGATTGAAGAACCGACGACTCGCCTTCTCAACCTCCTCCGGTGAGGCGCTCTCGCTTCCTCAACCTTTGAGGGCCGCGCGTCCTCATCATTGCCAAGAACGCAGCGGAGAACTGACTCTCCTCCGCAAAGACGCGGCCGCGGATGAGTCTCCGTATCTCCGTGACCTCCTCGACCGGCCCAGCTCGCGCCGCCCGGCCGGGAGGTCCCCATCTAGCAATCTCGAACGTGATAGGGGAAAGGTAGTGGCCCGTTTCTTAAAGTTCTTCTCCTCGATCGAACGACGGTGAACACCAAGAGCTCCGAGCATGCGCCGATCCACCCAATTCCTTCTCGAGTGCCCCACCGGGGCTGCAAACCAGATCCTCTCATCGACTCCACCAAAGGTTGCTAAGGCACGAGCTCAACAGTTTGACACCCGCCTATTTATAGGCAAGACACGGCCGCTCTCACTCACCGCAACATGGCGCCTAGCAAACGTCTTCGTGCGATGGCGCCGACCACCTGGCCACACGCAACCCAAGGCGCGCGAATCTCGCCGGCAAGGTGACGGGCGCAGCTAGCCGCCCGAAAAGCCCGCCCCGGCCTCGGGAAAGGCGCGAATCGGGAAGACGACAAAGTGGCACGGCACGAGGAAGGGCAGACCGCGGGAAATGGGCTAAACGACATGCTGTGCCCGACCATCGGGCCTGCCTGTGGGGCTAGTGTTGGTCCATGTTCCTACCATGAGAACAGCATCGTGCCCATTAAAGTAAGTCAGCTGCCTTCGAGAAAAGGAGGAGCACGCGAGAAAGCGCCGCCAGCCCAACGGGGAATGGTCGCGAAGTCACGCCTAACGGAAACTCCCAGCCGCATTAAACGCGTCGCCGGGAACAGCGTGTGAAGGGCGGAAGGCTTAGCTAATAGAGGCATGGCCGGGCGCCACGCCCACGCCATCGCCCGTGTCCCGCACGCCAACCACTCCTTTCTCAAGGAAAATCGAGCGTGATCGCGGCGCATGCCAGCCGCGCCTCGGCACGCTATCGTGACAACCTGCGTGGACCGTGGGTCAACGACCGCGACCAACGACGCGACGACTCCAAGCAACGGCGCGCCTGGGCGCCAAGAGTCCAAAGGGGAGGAGGCATATAAGCGCCCTCACCCTCCAGAGAAAAGGATTCGGCTCGAATTTGGATTCCAACTCGAACGATTTTTTCGGTTTCTACGACCTTGCGACGGCGGTTACCTTGGATCCCAAGCACTAATCCACTTCTCCATAAGGCTCCAATCCTCCGAACTGATTGGGCCAAATCGCTCTCCTTCTTCTCATCCCGCAAGCAGGAAAGTTTAGCCACTCATCGCAGCGCGAGCACTGGGCGCCTGTGCCTTCCATCACCCGCTCACCGCATTTCTCCTCATCACCACATAAGTTCTTCTTACGCATCACAAAGATTTTTACGCGCACCACCTTAGCGTGCGCATTTCCGGGCCAATCATGGAATTTCACGATTTCGAAAGGCTTGAGCTACTGGGTGTGAGAAATCTCAAACCCTTCACCTCTTGTTTGTTGTTTGTGTTATGCAGCCAGGGCGCTCGGTAGACGAGGCCCAGGATCCTTCTTCCGCAGCCCCGCGCTAGTAATCCGGGCGTCCTTAATCCGCATAACAACCCGGGCCGGACGCAACATAATTAAAGAAAATTTTCACGCTTTTCCTTTTCTGGACCTCTAATCATGACGACGTATCATTATATTTTGTTTATAAAGTTCATTTTTTATTTTTAATAGAAAAAAGGGGTCAAGGGGCTTCTCATTGATTTCTACTGCAGCTGCTGCGCCAAGCCACTATCTCAATCAAGTAGGATAGATTTATATAATCTCGTACTTTTAAAAATGAGTGTGTACCACATCAAACGGGCCGAGCATATAACTGATTTTTAAAGGGTGCCGCTAGATATTCGAGAGTTAAATGATATGAATAATAATTAAAAAAATAATATAGTTCTTTTACTTATTATATATTTGTACATCTCAATTTTTTTCTAAGCCGAAAGATTATATCCATTTATTTTATTTTTTTGACAAATGCGATCATCAAAATAACACAATAATGCCTGACGATAGGCAAGGAAAATGTCGATGCTGAGTCAGAATGGTTCACGTGATGGACAGACAATGTTAATCAAGTGTGTGTCTCACGTCTCCTCGGGTCACAATGTTACAAGCAACGAACGAGGACGACTTACAAAGTAATTACCTTCTCAGCAATTTACACACGTGCTTATTATACGTGTGCTCCGAAATTTATTTAAAATAAATATATATTATAAAATAATTTAAAAAATGAATAAATAAAATATTTCGTTTTTTATCATCACCTTTTTTTTTAAAGTGTAACTGTTGTCTAATTGTGTATAAAATACATAACAATGGGTCAGCCATCACGTGGGCTGAGGCTCGTGAGACAAAGGCAACTCCACCACCTGAGTTTCCACAGACAGAAGAAAACCACTGCCAAAATTAACAAAGGCAGTGCCTCATTCAAGTTGTCCCATATAAACGTATCATATCAGATACAACATGGGATATATACTTTCCAGTTGTTGTACTAGACCGACAGTCCTCATGAGTCATGCTTATCGTTGTGACCCATGTATTAGATCGACCATCCTTACAAGTCGTGTTGTTTCATAGGTTGCAACAATATGGCCCGTATTTTAATATAAAAAAATAAAAAATATAAATATCTGATAGGATGACAGAAATGGACCAACCCAACACAAAAGCTCACAGACTGATAGTTGATCCAGAGGGTGTTCAACCCATAGACCTAGTCAACATTTGCATTGATTTAAGTAACGTCCCAGTCGGCTTGGACAGCCAAAGTCGATCTCAGCCCAGTCAAGACGGCCCACAATCATCTTCCTACGCGCTGAAATTACTTGTATTGGCCAGTTTGACACCCTGATTATTGCCCTCAATCGTGATCTCTCCCAGAACGACAACTCCAACTCAGCAAATTCCTCCCAATGGCAACTTTCATATCTGCCACATGCAACATCACCTATGAACCGATTCGGATATTAAAACTCATGATAAAAAGGCTGTCTGAAAGTCACAACCCAGGAGAAAGCCATCGCAACCTAGGGTCCAAAATTGCAAAGACTAAGATGGCCCACCAAGGTAAGAACCGTACCAACAACCCTCCATGAATAGCCCTATCAGGACAATCCAGGGTTATTTTTTCACGTGCTGATAAAACTTACCATAACTTATCAGTATAAGCTTAGCAAATATTTAATAAATATTCACCCACGATTTGTACGATATTTTCCAATTTAACAATTGTAATACTAGGTGCCTCACATGATCATATCAAAGAAGGAAAGAATCCTCTTGACAGAGGACGACTGTCATAATTGGCACCCATGATCCTCATGGCAGCCTGTCAAATTCGTTTGGACAACCGTTTGCCAACCTTGGCGCCTAGCAGTCTAAGCATTATAAATATCTGTTTACTCTTATAAGTAGTGGGAGAACCCTAAATTAAGAAAAGATAGCTCTAAAATGTAGATAGAAAATGGAGGAGACAAAAAAGATATTACATACTCCATCTAAAAGACCAACCCTCCATCCAGGAAGCCCTACCTTCCATCTAAGAGTTCATCCAGAAGACCTACCCTCCAATACTTCCAAGAGGCCTGCCCACCAAAGTTTCCAGGAGGCCAACCCTCTAATTCTTTCATGAAGTCTGTCCAATCCTTCTAAGAGGCTAGCCCTCCAATCTTTCTGGTAGGCCTGTTCTTCAATCAATCTAGGAGGTCAGCTCACCTTCTTGGGAGCCATTCTTCCATAAGCCGCCACTCGGTCGGGTGTATCTCTAAGTAACCATAAGTTGGGCGCACCTCGAAGTCGTTCCTCATCCCGGTGCACTCATACTCAATCCCCAATCATATGCATCTATGTATGCTTTTATATCCTCTTTACATCTTTCAATTTTATTGAAAAGATATCTAATTTGAAAATCAAAGGATAAAATTGAGAGTGAGTCTTGCCAATCTTTTGACTTCTTATTTTTAGTTTTATTATGCAGGGTCAAGATTCGAAGAGATGATGACCAAATCTTCTTAAATTCGACCCGATGCAGAAGATCAATCGATTTTCTAACTCATACAATAACCCGAATATAGGGACGCATCATTGGCGCAATTTGTGGAAATAACCGGAAAGTTTTCTTCGTTAACTATAGGAACAAACGTGGTCAGCATTCCAAGTTCGAACTGGTGCACCAGTCAAATGTGTAGTTACCCATGGCGATGACCCCTCATTGGATAGCCAAACGGACAGATGATGAACTCCAAACATACAAGCACTCGCTGCTCAATTGAGTGTCCAGGACACTATGCCTGACTTCTTGAGGATAGCAAATTGGTAGCAACAAGATATGATGAGCTCAAAATCGGAATGATAGGCCAACGATCCACTCCTAGTTGACTTGTTGGCAATCCAGTCTGACATCTAGCCGACTTGACTGGTTAAGGATCCACTCAAACATTTGGCTTGCTTGATCGATATGGATCCAATTTGGCATCCAGTCAGTTTGACTGGTCATCGATCCAATCCGATTCGGCCTGTCTAATAGGTTTACAATTACATCCCACTTCATAACAAATTGACAGCAGTTCGGCCACCCTGACTCAGTTACTGGTTGCCCTTTGGATTTAGTAGTTTGATTGCCGCTCTAACAGCAGTCTTGTCATCCGGATTCAATAGTCGGTCGCTCTTTAGATTCAGCAGCTCGGCTGCCTTTCGAACACGGCAGTTTAGTCACCTCGAATTAGCAGTTCAGTCATCATTCGAATTCAGTAGTCTTGTCATCCTCATCATCAGCACCTTAGTTGCTCATCAGGTTCGGCACTACCTAATTGCCCCTCGTACTCAACTCCTAATTGAACTTTAGAATAGTTTCATGGTAGCTCGACGCATGCATGAAACTACAATACTTCATCTTGGCAATGAACTCACTCGACTGTACCATCAATCAAGTATGAGCCCATATGAGAGTGATCCATAACCCAATATCAATATCATATTGGCCCCAAACCATCCGCACCCATCCAAAGGTGCAACGCTGGGTGTTCCATCCTCCGACATTCAGATGATCAGAGAAAGCCAATATCTTCAGAGGATCCAAAAGCTTGATAACCTTGAGGGCCCAACCGTAGCCAGACAGCCAATCAAGTTGCTAGAGGCAATCAAAAGACTGGGGCACCCTCAGGACGGAGAGCTCCACCCCCTGCGCACGGCATCGATGCCAGAAGACGTTGCCTACTCATTAGCTAAGGTCATCTTCCTTCCGGCACCAGGAGGTTACACCAATAAATAAGTACAATCAATACTCGTGCACTAACAAACACATTGTCCAAAGACATTGTCTCGATGGCAATGACCCTATGGGTATCCATGGCGTTATTCGGTCTTACCTTAGACATCATGTTTAAGCGGCTACGAGTCCTATGCACCTGCTTTAACGGCCGACAGCTAAGGGCTTCCTCTTTCCATGCACAAATCTCAACACTTTCAAAATTAGAAGTTGGAGAAAGAGATTGTTAGCCAAGAAAAATCTTATTCGCTTGACGACTTTGACATTTGGAAGGATTCGAGCGATAGGGCCCACTCCAGGTGAAAACGTTTGACCAAGTCTCGAAATACAGGACAAAAGCCCAAAGCGGTGACACATTCGCTATTCTCAAGATAACTGGCAATATTACATCCATAAAAAAGATTTAATCTCTGGTTTATCCTCTAACGTTAAAGTCAATTTCTTTATTTTTGAAAGATAAAATGAGAATGCAAAATGAGAGTGATAATGTTTATATGAAAGACTGTTAGAGAGGTGTGCTTGGTGGGAATCATCTTAAGAAGAGAGGGAGATGGGCTTAAAGTGAAACGTTTTGAAATAATTACTTGATTATCATTTTTTTGTTTGTCTGTCCATTTTCTCTTATTTGGAAGAAAAGATATATATGAAGTTAAAGAGTGGGTAATTTCTCTAACATTTGCCTATAGAACCATCCGAACGAATAAGAGAAGGCCGTTCGGTTGACGGTTCTTAACTGACAATCTATTGCAATGAGCCGTTTGGATAAGAGAATGAGGTATTCGTTCTTGTAAATTATAAGAGATGCCTGCACCAGAAGTTGGTTATCCTGATTGGACCGACAGACTCATTCATCTATTTTGTGCTATATAGGCCAATTAGGTCATTACTCAATTGCGTGCTGATTCCTTGATGAACATTCCTCTTGGGTTGGAGATAACGATACCGATCAAAAGTAATAATCTTGTTAAATATTCTAAATTTATTTATAATAGTGCTAATTATTTTAAAAATTATAGAAGTAATATACAGGTTCCCAAAATTTTTAAAATTAATATTTTTTTATAATTTTTAATTTTTAGAAATTTAATATGTTGTAATATAAATGTAAGATAAGTTATTGTGCAATGACTATACATTATTAATTAATAAAATGTTAAATTTTATATATGTTAATTTAAAAATTAATTTAACTCTAAACCGTGAAAAAAATAAATAATTTCATATTTAATAATTTGTTATGATAATTTTACATACTTGAGTTGTAATCACTTTTACACGTGCCATTGGAACTTGTAATCATATGTCATGAGAAAAAAGGCACTCTTACTAACTATATATTTTGCTGGTCTTTCTTAATTCAGCCGTTAATATACCAAAAAACTCCTACTTTGCACATCCAAAAAATGTTATTTTAATTTAAGATAAAAATAATAATTATTATTTATATATCTTTTCAAATATTTTGTATATTTGAAATTTTTATATATATAATTTGTTTTTATATTTTTTTACTAACGGTAAATTATTACCTGTTAACTAATTTAATATAAAAAAATTATTATATATTATTAAAATATTTTTAGGTGGTGACCTAAAATTAAAAGGAGTAATAGTAGTATTTTAGCCGGAGCTAAATTATGATTTGAGGCTCCCTATGTGTACTCGCTCCCCTTAACAGTCACATCACCGTTGGGATAAAGGTTTAAAAAGAGTCTTGATCCACCAACGGTGTGGCCCGCTACGAGAGGCTTTAGCGCAAGTGTATCTGGCATGGCTTATAATTCTTATAATACAGACAATTTAGTCTATTTAACATCTTTATCAAATCACTTTACTAAAAATTATGATAAAATTACAAATATAATTATGATGATAATGTCAATATAAAAACAACAAATTTAAAAGATCCTTTTTTTTCTTTGTTTTTTAATATTTTTAGTAAATTACTTTTAGTTATTTTTATCAAAAATGTAATTCAAATGCAATAACATATGTTACGTTTGTCAATAGTTAAGTTACTGATTTTCAATTTATCATCCCACTGAATGCTTATTTTTTAAAATCATAATTATATTAATTATCAAAAGCTAAAAACTAAATAAAATAAAAAAATGCCAGTCATTAGAAAACAACATAGAATATTGAATTTTTTTTTAAAAAAAACATATCTCCAGTACACATTAGATGAAACATAGCAAATTGATGCATGAAAAAAACAAAAAACCAAGAATTTTTTTTTTTATTAATTTCACAAAAGTGTGCTTGCTTTTAGTTTTGTGTTCGATGATTGATTAAGAATTCTAAAGAAATAAGTTAGCGGGTCCAAATATGATGTTCATTATGATATCGTTAACTTTTTAAGGTCGGAGTTATTTTGTTGAGATATCGTCCCACGGGGAAAATGGTGCCACAATACCCATTTTTCTTCTAGTTTGATCCTCTAGAAAAGACCATTAATGAAGAAATAGTTCCCCAACTTGGAGGATGTGGGGCATGGCATGCTTTCTCGCTCATTTTACCACAAAACACATGAGGAAGAGGTACTCATATTGTTTTGGAAAAACAACAATATGGATTATAATAAATAAAGCAAAAAATGTTACATTTATAGATTTATTTGATACTGCTTTTAGTTTGAATGGGTGAGAATAGGCAAATATAGCAGTGAGACCTAATGTTTGTAACAAAAGATTTTTAGAATATGAAGGATATGAGATTTACTATTCGATAGATTGTTCAATACTCAAGTTAAATTTTCTTTTGTAAATGAAAGATAATAATGAATTGGTGATGTTCGTAAATGAGAGAATGTTAGAATTAAAATATTTGGCTCCATGATTGTTGAATGGTGTAAGTATCTAGAGGCTTGTACTCTGTATTTATCTTTTTCTCTCCCAAATTCAGAATCAGAGATTAGATTCCTTTAGCCGAGTGAAATCGACGTATTTATAATATTATTATCAATTAATATGTCTTTATTGATGGGTATCAGTGTCTAGGGGTTTGTGCTATGTATTTGCCTTTTTCACTCCCAAAATTAAAACAAGGGATTGGATTCATTTGATCGAGTGAAATCAACTTATTAATGACATTGCTATCAATCAGTATGCATTTCCAAAAGTGGTACAACTGCACATTAATTGAGGAGCTACCCCTGTTGGAAACTCAACTGTTGCATAAATTTGTAACGATTTGAAGTTCAATACTTGTCATTTGAAAACTATAATTGTTTATTTAATATAATGATTCATTTCTATGTTTATAAAACCATTTGTTAGAATTTAATGCATGATTTGACCATTTACTGAGCCATTAGGTACTCGATCCTTGATATTTTGTCAATTTAGCTATTCAATCATTTAAAGGTGTCGAGTGTCCAAACAGATTTCAAATTCTTTTTTTTATTAATTTCACAAAAGTGTGCTTGCTTTTAGTTTTGTGTTGGATGATTGATTAAGAATTCTAAAGAAATAAGTTAGCGGGTCCAAATATGATGTTCATTATGATATCGTTAACTTTTTAAGGTTAGAGTTATTTTGTTGAGATATCGTCCCACGGGAAAAAATGGTGCCACGATACCCATTTTTCTTCTGGTTTGATCCTCTAGAAAAGACCATTAATGAAGAAATAGTTCCCCAACTTGGAGGATGTGGGGCATGTCATGCTTTCTCTCTCATTTTACCACAAAACACATGAGGAAGAGGTACTCATATTGTTTTGGAAAAACAACAATATGGATTATAACAAATAAAGCAAAAAATGTTACATTTATAGATTTATTTGATACTGCTTTTAGTTTGAATGGGTGAGAATAGGCAAATATAGCAGTGAGACCTAATATTTGTGACAAAAGATTTTTAGAATATAAAGGATATGAGATTTACTATTCGATAGATTGTTCAATATTCAAATTAAATTTTCTTTTGTAAATGAAAGATAATAATGAATTGGTGATGTTTGTAAATGAGAGAATGTTAGAATTAAAATATTTGGCTCCATGATTGTTGAATGGTGTAAGTATCTAGCGGCTTGTACTCTGTATTTATCGTTTTCTCTCCCAAATTCAGAATCAGCGATTGGATTCCTTTGGCCGAGTGAAATCGACGTATTTATAACATTATTATCAATTAATATGTCTTTATTGATGGGTATCAGTGTCTAGGGGTTTGTGCTATGTATTTGCCTTTTTCTCTCCCAAAATTAAAACAAGGGATTGGATTCATTTGATCGAGTGAAATCAACTTATTTATGACATTGTTATCAATCAGTATGCATTTCCAAAAGTAGTACAACTGCACATTAATTGAGGAGCTACCCTTGTTGGAAACTCAACTGTTGCGTAAATTTGTAACGATTTGAAGTTCAATACTTGTCATTTGAAAACTATAATTGTTTATTTAATATAATGATTCATCTCTATGTTTAAAAAACCATTTGTTAGAATTTAATGCATGATTTGACCATTTACTAAGCCATTAGGTACCTCGATCCTCGATATTTTTGTCAATTTAGCTATTCAATCATTTAGCGGGTCGAGTGTCCAAACAGATTTCAAATTCTTTTTTATTTCTGGCCTAACAGCTAGAATGTTTCATATTCTTTTATGAATTTACAATTTATATATTACCGGAACAGGTTGATCTTATTTTAAACTACACCTAATATTAAGCCTCATACTTGGATGTTGAATTTAAGTTTCTGAATATGTTAGAATGGGATTTTGAGCAGTACATGTGACAAATTGTCTTAAGGCTGCTTTGCAAAAAATTCTCAATTAATGCCAATTGATGACGATTAATCTTATCAATTAAAATATGATTTTTAGTCTTATTGACTAAGATTTTTTGATTGTTCAACAGCCTTGATTTGCTCTAAGATGTCTCATTTTGCTGCCTATTTATTGGTTATAAATAGGAAACTAATCTTGTTTGATCTTCTACCAAAGTACTCACCTCAACATCCGGTGGAGTTCTGTTCAATCTTTTACCAAGTCTCATGTTTCAACATTTGATGGAGTTCTTATTCATTGAATTTGAAGTGAGAGTTCTCTTGGGGTGCTTTTGCACTTCTCAAAGGAATTTATGAAATTTGCCTTATTACCCTCTAAAAATCATATTTGTTTTTCTTTTTTACACAATATCTTGAATCGGAGTAGCCATTCTTCTGAGTGTCCACTCCCAATGCCCCCTTCAGCTTGGTAGATCATCAAATGACAATTATTGTTAATTCGATTTGTTGTGAATTTGGGTTTAGATTTACAGCAGGATTACTTAAATTATCACTAAATTAAAGAAAAACTTATAAGCAAACCATCAATTTGATCATGTTATGAGTAGGCTCCTCTTATATTTTTGGTAAAGGTACATCAATTTTAGACAACAAAATGTTAATCATGTGGCAACTAACGACTTTAAACTTGTCTCAATAAATATTTAATAATATAATTATTATTGGTGATATAATTAAGCTTTATTCCTGTAATTGTATCAGATGGGGTACCCGGCGCCCATAACGAACGACCCAAAAGTTGAGCCAACGGTCTAAGAGGCTCACGAGATTAATTTGGCCAAGAATTTAAGTTGGTCCAAGAGACTTGAGGACAGTTATTGGCATCTCAAATGGCCCAAGAGATTAAGCTAGCCTTAGGAGCCCGAGTGCATGGGCCAACCTCCCAAAGAGCCCAAACGACCGAGATAGCACCAGAGACTAACTCAGCCCAAAAAGTTTGAAGATACCTTGAGAGACCAATGTCTCCAACAAGACTCCGAAAGTGTGAAGCTAAGGACACAACTTTGAGAGCCCAAGGACTTCTCAAGGGTCTAACTCCCAATTAAAGTCCGAGAACATCTAACTCTACGAGTCCGTAGATTTGACAAAGGCAAAGAGGGCTTTTTAAGGACAAGGAATATTTCGACACTTCAGCAACGCCAGAACAGAGGAAAGGAATCCAGGGCGGCCGAGAGCGCCAGCTTAGACGTCTTAGTGTTATCAAGGAGCACGCATTCTCTGCAACACGCAACCTCTACAGAAAATGATGACCTGTAAATCACGCTTGATCACTGCAAAATGGCATTACACGTAACGTGTCTGACTCAGCACGCCAAATTGGCAAGTTGGTGGTTGACTTTCCTACACACGCCAGCGCCACGTGGGCCCATTTCAAGAATAGATCCTCCACTATAAATACCTCATCTAAGAGCGTAAAAAAGAGGGCTTGGCCAACACTTGCAAATCAAACTGTTGGCATTTACACACATATATTACAAGCAACGTCTAAGAGAGAGAACAAGAATAGAGGAAGGGACAAGATCCCCCACTTACAATTCTGAGCTGTTTCTTTTCCCTTTATAAAATTGAACACTTGTAATCTGTTCAAGGATAGAGAAATCGTTTCGGACCCTAGGTCATATAGTTTTTTCCCTCTCATTTAAGAGAGGATTTTTCACATAAATTCTCGCGTGTTATTTTCTCTCTCTTCCTCCCATGTCACACCCACTAAATCTGATAAAAATAATCAAATCTCTTGTATGTTGCACAAATTTTGTCCGAGTGAGCCCAGATGATCCGTGCGATCAACTCGGATCTTCGTCGTATGGTGGCCGAAATCTCGAGACGCAACAGTGGCGCCATTTGTAGGAAGCGACTGAAAGTCTGCTTTTCACATCCTCAGAGAACATCCGAAAATGCTTTGACAACCTCCCTCCGTGGGCAAGCATGGTAAACACCATGGCAAAAGCGAGTGTGCCGGTCAGGGGGGCGGCCTCACGCGAAAACGGCCAGAGGATTTGGGAAAACCTCGACATACTCGAGGAAATCGAGACCAAGTAAGGCTAAGGATAGCAGCATATCAGTAACGGGTTGCCCGCTATTACAATAAAAAAGTGAAAGCATGGCAGTTTGAGGTAGGAGACCTAGTACTAAGGAGCATAGAGGCTACGGGCAAAAACGTCGGTCGAAGTAAACTCTCCTCAAATTAGGAAGAGTCGTTCCTGGTCTTTGCTATCATTCGAAATGGGCCTTATAAGTTGCGCACCCAAGAAGGCAGGCTGGTCCCCCGAATATCGAACGCTACACACCTCAGGAAGTATTACCAATGAGCATGCAGACGATCGAGTAAGGAAAATTGTATCATTTGATATACACAAAATACGTTTCGTTAATCTAATTGCCTACCTTTCATTCCATATCTTGCATATTATCGAATGTTGCATGCCATCCCATTAACTTACCAAATTTAGGCTGCCCCTAAATCAAGTAAGAGCGACCCTGTCATTTGCACTAAAAAAATTCGGCTATAACCGAGTGATCCAAGAGGTCGGATTAAAACTTGGCTATGACTGAACGACCTGAGAGGTCGGACTAAAAAACTCAGCTATGATCGAGTAAACAAAGAGGTCGGACTAAAACTCAGCTATGACCAAGCAACCCGAGAGGTCGGACTAAACTCGTACGTATCCGAGCTATCCAAAAGGTCAAATTTAAAATTTGGCACAATGCCAAGCAACCTTGGAGATTGGGCTAAAAACTTAGGGGGTCTAAGATAGCCAGCATGTAACGACCCTAGGGTAGTATATTCAGTCTAAGACGGTCAAAAGGTTCAGGCGTCGAGCTGACATAAGACAAATTTATTTAGCAGCATGTTGTAAAAGAATCGAACACTCATGCAATCTGGGTGGGGGAATCAAGTGCTTTAACTTGGACAACATAAATTTTATTCGTATATGTAACATGTGTACAACGCTATGCATGTAAAAAAATAAACTCTCTACAAAGTCAACAGTTAGCCCTCAGAGGGTCCTGGCTGAGGAAGGGTCCCTTGCTGCTGACCTTCTCGTGGTCCAGAAGGCCCCCTTTGGCCTGACGATCTGGCCGCTCTGAAGGTTGACGATCGCTTGATGGCCCAGATTGAGAGGGGCTGGGAAACGCCATTCCTGGGAGGCCATACAAGTCCTCTAAACAGGTAACGTTGGTGTTCTGAGGATCGAGCACGACTGTGGAAAACCGCGGATGTAACAATCGCAGCACTTGGCGGCACAAATTGATGTCGGCACAATACTTGCCCTCCAGCGTCAGCGCTATATCCGCAGCCCTCACCAAAGTCTTCAACACTTCCTCTAGCTAGAGATTCCAATCCTGAAGAAGCCCACAAAGAATCTGCTGAAGCCTCAAAGTGTTTTCGGGGGAGGCAATTTTCCCTTTAGCCTCGGCAAGCTCAACTTCCGGCGTTGGGCAAGCCTCTCGGCGACTCTCGGGGACTCCGGCTCGAAATGGTCAGGGAGACATGATGAGCGGTCGAGGTTCGGCTAGATCTTAAAACTGTTGGGAAAGACAAAACCGTTAAGGCATTAATGGAAGGAAGTAAGAGGTTAAAAGGTTTAGGAAAGATAATAAAATACCTGAGAGACAAGGAAGCCTCTGGTTGAACTCCCCTCTCTTATGGTCTCGGACCCCAATGGCTCGATAGTAGGCGCCGTAGAAACCTTGAACATGGTCTCGGACGAAAGTGCATCTCTATCAAAATTGAAGACTGTAGGCTCTGCAGCTCCAGATGGCTTTGCAGTCTCAATCCCAGCTTCATCAGCACTTGGGGCCCCAACAATGTCATCATCTAGGGTTTCCTCTCGAACCTCAACAAGATTCATTATTGGACTATGGACTTGGGACACAGCATAGGAGAGCACAGCAGGCGCGTTAGCGATCGGCTCACGCGCGGCCCTCGGCCTCGCGACCTCGAAATAGGTGTCGTCATTGTCATTGTCGCCTTCTCAACTTGAGTCCCCTTAGCCTCGCTCACAACATGTCCCGCACTGATATCCTCGGATGGATCATCAATCCAATCCGAGACCTCGCCAGTGAACTCGGTAGGATTATCAGGGATTGGCTCTTCAGTGGGAGGCTGGGTAGCGGGGAGATTCACGAACTGGCGAGCAGATTCAGGAGGCTGACTAGAAGACTCAACAAAAATTAAAGGTCCGAGACCTTCAGCCTCTCGGACAGGTGTGCAGCCAAAGTCTGGACCTCCTAACAAGAGGCGCAATCACTGTATCATCGTCATCGGATAAGGAGTACTCAACGACAGTCACCAAACGTTTTAAAGTCTCAATCCGGTGACTCTTCTGTGGCCGCTTGGATAGCTCCTCAATTCTCAGAGACCTCTCCCTTTTTCTTAGTTTTCTTCTCTTCTTCTTCAGGGGAACAACAGTGCCAGGTCCCTCAGCCAGAGTCACCCACTTGGGTTTCATAAAGTTCTCATGCCTCAATCAAATATTATGTTTACTCTCGTTAAAGCTACCAAGGTTGGCCATCACCAAATCCGTGACCTTTTTGGCAGCCTTCCTCTCATCCCTGGAGGCATCTAAGTAGTGCTTACTCGTCACATTTCCCCAGACAAGGGAAAGAGCCCAATTTTCTCGGACGTCCAAAAAGAAAAACTTATCTTTTCATCTGTTAGTGGAATCAGGGGTTCCCCCACTCATGACAGCGAACTCGGGGCGAGGCGTCATGATGATCCAATCCAAGTTATGGATAAAACGGAACATGACCTTCACCATTGATACCTCAAGTACTTTATTGTGACAGCGTGCAAAAACACAAAGAGAAACAAGGTACCTGATGGAGTTGGACAGCAATCTCGCAAGCGGGACGCCCAACTTCTTTATGATGTGATATAACTCCAGAGGAACAGAAAAGCGAAGCCCACCCTTGAGGTGGACTTCGTACACGGTGATAAAACTTTCAGGTGGGCTACACGCCTTATCAGTGGCCTCAGGAACCACCATCGTCGTCGTATCTGGAATGTTATACTTCGTGTGGATGGTCTCAGGATTTTCTAGGGTCAGGGAAGAAGCAATTTCCTTAACTCCAGGAGCCATAGAGACCAAAGAGAGATTGTAACATAAACAAGAAGGGCAAGCACCTGAGAGAAGTCGCAACGAAGAAGTTTGAGAGAAAACGCTAAGGGCTGTGCGATGAAAAATGGAGGCAGAAGTCATATTTTGAAACGACTGAAAGGTCTTCGAAATCAAAGAGGCGCACCCATCATTACCCTTGCCACGCGTCAATCACCGGTACACTATGAGAAATCGTGGGCCTTGGCTTCCCAAGGTAATGTCAACTCAATTTATTGCGCATTTAATACTCTGCAGGAGCCTAAACGGTGACGCCGGCCAACTCTCGAACTCAAAGGAAGGCCTCGGATGCTCCAACGGCAAGTTTGGGGCTCCATTACATCTGAGGATATTTATTAGTCTCGAACTAATATGAGAAGACGCCCATCATCTAGAGATGACCAACAATATTCAAAATCCAGGGACGAAAATTTCTCGGATGTTTTAGGCCTGGTCCAGGTCACAGCATGTTCTCGAATATTCTGGTCGACACCACTAGACTACCACTCCCCACCATGTCCGCGGATAAGGGCAAGAAGAGAAAGCAGGTGCCAACATCCAGCGAAGGCACGTGTAATGCCATGAATATTTAAAATATATTATGAAATTAATTTTAATAATTATTTAATAATTTTAATTATCATTGGACTTGAAATCTATATAATACTTGGGTTCAATAAGTTAGAATATTTGGATCAAGAAATTATAAATAAATATTTGGGTTACTAAATTAAATTTAATTAATTAATAATAATAATAATAATAAACACGGTAAGTTGGTGGAAAGAAAAGAAATAAGAAAAAGAAAAGGAAAGAAAGAAAAGAAAAGAAAAAGGAGGAGAAAGGAAAGGAAGAGAGGAAAAAGGAAAGGAGGAAAAGAAAAGGAAATGGAAGAAGAGGAAAGGGAGGAAGAAGGAAGGAAGAGCAGGTGGCAATCCAAATGGAAATTCTGCCAAACCCTAACCGGGCATTTCTTCTTATTTAAGGTGGCGGTTGGGTTAGGGAAGGAGGAGAGGACCGGGGGGGAGGAGGAGAACGCGTCAAAGCAGAGGCGCTGCCACTGATCACGGAATTGAGGCATGTAAAATTCATATCTCGCAAATTAAATTCTTCCCTTCTCTTTCTTAATGATATTCCCTTGCTTGCATGCCGTGATTTCATGAAAATCGATTATGTTCTGGGTTGAAGAGTTGGAACTGGGAGAACAGAGCCTACGGCTAGATTGGTGAAATTCTTAAATTGTAAGCATTCTAGGTTAAATCAAGACTCAATTAATTGATCAATGGAGTCATGAAGTAACTGTTTCACATGTGATAGCTCATGATTTTGGGGATTTGGCATTACCGTGGGAAACAGAGCACCGTGCTCTGTTTTTGCCTTTCCAGTGGGGTCCAGTGACCCAATGGTAGTGATACAACTTTAACCCTGTGACATTGCAAGTAAATTCTTCCATTTTCTTAGTTGGTAGTTATTTTCTTGTTATACATTTTTATTTTGTTGGATTCGGTCGTATTTTCTTGATTGGAACCAGAAGATGGGAAAAACAGAACAACGACTTTTATCCGGCATTTTAGGGTTTAACGGTGGGTAAACAAAGCTACGAGATGAAAACTGAAAAATGGAGAGTATGCATTGTGTATAAATCAGTTGTGCGTGAGTGTGGCTATGTATTGCTCGTGTAGGTAGTGTGCAGTGCGATGGGGTTGAGAGAGGTAGTCGGGTGGTGAGCTGGCCGTGAGAAGATGGTGCCGTCACTGTCGTCGGGTTGTGAGCCGACAGTGAGGAGACGGTGCTGCTGCCGTTCACCGCGGTGGGGAGATATGTAAGGGTGTATATACACCCAGCCGGGGAAGTATGTATGTATATATATACATATACGTGTGTGTTTGTATATGTTTTCGATAGTAAGTGATGTATATATATATATGCATTGAAATTGTGAATTGATTTAAGAGAAAGTTGTCGATAAATATTATTTCGAATGGATTTTTGGTGGAATTAATTGGGATAGTGAAATACAATGAGAATCGTTGGTTAGTTCAATAACGACAAAATTGAAGATATTTTGTGGTATTAGAAGTGAGATTTGACATGTTAAGAGGGCCAATTATGATCGATTACAGTATAAAATGAATATATATATATGGTCGGTTAAATTTCCTGAATTTTCTTGAATTTTTCCCTATTCGTGGGTGGTTGATGCTGCGTTGAATTTGGCCAGCGTGTGTATATTTTATTGATATTACATGGATAAGTAAAGTAGAGTGTCTGGCTCGTAGTATCTGAAGCGAATGGTGTTTGTGGGGCGAATAGAGTAGTTTATCTTTTGATATCGATTCCATTCTGGAGGTGGAGGTCATCGATATTGAGAAAGGATACTTATAACCTAATGACCATCGTAGAGGATGATATCTAGGATATCATTAGGCGAGGGATATCACGGGTGGTATCGGCATACTACGGGTACAACCTCTGGGAGAATTGTAGGGGTAGTTAGATACTATGGATAATCTCGTTATACTTACCCAACTGTTGGGAGTATAAATATACGGCATTTGGTTCACTATGGTAGAATAAGGTTCAGGGAGATTCTTATTATCTCGTATAATCGTGACTTCAAAATGGGTGAATAATTGAATTCTTATTATCTTTTACAATTGGTCGAGGTCGTTAATATTGAGGAGGGGCACTTATAACCATGTGACCATCGTAGGAGATAATATTTGGGATATCATTTGGCGATGGGTATCACGGGTGATGTCGGCATCACTACCCAGATGCGGCCTGCAGGATATTATCTTTTACAATTGGTGAGGTCGTTAATATTGAGGAGGCACTTATAGCAGTGTGAACATGTGGAGGAGATAATATCCTGGATATCATTTGGCGATGGGTATCGCGAGGTGATGTCGGCATCTTCAGTGCGGCCCTCTGGAGGTTGTAGTGGTAGTTGGATACCATGGATAACTTCATTGCACTTACCCAAGCGCTGGGGGTATAAATACGCGACATTTGGTTCACTATGGTAGAATAAGGTCTAGGGAGATTCTTATTAAATCGTATAGTCGTGACTTCAAATTGGGTGAATAATCGAATTCTTATTATCTTTTACAATTGGTTGAGATCGTTGATATTGAAAATAGATACTTATAACCATATGATCATCGTAGGAGATGATATTTGAGATATCATTTGGTAAAGGGTCTCACGGGTTGTATCGGCATGCTACGGGTACAACATTCGGAAGGATTGTAGGGGTAGTTGGACACCATAGATAACCTCATTACATTTACCCAACCGTTGGGGGCGTAAATACGCAACCTTTGGTTCACTACAGTAGAATAAGGTCCATGGAGATTTCTATCGTTCATACTGTTGTGACCTCGTATTGAGTTGATGATCGAATTTAATGGAATCCCTGTTACTTTCTTAATATCCAGTTGTTCTTATGGTTTTAAGGTTGTAGACCCGACTTGCTGTTGAATCTCGGATAATAGTTGGTACATCACATGTTATTATTAATTTTATTCATTATTTTATCGTCCGGGATATTTTATTGTACTCCTCTATTACTGTTTATTTTTACTTATTTCGTATTCGACTCACTCTTATATTTTATTGATTTCAGAGTAGACAAGTTGACATTAGAATATAAGAAATCGCGTGCGTAGGCTCCAAGCAAAGGTGATCTCGGGGTTCGAGGCTTCTAGAATAGGAATTTAAGATTTTTGTTACTTATAGTTTGACTTTTATCAGATTTTTTTTACGATGATTGATATTTTGGGATATCGATATCATTTATTAAAGTTATTTATTATTACTTTTGTGGATATTTAATTAATTGTGTATTTATGAGGTTTATTGATGATATTTTTAATGATATTGAGTTCATTGATAATGTATGATTGATGATTTTGAATGATTTGAGATTTTTACCGTGACGGTTCGGGTCGAGTTTGGAAATCCGAGCTCGAGTCGTTATAACACGAACAAACTACCACTTAAAAAGGGCCTTCCCGGGAGAAACGATTACATCGAATAGACATACCAAATGGTTGATGTTCTCAAACCCTTTGGTACGGGGGATAGTTATGGGTCCCAGGACCCGGGGTCCATAAAGAACGGCCCAAAAGTCAAGTTTACGGTGCAAGAGGCCTACGATGTTAATTTAGCTAAGAATTTAAGTTGGCCCAAGAGGACCGAGGACAGCCGTTCGCGTCTCAAATGGTCCAAGAGCCTAATTTGGCTCAAGAGATTAAGCTAGCCTTAGGAGCCCGAGGACATGGGTCAACCTCCTAAGAAGCTCAAACAACTGAGATAGCATCAAAGACTAACTCAACCCAAAAAGCTCGAAGACACCTTGAGAGACCAATATCTCCAACAAGACCCCAAAGGCATGAAGTTAAGGACACAGCTCTGAGAGCCAAATAACTCCTCATGAGTCAGACTCCCAATTAAAGTCTGAGAACATCTAGCTGCGAGTCACAGTTTAACAAAGGCGAGAGGGCTTTTGAGGGCCAGGGGAATATTTTGACACTCAAGATCGCGCCATAACGGAGGAAGGAACCCAAGGTAGCCGAGGCGCAGAAGCTCGAGGCGTCTGCTGTTATCAAGCCACGTATTACTGCAGCCGCGCAACCTCACGGGAAATAATGACATATAAAGCATGCTCGATCCCATCTGTAGAATGGCGTTACAGTGCAACGCGACCGTGATCTGGCGCAAGGTGGCGAGTTGGTGGTGACTTTTACGGCTTTTGCGAGCACCACGTGGACCCATTTCAAGAACAGATTCTTCACTATAAATACCTCATCTAAGTGCCTAAAAAGAGGGCTTGGCCAATACTTGCAAGTCAAATTGTTGACATTTACACACATATACTACAAGTAGCATCTAAGAGAAAGAACAAGAAAAGAGGAAGGGACAATATCCCCCCACTTATGCTTCTAAGCTGCTTCTTTTTCTTTATAAAATTAAACACTTGTAATCCGTTTAAGGATAGTGAAATCGTTTTAGACCCGAGATCTCGTGGTTTTTTCCCTCTCATTCAAGGAAGGATTTTTCACGTAAATTCTCGTATGTTATTTTTTCTCTCTTTCTCCCATATCGCACCAACTAAATCTAATAAAAATAAGCAAATCTCTTGTGTGTTGCACGGATTTCGTTGCATGGATTTCGTCCGAGTGAGCCCAGATAATCCATGCGGTCAACTCCGATTTTCATCGTACGGTGACCGAAATCTCGGGACATAACAGTATCTAATGTGTAAACTTTAATCAACATGACTAATCATGCTAAGGAGAGACAATACGAGACGTTAAAACTTTTATCTTATTTTGCAAATACTATTACGTATAAAATAAAGTATAACATTTTTAAAGGTGTGGAGATATTTTTTTTATTAAATTTTTAATGCATTTTATCATATTAGCAGGAGGAGTTCCTCGGTGGCAATGCTTCGTCATCACATACGTCAATTCTCGTGTCATGTCATCTTAATATACTGATTGAGGGACAATGTCCCTAAACACTGATAGAAAAATTTAATTTCTCCTCCATAAATTATTTATTATTAAATAAATAATTATAATTTAATTATATTAAAATACTTTTTTAAAAAAATAATTAAATTATAATTATTAATTAAAAATAAATAATTAAAACATAAAAAATAAACCTTTCAATTTCCGCAAAAATAGAATTTCTTAAATATAACATGCACTCATCCACCACGTCAGCGAGGGGCATACTCTTTTTCTAATTTATTAAATTTATATAGAATAATTTATATATGTTCCTTGAAAAATAAAAAAAAAATTATTAAGTTAATATCTAATAATCTCGGTAAATGGCTAGGCCCTCGCCCATTACTGAGAATCTTACTCCGATAAGAAGAAGTAATTTAATAACACATCTAATCCCTACTTCTTTTATCCAAAAATAATATCCAATCCTATTTCTTTTATCTAGATTTTAAATTTAATAACAGATATTAAATATCACTTCCTAAACAATAATTTTATTAATTTTCAAATATTAAATTTAATATTTAATATATATTATTATTATATAAAAAAATTTGAAAATATAGATATTTTAATTATATTTTATTTTCAAAAAATGATTAAAAACAGAGTAATACAGTACTACTCCAAGAATAATGCTATCAATAGAGAAGTAGAGTCCACATTTTGCATCTCATCGACACCTGCTATAAAATACTGGCCACTGGTTCTGAGACTTACCCTCATCATCAGTTGTAGTAGTTCAATTTCAAGGCAACACAACCTCCAGAGCTTCGTCAACCTCAAGTCCCCGTTCCATCAAATTGAGCTCCAAATTAATATTCTCCGCCTGCAACGCACTCGCCGGCCACTATGACGACAGCGTCATCCCACTTCATCATCGTCTCTTTCCCGATACAAAGCCACATCAACCCCGCCCTCCAATTTGCTAAGCGCCTCCTGCACATCGGCGCTCGCGTCACCATAGCGGCTGCTGTCTCCGGCTACCGTCGCATGTCCATGGACTCCATCCCCGACGGGATAACGATAGCCGCAATCTCCGACGGCAGCGACGAGGGTCACGCCACCGGTAGCAGTGACGCTGACGCCATCGACTACATAGCCAAGTTCAAGTTGCACGGAGCAAGAACTCTAGGCGAGCTCATCGGAAAGAGCGCCAACGAAGGCCGCCCTGTAACGTGCGTGCTCTACACGATCCTCCTGTCCTGGGCCGCGGAGGTGGCCCGTAAATTCAACGTCCCATCGGCGTTGCTCTGGATCCAATCGGCCACCATGTTCAACATTTACCACCTCTACTTTCACGGTTACGCTGATATCATCAAGGAATGCGAAAAGGATCCCTCGTGGTCGTTGGACTTGCCGGGACTGAACCTGCAGCTCAAAGCACGCGATCTTCCCTCATTTGTAGCGCCTTCGAGCCCATACACCTGGGCCCTCCCGGCATTTCGAGCAATTTGAAGAGCTGGAGAAGGAATCAAACCCTAAAATATTCGTTAACACGTACGATGCGCTTGAACCTGAAGCGCTCAGATCTATCGAGAAGTTTAGCCTCGTCGCGGTCGGGCCATTGTTACCGTCGTCTTTACTGGACGGAAGAGATCCATCTGATGATTCCTTCGGCATAGATTTCTTCCGGCGGTCCAAGGATTACATCTCGTGGCTAAACTCCAGATCCGAATCCTCCGTCATTTACGTCTCATTCGGCAGTATCTCCGTCTTGTCGAGGCGGCAGACAGAGGAGATGGCGCGCGCATTGCTGGACACCAGTCGGCCGTTTCTGTGGGTCATAAGGGAGAAGGCGAGTGGCGAGGAGGAGAGCGACGAGGACAGTCTGACATGCTTGGAGGAATTGGAAAAGAGAGGGTTAATTGTACCATGGTGTTGTCAGGTGGAGGTGCTGTCGCATCCAGCGGTGGGATGCTTCGTGACTCACTGCGGCTGGAACTCGTCGGTGGAGAGCCTGGCGTCCGGGGTTCCGGTGGTGGCGTTCCCGCAGTGGACGGATCAGCCGACGAACGCGAAGATGATCGAAGACGTGTGGAAGACTGGGGTGAGGGTGAGGAAGAACGAGGAAGGGGAAGTCGAGAGCGGAGAGATGAAGAGGTGCTTTGAAATTGTGATGGAGAGTGAGGAGATGAGGAAGAACGCTAAGAAATGGAGGGAGCTGGCGGTAGAAGCTTCTGAAGATAATCTGAAAATTTTGAGGGATTTTGTTCAGGAGGTCGGAGATGATTCCGTGGGGAAAGAATCACCGTGAGATGAGATCGGTTGATGGATTCGTCACTGATTAAGTGTATCACGAATCTTTAAAATATTATTTGCGTTGAAAAAAAAAAGGAAAAAAAAAACATAAAGACGCTCCTTGATAGTAGCAGTCCAATGGGCCTAGAAACCCAATTAGAAAGTGTCGTGGACCGTTAAGATTCAGCCCATCAGTCCATGCCAGCGCAAGTATTAATTGCTATGTTACGCAGTCTTCCTTCTCATTTTGTATTCTGTCTGTCGTATCAACTTTTCGACGCGAGACGCGCTGCTGTGTATTTCTGCGTTGCCTTCTTGGGACCGCTTTACCTTTCTAGATTAAATTGGGTAGTGACGCAACGTGAAAGGCATTGATTTATCGCTGGGAAATAAATCATTCTTTTTTAAAATACGTAATTCATGCTTTTCCTTTTCTGGACTTTTAATCATAACAAGTGTCTAGGGGCTTCTCCTAGATTTCAACTACAACTGATGCGCCGAGCCTAATTCTCAGTCAAGTAAAGTAGATTTCCATGATCTTCAGCTTCTAAAAATGGGTGTGCACCACATCATACACGCTGAGCATATATACCTAATTTTTGAAGATATAAATAATATTTTAAAAATAATATCACGTGAAGCATATTAATTCCATAATTTACTATGTATTTGTGCATCTCAATTTTTTTCTAAGCCGAAAGATATATCCGTTTATTTTATTTTTTGACAAATGCTATTATCAAAATAACACAATGATGCCGGATGATGGGCGAAGAAAGTGCCAATGCTGAGTCAGACTGGTCCACGTGATGGACAGACAACGTTAACGAAGCGTGTATCTCACGCCTCCCGAATTCACCAAGTCAAATGCAACGAACGAGACCTTCTCAATAATTTATACACGACCTTATCACAATTTATTTAATAAATATAAAAAATACATTATAAAATAATGAATAAAATAATATATATATATTTATTTATTTATCATCGCCTCTTTTGAAAACGTGACCGTTGTCTAATAAAGAATAAAAAATACGCAACGATGGGTCTGCCTTCAAGTGGGCTAAGGCCCCGTGTGACGGAGCAGCTCTGAGAGCTAAGTTGCCAAAAATAGAAGGAAATCCCTGTCAAAATTAAACATTCCAACCACTTTTTAAATACACTAAAAATTATGATGAAACTACAAATATAATCAATGCTGATAGCGTCCGTATCAAAACAGCAAGTCTAAGAGGTCCTTTTTTCCCTTTGTATTTTAATATTTTCAATTAATTACTATTAATTATTTTTACCAGAAATGGAATTCAAACCATAATACGATGAGGCGGTAATATTTGGTTCGTTCGTTTGTCAGTAGAAAATTTACTAATTTTAAATTTATCACTACATTTAATACTCATTTTTTAAAAGCAGAATTATGTTAATTATCAAAAGCTAAAAACTAAATAAAACAAAAAATGCTGGTCATCAACAAACAATGTAGAATTATGTAGTTTTTTCTCTTCCTAAAAAATATCTTGACTACACATTAGATGCATTAATGCATAAAAAAAGTCAAATAAACAACAAAAATTTTTAATAATTTCACAAAATATGTGCTTTCTTATAATTAGTATTAGAAAATTGATCAAGAATACTAAAAAAATAAGTTAGCGAGTCTAAATATTATGATATTGTTAACTTTTGAGGTATGAATTGTTTTATTGAGATATTATCCCAAGAAAAAAAATCGTATAGTAATACTTATTTTACTTATAGTTTGATCATCAAGAAAATATTGAGGTATTAAATCGGTAAATATGATATCATGATATATATTTGTAAAGCAATCTCAGTAAGTATCTAGTATGACTTGTTGTGAATAGGACGTGCAACACAATACTTTGAATTATGTCAAGTCACAAGATAGCCGACCTATAGGCCGTGCCAGCACAACCCATAATCTTTTTTAAATTTTCATCCCAATAGACGTACGATTGTTGCGAGAGAGGAGGGAAGGAGAGACAAGAGAGGTGTCCTTGATTTTTAGGTAAAAAACTAATGTTAAATATTTTTAAGAAAAACTGTGCATACCCCTGTCTCCCTATACGACACTTGCAATACTCTCTTTCTCTCTTGATTCTTTTTTTACACTCTACTCTCTTATAATATAAAATAGCATCGGTTAAACACTTACTAATATATCTATATTGCTTTTATTAATTTTATTTCTATAGTTTATATTGTAATATTATCAATTTATTATTTTATGAATTAATTATTAAATAGGGAAAATAATTTTTAAATTTTAATAGTAAATAAATTTTTAAAAAATTTATTTTAATACTCTCATATCGTTTATATATATATATATACACTGATAATGATTCCGAAATACCAAAATTATAACCTAATGCTGGCTAAAATATTGCTACTATTCCTTTTAATTTTTGGTTGCCTCTAGGAAACATTCCAATCATATTTTATAATTTTTTAAAATTAAATTAATTAATAGTTAGAAATGGACTGTTTATTAAATATATAAAAAATATTATGTGCACATAAGTTCTAAGGTCATATGACAGTTGAATATATATACAAAAAAATATGATAAATAATAATTATGTTTAATTCAAATTAAATTAATATTTTTAGGTGATATATGATCAAAAATTTTTCAATACAACTAGTAATTAAGTTGGTAGGAACTAACGGAATATATAGTTTGGTCGAAATGGCTTTTCTTATAGTGAAAGACTATTAATTCGAATGGTATGTGTAAAATTGTTTGAAACTTAGGTATGTAAAAATATTTTGATAAACTATTAAATGTGATGCTATTCACCTCTTTTCATAATTTAACACAATAATTAATTTTAAAATTAATATATGTAAAATTTAATATTTTTTAACTAATGATGTGTGATTATCATATAATAATTTATCTTATATTTATATTAGAAACACATACTATTTTTTGTTTTAAATTTTTAAAATTTATATTTTATAAATAAATTATTAGTTTTAAATTTTTTTAGCACCCCCATACTATTTTTATAATTTCTAAAATCATTAATACTAGTACAAATAAATTTAAAATATTTAATAAAATTTTTTATTATTTTTTATAATGTATCAAGTAATAAATTTTTATTTTTTATTTAAATTAATTTTTAAAATTTTTGATGGGTCTCATGATTCTATGGGTAAGCCTGGATAAGAGCCCGTTCGTCGCCGTGCCTAAGGGGCTAAAGCCCAACAGGGTCTTGTACGGCGCAAAGCTCTATGGACGTTACTGTGTGACTGAGCTCGTGATGGGAAAGTAAAGAAAGGCAGCAAGTAGGCCCAATAGTTAGCCACAGTGAACTAGCCAATCACGGTGTAGGGAGCTTTCCAGCTTAGCAGTCAGCAACTCGATCAGAGTAGAGTGCGTATACGGTAGACGCCTGCCAAGGCAAGTAAGGTAGCCTGGCAAATGTGTCGGGAGAGTGGCCCATAATCACTTGAGTGCCCCCAAAAGGACAACTGTTGTTGGTCACCACTACCGCGGTGAAAGTCTGGTGAACATCCACTTACAGTGGCTCAATCGCCTTAAGCAGCAACTGCCATTGACGGCTTCCATTACCACATAGAGAGCTCAGTGAATCTTCATAGGGCAGTCATCATCAGCCCTGAAGCTCAAGACATGTAGAATCAACATCAGCCTTACAAATACTGCTTCATCCCTGCTGATGAAAGGGGAATACGATCCTTACCCTCGATGGTCCAGAAAGAACAAAGAGTTTTCTCCGGCTCAAAAGGCCATTAGCTCTTGGAGGGAACTCTCTCACAACTGCTCTCCTACGAGTACACTCACAAGTCGCTCCCCGTTAAGCGTAACCGCTAGAGCGAAGACTTCTACCATCACTCTTATTTTCTTTACTCATGCATTATTGCACCTTACATCCCAATCTGCTTTCACAAAAGATTTTTGACTTAAATATAAAAGATAAATCGAAAGTAGAGTCATCGCTAATCTTTTAGCGTTTTATTTATTCATTATATTGTGTAGAACCTAAATTATCGGAGATGTAGATCAATTCATTTGAGTTCGACCCACGTGAAAGATCATGAAGCTTCTAAATTGTATAACAATTTGGATTCATGGACACATCAAATTTAAATGGTTAATTATTTCTTACTAAATGTGCAAGTTATATTATTAATCTTTAAGTTAAGAATATTTTATTATTTATTTTCTTTATATGCAAAACTAAAAAAATTTATTAAAATATTATTTTTGGGAGTAACAATTTAAGACGTTGTATAGGTAGAACAAGTAAAATTATAAAAGATGAATATTGATTGAACAATTCAAGGCATACCAAATGATATAGACCGTATATCCTTTTTATTTTATTTTAACCATCTTTTATAATAAAAATATTTTAAGCTGTTGGACTGAATACAGATATTGATTAAAAGATTATTAAAATAATTAAATATTTTTTAAACATATTTTATTTTGTTACTAACGAATATATAGGTACCTGTACGTACTAAGAATTTGTGTTATTCTATAGATTGAGGAATTCTGATCGGATCTTGTCTTAGTCGATCGATACAATCCGATCTCCATAATCTTAAATTTGAACTCTACACAACCTGATAGTAAATAAGAGGTTAGGAGGGCCGGTAGGAGTTATTATGCAAGTAAACCCTCCCGGCTGAAGTCAGTGTTTTTAAGAGTATAGAAAGATGTATGGATAATGCATATATAATAGGTGCACTTACATCACCTTTCTTTCTTACAAAAAGATTTTTGACTTAAATATAAAAAGATAAATCGAAAAAGTGAGTCATATTTGTCTTTTAACGTTTTGTTTATTCATTATATTGTGTAGAACCTAAATTATCAGAGATGAGATCGAATTCATTTGAGTTCGACTCCAGTAGTGAAAAGATCATGAAGCTTCCTAAATCAGATAACAATTTGGATTCATGGACACATCAAATTTAAATGGTTAATTATTTCTTACTAAATGTGCAAGTTATATTATTAATCTTTAAGTTAAGAATATTTTATTATTTATTTTTCTTTATATGCAAAACTAAAAAATTTATTAAAATATTATTTTTTGGGAGTAACAATTTAAGGCGTTGTATAGGTAGAACAAGTAAATTATAAAAAGATGAATATTGATTGAACAATTCAAGACATACCAAATGATATAGACGTATATCCTTTTTTATTTTATTTTAACCATCTTTTATAATAAAAATATTTTAACTGTTGTTGGACTGAATACAAATATTGATTAAAAGATTATTAAAATAATTAAATATTTTTTAAACATATTTTATTTTGTTACTATTCTAATATATAGTACCTACCTTACGTACCAAGAATTTGTGTTATTCTATAGATTGAGGATACGAATCGGATTACATCTTAGTCGATCCGATACAAATCCGATCTCCATAATCTTAAATTTGAGCACTCACAACATGATAGTAAATAAGAGGTTAGAGGGCGGTAGGAGTTATTCCCGATAAAACCCTCAAACAGCTCAAATCGGGTGTTTTTTTAAGAGTATAGAAAGATGTATGGATAATGCATATATAATAGATTGCACCTTACATCCCCACCTTTCTTTCTTACAAAAAGATTTTGACTTAAATATAAAAAGATAAATCAAAAAAGTGAGTCATGCTAATCTTTTAACGTTTTATTTATTCATTATATTGTGTAGAACCTAAATTATCGGAGATAGAGATCGAATTCATTTGAGTTCGACCCACCGTGAAAGATCATGAAGCTTCCTAAATTGTATAACAATTTGGATTCATGGACACATCAAATTTAAATGGTTAATTATTTCTTACTAAATGTGCAAGTTATATTATTAATCTTTAAGTTAAGAATATTTTATTATTTATTTTTCTTTATATGCAAAACTAAAAAAATTTATTAAAATATTATTTTTTGGGAGTAACAATTTAAGACGTTGTATAGGTAGAACAAGTAAAATTATAAAAAGATGAATATTGATTGAACAATTCAAGACATACCAAATGATATAGACCGTATATCCTTTTTACACCTTACAAACATCCCCACACTTTCTTTCTTACAAAAAGTTTTTTTACAAAGACTTGGAAATATAAAAAGATAAATGACTTAAATAAAAGATAAATGAGTGAAATCCTCGCTAATCTTTTAACGTTTTATTTATTCATTATATTGTGTAGAACCTAAATTATCGGAGATAGAGATCGAATTCATTTGAGTTCGACCCACCGTGAAAGATCATGAAGCTTCCTAAATTGTATAACAATTTGGATTCATGGACACATCAAATTTAAATGGTTAATTATTTCTTACTAAATGTGCAAGTTATATTATTAATCTTTAAGTTAAGAATATTTTATTATTTATTTTTCTTTATATGCAAAACTAAAAAAAATTTATTAAAATATTATTTTTTTGGGAGTAACAATTTAAGACGTTGTATAGGTAGAACAAGTAAAATTATAAAAAGATGAATATTGATTGAACAATTCAAGACATACCAAATGATATAGACCGTATATCCTTTTTATTTTATTTTAACCATCTTTTATAATAAAAATATTTTAACTGTTGGACTGAATACAGATATTGATTAAAAGATTATTAAAATAATTAAATATTTTTTAAACATATTTTATTTTGTTACTAACGAATATATAGGTACCTATTACGTACCAAGAATTTGTGTTATTCTATAGATTGAGGACTACGAATCGGATCTTCATACTAGTCGATCTGATACAAATCCGATCTCCATAATCTTAAATTTGAACCCTACACAACACAATAGTAAATAAGAGGTTAGAGGACGGTAGGAGTTATTCCTGCCGTAAACCCTCCGACGCTCAAATCAGGTGTTTTTCTAAGAGTATAGAAAGATGTATGGATAATGCATATATAATAGATTGCACCTTACATCCCCCACCTTTCTTTCTTACAAAAAGATTTTTGACTTAAATATAAAAAGATAAATCAAAAAGTGAGTCCTGCTAATCTTTTAACGTTTTATTTATTCATTATATTGTGTAGAACCTAAATTATCGGAGATAGAGATCGAATTCATTTGAGTTCGACCCACCGTGAAAGATCATGAAGCTTCCTAAATTGTATAACAATTTGGATTCATGGACACATCAAATTTAAATGGTTAATTATTTCTTACTAAATGTGCAAGTTATATTATTAATCTTTAAGTTAAGAATATTTTATTATTTATTTTTCTTTATATGCAAAACTAAAAAAAATTTATTAAAATATTATTTTTTTGGGAGTAACAATTTAAGACGTTGTATAGGTAGAACAAGTAAAATTATAAAAAGATGAATATTGATTGAACAATTCAAGACATATCAAATGATATAGACCGTATATCCTTTTTATTTTATTTTAACCATCTTTTATAATAAAAATTTTTTAACTGTTGGACTGAATACAGATATTGATTAAAAGATTATTAAAATAATTAAATATTTTTTAAACATATTTTATTTTGTTACTAACGAATATATAGGTACCTATTACGTACTCAAGAATTTGTGTTATTCTACCTAGATTGAGGACTACTTAATCGGATCTTCATACTAGTCGATCCGATACAAATCCGATCTCCATAATCTTAAATTTGAACCCTACACAACACAATAGTAAATAAGAGGTTAGAGGACGGTAGGAGTTATTCCTGCCGTAAACCCTCCGACGCTCAAATCAGGTGTTTTTCTAAGAGTATAGAAAGATGTATGGATAATGCATATATAATAGGTTAAGCGTTTAGGTGCACCCAATTGATGGATGGCGTAAAGGTGTGCTTGCATAGGGGTGGCTTAGAGAAGCAGTCGACAGAGAAGCGGCATAGGAATGCACCCGCAGGAGGGTGACTTAGATGTATAATTTGTAAATTGTGGTTAGTCACTTGAAGGGAGATCTCCTGGAGGGAGAGCTTTACTTCTTGAGAAATTCTTTCGGCCTCTTGGGATGATTGAGGACTAGCCTCTTTGCGATGGAGGGCTCTCTATTGTCGTTTCTCTTATTCTGGCCATTTCTCTCAGCCATATTACTTTATGGTAGTCTTCGACTATTTTCTCATCATTTGGTCCTTTCGGTTCTCCCCTTTGTCCTTTCGATTCACCCTTCTTTTTCTTGTGAGAATAAAGGGATACTTATAGAGGAGTAGGGGCGGTTGAATAATCACTTGTTAAACCAAATGTTTAAACTGTATTTACGGATAAAGACGAATAGGTAACCCTTGAGAGGCACATGTGCTTGCTTTTTGGGCTTGGAATCATTGGGTCACTGGGCTCTTTTTGATCTGAATTTTATTGAGCATTTATTTTACTTCATTTGAAATTTCTTATTGGGCCGGATTTACCGAACCCTTCAGTATCCATTACAATATCTAAAAGATAATATTAAGCTAAATATTGACATTTATTGATATCATTATACTTTTTAGAAACAATTATAATTTTTAACAAATAATACTGACGATAAAGGTAAATGTATTATATAAAATTTAAATAAATAGTTTTAACTAAACATTAAAATTATTAAAAATAGTATTAATTAATATTACATTTAACTATATTTTTTAAAAAAATTAAAATATTAGATAAATCTTTCAATATTATCCTGTCTCTCCACAATTATAGACTTTCGCATAAATTTATGTGTGTTGTATATATATCTTGAAAAATTCTATAACAATATGGGATGATTTATAGTACGAAATAAACAAAGACCTGTGTCTATCGTAATTTGTATGTAATGTATAATTTGTATGTACCACAGTTAATATTAGAATTGTCCATTTTAACAATAGAAGTAGCTATAAAGATGATTGATAAAATTTACTTTTGTTGGTACAAATTCTATGTGAAATATAATTTATTAGTAAAAATATAATACTGGTTGAATATTTTTACTACTTATAGTTGAACCAAGTTTTTAACATTATAAATAATAGTTTAGAGTTTTAAATTTTAGATTAGTAAAAAGTCAGCAAAAACATATTTTTCTTAATTGGATCATGGCATCGATCCTATTAGTCTCATCAATAAATATGGTATTATCAGAATTAATTTTTAATATTGAGGGTTGAATAATTGATAAAAAATAAATAAAATGCTATTGAAGATCATAGCAATGTGCATAACAATTAGTTGGATGTAAAATATCACATTAAAAATTTAACTATTTTTACTTATAGTGAAGGGGTTGATTCTAAGATCAGTAGTAATAAAAATATAAATAAAGTTTAAAAATAATCTAGTTATTATTAGATATTGATGAGTCATCGAATCTAGATTATTGTACGGATTAGTGAGTCAAGAATTAGTTTACTTGATCTGATTGATTTGAAGCGGGTTTGATTTTCGTATTTTCTGAATTTTGATACTGCATAACACGATAGATAAATAAAATATCAGAGAATTGGTGGGACTCATTCTCCAATTTATCATTCAATATTCAAGTTAATCATCTTTCTATGTAGAAAGAAAAAAATGAGGATATAAAATGAGAATGCCAATGCTTATTAAGAGAGCCTTAGTGAGGTGCAATTTAATGGAAAATATATTAAAAAGAGAGATAAAATGCGTTCAAAGTGAAGTGTCGTGAAACTATAGTTGGAATTCTTCCAGATGGAGATTTGTGATAATAATATATTTTTATTTGGTTATCCTTTTGTTATTTATTCACCTTATTTTTTTTGTTGAAAATGAGGGATATATATAGAGTTAATGGATAGTTGATCTCTCTTGTTAACTGCTCATGAAACTGCTCGGATGGATAAAAAAATACCGTTCGGCCAACTGTTTCTGATCGATTATTAAGTTTATTAAGCAGCCCAAATAATAGAAGAAAGTTATTTGTTTTGACCAGTTTGTATAGGTTCCTTCAATACATAGGAAGTGGGCCGTTCTAATATGATCGATAAGCTCATCTATCCACTTTGGATCATATAAACCGATAGGGGCGTTATTTAGTTCTTGGTCAGTTCCTTTTGCTGTTGGGCCGATGCTAACTATACCAATTAAATATATTTTTTGTATTTTAAATTATAAAATATTAAAAATGTTGAACGAAATAAATAATATATGATACTTTTTTATAATATATTTATGTAATTTTATTTTTAATAATTTTTTCTTTGTACATTTTAAATATGGCCCATGTCATTTTTACAGAGAAGGAGTTTCAATTGGGTACTAGGACATGACAATTTCGGCCCATGAAATAGTATAGCCTATAGATATGCCCGGCCAAATATAGTGTAAATTATGTACCATGATGGGTCGTGATATATAAGTCTTGCACTACGTTGAATACAACGTATAATGTAAATGTGTCTTATTGGTATATTATATTTACATTTGATGGCTCTAATAAATAACTCGTAATAGATTGACACGCTTCTTTTGACATTACTATAAAATGACCATCAATGAAGAAATAGTTATCATACTTGTAAGATGCGGAATATGTTTTACCCACTTGATTTCTTGCCCATTTTTCAACAAAACCCTTAAGGAAGAGGCACCGATATTGTTTTGGAAAAACAATAATACGAATTATTAGACATAGAGCAAAGATATTACATATATAGATCTTCCTGATACCATTGTTTGTTTGAATGAGAGAGAATATGCGAACATAGCAATGAGACCTAATGTTTGGCGCATGGGGTTTTCAATACTACATTTGAGTTAATATTTACTTACAAATGTACATTTAAATATTATTTTATAGATAATAAAGCCACAATTATTTTATAATATGTGGAAGTATTTATGTTTGAATATCAATATAAAAAAAAAGTAAAATTGCCTGAATATAAGAAGTTCAATAAATGTAACTCTTCTATTTACTTGTTGTGTTTAATAAACTTTTAACTTTCAATAGAATTTTTTTTTGAATACTATCATTATTGTGCTTAGAAAATGTTATTTCTACTTACTGATTATATATTTGATATTTTTTGTAATTGAGAAGATTTTTTAACTATAAAAAAGTATGATAAAATTTGATAGTATGTATAATAAACTATGATGATATATCTTATCCATAGCTATGGGTATTGACCTCTACCGTAAAAAGTGGATCGATGGAAATCAAAGTACACATAAAAAGGAGCATGACCGTTGAAAACTCTACATATTTCTCCCCCATGTAAATATCAGAAGGGAAATACAAACCAAGAGACAATATCAGAGTACAATTTTTACGTGAAGAGACTACGTAAGCTTGTTAGCACATTACAACTAGAAAAAGATACCCTCTAATACTTTCTCCTACTACCGTTCAAAAGTAAGCACACGTTATGCAAGCTAATAAATACAATTTCATTATTTTACGCTTTCAGTTTTATTTAAAATATTGAAGACTATATATATTATTACATAATTTTTAGTGTAAATTAAATTTATCATGGCTGTAAATCTTTAAATCTAATGGACTAGTAAGATAAAAATAGTCATATGATATTTAACTGTAAAATTGTATTATGGAATATTGTTTCACAAATTTTAAATTTCCAGGCATCATTCTGGGGGGCGTTCGTCTCTCACAAAATAATAAAAAAAGTCGGCGACCATTCTTATGTTATTATCCAGTGTCTTCCTCCCTTCCCCTCGTCTCTTCTCTTCTCTCTCTCTCTCTCTCTAGAGCTTTCTCTTTTTCCTACGGCTGCAGGCTAAGCGCATCCAGATTTTGAGTTCAGTTTTCCGAAAATGCGGTCTCATTGCCGTAGGAAGTTCCTCATCCTGTCTCTCTTACTTCCTCTCCTCCTCTGCCTCTCCTCAGCCGATGATGCCGCCGTCATGACCAAGCTTTTGGCCGCCCTCTCCCCCACCCCATCAGGGTGGTCTGGCTCCGCCTACTGTGAATGGTCAGGCGTCGTCTGCGACAGCTCCGGCCGCGTCAGCTCCATCACCCTGTCGTCGCAATCTCTCTCTGGGACCATCCCTTCCAATCTCAACTCACTCTCTCAGATCACACTCCTCTCTCTTCAAAACAATCGCTTCTCAGGTACGCTTCCTTCCCTCGCCAACCTAACCCTCCTCCGCGAAGCTTACCTCGACTCTAACAACTTCACATCCGTCCCCGACGGCGCCTTCGCTGGCCTCTCCAGCCTCCAGACTCTCTCCCTCTCCGGCAACCTCAACCTCAGCCCTTGGCCCTTCCCCTCCGAGTTGACTCAGTCGCCGAGTCTGGTCACATTTTATGCCAGCTATGCTAATCTAGTGGGATCCATCCCGGATATCTTTGGCTCCTTCCCCAATCTTCAAAATCTCAGGCTTTCATATAACAACTTGACGGGATCATTACCGAGTTCACTCGGTATGTCGGAAATCCAGAACCTGTGGCTCAATAATCAGGCCACGGGCCTATCCGGCCGGCTGGACTTGCTCGCCACGATGATCCAGATCTCTCAGGTGTGGCTCCACGCCAATGCCTTTACTGGGCCGATCCCTGATCTCTCCAACTGCACCAGTCTCTTTGATCTGCAGCTGAGAGATAATCAGCTGACCGGCCCTGTGCCTACTTCAGTAATGTCCTTGAGCAACCTAAGAAACATCTCACTACAGAACAACAAGCTCCAGGGCCCGCTGCCTGTCTTCCCCAAAACTGTCAAAGTTCAGCTTGGTACCACTAACAGTTTCTGCTTGTCGACCCCGGGTCCGTGCGATTCTCAGGTGTCCACATTGCTCAAGGTGGCCGGCGCGCTGCAATATCCGATAACTCTGGCAGAGTCCTGGGAAGGTAATGATGCCTGCAATCAATGGCCTTTTATCACCTGTGATTCGAGTGGTAGGGTTATTGCTGTTAATTTTGCCAAGCAGCACTTTACGGGTACCATTTCGCCTGCTTTTTCAAATTTGACATCCCTGCGTAGTTTGTATTTGAATGATAACAATTTGAGTGGGATTATACCTGAGAGCTTGACCACATTGCCCCAGCTTCAGACTCTAGATATTTCAAATAACAATCTTACTGGGTTGGTGCCGAAATTTGGATCCTCTGTGAAAGTTGTCACTAAGGGCAATCTTTACATTCTGACTAATGGTAGTACTCCCAGTGCCGGAGGAAATTCCGGGTCAGGATCGAATTCCACCATCCAAAGTGGTAGCACTAGTGGGGAGTCGAAGAGTTCTTCTGTTTCCATCGGTATGATTGTTGGTTTGGTTATTGCCGCTGTTGTTTCTGTTCTGGTTGTACTGCTCTTGTTGTATAATTGCTATGTGAGGAGAAGACATAGGAAGTTTGGGAGGGTCCAAAATCCGGAAAGTGGGAAAGAGATGACTAATGTAAAGGATGGCGGCTTGAATGGTTATGCTGGCGCAGCCAGTGAAATGCAGAGTCAGAGTAGCACTGATCAAAGTGAAATTCCTGTTTTTGATGGTGGGAATGTTGCTATATCGATCCAAGTCCTTCGGCAAGTGACTAACAACTTCAGTGAGGATAACATTTTAGGAAAAGGAGGATTTGGGGTTGTCTATAGGGGAGAACTTCAAGATGGCACAAAGATTGCTGTGAAGAGGATGGAAGCTTCAGCAACAGGCACTAAAGGAATGAGTGAGTTTCAGGCAGAGATTGCTGTCCTCACAAAAGTCAGGCATAGGCATTTGGTTGCCCTTTTGGGTTATTGTATCAATGGCAATGAGAGGCTTTTGGTATATGAGTATATGCCACAAGGGACATTAGGGCAGCATTTGTTTGAATGGAGTGAGCACGGGTGCCCTCCTCTTTCATGGAAGCAAAGAGTAACGATAGCTTTGGATGTGGCAAGGGGGGTTGAGTATCTTCACAGCCTTGCACGATCGAGTTTCATTCATAGAGATTTGAAGCCTTCCAACATATTGCTCGGAAATGATATGCGGGCTAAAGTTGCTGATTTTGGTTTGGTTAAAAATGCTCCTGATGGGAAATATTCTTTGGAGACTCGATTAGCAGGGACTTTTGGCTACCTTGCTCCCGAGTATGCTGGTAAGATTCTTTAACGTTTTCTTTCTTCAGATGCACACAGTATGCCAATGGCACATAGAGTAAACAAAATAGTAGTCCGCAGTGGCAATTAGTCAATTTAGTGAAAATAATTAGATTAAAGTAACCAAAGGTAATAACTGCATAGGTCAGTATTTCCTTTTGTGAGGGGAGTTTTCCATACGGGAGTGGCAATAAGGTTCTATTCTAGTACTGGGGGGTGATGTTGTAGCTGACCCAGCTTATGGTTTGAATTGAAAGACGTCCAAACCAAATTTCCATGCTGCTAATCAAAACCTCTTTTTCAAAATAGTTGCATACTTTTCCTCATTCCCTCTTAATATAGTCCAGAGGGAGTAGCCTATTGGACAATGGTCAAGGAGTTTCAACTTTGAGTTAGGGAAGTTTGTGCCGTATCAGCTATGAAATCTTTCTGGTTTGAGTTTGAGTAGTGATTGTAAGTTGTGTTAGATAGTTGCACCACTTCCTGAAAGTAAATACATAAGCAAGTGCTCGTACCCTTTTTTCCCTCTTTGCTTTGGAAAATACGACAAGAAATATGCAAAGATTGTGGAGTTCCAAAATTATTTAAAAATTTATAATCATGAAAATTTCCAGCTATTAGCTAATTATATGAGAAGTCTGGTCAGTTCACTAATTTTTTTTTGGGGCCTCCATCTTTAAAACATGCATACAACTTTGAGTTTTCCACAAAATTTATTGTCAAGATACCAAGTTGCCATCTGTCCAAGTGAGCACATGAACAAGTTCATGTGGTGGGTGCTGTTATCATATCATTTGGTCCCTATACATTATCAAAGATTTTTTTTCATCAAAATTTCTCTACAGTCTGTATTGTGGATTGGTCTCCGACATTGTTGTTGAGGTCTGATTTCACTATAGCAGGCTTTGACCTAGCCCGGGCTGCATGCGTTGCTCGGATATGGTGAGATTGCCAAATCTGGCTATTGTAGGACTTATGTTAGTAATGACTAATGACGGGTCTTGGTCCCATAATAAGCTGTTGTCAATATTAAGTCCTTTATATTTGGGAAGAAGAATTTTTTGCAGTTAACCCCTCATTTTCTTGTTTGAGAAGCAAATTCCGAATCAAGTAAGATTTTCTGCATTGTTTCTAAACAGCTACTGGGAGAGTGACAACAAAGATAGATGTCTATGCATTTGGGGTCATTTTGATGGAGCTGATCACAGGTAGAAAAGCCCTAGAAGAGACCCTGCCAGAAGAGAGGTCTCATTTGGTCACGTGGTTCCGGAGGATACTAATCAGCAAGGGCAACATCCTAAATGCTATTGATGCTGTCCTTAACCCCGACGAAGAAACGTACGACAGCATATGCAGGGTGGCTGAGCTGGCCGGTCATTGCACTGCTCGTGAACCCCATCAAAGACCTGACATGGGCCATGCTGTTAATGTCTTGGGCCCTCTCGTTGAGCAGTGGAAACCTTCTTGCCAAGTTGAAGAAAACTGTGGCATCGACCTCCACACGAGCCTTCCTCAAGCTCTGCTAAGATGGCAAGCTGATGAAAGTACATCCAGGGCGTTTGGTGACGTGTCATCCAGCAGAACTGAGGCCAGCATTCCCTCAAAACCGTCGGGATTTACAGATACCTTCAGCTCAACAGATTGCAGATGAAAGATGGCTGTATTCTGGTGATTTTCTGTTTATTTTTATCGATTAAGTCTTATGAACTCCACTAGTGTAGCAGCAGCTCATGGGTTTGGTGTTGAGATTGGAGATGATAATAGAAGTTTTTGTGTAATATTCTTTTATTCTTATCAACTCAAATGCAAAATTACTGTTGGTTCCAACTTTTCAGTCATGGGTTGCAGCTGTAGCCGTTTTTACGCGTATGTCCTTGTATGTTTGATTGATTCTCCAGGCTGTCGAGTACTTCAAAAGAGAACTTTGATTTTTCTGTGCGCCGGGAGATACGGTGCATGAGAGGACCATATTGATCAGAGAAGGTTCCAGCTATTATTTGAGTAATGAGTTGGGCATAATGGCTGGAAAAAAGAAGTTTAAAAAAATGAGCATTCTGATATTCTTCTTATGGAGGACTCATCTGTCAAACACGCCGCCCGGTCTTATTTAAGATATCAAGCCGTATGACTGCCTTCGGGTTGTTTTTCCCAGGGAGTTGAAAGAAAATGACAAATGTGAAGTAATTAAAACTTTCGTATCTCACTGGATGAATTTATTACGCTTGATTGATGGTGATCCCACTGCGGGTGGTTTTTGTTAGGGATATGTAGAAATATTACTTCAAAAATAATCCTTTATAGATCCAATCTATACTCCTTTTTTCGTTCTATTTTAAGATTTGTCATCTGTTACGTATGTACGTTTTTTTTTTTTAAATTTAGAAAGATATTTTTTTTCCCTGAAAACACCCTTACCATCGGACTTTGGGGTAAATCTATTTTTCCAGACTAAGAAACACGAACCATAATTTGCAATTGCATTTAAATTACGAGTTTGTGGGGGCGAGCAGTACGTGTGTTTATGTGTGTACGAGACAGTAGTAGGAGTGCGTTTTAAATACTGGATTATTTTATTTTTTTAAATAATTAATATCTATTATTATATTACAAAAGAATAAAATTAAAATATTACATTAACATATTATCATAATTTTTATATTTTTCAATTTTTCAAATAATCTTAAATATTATAAAAATAAATAAATCTAATATCTTTAAAGATGGAAATAGAACATATAAATGGCATCTTTATTAAAGAACCTTTGGACGGTGACTTTTGTTCTGCTTTATGGATTATCGTCCCATCTTGTTCAAACTCTCGATCGTGCTTTTGATTTATATAATTCTTGTTCAGGAAATTCATCTTTCAGAAAATAAATAACGAAAACAACGCAAGTCCTTGGGTTTATTTATGATCAATGGATGAGGCAGGTAAACTCAGCCACATTTTTAGCTGGACCGATACTCTATTCAAGGTATTAGTTGTTCAGACGGATCATATTATATAGTTGTATACTGAATAATTACTTTAACTAAACATAATATTTTCAATTTTAAATGTTGCACGGTAAAGTCAATTGTGACAAAAATGATAGAGGTAGCCGTTGTCGGGAGAGAGTCACCGTGGGGAGTTGATGGCTCATAATTCACTAAAGTACATCAATAAATAATAATATTGTTTGGTACAGTCTAAGACAATTTAACCCAATGCAAATCTGAATTAAGGCCCAAGTTTTAATAACCCAAACATAAAAATATGAGATAAATAATGACAATTGAATAACAGTTCTCTAATGCATTAATTGAAAGGTTTAATCCAAACAGTTTGGATTTTAGCATGTAGGTGGACTGTCATGTAGGTGTCCCGTGTCATTGGTTTGGGCTCTAAATTTTCTTAGATTTTAGCATTGGACCCAACAACTTCAATCTAACTCGGCCAACCAAAGGAGCTGTAATTGTCTAAAAGCGTAGAATGATAGGATTAGCCACAACATAAGCTACCAGTGACCAATTAACGTGATTGATTTTGAAATCTAGTAGGCATGAGTAGTACCAAAGATAATACGGATGGGGTATAACAAAATCTCATGCGTCCACAAAATGTGAATTCACTTATTTACAATCAATATAGCTAATTTTTAAACCTTTTAATTTAGTGAAATTATAGCATTATTTAGCAAAATTTTCAAACATATAGTAAAAACAATTCCGGGTGATTTATCCATCTTTTTATCAATAGTAAACTTGTCAATGTATGTCACGACTCGGGACCATAATATACGCAGGTCAAAAATAAAATCAATAATAAGATTTCCATCAACAACAATAACCCATCTCGGATGTGACAATCAAACACATGCAGGACCCAATATAAATAAAATCCGCACAAGATCTCATCGGATAAGAATCCGGACAAATATAATACACGACCTGCTAACCACGATCGCAAGGGAGGTATCCAATCTACAACAACTCATCCATAACTTCAATATTTTACATACAATGATCAAGGCCACCATCCGGTCATAAATAATAACCATAACATATCCTCGAGACCAGAAATATACCAAATATAGCATCTCCACTCGGCAAAAGAAATATCCGAGCCCGATCACGTCCGAGCTCCTGCAAGCGTATCCATGCCACTAGTATGAAGGGATAAAACATGAAAATGTGAGCCTAGAGCTCAGTAAGTATCAAGAATCGTATAAAACGGTACATATAAATCAGAAGCAGGGATGTATAGCAATCACGTAAAATAAAACACCATGTCCGTGAAATTCCTAAAAATAGAGGAGATATCTCGTACTAAATCGTCGTCCGTAATAACTCGTCCCTCCGGGACAAAATCATATAAACCACGATCCGATAAAATCTCATAGACGATATCATATCATATGATCCGATGTCACATACATCGCAACCGTCACCACATCCACGTGGAGACATATACCGTCGTCCGGATCTAAAACTCATAATGCAGAAATCAAGAGAAAACCGCTGGAACTAAAATATAAATTAAAACACGTTCCGGGTTTATCACGTCAGCACGTACGAGACATTCCTATCGCCCATCCACGGGCCAAACCACGTATCTCAAATCATAGTACACCCAAATACGTGTAGAAATACAAAGTATGCACGAAATCGGAGAACCAAAGATCAATGATACCAACTTAAGGAAGAGTTACCCTCGTCCAGTAACCACGGCTATATCGGCTACGAATTAGGCCAGTAGCTCAAGGCCATCTATGTACTCTGTCTCCCATAGATTAGGAACTTGCTCACTATGTTTTACTACCCGCGGCTTTGGGTGCAACCTCAAGTTTTAGTTATATATTAGGACGTCCGAATATATTAGTTTTCCGTCAATTCCTTACGATGGTTCTCAATTAAATATACAGTGGGGCAGGTCAGCTACAAATATCTTCCTTATGGCGGAAGTAGCCTCAATCTTCCTTACGGCGGAAGTAGCCAACATACGTCCCCGTCGGGACTAAGCCTCATCATCGGGAGCGGCGCCAAATGTCTCGGATCACAAATCGACCCTTAGGGTCTCGGACCACCATGGTCCTGTAGTGATCCCACCCCCGGCAGCATGCATGGTTAGTGCAAGGCCTGGTTCATGGTTCCACAATATACGGATACACAACATACATATATGTATCGTCCGGGTGTCCAAAACCCCTCCACATCATAAATACAAGTACAAAACCACTGCACAACCGATAAAATATACATGCATGTACACAATTAATAAATTGAGGGTATTTAAAAATACATGCATTTAGTAAAATCTCCCACAGTAGTCAAAATGCATCGGAAATTAAATCAGACCAAGAATAGGACCAGAGGATACTTGCCTTAACATCATACTCTGTAGATCTGAAGAAAGGATGTCCCGAAGCACTCCAATCGAGCCTTTCTCTCTCTCCTGCCGCGTCCTCAGTCTCTCCTCCGCGCGCCCTTCCTCTCTCCACCGTGCACGCCTCTGCCAGCAGCCGCCGGCCGCTCCGCTGCCGCCGCTCGGCCACCGCACCTCCTCACGTGGCCGTCGCCGGCCTCCTCTCTCCCGCGCGACTTCTCTCCTCGCGCAACCGTTGTCGATCTCCTTGCACAACCCACACCGCACGCCACCGCGCCCAGCCGAGCCACACGACCACCGCACACCACCGAGACCACTGATTTCGCCACTGCCACCTCGAACGGCCACCGTCGACTCTCCCGACACCGATCTCCTCACCCATCGCCGCCGCCTCAATCCACCACCGCCGCGGCCTCACCCATGACAATCACAACCTCCCCACAACCACCGCACGCCGCCGATTCTCCACTGATCTCCTCCGTCGCCGCCGCCGCCGCTTCCTCCTCCCTTCTCTTCTTCTTCCTCGCCGAACCCTAATTTCCCCCTTCTCTCTCCTCTTCTTCCTCTCTCCCCGATTCCTTCTCCCCCTTTCTTTTTCCTTTTATATATTATTATTATTATTATTATTATTATTATTATTATATATATATATATATAACTTTCCTTTATTATTAATTCCAACTCGACCTCCGAACAACATTACGAGTACACCCTGAGCACCATTCCACACCTCCGATCATTCCCAAACATTTTACAATATTTTAAATTATTTTCACAGCGTCCAAAATACTAAAAAATTATAATTAATATTAAAATGATTCAATCGGGATCTGATATATTATAATATAAATATTTTTTGCTTGAAAATCATTGAGTAGAGACAAATATGGAAATTAGTTTTCAACATTCAACTCATGCTCAATGTAATATCAGTCATGCTTATAAATACTTTTAAATCATATTTTATAATATTTTTTTTAGATTTTTTTGGATCAATCTCTTTATGTAAATTCTGTTGTGTAATTTTGCAAAATGAAGAAGCTTTAACCTGATTCATGAAGTAAGTCAGCTTTTTCATGGTTAGCTAATAATAGCCGTATTTTATAATTTTAAAGGCTAAATTTTTATCTTTCACATGCATTTAACATTTATCAAAATGTATATTTTTGATAGCGTAATTAGCTTCCATTGGAGATAAATAACACATATAGGATACTAAATAATTCTATCTGTACTGTAACCTATTCACTAGAGTGTACCAACCTATTATTTTTGAAATGTATTGTGCCTACGTGGAATGGCTCAAAAGCATCCTTGTAACCCTCTGATGTTTAGGTTTAAATTATCGAGTTAATAATATTATATTTTTGATGGGTATACTAATAATGGGCTGATGCAAAGAAAGGTTAACGGGAGTCCAAGAAGGCCAGTCAGCATTTTTTGACAGCCCAATGAGAAGACGGGCCTAGGAACTGGAAAACTGACAGAAAGCGTTCCCAGAATTGGCCAAAAACGGTTAACAATTCTGGTACTCCGGAATTGACCAAGGCGGTCAACAATTGTGGTGCTCTGGAATTGACCAAGACGGTCAACAATTCTGGTGCTCCGGAATTGACCAAGACGGTCAATAATTCTGGTGCTTCGAAATTAACCAAAACGGTCAACAATTCTGGTACGCTAGAATTGACCAAAATGGTCAATAATTCCGGTCAAACTCTCCTTCACGCTTTTTATGAATTCCCACGAGATCCTCAAAGTAAGGAAAAGCATCCCATCATGAACATACTGGAGGCTAGATTTCTGGCCACCAGCATGGGGGGCTAGTGATCGGTACACCAATAATGGGCTGGCCCAAAGAAATGTCAACGGAGCCAAGAAGGCTGGGTCAAGATTTTTTCGCCCGGTGAGAAGACGGGCCGTGCGAAAAGCCCAAGACGGCCAACGTTAGCACACCGTCTTGGCGGCTAACTTACTCGCAAAACAATAACGCAATGTCGATTTGCCATAGACTTGATTGGGTCTTTAGAGGCTTTCTTTACGGTGATGGGCCTATTCCATTCCGCCCACGCCCCATTGATTGATCACTTCTTCCTTCGTTCTCCACGAAGGCGGCCAATACGCCATGTCGGCCAACTCGTGGATATCGACCATCTGCGCTATATACATTAGGCCCAAATGACGCCTTTCTAACAATAATGGGCCTGCTCTGTTTGGGCCCACCACTCATCAGACAGCCAACCACAGCTTTTCAAGCGTCTTCCACGATCTCAATTTACACCAGAAAGGATATTGGCAAGATTGGCGCCCTTCAAAGAAGGAAAGCGCCAGATCTTCTCTATTCCTTACCAACCAAGGTACTTCAACGGTAATATGCTGAGGAGGAAAGAAGCCCATTGGAAAAGTTGCTGACCGCCACATAAGGAAATAATCACGATCACATGGCAACCAGCATCTGCTCCAGAAGGCAAGTCTGCCAGCAAATCAGGAAGGCAATAACTCCTTCCAAAGAAGGAGGATTGGCCTCTCAGCTACAAAAGAAGCCCTTGAATCCTTATTCAAGGGACGCTCTGATTCATGCTCTCTTGGACGCACTCATACACACTCTCATTGATGCTCTTTTTGATACTTTCAACAGCTTACACATTTTGAGACAGCCAAGTGCATACGCTTTCTGGGACGATTGTGTGCTCACAGAAGCCTGGCTTTTCTGCCACCTTCATTCTCCCAAAAAACTCTAGGGCAACAGGCGAGCCCTCACGGCCGTTTACTGTCTTCCCACCATCCAGATTCAAGAAGATCTCGCGTCACTTTTACATCTGGATCAAACACTCAAACTCTCTCTCTCTATATTTTTAGTTTCTTCCTTTGAGAACTGTATTACTGACTTGAGCGTCGGAGTGTTTTCGGTGGGATTACATCCCGCCGTTAACGCTGACCTCTTGTTTGCTTTAGTGGTGTGCAGAATTCGCACTCAGTGAACGGAGCCGGTTCAAACCATCCAGAAGAATCCGAATCTGTTCGAAATTGGATCCAGGTACGCATCATTGGCGCCGTCTGTGGGAAGCGCTTACAAAAAGCCTACCACAAAAATCTGCACAAACTCTCTCTGTCACCTTCTGATTCTGCAATGGTGAACACGAGAGCTCAGGTTAGCGACCCCGCTAGAGATATTGCTAACCCCGACCAGGACCACGCTGCTAGTGCCATGGTCAACGGGGCCACGGGTGGAGTTCCACCGCCTTACTTCAGCAACTGGTGGAGTAGATGCAGGCCAACAACCGCCTGCTCCAACTTCTTTACGCGCAGAACGAGCAACAATAACAAGCGGCTCCACCAGCGGCCATTCCGACTCCTGCCACCAAAAGGGGTTGCAGAGGAAGAAGAAACCGGCCAAGAGGCCCAGAAAGATTGGAGACCACCTGGCTCTAGCATCCTCTCACGTTCCTGGCCAGAACAGACTTGTAGAACGCTCCGGGAGTACGTCTCCAACGGAGAGCCCAGAAAGAAGAAATTCCCAATACTCTCGGATAGAAGATCACCACGCAGTCCAGGAGTGAGCCTCCAGGACTGTCCGATCCACTGGAGGCAGCAGCCGGCCTGCTGCTGAACAATCTGGGAACAAGACAGAGTTGAGGGACTACCTCAATTCCAAGCGATCAGCAAACGTCGCTCGCACCGATCCGCGGGTGAACAAGATATGGAACTGTGTGTTCCAAGAGAGGGACGCGCTTGAGTTCGTGAAGAAGTGTGAAAGCTGCCAACTTCACGGCAACCTTCATCACCAAAGCCGTCCGCTGACCTGAAGTCACTTCAAGCTCCGTGGCCCTTCGCGCAATGGGGGCTCGACATTTTCGGCTCATTTTCCATTGCCACCGGGCAAAGGAAGTTCATCATCGCCGGCATCGATTACTTCACCAAGTGGGTCGAAGCAGTCCCGCTGGCAAAAATCACGGAACACAATGCGTTGGAATTTCTTCGCCAGGGCATTGTCTACAGGTTCGGCATCCCGAAAGTCATAGCGACCGACAACGGGACCCAATTTTCGGGAAAACGCTTCACCAAGTATTGCACCAATCTTGGGATCAAGCTGGTCCACACTTCGGTGGCATACCCCCAGGGCAACGGGCAGGTGGAGGTCACGATCCGTACGCTACTCCATGGGTTAAGACCAAGCTGGAGGACGCCGGGGGTTCCTGGGCTGACGAGCTCCCATCTCTCCTCCGATCTTATCGTACAACCTCGAAGGAACCAACGCTCGAGACACCCTTCAGCCTCTGTTACGGGGCTGAAGTAGTAATTCCTGTTAAAATCGGGCTTCCAAGTCTCAGGGTGGAGTCTTTCGACCCACATATCAACTCCCAGAAAATTAGGGAGCACTTGGACTTGCTAGAGGAAGTCCGCGACGCCGCCAGAATACGGACAGCAGTGTACCAACACCGAGTTATCCGGTACTACAATAAAAAGGTAAAAGCCCGACAATTTGACGTTGGGGACTTGGTCTAACGAGACATCGAGGCCACAGGCAAGTTGGCCGGCCGAAACAAGCTCTCTCCCAACTGGGAGGGACCTTTTCTTGTCTCCGCCGTCCTGCGCAACGGAGCATACAAACTCCGGAACCAGGACGAAAAGTTGGTCCCGCGAACGTGGAACGTAACCCACCTGAAGCGCTACTTCCAATAGGGAACTCAGGTACGCACTCACTCACTTATGTGCATTCATTTGCATGCATGTTTTAATTTGATAAAATGAGGGGTTTACTTAGCATATAGGACCCTAGTCTTTGTGCATATATATATTCTGTGTTTGCCCTGCAGGTTTACCTGACCTAGATTGCCCCCAAGTCGGGAGTGTCTTCACCCTCTCGTTAAACCCTAGTCATCTAGGTGGCCCAAAAAGTGGTCTAAAACTCTGGTCATTCAGGTGGCCCATAAGTGGTCTTAAACCCTAGTCATCTAGGTGGCCCATGAGCAGTCTGAAACCCTGGTCATCCAGGTGGCCCATGAGCGGTCTGAAACCTTGGTCATCCAAGTGGCCCATGAGCGGTCTGAAATCCTGCTAATCCAGGTGGCCAATGAGCGGTCTGAAACCTTGGTCATCCAAGTGGCCCATAGCGGTCTGAAAACCTTAGGGGGCAAGTATGGCACACGCGATGACCTCCTCTCGGGGAGCAGCAACGTCAGTCAACGACGGTCGAAGGAAGAAACATTTTTTCTTTAACATTGGCAGCCCAAATCTTCACTTGCACGGCGCCACCAGGCTGGTTAATACAACCGCCTGCCCAACTTAAGGATCTTACTTCTTAGGCAGCCAGCCAAGCAGGTTGGTTACCCCACGCACTAACCTTCTCGACGAAAGGATAGCGTGATCAAACAATAACGAGAAGCGTTCCTTCTCTAACGCTGACTGCTCAAGTTTCCACTTGGACAGCACCGCAAGGCTGGTTAACGCAATCACCTACCGAGTCCAGGGACTCAGCTCCTTAGGCAACCAAGCAACGGTCACCGGCCAATCAGGTTGGCTGCCCAATGCAACGACTCATGCAAACACGAAAAGCAATAAAAGACAATGGACACCAAACTGAAAAGGATTTCTATTTTATTGCTCACAAAATGTATTGCAATTTACATAAGGTCCAAAAAGCAAAAGAAATACAAAAGGCTACAGGGGCGGCGGACCACCCTGACTGTCTCGGGATCTCCCTCCAGATCTTTCTTGCGTTGCGCTGCGTGGTTTCTTTGATTGATAAACTCCACTGGAAAGTTAGGAACGACCAACCGAGCAACGCGACGTCAAATGTTGAGCCCCTCCAACAGCAGGGCATGCAGTGCGCCCCGGCCTCATTGAGGGCTCATCCGAGTGGCCAACTCATTCTCTGCGGCGGCGGCTCGATTTGTAAGGCGTTTGTTGCTCGCTTTAAGTCGATCATCCTCCTCCTTCAAGCGAGCAACCTCCGCCTTCAGCTTAGCGTTTTCTGCCTTTAGCTCAACATTCTCTGCCACCACGCCCACCATAACGGCCTCAAGAGTAGCTGTCTGCTCACGGAGCTCTCCTCCTAAGGCGGCCAGCTTGACATCTAGCCAGGCTATCTCAACCTCCCGATCTGCAATGATGCGATCCGGCTGCTCCATTTCCCGGGAGACAGCTGAGGCCAATCTTCTTGGCTGCACAGGACAAAAGCAAAGTGTGAGTTTATAAACACAATGAAGAAAGGAATACAAGGGAGCCGTTGTAAAAGTCATACCTCATAAGTCTTCCTATAGGGCCTCACAGGCCTAAACTCTAGGCCTGGCCCAGCTGGCGGTGGAATAGAAGATGACGAGCCAGGAGCACCCTCTCGCGCCGAACACGCCGCTGCCTCATCCAAAATACAATCCAAAAACTCATCATCATCAACAGCAACGGCGGGCTCCTCTCTTGTAGCATCTGGAGTAGCTGCCACGAGCTCCTCTCTGGCGGTCTCTGGAGCAGCTGCTAAAGAGTCGAGCCCTACTATTGGCTGCGTGGCAGAAGTCCGCGCAACCGCCTCATGAGCCGGCTCCTCAAAAGGTCCCACCAATTCAGCACCAGGAACCACCAGCAGCGCCGGCTGCGCGAGTATGACTCCAACCGTTTCGCCCCCCGGCAAGTCCTCCGCCGTCTTCTCTATTCCGGCAGTGCTGCCGGAGCCACAGCATATCCCAGCCTCAATAATGTCTGGCCCCGAGGACGACGAGGAGGACGTCTGCAAAGAAACCCTTTTCGGAGGAGGGCCGCTGGTATTGGGATTACCAATAACTAGCGCCTTCTGAGCCTCTCGCGACCCGGTGCTCCCTGACGGAGCATTGTGCTTCTGAACTGGAGACGGCGGCCCCCAATTAACTTTCTTGGACTCTATTCGGGAAACCAAAAAGTCCCGCTTAAAATCATCAGGATTCTTCTTTATTCCATCAAACAGCCACTTGTAAGCAGACGATTCCGTCAGGGACGACGTCCCAAAGTAGGCCTCCGAAATCGTGCCCCAGCTCCTGGCAAGAGGCCATTTCTCTGGCACCTTCATGAAAAAGAACCGATTTTTTCAGTTCTTCAACGAGCCGTGGATGGCCGTGCTAATTTTTATTCCGGCGCGAGGGGTGAGCGATATCCATTCTCCCCCCTGGATTACATTAAATACAACCCTAACACCCGTCATCCTAAACTTTTTGCCAAGCTTTTGAGTAAAAAAATACACAAAGTGCAGAGATACCTCACCGCATTGGCATGGAGCTGGGCGATTGGAACTCGCAAAGCCTTCACTGATCGGTCGAGTTCCTCCGAGCAATGGCAAGCGGAGGCCGCTCCTCGATGAGCCTCATGCTTGAGAATGTAGCCCTCCGGTGGAGAAAAGGCTTTGTCGTCCTTGCCTGGGACCCTCCAGGCCGTCTCTTTGGGGATGTTAAACTCGACGCACAGAGCCTTGATATCATTCTCTCTCAGATCGGATGAGAAGTCTGCCACGGAAGCCATGATCAGGAAAAGCTTTAGGGTTTCTTTGAAGGCACTTAGATGAGGAACAAGAACGGAGAAGACGACGGTTTGAAGGCGTAATTGATTTCAAAATACGGAGGGGAAACTTAAGCGCCAAGCATACAAAGGACGCCGTCAGTCCTGCCACGCGTCACTTTCTCATTTGACCCCGTAAAAGGACGGGTCTATAGCACGAAACCCCTCATTAATGACACCGTCACAAGTGCCACGTGTCGCCTCCCCACTTGACCTTGTAAAAGGACGGATCTCTGGCGTATTAATGACCAGGATCTCTGCCCAACCAAAGGAAGACACGTGCCGTCTTTCGCCTTGTTGGCCAAAAGTCGCGTAAAAGCGTTCTTTAATTGGCAAAAAACGCCAACAATTTTGGTGATTCTAATTGACCAAGACGGTCAACAAGTTCCGTACTCTGATTGACCAAGACGGTCAACAATTCTGGGCTCCGTAATTGACCAAAACGGTCAACAATTCTGGTGCTCCGGAATTGACCAAAGCGGTCAACAATTCTGGTATGCTGGAATTGACCAAAATGGTCAACAATTCCGGTCAAACTCTCCTTCACGCTTTTTATGAATTTCCGTGAGATCTTCAAAGTAAGGAAATGCATCCCATCATGAATATACTGGAGGCCGGACTTCTGGCCACCAGCATGAGGGGGCTAGTGATCGGTACACTAATAATGGGCTCGCCCAAAGAAAGGTCAACGGGAGCCCAAGAAGGTCAGTCAGTATTTTTTTACGGCCAATGAGAAGACGGGCCCAGGAACTGGAAAGCCCAAGACGGTCAACGTTGGCGTTGACCGTCTTGGCGGCCAATTTGCTCGCAAACGATCAACGCAATGTTGACCGCCTTGTGCAGCTTGATTGGGCATTTAGAGGCTTTGCTACAGTGATGGGCGTAGTCCATTCTGGCCCATAGCCCATCAGTTGATCGCTAGCTACTCTCCTTTCGTTCTCCACGAAGGCGGCCAACACGCTGACGGTCAACTCAGACATTGACCATCTGCGCCCTATATATTAGGCCCAAATGACGCCTTTCTAACAGTAATGGGCCTGCTCCGTTTGGGCCCACCACTCATCAGACAACCAACCACAGCTTTTCAAGCGTCTTCCACGATCTCAATTTACACCAAAAAGGATATTGGCAATATTGGGGCCCTTCAAAGAAGGAAAGCGCCAGATCTTCTCTATTCCTTGTCAACCAAGGTACTCTAACGGTAATATGCCGAGGAGGAAAGAAGCCCATTGGGAAAGTTGCTGACCGCCACACAAGGAAATAATCACGATCACATGGCAACCAAAAGATTTGCTTCTGGAATGCAAGTCACAAGAAATAGGAAGGCAATAACTCCTTCCAAAGAAGGAGGATTGGCCTCCCAGCTACAAAAGAAGCCCTTGAATCCTTATTCAAGGGACGCTCTGATTCATGCTCTCTTGGACGCACTCATACACACTCTCATTGATGCTCTTTTTGATACTTTCAACAGCTTACACATTTTGAGACGGCCCAAGTGTATACGCTGCGGGACGATTGTGTCTTTCACAAGCCTATCTTCTCCGCCACCTTCGTTCTCCCAAAAACTCTAAGCGCAACAGGCGAGCCTCACGCGCCTGCATCGCCTTCCACCATCCCATTCGGCAAGATCTCGCGTCTCTCTTACATCCTGATCAAACACTCAAACTCTCTCTCTCTATATTTCGATTTCTTCCTCAAGATCAGACATCGAGCGTCGGAGTGTTTTTCGATGATGACAATTTCCTTGATAAATACTCGAAATTGCTCATTTTAGTGGTGTGCGGGATTAAATCTTCGGTGAATCTGAAGGGAGTTGAAACCATCCAGAAGAATCCGAATTTATTCAAAGTCGGATCCAGATACGCATCAATTTTAATATTAATAAATATTTTTAACAATAATGAATATTAAATAATTAGTTATTAATAATCAATAATTATATAAATAATAATAATAATAATATTATAACGTATTAATAATAACATTAATAATAAATAATAATATAATAAAAGAATTAAATAATTAAATATAATAACAAACGTTCAAATAATTAATATAATAATAATAATAATAATAATAATAATAATAATAATAATAATAATAATAATAATGCCTCTCCTTCTAGATTCTTCTTTCCATTTTCCCTTTCTACGTTTCGTCCGTCTCTCTCTTCGTGTCGTCCGTTTCTCCTTTTTCTCTTCTCTAACCCTGTTCTTCCCGAAGCTTCTCTCTCGCTCTCTCCGTCCCCCTCCTTCCCTAACGTTTCATCTCCCTCTTACTCCAACCGACGTCACACTCAGCCGTTTCACATCCGTTACGAAATCTGAAGGCGTTTCCGGCGATTTGGTTTCTCGACCATTTACCGAGTCGACCTTGGTAGTGGCGTATAAATAGAGGCGTGCGGCAGTGGTGTTGGTCGTCCGAGCCTCTGCAGACAAAGCTTCCTGTGCCAGAGTCGCCGCCGTCTGGGGTCGTGGTCGCCGTTGCAAGCTTGAGCAGGAGGAAGTGTCGCCGTCGTTAATCGGTGCCGGAGCCACCAGCGCAAACCCTAGCCGATTGCTACAGTGTAAGCCGTCGACGTCGCCATTCTGGGTCCAGAGGTGTGCCGCCGACGTTCGCCGTTAGTTGCCGTTGCCGTTGTCAGCTTGAGCCGCAGGCGTCGTTAGTTTGTGCCGCAAACCCTAGCCGTGCTACACTTCTATTCAATCAGGCAAGTAAACCCTCTTCTAATTAGCAAGTAAAACTCCTCTCTCGTTTGCAAGTAACATTTCTATTGCTCCTCAATCAATCTTTCTCTATTACATATCTGCTATTTCTCTCTCTCTAATTCCACCGATGCTGTTGGAAATCGGATTATGTGTGGGATTTCTGTGGAAATCGTGGTAAAGGTGGGATTGGGGAAAAGTCAGGAAAACAGGGCTTCGTGTTCTGGCCGATGGCGTCGTATGTGAGGGATTCAGGAATTGATGGATTTTAATAAATGTGTATTTTGTCGGGTGCGTATGTATACACTGTGTGTGTATATATATGTGTGTGTGTGTAAATATATGCGTATACGGTGCGTGGTTTGGATACAGATGTTGCGTATATATACATATGGGAATGGAAGTAATATGGCAGAGAGCATACGGGTACCACAAATAAATATATTGCGTACGTATCCTTGCATAAATTTGGCATAGTAGACAGTATTTATGCTCATATGCCTGAAAGTAGTATAACTTGTGTGAAATAGTGTGTACATGTGTGTCTACTGTTCGTGTGTATGGGTGTGTACGCCCGTGTGTATATATGAATAAATGCATATGTACATTCATGCTGTGTGTTTATATATGTGTGTGTGTGTGTGTGTGTGTATGGCAGTGTGCCGGTGCGGCCGTGGGTGCACCAGAACCTCGAGAGTTACCCATCCGTGGGCAGGTGTGTGGATTGAGGGTTCACAGTGATGTATAAGGTCTGAGGAGACTTTCGTGATATCTCGTATAATTGGGACCTCTTTTGTGATGTGTTCGAAGGAATCTATACCGTAGTTGATACTCAGATTCGGTGGAATCCAATTTGCATTTCTGATGATATGTTGTCATTTGGTATTTGAGTGGTGGATACGTCAGGTTGTTGAATTTTGGATAATTATTGATTTATTTTATATAATTATGATATTATTATTATTCGAGACGTTTTATTGCAGTCTACTATTTCATTGCTTTATTTACTTTTAGGCTCACTCTTGAGTTTTGTTGGCTCTAAAATAGAAGCTACGACAGGTTAAAAGAAATCAAGCTGTTGTTGAGGAATTTCGGGATAGAGATAATCTTGGGATTAGAAGCTCGTGACTGGAAGCTTTAGAGTTAGTTTGAGTTGGTTGAAATTTTATTTGATTATGTTATCGGGCCTGCGTTCTCAGAGTTATAATTTTATAGACATTTATTATCTTTAGAAAATTTATTATGAGAATTATGATTATTATGTTTTATTTAGTGATGTATTTATGAGGTTATTTATGATTTTGGGTTTTCACATAGTTGTTTTGGGTTGGGTCGGGTGACTCGGGCTTGGGGCGTCACAATTCTGCTCTCAAAGTATTTTAGTTATGGTGTCATCCAAGTTAGCTCATTTGACACTTGAAGAATTTCATCTTATTCCTCAATACTAGGCTTTTGAAATATCTCTCATGCCTCGGGCATATTGCTTTGGACAACTAGATAATATAATCTTGAAAAGTCGCCCGACTTTTCAATTATCTTCTCTTTGGATATGAATAATTTCAACTTTTTCGAGAGATGACAAGAGATCTCGTACCTTGTGGAGATATTCACCTGGTCTAGGTTGAATACTTTAAAATTAGCTAGCATTTGATTGACCACGAGCTCAAAAATACTACAGATGATCAGATTCTTAATGGAACACTACTTTGCCAGCTTTAAACCAGTTAGCAGAGCCCCATATCTCACCACATTGTTGGTGGCTTGGAACCTGAATGTGACTGAATATTTTATCTCGAATTTTTTGGGTGAAGTTAATATTCTTCCTGCTCCACTACTTGGCTGTGAGAACACCTTGCCAACGAGTAGTGCCCACGCAGGCAATGATGCTTCTGGAGTTTCTCCCATGGTTTTGCTTGTTTTTTTAAAGATTAGGGTCATCGTTTTAACAATAAAGTTATGGGGGTTTAACTCTTTATGGAAGGTCACACTCTAAACTATATCTCAAACTTACCTAATTTGATTGATCATTTAATCAGGTGTTCGGATACTTATAACTTTTGCAAGATCCTTTTTAATGATTAATCAATCAAGACCATAATCTTGTGAACCTGAAAATGCGGCCAAATCTTTTTTGCAATAAAAACTAAGCTTAAAGCAATCTTTTCTGCTCACATATATCGAGGCTCTGTATTTTTTAGGATCATACTAACATAAGATACCGGTCGCTAAGTTCCTACATCTCCCATGACCAAAACTGTGCTTATGGTTATATTTGAGACAATTAGGCAGAGATATAATTTCTCATCCTCTTTGAGACAAGTTAATAAATGCAGATGCGTCAAATATTCTTTTAACTCTCAAAAAACTTATTGGCATTCATCCAACTGCTGAAAATCATTTGTCTTTGCTCCTCTTAATTCCATAAAGAAAGAGAGATATTTTTCAATTGGCTCCACCAAAAATTGGGATAGAGTAGCAATCCTGACCATTCGAAGCGGCTTCATGTTCATTATGGCTTTTATCTTCTCCGAATTGCCTTTATCCCACGTTGTTAGACAAACTTATCGAAAGTTACTCCAAAGACACATTGGTTGAGTTTAACTTTATTCAATATGTTCTAAGCACCTCGAATATCTCGGCTAGATCATTAATATGGTTGTTGATAAGTATACTTTTGACAATCATATCATCCTGTCAAATTTCAAGAATGGATTAAAAATGAAGTTGGACAAATTTGGAGGTGCCTGGGTTATTGAACTTGTATTTGTGTTATGGTCATACCGAACGGCTCTAAGAGAGTCCACTCGGGAATTGCCCTTTAATCTATATTTCGAAATACAAGCAATCATCTTAGTAAAGATAGGACTGTCAAATTATCAAGTGAAAAATTTTACTCTGAGTCAAAACTCTCAACTCCAAAGATAAAATTTAGATATGTTAGAGGAAGTTAGAGAAATGGCTCAAATTTAGGCAGTAGCCTATCAATAAAGAGTCACACAGTATTATAATGAGAAGATGAACACATAGAGTTTTGAGATTGTGACTTCATATTATGGAATATCATAGAAACCGAGGAACTAACATACAAAAATGAACTATCCATAACTTAGGAGGGGTTATTCCTAATATTGACAATACTTTGTAACAAGGTGTATAAATTACATGCTCAAAATGGACTGTTAGTCTCTCAAACTTGGAATATACAGATATATGTATATATTTACCTCAAAAATACTACCAGTAAAGACATCAGCTTAGGAACATTCAAATATGCCCTGCCCTTTACTTTAGAGTACTCGTGTTGTAAGTTATTCCTTTAAGTTATTAGTAGAATTAATTTTTTTGATTTGTTTCTTATCAATTTGCTTGCTTATATATAATTAACATGATCAAGATTAACCTTGAGTCAGACAATTGGTTTAAATATCTTATCTTTAAAATGCGCCGATTTAAGTGAACAGTCACTATTAGGTTCAGTAGAACCAAACAACTCAAGGCAAGGTCACACACCAACAATTTCGAAAGACTCGGGGGCTTGAGAATCAAGCATTTAATTTCCTTTTGAGTGGTCAAAAAAAGGTCTAATAAAGTCAAGTAAGGCTAGACTAATGGTCATCCAACCTGCTAAAGCTTGGGGATGCGATCAGTGCATAAGTGTTAATATACCCTTTGATGAGATATACATGATTAGTCAACTGAATAAGGATTAGGACCTCACCTAGTTAGTGACGATAGCCAAAAGGCTTAGCTAACAATCAGTTCGACCATCTTGTAGTTGCCCAACCAGCGATGATAGTCGAATAAGACTTAGCTGACAGACAATTTTGTCATCTAATGGTTAAAAATTCATTTGTATATGATCGGGGGCTAAATTGCCCGATCAATATTAATTAAAGAACAATGGATATTAGAGGATAAAAAATATGAATATATACATTGGGAAAGAAATTACATTATCCTCACTCACAAGTATAATTAGGAAATTAAAAGTTGGTTAGACAGAGAAATCAGGAAGCTAGTGTTTTGATATAAAGTGAGAAAAACGCCCTGTTAGAGTTTAAAGAAAAGAGTGAAAGAAGTTGGAATTTAAAAGGGCAATTCAAGGAGGAAATGATGCGTTTTGGATAGCAACGTTGATCCAAATGGCGTGTTACTCAAATGATGACATGTCTTATTACCTTTTCTCAAACCCAAAATGCTGCATATTAAAATGATTCACTAATGACACAATTTTCAAGCCGCTTGTCATTGCATTAATGTCGCTAATGAATCACTTCCATTATAAAAGTAATGATGACCTTAACATCATTAAGTAAGTTAAAGAAATTATACGTTGAAAATTTGGTTCACCTCATAGAATGAATCCATTAACCGTGATAATCTAAAATTCAAGTTATTTGGTTAAGAATGTCGATTTATCAAAAGGGCAAACTGTTAGAAAATTGAATTGTTAGAAGTTCAAATTGTAAGAAGATAAAATTACCATAATGTTGAATGGTTTAATCTCTAGCTAGAACCTAGAAAATGCTGAGGTATCATGATCAATAATTGAAGAAAAATTTTCATTTAGATAGTTTTATTAATTTGAATTTTTAGCAACATATAATCATATGCAAATAAATACAATTCTAATGAAAGAAACAAATTAAGAACTATGACCTGATCGTAAAAAATAAAATTTTTCTTTATTTTATAGGTACGATGATATACAAGTAATATTCTTACAAGTTAGATGCTAAAGCCATTCAGCCTTAAAAAAAGGGGGAAAGGGGTGATCCAATAACTAGAAGAAGATGAAGAATAAAAGAAGCGCAAAGGATACTCCCTCTCAAATTCAACATCCAATCAATAGGCTCTAGCTGGTTAGCATGAAAATCTAATGATGATATCACACCACAAGAGTCGAGAAATATTGAACTGGCTAATCCTCTCTAATAAGCTACAAAATTTAGGTTCTCCGCCACAGATGGTGAAAGGTATTAGGAGTAGCCACCTGAAAGGAAAAGCACCATTGTTCAGGATGTTGCATGAAAGAGAAAAATCTTTCTTATGTAAAAGAGAATAATTTAGATAGAATTTATAAATACCTCTTGGAAGAATACAAAAGTACTTAGGAGAGAGATCTCTTCAAACTCACTGAATGAAAACTCTATCAGATGTTGAAACTAAAGGTTTGATTACAAACTAAGTGAAACTCTATTAGATGTTGAAATTTGAGATTTGGTTGAAGATTGAATGAGAGAAGCTCTTTTTATAGCAAAAAATGAGGCACAAAATAGGGTGTTTTGAAGCAAAGAAAAGCTGTTGAATGGTCAAAAAATTTTAGTCTATAAAGCAAGGAATCAGGCTTTCATTAATATGACCAATCAGCAATTAATGTGTATTAATTAATATTCCATCGGGAAGGAGCATTCAGATGACATTTGAAGCACATTGCCTAGATTTTTATTCTAATATACTCAAAATTTGAATTCAACCTTTGAGTATAGGAAGCAGGTGTTAGGTACCATCTATGATAAGATCAGTTCTGCCCATTGCTATGTGGGATCAACAAATAGTAAACTTATAGATGAATATAAATTGACCAAATTGTTGGGCTCGAAACAAAAGATAATCCAACCAAACTATTGAATATCTGAATGGCTAGACTGCTGGTAATATAAAAGATTGAGGTATCAAATGACCGGTTGTTAATAAATACAAATGATTAATCCTAACAAATGGTTACATGAATAAATGGATGAACGATCAAATTAAATGAACAGTTAATATGCCCATCGGTCAAGCGTTTGATTTAGAGTTTATGTAATGCTTGAATTATTCGGTTCCCAACCGACATAACTTCTCAATTAATGTACAATTATACCTCTTCATGAAGAGTACGCAAATTGGTAATAAGACTATAAATAAAATTTTTTCCTTAAACAAAAGAAAAATTGAAAAATATTTATAAAAATAGTAAGTATAGAGTTTTAATTTTCTATATACTTGCAAATCCCAAAAATTATGGAGCCAAGTCCTCCATTTTCACTCACTCTCCAATCCTTAGCCTCTCATTATCTTTCATTTTTTTAGAAATATTTCTGATTTAAACGTCGGCAGATATTCTAGGAAACAATTCTTGTACCATTTAATCTCTTATTAATTGTTGTGTTGTACAGGCTTCGGATTAAAAATGTTCAGAGAACCAGTTTGATTCCTTTCAGATAACTATCTTGATCTGAGGTACGGATCAGGATGTCTGTTCTTATAATAGTAACAATACTATAGCTGCTAACTGTCAGTGCAAGCATTTTTTGTATGTTTTCTGCCATGATCCACCATCATGAATTATTTGTTTGTGCAGTCGTCAGTAGTAGCTGCAAAGGACTGGATATAGGATAATTTCCTTGTCTTGTAGTATTGAGTATAGGACCTCAAGGTGCAAGGATCTTGATTTGTTTGATCGATGGCCATTGTTAAAATTGTAACTGCCATCTTCATTTTTCTTTGTTTTAATAGAGTGATGGAGACCCGTTTCACTTCCTTTGACTTGCCTTATTGGTTGCTTTTGTTAGTGTCTTTCCAAAAAGGGTGACAAGTAACAGAACTTGTTTGATTTGTATTTCTGTGTTCAAATGTAAACTTCAATTTATTTCAATTTGGTTGAGAGAGTTAAGCAGTTCTGTTTCTCTTAGCCATACTAAAATGCCAATTTTTTTTTTTTTTTAAATTTATTTGGATCTGTTGCCGTAAGTGCTTGCCTGTATTAAGTACTGGATTACTGTGTTCTGAAGCAAAAAGAAATCCTACTTAGATACATCTGAAACCCATTTCTGAGGCATCAATAGGCGAGTTGATTAAGATATTTATTTCCACATTAAGAAATCTGATAGGAAAAGTATAAGGAAGAAAGGGTGTGACCATGTGACTGAATTCTTGTCAAGAAATCTAATAGTGTTATCTTGCAGTAATCTTGATGGTGTTGCGATGCCACCTTACTTGGTGGGGGTATATTCATGTCTTTTGGTCTTGAATTTAACCAACTTGAAGTCTACTGTGTTGATTTGATGCATATATAGCACTATATGAGTGCAGGAAGCTGCAAAGGAACGAGGGGGGCTGCGACGCCCCCCGTGCCGTTGGATTGAAAAATCCAACGGCGTGGGTTTATATATAAAAAAAAGGGGTTTTGTTTTTTTTTTTTTTGTTTTTATATATTTTTTGGTTTTTGATTTAAAAATAAAATGATTATATATATATATTTTTGATTTTATAATTTTTTTTTTAAAAAAACGGGAGCCGTCAGATCGAAATCTGACGGCTCCCGTGGGCGTCGCAGCGCCCCCGAATCCAGCTGCAAGCCCCTTTGAGTACTGTGACATTACTACCACTAATAAATGCCTCAGGGGCCCTAGGCTGGCATCATTTTCTATTGGCAGGGTCCTAAAACACCCAAGAAGGGCCAGTGTGAAGATGCTGTGTATGGCTTTGAAGATCCCATCGACTTTGCCTTTTCCCCTTTCACTAAAAGGCAGTCTGCACAATCACCAGATTGGAGCCTTGGCTGTTGCTTTGAAACAGACCATGTCTCCTGGGGTTATGGCTTATGCTAAGAAAGTTAGGGCCAATGCAGTTGCCCTTGGAACCTATCTTACAAGCGAAGAATACAGCATTGTCACAGGTGGGACTGGGAACCACCTCTTTCTCTGGGATCTTTGCCCTCTTGGGTTGACTGGTTTAATAGGCTGAATCAATGTTGAAGCCTTTCTAGATCCTTTCTCACCTAACTTTCTGATAAAAAGGAAGGGATTGCAACTAACACTGAGTAATCGTGAGGTTTGTGCAGGCAACAAGGTTGAGAAGCTACGTGATCCATCACTCATTACTATTAACAGGGATGCTGTTTTGGGTGATACTAGTGCCCCAGCTGCTGGAGGTGTACGAATTGGCATGAATTTACTGCTACCGTGAAATTTAGTTACTCGAGATAGGTTCCTGTTTGTGGACCCCATGAGTACATTTTTAACATAAACTGTATACTATTAGTTTTCACGGTGGAAATAATTTTCTATGGTAGTAGTATTTCTATGTTCAGATTTATGCTTGATATTTCTTTTTTGACCGTCAACCAGAGAATGACTACTTCTTCTGTTGCTTGAATAAATTGCTAACCTAGGGAAAATTGTGGTCCAACATCAGTATATATTTAAAATAATGATGAAATGGATCACCCTGGTCCATCTTGAGACACCCTAACAATTTGAGGTACTTTAACCTGGTGGCCTTGTATGCAGTTCATGGTGGGATATGTGATGTTTATGGGATAGGGAGGATTACCACAATGGTGTTGTTCATGTCCTAATGGGTCTGACCAATCCAAAAAGAATAACTAAGGAAATTATAATATCTCAGATTTTTGTTCAGATTAATGTATTATTAATTATGATTTTCGGTAATTTGGACATGGTAAAAATTAATTTAATATTGTGAAATTTGGAAGGATATTTGGATCAGTTGGATTGGCACTTGATGTGCGCTCGTGTTGTTGTCTGAGTATTAATTTGGATTTCAAAATAAACGAAAAAGAAAATAGAAAATATAAATATATATATATAAAATAATAATAATAATATAAAAAAAGAAAAAGAAAAAAAAGGAAAGGAGAAACAGAGAGGCTGTGTTAGGGAGAGAGAAAAAGAGGGGAGAAGAGAGGAGAGGGAAACTGGCGTGGGTAGTCGTTGCCGGAGGTTTTGACGTTGGGAATAGAAGCCAGCGAAGCCCTCTCTGTGATGCTAACCTCCAGTTTGTTCATCGGTGTTTGTAGAGGGAGAAATCTCGGGCCGAAGCCAAACGGCTGTTGTTCATTAGCCACCGTTGCTGGAGAAAATCGAAGGAATCGAGGCAATTAAATCCTTTCAATCTCCTTATGGATGTTGATTTTAGAGTTGCATATAGCGATTTTGGAAAAAAGCGATTGAATCGGGAGAAAATGAGTGAAATCGGCACGGTGGAGAAAGGAGGCCGCCGATGGCTGCATGCACCGCCGTCTGCTGTTGTCGTCGCCGGGTGATGCCGCTGTGTTTGCCTCCGTCGCCTGTGCCGTAGCCGCCGGCGGTGAAGAGAGAGAGGCAGATGCGCGCACGAAGCAGGAGAGAGAAGGGACGCTCGCCGGCAGTGAGAGAGAGCCCTAATTTGGGTACTTCGGGGTATTCTTTCTTCAGATCTGCGATGTATAAAGTTGAGGTAAGTATCTGTAACTCCTTTTCTTGTTCTGATTTAATATCTGATATATTTTGATATTGTTTGGAATTTTACTAACATGCATGATTTTTGTATACTCGATTTGTTTATTTTGGACATATATGTGTAGTTCATTAGATGATTTTGGGGTTTTTGGTTTTGATTTTATGATTTTGGAGGATTTAATATTTTTTTGAAAGCCTAAAAATTTATTGGACACTGTATATTTTTATATTAGTATATTTGTATGAAAATAAGTATGAAACTTTGTATAGGCCGTGCAGTTACATGTATGTGTTGGGTTGTGGTCACTACATTTGGATTTAGATATTGGATATTCTGGCTAGCTCCCGATAGGGAGATTAATTTGAAAATCCTATTCCGCTGGCAGAAAAGATTTGGAATAGTGATCCTTTTCATTTGGATGATTTGATTCGATCTTATAATATATTCAGACTTCCTAATATATTTGACAAGTTTGAGTATTATACCCAAAACCGCGGGTGGCAAAATATAGTAACCTTATTCACGGGTACAGATTACATAGGTGGCTATACATGCTGAGTTAATTTGTATTTGATTTGGCCTATAGTTTTTAGAATTTTATATAACCCTTCCTCAAATTAGTCTTTAAATAATCAAAACTCAAATTTGATGCATGATTTATATTTTTACATTAATTTGTATTGGATTTTGATTTGGATTTGGATTTGAGATTCGCCAATTTTGCCCACAGATGGGCCTTGATATGTGTTTTACAAATGATTTTGATTATATGTTTTGATCCGAACCTTTGAAGTATCTGTCGCGATACTGCTTTGGTTTTTGCGCACTCTATTGGATCATCCAACTATCGGATTTTGCCCCTGATCACGAGCTGATCGGGCTTTAGATTTGGGCTTAGATTTGGATTGGACACCAGCTTTTTGGAATCGTTCTGAATTACTTCTGTTATGTTTATATATATATATATATATATACACACATACATATTCCGATGATGACTGTTTTTTTATTTAGATATTTATTTTGGATTTTGGTATTTGATTTGAATACGAGACTGCTATTAGATTTTGAATATTGGATTTCTATTAGATTTGTTTTGTTGGCGATTTAGATTTATTCTGTCATTTGATTGGATATTTATCCATTGACCTTCTCCTTGTTTCATTAGACTCCTTTTGTTTAAATGTGATACTTGTTGAGTACTTGGCTCACGTTTTTTATTTTATTCCTTTAAAGTAGAAGGTTTGGACGTATTGTAGGGTTAGGATGTGATTTGTCAGCTATTCATCTGATTTGGTGGGTTTTGGTTTCATTATGATTTAAATTGGTATTTGATAAGATTGAATTATAGAATTGGTTGGGTATAAGCCCATGGTAATATTTTAGGAATAGTTCGGATATTACGTTATGTTTGATGACAAAATTTTGGTGGAATTGTTACCTCCTTTACGATAATTGTAGAACAGGTCATGATTATTGTATTCAGACGGTTGTCCGATGAGGTCCTGTGTGGATTTTTGATTTGTTGGATCTTTTGTATTTGGTTTGTCATATCTTGATTTTGAGACTTAATATTATTTATTGAATTTATTTGAGATTTTAAATTTTAAAAATTATAATTAATTATTTAAATTGACCTACTTGATTTGAATTTATGACAGAAATAGCAGAAGGGCACACTAACCATCGCAACATTTTGAATGTGAATTAGAAGCGCTTGTTTCTAATCATAATAATGATGCAAAGGGACAATCAGATCCATAAAGTTTAAGCTATACTCGATGTCTGAAGGAAGGATTGAAAGCCTTAAATCTTAATAAATGGGGTTAATTTGGGTGCATCACTGTTAGGCAATGGCCTAAAATAGATTCATCTACAAAAATTCTGGCTTTGTTTTACACTTGTTGTCAGCTACCTAATGCAGTCCTCTTCCAATGATGAAATCGGAAATGGATTGAATCATTATTGTGTCGATACGTGATATTATTTTATATTATATAAGAGAATATCTTAATATGTTGAACTTGTGATTACCAAATCGCATGATAGCAACTCTATCTTTTAATTAGGGCTTCAGTTTTGTAATGATAATCAACCCCACGTAAACAGGTGCCTCCATGTAATGACCTTTCCTTCAGTTGTTCTTCTGATGATGATGAGGTCCTATTTGCTTCTAATGGCTTTGGAGTCGTAGTTATTCTGAAAAACTTGTTATATAAGTCACAACCTAAGGAGGCGCAGCTTTTTTTTAATACTAACTTATTGCTTTTAGCTTCCCAATTTAATCAACCAGTCGCCTTGTATTCTGGTTGGCGGGATCAGTTCAAGCTTCTTTTTTCGTTCCCTCTGGAGTTAACAATAAGCAAGGTTATTGTTATTAGCTATTTTGTGGGCTGGCAGGTGCTCCTGCCATAACTTCAAGAGGTTTGGTGGGGGAGTTTTCGGTATTAGGTGAGTTCCTTCACAGGCCAGTGACCATCACCCTGAAGATCCAGAAAAAGCATGGGAATCTCCTGAAGGATTTCAACAAAAATTTGATATTTTGGTGCATCCTTCCTAATGATTATGGATTCAAGTTTCAAGACCTGAAAATTTGGAGTACAAGTTTATATCTCATTAGAGACTCTCAAGCTTTTATAGAATTTGCTCAGGTAGTTATAATCCATCATTTTTCTTTGCAAATTTATAGAAATTTGATGATTCAAAGCTATGGATTCATTGAAATTGGTGCTTTAAAAAAGGATAATTCTTTATATGGCTAATTCTTTATATAGAAAACAAGTAGAAATGATTTGAAGTATATCTTCTTACATTATTTCGAAAACCCAAAGACTCAATCATATGGATATGAAAAATACAGGCTCCTTATAAAATTCATCACTTGTAATTGTTTTCATCACAACCAAACACACACACACACACACACACACACCCAGCCACCCCAAAAAATTAAAAAAAAAATTCCTTGAAACTGTTTTTCTCTCTTGTGATAATCTTCATTTGGGAGATATAATCTTTTTGGCCATTTATAAGCTTCTTATAAACACTTAGGATCTTAAAGAAGATGATGAAGTAGATTGATCAAGGACGTACCTCACATTGAAGGAATTATGTAAAAATCTCGTATGTTCTTGTTATTACTTTTTTCTTTCATAATTCATTTATATTTGTGGGAATACCATTTTTCCCAACATGTTAAACAACAAAGATATTCAGGACCTCAAGGCTGATCTGGAAAAGTTTGCCTCCCCCTTTGACATGTTGTGCTTCCTGTTGTTCCAGATCAAAGTATAAAGATCAGGTCCTCAGAATTACTTTGGAAACGTTGCTTGAAAATCTTCTGCTGCATAGTTGTTTCCATTTTTTTTCCTCCATTGAAGCTTGCTTTATATGTCGGTTTCATTATCTAAGGATCAAAGGAATGAGGAATGACAATCTTATTTCAATTCACCAATTAAAAAGGTGAGCTGTCTAAGTAAACAAGAAATTTGCGGTGAAAGGGAAAGAAAAGCAAAAGGATCCCGTGGCATGTGAATTCATTCCCACCAAATAAACCTGTATCACTAAGTTGGGAATCACAATTAACATTGGAGTTTTAGTTGAACATGCCTAACACAAAGTAACGGACCTTGGCAAGAAAGATCATACGTATGCATCTAGGTTCTTTTTATGTGTTTTCTCCCTTGAACTAGAGAGATTTGGAATGGGGACAATTCATCTAATGACCTCTTCTGATAAAAGATACCAGCTCATCCATAAACACAACTATGCTAAATCCACAATTTTTCTATTGATACATTAACCAGTAGACACGCTCAGAATTTGCCCAGTGTACTCAATAAGAGAAGCTGAATCCCAGTTCCAAGCCCGGACAATGCTTCGGCTTGCAGAAGAAATTTTGATAACCAAGTCCTGAAGCCTTAACCTCAGCAACTTGAGTGTGTCTACTGCGACATATGGATACTTGGCCACCCAAGAGCCTATCTGGCACTGATTACTATTCTTCGTTGTTAAAGTACATACACTACTTTATCTGCATCAAAATTATGTTCAACAAAAATTGTTTTTCCTCTATCACCAGTTTCCCATTTAGCTGGCTATGAGCATCACAAATTCATAGTTTGCCGGAATATATATGCCTTCATTCAAAAACTCTTTTGTTCACTCATTCAAAAACATTTCTCAGATGTGAAGTTCACTGGGGAAGTTTACGGTTCATTTTCCGCATTGAATCCCCTTGCTATCAGCCAAATGAACACTGATGACCACCTTTTCATTTCCGAGTGGTCAAGCTAAATACAAACCCAGTGCCTTGTCTATTATCAGTGGTCCTCTATTCATACTGTAACTTATAATTGTTGGAAATCACTAATAGAAAGGATTCATAGACATCTAACAGGCCTGCATATGTATAACTTGCAATTGTTGCAACTGCAATTGTGACAACCACAAATATCTTGCTCCGTGACTAAGACCTTTTAGATGTCTATTATAGTGTGAGTGTGCTCATCATTTTTTATTTCTTTGTGGTAAGTTTACCCCTTTTTTTTTCCTAATTTGGGGCGTATGATTCACACTGTCTTGTCTATTATCAGTGGTCCTCAATTCATACTGTAACTTATAATTGTTGGAAATCACTAATAGAAAGGATTCATAGACATCTAACAGGCATACATATGTATAAATTGCAATTGTTGCAACTGCAATGACCACAAATATTTTGCTCTATGTCTGAGACCTTTTAGATGTTTATTATAGTGTGAGTGTGCCCATCGTTTTTTATTTCCTTGTGGTAAGTTTACTCTCTTTCTTTCCTTTTTTTTTTTTTTTTGATGTGGGGCACATGTTTCATGGTGTTGCGGGTATTGATAGCATACTTCTTAGAATTGTACTTCATGTTGGGGTATACTGCTGCCGGTGTGGATGAATTGAGAAGAGAAGATGAAATTGGAAATGACAACAATACATAGGGGACAAACGACAATCACAAAATAACGAGATAAGATACAAATAATTTTACGCCGAAAATTCTCTTCTGAACAAGAGAAAAAAACCACGGGGCTTGGCGTCTACAAATCTTCATTATATAAAATCGGTTACACAAACTGCAAATATAAGAATTCAATTCTTTGTACCAAATTGACCCGAGCAACAGTAAGTGCAGAAGAAATTTTCAAAGCAAGAAAACTCTCATTCTCCCTTTTATCTCTTTTCTTTACTTTCTCTCACTAACGGCGCTTATTGGTCTCTAATTTTACAAGCGATACCTCTCTTTCAATCGCACTCCATTTTATAAACTCTAAAGGTAGTTTTGCGCGCTTTTTCATTGTGGACCACTAGGACCAGCAGTCGATCATCCTTCAGCATAAGTACTAGGTTGGTCACCCTTCGGTTAGGCAGTCCGGATGGATGCTTTGATCTTCGCTAGTCTGGATGGCCTCTTTGGTCTTCACTAGTCTGGTCAGTCGCCCCTTCAGTCTCGGCACCTCTTGGTCGTCATCGGCTCCAATTTGGTTGCCCTTCAGCCGATTTGCTGCGCCAATGAACACAACAGTATTCCGCTTCAATATAACCCGTGTGTGTCATCGTCCAAATCTGTCGGACGACTTATCAATTGGGTATGAACCTACGCAGAAGTGACTCATAATCCAACACTTGAGAACTTTTATGAGACAATGCCAGCTTCTCCGTGAAAGTTCAGAACTCAGATCCCACTTTGGCATTTATCCTTTTACTGGACTCCCTGCACTTCTTAGAAAGTTTGTTGTTTCAAATGCATAGGCTCCCTTCAAGAGTACTTAATGAGGACTTTCAATTTCGTTAAGCAACATTGTTGCCTTTATCTATTACAATCTAGAGGTCAGGGTTTTATTCTCTTCAAGATTCTACAAGTATTGGTTGAATTTGCCTCTTGAATATTTGTAGACCATAATTAAGCTAGTCGTGCTGTTGCTCCAGATGTGAAACCCCATTCTGATGCAGTTTGTCTATTTGAATGCCTGAACTAAAGGAACAGACTTTTTCAAAGTTGCTATTAAAGAATGCTTGTTCTCTTTCCTTGAATCGTGGACACAAGCATTTAATATACTTAAAAAATGGAGCTCTTCTCGTAAACCCATTTTATTCTAAGCAAAGACGAACTTGAGTTTGTATGTGTTATGTGTTGGGTTTTGGTCATTTTATTGTGGGTGTTACAATAAACGGAAAATTATCAAGAAGTTGTCTGAGGTTCGTGCAAGGGTTGTAGTGCGCATGTGGTGAGCGGCCTAGAGGCGGTCTGGGCTCGAGGCTCGCTCGAGTGGCTCTTGAGCGCCAATTGCCTAGTCGTTTGCACTTGAGGTGTGCCTGTTGGGTGCTTGAGCTCGGCTTAGGTTATAAAATCGCATGAATGTGATTTTAGGGTTAATTTCGAAATCATTCTCACACAGGAGCATTGCATAGAGAGAGGAGAGAGAAGAAGAAGAAAGTTCGGCATCTGGTTGAGATCCGATTTGAATTTTCTTCTTCGCTAAGATCGGGTACGCTGTTTTGGAGGCAATTTTTAGAGTATATTTTTGTTTGGTTGCTTTTATTTCTCATTGTATTTTTCCTGTGGGTTATTGGGTGTGTTGAGGGGGGTTGTAGTCACCCATTTTTTACTTGGGATTGTAGTAAAGAGATTTCGAAGGGGTTCCTTGTAACCGGTACTTTTATAATGGATTGTTTCGGAGTTTGTTCTGTGATTTTTTTCTTAATTAAAAAGAGTTTTCTACGTTAAAAACGTTGTATATTATTGTGTTTCTTATGCTCACTAGTTTGGTGACTGACAGTTGAAGGAGGTTCGGGTTTTATTCCATTGTGTCAGATTGTGTGTATCTGGATAGGACCCCAACAGTGTGTTTCAAACGTATATCTTTGTGTAGTATCGTTGCTGCAGTCGATGACATATAGTAGCTATTTACTTAGTGAAAAAAAAAAGATGGAAACATAAATGTTGTAGCCATATTCCACCGTATGCTAAATGTTGGTATCATTTTGAGTTTGGGTAATGCACAAAGTGGTCTACAAAGACGCATTTGCCCATTTGCTAAAAGCATAGCGATGGTTCGTGTTGCGGTGGTAAAATGGTTTTTTTGTTTGTTCACTTGAATGCCTTTTGTTTCTCATTTCTTGTGATACAAACAAAATATATGTTCGATTTGGTCACTCCCTTGTGGGCAATTCAACAAACGATCGGTTTGTTTGTTAATCGGCTGCTGAATGTTCGTTGACCGGCTGCCGAAGGTGTGCCATTTTTCCAGGTATGGCAAAATGGTTGGTTTGCACGGAATTTACCGGTTTGCACAAAATGACTGGTATGGCCCAGATGACCGGTATGGATGAATTTCGGTATGAAACAGTGACAGATTTGGGGCAAAATAGTCAGTTGTGCCATTTTGCCAGGTTTGGGCAAAATGGCCGGTTTGCCCAAAGACAACCAAGATGCAGATAACGCCCAAGGACATGGGTTGATGCCTGGAGACTTAGACACGTGGATGTCAACTTAGAAGATTGACTGAGTATGTGCGATCTCTGGAGAATATGTACAATCTCTGCAGAGTAGGCGCCATCTCTGCCAAAGCACAATGATTTATAGTGCATGTGCCGTATGTGCAAGTGGCAGGTTGCAAAGTTGGTGGCAGGTTGTAGAACTGCTGGTGGTAGGTGATTGTCCACACGCAGCTTACCTATTGGGCAGATGGTCTTCAGGGAAATCAATATATACATGCATGCTGGGCATGTGGTGAAGTGAACACAAAAAGAGAGAACACAAGTGTGAGAGCTCAATGACAGTAAAAGTCCAGTGAGACGATACAGTTGAGGCGGTAAAGTCACAGCAGTGAAGTCCAACAGTGTGTGTGAAAAGAAAAAGAGTGTAGTGCACTACTGGTGAGAAGGAGAGAAAAAAAAACAGATAGTAAAGAGCAAAGTGAGAGTTTCCTTGCTCTGGTGTTATTTTTCTTATTCTATCTCGGGTGTATAGTGGATACTCTTTTGAGGTTGTGTAACCATTTTTCACACAGTGGACTTGTTGTTGACTAAATGTCTCATGGTTTTTCCCTTCGATTTGTGAAGGGTTTCCACGTAAAACTTGTGCGTTTCTCTTCTCTCCCTTTGTGTATTTGTGTGCATTCTTATCCGACCGGCCTTTTGCCACAACAATATGTACCATATAGCCAACGTGTATCAGGGTAAAGCATATTTGGAAATTACAGGACATGGCAGCGAATTCTCATAATCAATTCTAATAATTATATGGTATGCCAAATAGAAGCAGCATTTGTTTGGAAACTCTATAAAAATCTTTGAATCATGCAGCTTAGGCCCAGCAAGATAAGACTAGCAAAATGGGAAGATGATATTCTGTCAAAGGCACAGTTGCAATATGTTGCAACAGATGCATTTGCTTCATCAAGTAAACTGGATTGGCATTGCTATTTACTTTCTGGAGGAAAAGCGCACGAAGTTCTGTTTTTGTTACACAATAGGTGCTGACGCCTTCAAGGAAAACTTGATAGACAGAGCTAGACTTGTAAATGGTTCTCAAAGCAAATGCTGGGAATGCTTGACTACTTATGTTGCTAATGCTGCTTCCTGCATAGAGGTAGGAATCGAAAGCAAGAGGAACCATCAGAGTTTTGCACCTTCATTATGGGAGTTGAATGGTGATATAATAACTGATGGGTATGGCAGAAATCGGATCAGCCCAAACCCAGTTTACAGATGCATAAGAGGCTTAGATGGAAATCGCCCAATAGAAGACGTCTCTAAGCCCATGAGGCAAATGGCACAACAGTTGATCCAAAAAAAGCGACCCAAACCACCAAGCATTGAAGAATCATAATGGAGTACTAAATAAACTGTTTCAGGTGACGGCTGCGCTAATTCAATGATCGGAAGTTAGGCAACCCTACCACTGAATAAAGGCAGCCGTTACATGCACAAGTAATGCCCATTATCACTGATGTGGCGCCATGCTCATGCATTGAATCAAGGTCCGTCAACCAAACGGCCCCCCTCATTCTAAATATAACTTTTCCTCACAGAAAAAGGGAACGAGGGGATGAAGGATAAAAAGGATAAGAGAAAAGAAGTTAGATATTCCACTATCCGAGTGTATAATTCACAGAGTTAACACTCCTCCAGCCAAGAGTATCATCCAAAGCCGCTCTACCAGCTAACCACATACAAAGGAGCACTGCCTTCCAAACAAACGCTCATTCCTATCCTCTCTAAATTCACACATATGCATCCTTCCCTCTTTCTAATATGTGTAGAATGATTTTTGATTTGAGTATCGGAAGATTTGTCGGGAAGCGAGTTTCGTATACCTTTAATCTATTGTTTATTCTTATTGTGGTGTGTAAGATCTAGATTTAGAGTGATGAAAACCAGACCCGTTGAACTAGGACACCTAGATGTGACCAAGCTACTCTCTGTATGATAATTTAAATCCTTGGGATGCAGTAATAACAAAATACCATGCCCCTTTTCTCCATACCTGATTGCTACATGTATTTTTCCCCATATCAATATCCCTGTATTATTGAAAGAAAGAAGGTTGCTTAAAGTAATTAATGGTGCGTTTTTCTCTGCTGCTGCAATGGTCAGAGAAATAGGCTTTGGTAGCTGGAAATTTGAATTGGATGCTGAGAGTTATTTATGCTGATACAAACCCTTTTGGTCCATTTTTGCTTTTGGCCTACCCCCATTTGTATCATTCATCAAACCCGAACACCCCTGTCCCCTCCCCCACCCCCAACTCCCTGTTTCCCTCCCCATAAATGAACAGAACTTCCCTATCGTGTACACGAGGCTGCAGCATGCTTTCTTAGATGGTGATTGTGGGGACCCGGACCTAGATCAACTGTCCCGATCTGAACCGACTACACAAAACATCAATCATAAATTTCCATCCTAAATAAAACATAACTTCAGTAATACTATCATAATATCAGTTGCTTCAACCACAAGATAAACGAAATAATAATGTTTAGATATTTCAAAACTCTAAAGAGTAGAGTCCAAAAATAAATATCCCAATACTGTCTCGAAAATAAAACCTCGCCATGCTCAACATTAAATAACGACTAGACTTTGGGATCCTCGACCTATATACTCTTTAGCAAATGCCCGATCTCTGGCTAGCTTTATTGTCCAGTTCTAATTTGGAATCAAGAAAATGCAAGGTGAGCTAAAAGTTTAATAAGCGATGTAATCAAGAATGTATTAACAATAACTACATCAAATAACAATATCAATAGAAAGTAATACCAATACCATGACAACCCACTACGACTATTCATGATGTCATGCTACCTTGTAATCACGACTCAATGATAATATATGTATCGACTATCAAGGATTATCACTGAAACCATAAGAACAATAGTAAAATTAAGATTCTACAGAATTGAAATATCAATAAGAAGTTAGGTTCCGTCAAACCTATTACAATTGAGGTCAATATTATAACGGACATGTCAAGGTTCTCTTCAATTCTTATTATGTCACTTTGAACTAATGACTACACACCTGTCAACAACGGCTGGGTAACAAACATGAGGTAACCAATATTCACAAATTTAACATGTAACCAACTCAATGGTTTTCGAACACTTGCCACCTATAGGTACGTATTATAACAATCCACATGATCATATCTTCGATGTGATCACATTCATATTTCCAAGGTCTCATCAGATTCTCGTTCTACACTACGAGGATAACTATACTCAACCCACGTGATCATATCCTCAATACAATCACGTTTATATTCTAAAGGTCCCATCGGATCCTTATTTTATACAAGTAGGATAACTATACTTAGTATGTTAATCCGAACACCTCACTATGGTGTCACTTGACATCTTAAACTGCGTTATTCATAGGACTATAAACATTTCTCTAAGACCATCGACCTCAATCTACTACGATATGAACTAAATGTCAAATGATTGTAAATTATACTATAATTTTGAAAGTTTCAGTCTCCTTAATATCATCATATTTTTATATAATCTCCTATACCTAACCATAGAGTAAATAATGAAGTAGAATAGTAAGGGATATAAACAACGAAGGGGAAGCTAATTACTAGTGTCTATATAGAAGTACCTCCTCACTTTCCTACATGACCACTTTCTACTTGATCAAAAGTGACACAAAATTATCTAACACCAATTAAACACCTCCAGGATACGATTATATTAAGTAAAACATTTAACTCTCCTATATTTGGCTTACCACTAGGCCACTAAGGAAAAAAGATGTCTACACGTGCAATCTCTTATAATATAAATCTAGATCATATAAATCCTTAGGATTTCTCACTCGATCATTCTAAAATATAATAATACGAGTTAAACTTTTTAATTATGGCCCATAAGACCCAGAACCACCCTCTAGAATTTCACTACAAGGAGGATATCATTCCTCTATTTGAGAATATGCACTCCTAATTTTTAACCATATAATCTCTTATACCCAAAAAAATATAATTCAAAATAATAAAGTCAAATGACTAAATAAAGAGAGTAAGAAATTATACGTAAATTGAATAGCTACTTATATTGATTTTGAAATAAATACAAAATATTGATAATTGTAGGGAATGGATACATGGTGTTGGAAGACAGAATCGGGAATACAAGAAAATTTTGAGAGTACAGAAAGCTTAGAGAAGGTTTTTGTTTTTGTTTTTGTTTTTTTGTTTTTTTTCACTTATGGCTTCCTCTTCAACTTGCTTGTATTTTAAATAGACTTGAGTATTGAATCCTAACGTTTAATTGCTTTTCATCTGTGCCGTTGATAATGAGGTTATTGATGGTGGAGGACAATAGCTGGTATATGTAGTGTTTGTCCAGTTTTTCTGCTGAAAGTCGAAGTTACTTTTGACCATGTCCAATTGATTATGAATTTCCTGTAAGTAGTAGAATCCCTGTGGCCTTGATTAGCGGACCTCCTGCAGCAAGTAGTGGAAATCTTATATTTGTTTTATTGCTGAATACGTGTGCAATTAAAAGATGCATCCTTTGTGCATAATCGATCTACTCTTCTAACCATTTGTTTGAGGCTTTTCGGCTAGTTGATGAAAACCTATGAAACAATATTGACATTTTTATATTAGTTTTTTTGTCTCTCAAAAATCAAAGGGATCCTGAGCCAATGTACCTTTTAATGAATCGTCCAGAGATGGAGTATTTGTTTTTGAGGAGGACTTAGAATTTAAATCCGCTTCATTTTGAAACTGTTGAATAGTCAGCTGAACTTGAGTTATAAAATCTTATAGTATGATTTTTCAGGACAATCTTTTAGAAGATGATATTGTTGGTAATTCATGATTAGCGGATGGTTGCCTTGATTGTACTGGTGGTTGCATTGGTGGAGTGGCAACTGGTACCAATTGTTGAGTAGTTGGTGAGGATTGTTGAGTTGCTGGGATTGTCTGTAAAGTTATTAAAACTTGCTTAATAACCTTTTGAATATGTTGTAGATCTTTAAACTATGTTTGAATATGTGATAGTGTACAAGCAAAACTATTATACTTGTCCTATCATTTGACCTTGAATTTATAGATGATGGATAATGGGGCCTTTGGATAATATAGCTAACAGTTGAAATACCATATTTTAATTTTTGGTATTTCAAAATTAATATGAAATGAGATCTTCTTAGAGAATGAGAAACATCCTTCCGTAATTTATTATAGTAGAGGCGAGATTGTTAAAATATGTTTGAATAAATGGATGAAATTGTCCCAAAATAAATCCATCATTTTAAAACCTATTAAAAAAATCTTTAGAATATTGAGTATTAAATTTGATAAACCATAAATGACTAAAAAAGTATAGATAACAGGTATTATATTACACATACTCATAGTCTTAGTAATTATCGCTTGTTGCAATGTAATTGCCCGAAAATGATCAGATTGTCCATAGAGTTAAGACAATCTCAGATGGTTGCCTAACTCAAAGGATTTTACAGATTGAATACGTGATTGAATTATGCTTAAAATGTTTATGATGTTTTATATCAATAAATCCTGAATCAACTAAAATAATTCTTAAATTCATTGAGTCTTTATAGAGTCTAAAGTTTATAATACACTGGAATTATTAAATATGAGTTTGACAACGATGGTCAATCTTTTAGTAATGGTTGTTGAGTATAAGTTGTAATTGTCATACGTTGGATATTGGGTTTGGTTATACAGTTTGATTTTTTTTAGTAGAAGACAAAGTTGAGGTAGATTTTGAGGTTTTTGACATACTGGGTGAAGTTTGAATTTGAATAGCATCCTTGAATGTCAACCATGAAAAGTCTCATAAGGTTTAATACCGATTTGGTAATGGGATTTTTTGAATAGTCAGAATTACATGATCTTTGATAATTTTTTAGAGTAGGAGGCGCCATGTAATACTCAATTTTTGTTTGATATATTTTAATACTATGTTATTTTGAGATATTTTGAATGTATTGAGTTAGTAATATATTGTAGAATTTTTGAAGGAATTTGGGCCAATGGGCCAATACCTTAAGTGTGCTCAAGTGGTGTTTGAGGCGCAGTTTGCCATGGGCGAGCGCCCAATGGCTGTGCTCGGGCGCCGATTTTTGAGAGGTGGTGCTCGAGCACCATTTGAGTATAGAAGGGGGAGCAGCACCACTATTCAGCCTTCAGACAAGATGAAGGAAGAGAGGAGAGAGGGAGAGCGGAGGAGAAAGAGGTGAGAGGAAGAAGAGAAGTGGTGGTTAAGAGTATTGTTTTATCAGATCTATTTGGGTGAGATTGTAATAAGTATCCTTACGCCGTATCCTTAACTTGTTTTAATATTTGATAAGTTTTGTATATATTTTGCAGGTTTAATATTTATGCATATTATTTTTATTTAATCAATTTATTGTCTTTGTGTATGCATAATATTTTTACCGATTGTTTGGAGATTTTATTCGGAATTTATAAATATTTGAGAGTTTTGTCATTTTATAAAAAAATAGATAAATATTTGATATTATATATTTTTATATGAGTATATTTATAGGAAAAAAGTCATGAAAATCTGCATAGGCTGTGTATTGGTATACATGTATCGTTGTCTTGGTGTCAGGTTTCTACCTTTGTGATATTTGATATGATTCGATTCAATATGTGATATGTGGCCCCCTCTACCGACGGTTAGAACTTTGTTTCCCCATGGGAAAAACCTTGTGACTCTCTTTTTTACCAGCAAAAAAGACTTTATTTGTAGATTGATCCTTTTCATTTATGATTTAATTAGAATTATCGTAAAGTAATTAACAGAATTAATATATTCGAATATCTTAATATATATCAGATGAACTTGATGAGTGTATCCAAAACTGGAGGTGGCAAAACATAGTGAGTACATTCCTTATTTATGAGAGACATAGTACTTAGATAACCTGACCTATAATTTTAAATAGTAGATGACTCTAACTCAATGTTACCAATAGTATATATAACAATTTCTCAAGTTAGTCTTTTAAAATCTCTGGTTCTCCTATTGGTGCATGTTTTAGATCTTGATGTGTTTTTGGTATTATTTGGTATTCAGTTTTGTTCGAGATTGGTGTTTTGCCTGTAGTTGGAATTTGATCAGTCTCGTACGTTCGGATATGTAATTTATTCTGAAATATATTTTAATTTATATAATTTCGTTTCTGCCTTTTTTTATTCGTATGTGACTTGGGTTCGAACTTTATTTTGTTCAATTTACACTTTGTATGGATATGATATGATTTGGATTATATGAGTTGATTTCAAATTATAATTTGTTATGAGTACGTTTCGATGGGATTATATTTTAATTCGAATTATAATTTAAGTACGAGACGACACATGATTTCCAGTATTGAATTTTCAAGTTTATATCTTTTATCCGTTTTAAATGTGTGTATGGATCCTCTATTTAATTTCGAACACTATTACTTATTATACATGATATTAATGCTTATTGAGCTCTAAATTCACGTATTTATTTCTTATCTTTTAAGATTAATAGGTTTGGATACCTTACAAGACTTTGGACAAGATCTGATTGCCACTCGTCTACTTTGGTGAGTTTGGTTTTGTTTTTGGATCGGATATGTATCAAATGTATTTTGAGTATTTGAGTTTGGCCGGATGTGGAACTATAGATATGAATGAGATAGTTGGGTCAGTGTGTATAATTAATATATATGTATTTAGTTTGTCCATTTTCTTATGATCGTTTAGAGCAAGTCATATATATGATATTATCCGGATAATTGTCTAATAAGATCCTGTGTTGGCTAATGTTATTTATGATTATTTATTTTTGGTATTGTGGATATTTATTTTGTCATGTCGGGGTTTATAATTTGTTAATCTTTATGGTATGAATTTTAGGATTTTAATTTTTATGAATTATAATTATTAGGTCTATTATAATCAAAGTTTGTGACACATCATTATGTCATTCTATTTATCCTTCTTTGGAGTCATGTCCTTAGATAAATTCTGTAGTTAGGAAGCTTGGAAACGAATTTGAGTCTCCTTTGATAAATTTGATTTCACAATCGAAAGCAGATAGGATAGCTGGTCATCGGGGCAAGATTTTGTTTAAGAAGAAGATTTTGAAATTTTGTTGCGAAATATCGTTAATTGCTTTGCAATTGTTCTGTGATAAAAATTGTTTATTGTATAAATTATTTTAAAATTTTAAAATATATGAAATAATTGATAATTTTTTTTTAATAGTTGAATAATTTTTTTGTAGATCAAACTATAATTTCAAATTAAAATGTATGAATTGTGTACATGCCTTAGACCTAATTATTGTTTGAAGGTGCCACTATATCCTGTGTCTGATGTAACGGTTTCTACTAACATAAAAGCTTGAGGTTAAGAAATACCATGGTAGGGCTTAAACCAGCAATTTTAATCATTTAATTACTTAGGTGTGCTTATTTGTCCGAGGAGCCAGTTTGGTTTGTAATCCATAATGTAAATGCCCACAAAATCACCTTAATTTTAGAATAAAATTTATAATATAGTGAGGCAATTTAAAAATCTTTGTAGTCGTTTTTTATCGTTGATTTTATCTGAAGTTTTGTTAGCAAATTCTATTACTTTTTAAATAGGAGTTATTCTTTGAAATAATATTTTGAAAAAAGCTAAGAGATTATCGATGTATACTATAATAAAATTTCTGTAAGGATTGAATATTTAATTCATTATACTTTAAAACCCAAAAGGGATATCTTTTAGTTCAAACCGTATTAGATTTTGTTCATGGTGGCTAAATAGTATAATAAATACTGTTTTATAGCAATCACTTTCTTAAATTTGGATATGTCAAGATTTACTCTTCATATCAAACTTGTAGTGTATGTTAGCATTATTGAGCCCATGGATTGAAACTCTTTTATTTGATATTGAACATATAATCTATTGTAAAGCCTTATTTGAGAATTTATAATTGGTAAATAAGCTTGAACTCGATGACATAGAAAATTGAACAAAGTTTTAAAAAATTTTGATAGTCATATTAATTATTTTGTAACAATTTTTGAATTTTTTTCTAATAATTTTTTATTTATTTAAATAGGTCGGTTTTTTGTTGGAATTTGACACTCATTTAGAGTAAATCATGTTGATGTTGTTTATAATCCCAAAAGGAATTAGGAGGATTTCTGCATACTTCTTTCTCAAATTGTTATTAAATATTTTAAATATTATTTTGAATTAATAGGCTTGCTAATTGTTGTTCAATTTTGTGAAATTCTATTTCTTCTTATAAATAGGTTATTTGAGTTTTTTTTTTTTTTTTAATGGATCATATTTATTTGCTTATGTATTAAAGCAATGTGGAAAAATGAATATTTTGAGATTTGATGGAATGGGAACAAAATTATTTGCCGTAATGATTTTGTAAATATTCCTTTATATGCGGCTGTAAATGGATAAATTTTGATAAATAATGGAGTTTTGAGTATGAGTTCTTGATGAAAATCTTTAATTATTTTTTTATAATTCATAAATTTGATCATCTTCTTCTTGACTAGTTTTATACGTTGGTTTATCCGAATCACTTAATAATATGTTGATCGAATTGTCTCTCATTTATTTAGCATTTTTAAAAAATTTATAAATCTTCTTATTTATTTTGTATTAGATGGTTTATAATCCAATTGTTTGTATTTTTAGCATATAATTTTTTATGGTTAGTTATTATGAGATTGTTGATCATCCTGATATCAATGTTTTTTTTATAGGTTTGATAATCTCCTATGATATTTATGGGATGAATATGGTTAATTATAGTAGGATGTCTACCGTGTTGATGGTGTTGTAGTTTTAATCTTAATAGTGCTCTTATTTTATCAATTTCTCATTGATGATAAAAAGCCTCCATTTAGAATTTAAATTGTCTATTATCCTTAAAAATTTTTGATTATTTACTGCATTCTCGACATTATATAGTAAACCTTTCATTTTGATAAAAATAAACAATTGTCCAAAGATCATCTCTTCCCATAGGATAATATGATTTCCTAAAATATCTGATAATTTAAATAAGATTCTTTAAAAAAATATGATCGGAAGACTTTCAATAAGTATTTTTTTTTTTTAGAAAGACCCATTGAAATGCTTTCTTCAAAACATATAACTAACAAATAAATTATTATATTATCTAAAATCTTAAAGTGTCAGACATTTTCTATTTGAGTATACTAATTTTAGACTTGATAATTTATCTTTATAGTTACCTATAAGGGCTTAAAAAATTATTAAAAATAATATTTTAATAGCATTTTCCCGTTGTTAAAATATTATTGTATCATCCTCCCTGGCTATTTAAACAGTTTCAATATGATTTAATACAAAATCTTTATTAGTTGGGGTGACAAAGTTTTTCGTCTGAAATTTGAGTGTAACTGAGAAGCATCAACGATGAATTTGTAAGCTTGATGATCAAATATATTTTGAACTGAACAGGTTGTTACAGCTATACCTATTTCATGGAATACATATAAAATCTCATATTCAAATTTGTCATCAACATTTTAGTTATAAATTGATTTTCCATTAAATGCTTTTCAACCAAATTAAAGTTGTTCTTCAAATTGAATATCAGAGTCTACGAGAATGATTTCTAATATTGAATGATTTTATTGGTCTTACAGTGTATCTTTTTTGATATTTAATTTTGTCAAATTTTAAATTATCTTGTATATTCTCTCGGTTGTGCGTCTTCACTATTTGTATCTATAATATAAAAATTTTTATATTGATATAAGTGTTGGGGTTCGAAACAAACCGGATTCACCCGATCTGACACAATAAAAACCCAAACCCCCCCTTATTGCCAACTACCAATTTAGTGGACACAAGAAATAAAAAATACATAATATTTTTAATATGAAAATCCCTTCTAAACTAAGGAAAAAAACCACTAGACAAGCTCCCAAAACTTTTACTATGTAAAATAAGTTATAAAAATCTCAAAACAAAATACAAGCAATATACCCTGACCATACAAGACTCCTGAGAACTGAGAACAAGAAAAATAAACATTCAGAGTAAGGAAATTCACATTCCCTCTTATCCCACTGTTTTTCTTCTCTCATTTCTCTTACCGTGGTGTTATATACTCACATATTTTACAAGTGTGATGAAATGGTAACTTTCATTTTACACCCGCACACATGCGGCCTGGCGCACAGCGCCCCTGATGATTTCTCATCTACTGGCTTAACGCCCTTTGGTGATTTTCACACATCTTCTTTGAAGTTTTTACGGTACGTTTGGTTATTAGAATAGAATAATATGTGAATAGAATAGTTATTTCAGGGAATATAATAGGATGAGAATAGAGTTAAAATTGTTATTTCTATATTTGGTTGTTAGAATAGAATAATGTGAGAATTAATATTTTATTATTTAGTTTGTATAATAGTATGAGAAAATAATGTGGAAATAGTGATAATAATAATAGTAATAATAAAAAAAAAATAATAATAATAATAATAACAAATAGTGAGAATAACTATTTTTATATAAGTGAGAATAAGTATAACCTAAAAATATTTATTTTTGATTAAATTTGTAATCAAATTGAGGAATATTTATTCTGAGGGAATAAAAATTCTATTTTCACCTAATTCTCTCTAACTAAACATAAGGCTAGTGCGCATTTATGGTGACCCGGCCCAAATCTTCATCTGCTCACCTAGTTTATTTTAACAAATGATCTGTCACGATGTCCCTATCATTTCTGCGCCTTCATAAATTTTTGAGCTTCCTGCAGACGGTGCATACTCTGCACTATTTAGAAGGTGTGCCCCACAAGTTAACTGCCAGCTCTGAAAAAGGTGCCACCAGCTCTATTACACAGACTTAACCAATCAACCTCCTCTCGACAGGTTGGTCATCCTTGCCTTGTTAACTTTGTCCCACCAAAATGGCCATCTTAACAATTTGTTCCAAACCGACCATTTGTCCAAACCCGCCATTTTGTCCAAACCTGAAAAAATGGCACAATTGGCCATTTTGCTCCAAACCTGGCACTATTACATACCGGTCAATTTCAGCCATACCGATAAATTCATTAATACCGGTAAATTCTGGCATACCAGTTATTTTTCAATACTAATAAATTTATCCATACCGATCATTCTGCCATACCGATAAATTTGTCTATACCGGTCAATTTGCCCATACCGATAAATCCCACGCAATTGACAAATTCCGCGCTCCTTCAGCCGATTAACTTCATTGACCTGTTACTTACCAAAAAAACTTCATTAATCGGTCTTTTTGTCTTTAGTTGGTTAACCCGTTGACGCAGTTATTTTGTCAATCAGCCAATTTGCTCTCTCTCCAACAAATTGGTCACACTGAAATTCTACTCTTGAACTTCTCCTCAAGTTCTTGGGCTTTTACTGTTTAAAGTCATCAAGCCTTATCTCCGCAAGGTCCCCAGTTCTTCTGCTGTAGCCAATTATAGCACTCCACACAAAATCTTATGCAATCTTTGATAACATTTTCGTTTGTTGAACACTTACAAAGGAGTAACTAAACTTAACAATTAGGTTAAGAAGTTGACGGTTTATTGATAATAGTTTGTTACGGTTTTTGGGTTATAATTTCTAATAAATGGTTTGTTCTCTTTTCAGGTAATTGAATAAATTTGTACAAGGTAAACTAAGTGGATGAGATATTGTTGGGTCCAAGTCGAACGCGGGTCAAGAGCAGCGAGGTCCAATCAAAGAAACGTTAGCCCAATCAAGCAGCAAAGCTCAAATCCCTCTGAAGCCCAATGGATCTCGGAGAGCGGTCCACGTGGCGCCTTAGAGTAGCGGTCAATCAGCGAACTACTGCAACCCGTTCAAACAACTACATATGGTAGGAGTCAACCCAGAGAATGCTAGCCAATGAAAAGAAAGTCAGTATTGCGAACTATGGCACATGTCGTCCTTCCAAGCCATTCTGCAAATCCTCGAGCGAGTAGTAAACCAAGTATAGTTAACACCCGACGATGGTCTCCGAACCACTACATGGCGACAACTGACAGCGTTGGCTGTTGCCAGTGGTCAACAGCCGACGAATCTCGACTTGCCACATGTTGGAGACTCTCACGCCAAAGGTCCTCCGCCATGGGGCCTATAATTATTCCTTCCTTTAGCATGGAAAGGGATCTCAAATCGATCAAAAGGTCATCGGTTCTAAAAGCCTCTATAGAGCAATCTTAGTGAGCCACTCATTGCAGTGCAAATCAAGGAGCTCAGTCTCCTACAACCGCTCATGACTGCTGCATCTTTGCATCTTCTCATCCTCCACCGCATCTTTAACTCCGCTCTTGCATCTTTTCGTTATTGGGAAAAGATTTGTGACTTCAGCGTCGGAATATTTTCAGTGGGAGAACATCTCGTCAACCTCTGACATTTTATTTGTAATTTGTGTTGTGTAGGGTTCAGATTGAGGAGTACGGAGACTAGATCCATTCAAGGTTTGATCGAGACGCAAAATCCGAAGTCTCCCTAATCCACCAAAGAATCTGGACCCAAGGATGCAACATATATATTATATGAAAATCTGGCAGTGTTGACTTGGTTATTTTATATAAAAGATTTCACTTTGTCTAATTATTTTGATATCATATATAGATTTTGAGCTTGATAATTATTTTATTAATAAATTTTTTTAGTATCTTTTAAGTTTATATTATCTTTAGAGTCATGATAAGCTCACTTTTTTAAAAGGAGTAGCCATATTTAATTTAAGTGATGCTAAGAGTGAATGTGATGAAATAATATGTTGTCCCTTTGAGACTAGCAATTGATTAGTTACCCTAATAATGACATTCAATTGAGAGTTAAATGGAGATCATGACATTAGTTTGTTTCTATTTATATAGGAAAGATATCATTTAAAGAATAGAATATCAACTTCTAATTGATCCACAATTTTTCATAGTTCTTTATATTTAGTATTTTATTCCTTAATAAAAAAATTTAAAATAATATTTTTTAATTGAGTATTTTCTTCCAATATAATTTTTTTTGTAAATAATTCACGTTTGGAGTAAAATCTCTTTCATTTAAAATAATATTATTAGAGCATATCATAATAAGCAGGTGAATTTGGAGTGATATTGTTGACAAATTTCATAATAGGATTTTTATTTTCCTTTTTTCTAGTTTGCGCATAAACAAATTAAAACTGGATACTAATTGAAGGTTTTGATGCATCATATTTAAGTGCTACTGTATACGATCTTTGAGAACAATTAAAACTTACGAATCTCGGAATGGTATGCGGCTTAAGTTTATAAAAAAAAATAACTTATTTATCAGAAATTTATGTAATATCTGAATTTTTTTTTCTTGTAATATGTCATGATATTTGGGATAGGTTAATTTGTCATGTATTTGGCAAAGTAATTTCATTTTATTCGAGTTATCTTATATTCAGTTTCTTTTGTTATAACAGTAGATTGAATTAAATATTTAGGGTAGGATTATGCTGTTAATAATTTAAAATAAATTCTATATAAAATTTAATAATCCTTTACAGTATTTTTCTTGAGCTAATCCTGAAATAAGAAGGTCCAGATGACCTGCAGAAAGGAGAACACAGTGAGGTTCCTTGGTATTCTAGAAAAAAAAAAAGAAACCTATGATACTTGAGGCTGAGGGCAAGTTTAATGGACGTGAGAAGAGCTTCTAAGGGGAATGGGGATCTTGCTTTGCGTACAGACGAAGTAGGTCTCGGCTCTTTCTGTCTAGGTAGTCGAATTTCGCATTTGGCCGTATTAAACACTTTAAATTTATTATAATTTATTATTTTTTTATGATGTAAATCAATTTAGACGATCGGATTTGACCAAGGATAAAATCTGACAGTTCAGACGCATAAAACAGGAGTTTATTTCGTCCGTATATAAAGCAGGATTCTCGAGAACAGTTTTCTAAGGTGGTTCTTGTTTTTACGTGGTTGCTCATGGGCATCGGTTGACTGAATCTTAAGACAAGGCAGCATGATATTACCGATTGAAGAAGTTTTTGCTAAGCTTATGGAAGTATTGCTGTTCTCTGGTAGGATTTTCTTTCCCTAAGTTTGGATTTTTTTTTATTTTCGTCATGGGATTTGCACCGAGATTTATTTTTAGTTCTTCGTTTTCAGCACAATGCTTTTTTCATTATTGTTTTACGTCGCATCTTTCCTCTTTGTGGCTCATGCATGTTGTCAAATCTGAATGTGACTGCAGGTCACACTAGATGTTTCTCTGCATGTGCGTGGGCCTTTCTCTAGGTGATTCTCATTCAGTGGCTCCTCTCTCTGTCTTTCTCTGTGGAAGGTTGGTTACTTCAAAGGCTATTATAATCTCTTAAGTAGATGAACTTTCATATTTAAGGTAGGATTAAGCTTTAAAATTAAAAAATAATTAATAAATGTGGCTTTTTAATCTCAATCATTTATTTTTAACTTCTAACCCTTAGTGCTAGATGAACATCTAATTAAATTATATTGAAATAACCATAACGGCTCTATTTGATTATTGTTTGTATGGAGAACATCAAAACTTACCTTGGGCTATCAAACAGTACAAAAAATGCATTCTGATTATGGGAGAATTGACAACCCATCCAAACAGAACACTGAATAAAATGGACAATGAGAGGTAATGTCTTCATGAATAATATCATGGTACGTGTTTAGCTTATAGGGGAATTGACATTGACAACTTAACCAATACTTGTAAAGATTCAAGGAACCTATCCCCCAAAATGGGGGCTAATTTAACATTTATTAATTATGGTTATTTAATATTAATTAAATGATTAAATTATTTACTATTAAAAAAAGAAGTGCTATTTAGCATTTATTTGCTATTAAAAAAAATATTAATATCATCTATCTGATATAAGTCGGATGATTGTGATTGGGAGAAGTTGAATTAACCTTCCTTCCAGTGGGGTAGAAACCCTAAATCCATACTTGTAGAGTATTCTTGATGTATTCATTCATTTTTGTATTTTCTTAATACTATTGTGTGTTTAGCTTATGGGAGCAAATTAAGCAGAGTATTGAAAAAATTACCTTAATATTTCATAAGGGTAGGGTGGAGATAAAATCTAATTAACCTATATGGTGACCATTTATAACGTAATTAAGATTCAACAGCCTTTGTAGGCTATTTGAAACGTATTTAGCAAAATAAGAGCTTTAATTTTTGCAAGCATAATGTAGTGCTAGAGAAAATAGCCGTGCTCCTCTTTAGAAAAGAGAAGTTCGTGAATGTCTATTTGTTGCTTCCTAAATAAGCTATCTTCTTGAGCACATCTCATACGCACCATAATGGCTCTTATACCCCAATGGGAGCTGCAGCAAGAAAGCTTGTCGACAATGATGATGGGGGGGCATTTTAGCATTATGGAGCAATCAATCTGCACAAGAGAATAAAGGCGGCAAAGGGGGTGTCCCAGTTTATCAACTAGAGAACCGAGTACATTTATATTATCAAGTGCACGGAGAAGGTGATGTGAGTTGTGTATACTATAGCAACTATAGTGCATTATTATACTATTTCTATTGTGAAGAAAAGGGCGGTGCCCACCCCCAATAGGGACAACTCTATAGATCTTTCCTTGTCATACACTCTTAAAATAATATTTATATTATAAACAGTGTCAGCTTGTAATATAATAAATAATATCTAAAATGAGGCGAGAATAAATATTTAATTTTGATTTATGCAATGAATAACAATTTAATCCTAAAACAATATATTAATAGGGTAAGAATGATTATTTATGGTGTTCGGTGGCGGTGACTAAAAATAACAGTTGGATATTTGATCACTTAAATCTAAAAATTTAAAAATAATAACGATTTTTTTTGGAGGGGGTAACTAAACACGAAGTAATAATTTATGATAAAGTCAATGAATAATAAAATGACATGTAGAAGTGAAAGATATGTGCCAGGTGGAATGGTTTATAGTTAGTGCCCTTCAATACGTATATTACTCCCAGCCCCTTCGCTATCTACACCTCCCCCCGCCGGGCCTTTTCCTCGTGGTTGTACTTGCACTCCATGGAAATCTTCAGCACATGCGCCGACAGCTATAACGTAACGTTGTTTCAATTCCTGCTTATCAATCAATTCTCCTCCTACTATTGAAGTAGGAGATCATTTAGAAAAAAATAAAAAAAAATGATGAATGGAGGAGATCATTTTTAAAAAAAGTTATTTTACCTATGCACAGATAACATGGAACAGCCCCGACTAATCTAGTAGACTTTAATGTTTGCATGCCGAGAAATTGTACATGAAGAGAGAAAGTGGGAATTTTGCTTTGCGAAATTTGATCATTTTTTTTTGTTGATTAATTTTTTTTATAAATTTTAAATAAAAAACGTAAAAATCTTGCTTTATAAGACAGGATCCCCTATTTAGATGAAGAGAGGCCATTGTGATTTTTTCTTTTTTGATTTCCCTTTGAAGCGGTTTAAGGTGAATAAGAGTTGCCTTTTCAAAGTTTATTACCATTTTTTATTTAATTTATCTGTATTAATTTGGTTGATTTCATTTAGTTGATTGGCCATGGACATATAGTCAGGTATTTTAAATTGTCAATCATATAGTAATATTTCCATTTGAATAGAACAATAGGTATTTTTGGCTTGAGCATGTTTAAATAAATGCTCGGGATGCTCATCTATAATAGATAATTTATTAGGAAACCCTTGAATCTTTTAAACGGTGTTTAATTTTTAGACCTTTTTTGCTCTCTTAAAAAGTTAAAACATTTTAGTTGAACCATCTAAAAAAAAGTCTAAATTTAAATATAAAACCTCATATAAGAAAAAAAAATATACTACATTAAATCATTTGTATTTAAAATTGACAATCTAAATATTAGGCAAAATAAAAGGAGGGACTCAATTTAAACGTTTATTACATGGGGGTTAATATTAAAATAAAGAAACACATTTGATTTTCTCTCTTTTACCCCTCCGATCTTCGTGTGAGAGCATATCTTTTTCTTTTTCTTTTTTTTTTATCATCACTGCTTCTCTTTTCTTCTTCCATCTCATGTGGTTTGCAGCCACTGCCGTTGCGCCGCCGTGGCAGCCACCTATCTTTTTTTTTTTAGAATTGTTAATTTTTTTTTTTTTGCTACATTGTTATGTGGGTTTATGTTTTTAAGCTAAGCCACTTTTGTTATCATTACAATTTCAGTAATAATGCATTATTGTTATGCGGTATTATTGAAATATTTTCTTTAAAAAATTATCCCAAAAAATATTTTAAAAAATAAAAATTATTATTTGATTAATATAGATAATTAATAATATAGTTTAAAATATTACATGTTGCTGTAACAGATATTTAAATTTGGAATGGTTATTTAATTTATACAATTCAAATAGACATTGCTCCGGTAATTAGATAAGATATTTTTTAAAAATATATATATACGGTAGTAGTATAAATCTACTATTATCATATATATTATAACTAATAACAATTTATTGAAATTTTTATTCTTTGTATAGATACTGACACTTTTTCGTCTAGGAAGCTTCGCAGGGGACTTCCCCTTTCGCAATCGGTGAGTGCCAGGCAGGCAGGCGTGCATCTCTTTGTCAATTCCTCCTACCGACGCTAAAAGACACGTCCCACCATCTCGCTGCCGCTGCTTTATTATTATTATTATTATTATTATTATAGGTCAAAGACGTTAGATTATCTTCCAAAACTAAAATTAAAAAATAAATTATAGCAGACTATAATTATATTTATAGCAGATATGATCTAAAAAAAAAAAAAATTGAGTACAACATATTGGATTTTATGTTACTCCATATAAGCTTCACACCACAAATATGTGATCCAGTGACATACTTAATATTGTATAAAATTTAGCAAGGGAAGAGAAATTTTATGAGTGGCACATGATGTATGTATAAAAATAACGTATGTGTTGTTTGTTAAGAGGAGTAACACCTAATGATAATTTAAGAGATATACATACATAGTTTATTCAAAAATGTCATACTTAATTTATGCCTGAGGTTTGCTTATGTGCCATTTGTCTAGTGAATTCACACTTGATAGGGCACTCTTGCATTGACACTGTTTTAAATTGTCATGGTGTGATTTTAAGATATTGAATGCGAATCTCTTGAACTCTTGTGCACCGACATAGTTATAAAATGAATATGAAGATAAAAAAATAAAAAATTTAAAATTTTACTCATTTGTTCAAATTTTGAATTGAATTATATCCTCCACAATCATCGGTTATGTTGTTTTTATTATCATAAATAATATTTTTCCGATCATGTTTTTCTCATTCACTCTTTTATTTTGTGTTGCTCGAATTTATCATTACAATATGTTCTATCGTGATATTTATTTGAGATTTTTGTAACCACTACTCACCATGTAGTGGAGGCATTTTCCTTTATTTCTAAATGAATTTTTCCCATGAAATATTATGCCTTGTTATTTATTATTATTTTGTATTGTGTATTATCAGATCATTTTTTCATGAGTTCAAATAGAGAATTTAAAAATAATCCTATTAAAAAAGAATTCTCAACTTTGTAAATAAAGTTTTGATATCCGGATCCCAATACAACATACTTTGGCTAGTGTGTTCAGAACCCAACAAATGGTATTAGAGAAATGTTATTGTGTTACAAATTATTTAAACTGATGAATAGTGGTAACAATATAATTTGCTTGAATACCTTAAATTATAATATTTTAGAGGAGTAACATGAAATATCTACTACTTACCAAAATAGTTTTGATAAGTTCGGTATACCCAGCCTGAGAAGAGAAATCATTCAACCATTTTGTCTTATCCACGGACGGTCGTTACGGGTGGTTATTGTGGGTGGTGTTTAATCGATAAAGATAACCACCATCCAACTTTATAAATGTCCTTATTCCAGTGGAAGAAGGGGAAAAGATGGGAGGGAGGAGGATCTAGAGGAAAGATCCTGGCCATCAGTCATTCTAGAAAGCCTTCTACCCAATCCTTCCAGAAAACCTTCTACCCAACGAAGTAAGAAGGCTCCAGAATATAAATAGAAAATGAAGGAAATGCCAACTGTAATATATCGATTTTTCGAACATCACAATTTTGAATAATTAATGTAATATGATCAAAATTGGACTCAATTATTGTGAAAAAAATAAATTCGGATGTGGTAGGAGGCAGAGGCATCGGACACCTGCTGGGTGATAAGAGCCCAATGGCTATTTTTCGCGTCATTCACGCGAAAAACCTTTTATATTACCCATGACTTGAGTATGTACATATGTAAATTTCATTTCAAATTTCTTAGTTTTGATCGATTTTTTGTACATGAAACCCTAACCCGTGTCCAGATGATTTTATCCACTTATTTTTGAAACTTTTGTATAAATTGGCTCTAAAATATAATTACTCATACCTGAAACTTGTTAATTTAACAATTCGGTATTCGATTTGATAATTTTATGTGAAATTATATTCACCAAAATCCTAACCCACGTCCCCATTGGTTTTACCCGAATTTATTGTAAATTTATGCATGATTTGACTTTAGAAATTCGTAACTCTAACTCTATGGATATGGGTACTCCGTAAATTTAGTATTTATACACATATATTTTATATATATTAATATTACATATTTCAAAATATTGTTAAAAGTGAATAGCGATGTTCACCCGCATGTATGTTAAATATGTTACCTTGTGTATATTCCAAAAATTTTACTATATGTAATTGTGAAGGTAATTATTTTTTGAAAGTTCTAAAGTTACATTTGATTCATGGTGATAAGAATTTTTATTTTTTCTATACTTTAGATATTCATGTATATAATTTAAATTATATGAAAATTTAAACCCATAAGAAATATAAAAGTTATGTAAGTATGTAAAGATAATGCCACAATTTGATATGTTTATGATTCGTCTTTTCGGAGTGAAAATTTTGTGAAAGAAATTTAATAGACTTTTTTTTAAAGAATAAGAAATGGTAAAATTTAGACCACGGATTTATATTTGATAGGGTAGTATTTCTTATCATGTCATAAATATTACAATAAAAACTCAAATATTATCCTAATCGTATTTTGTAGTAGGTGATATTTCTTGGTATGCTTTGGTATATTATAGTTGAAGATTGTTGTCTACTAAGAGTTGTGTGTAGTTAAGGTTGTCTACAGGGATTATATATAGGTGGCTCGTCTCTGGGTCTAGAATAGGATGAGATGATTTTTGATTGTGTAGAAATAAATATAATTCAGATTATGATCGATCGTTTATTTAGTCAGTAAGGCCACTTGGTCCTAGTTTGCAAAAATTATAAAATTTCTACATATTTTGAAATCTAAAGAAAGAATAAGTAAAATAAAAAAGGTAAATGTATTTCAAAAAATATATTTGATTATGTCTCATATCTATATGCATTCATACATAATATTCCTATTCCGTTCCTTGTTTTATTTAAATATATTGTATATTATTCTTAATTGTATTATACTTATTAAGTATTTGACTCAAATTTACTGTATTTTTTTACCTCCAAATGAGTACGAGTTTATACTTGATAGGGCGGGATAGAGGATTAGATGTCGGCCAGGTGTGATTCAAATTCGACGGTGCTAGTTAGAGCCTAACGAAAGGAAAATAAAAATATAAAATAAAAAAAATAATAAAATATAAAATAAATAAAAATAAAAAATTGGATAAGCGAAACAAATATTATAAACCCAATAAAGGCCCGTAGCATATATATACGTATACATACCAGAGATGATAAATCATTCACACACTTTCTTTATGCTATGCGAAAATGCATATAAGAAAAATTAGATTTAAGTGCACGGTGAAAACTACAGGCTACGTGAAAATGTATATAATATAACATCATCACAATCTTACTCTTAAAAATTATGGCGATGGGGCCAAGTCAGATTTTTTTTAGGGCGTAAAATGACACATTCCTGTCCATTTATTGGGCCTGTACACATGCTTCCATCTGTCTTTCAATCATGTCTCCAGTGCCCAACGGCTAAGTGCGCGAACTATTTGTCCTTTTTTCACTTTTTTTTAAAAAAAAATTATAATCTATGCATCTTTCTTAAAAAATTGTGGTACTTTTAATTTTTTTATATAAAAATTATTTCAAAAATTCGAAAGAATCTAAAGAAACTTCAGCCAATATTCTAAAAAAACGTTGTTTATTAATTTTTAAAAGTCCTATTCAGATTATGATGTCGTATAAAAGGGACCGACATGATGAATGAAGGTAAGTTGTCATTTAATCATAATGTTGAGTAGGGTGGTGCCTCACAATCCAGTTACCATCAAGTATTCAGGATTGATTATATATTTTAATTTTAATTATGCATGGATGATTAATAACTGAATAAAATTAATTTTTATTATTTATTCTTATATCTTCCTGTGGATGTAATTTGAGATGCTAAACTTAGATAATTGCCTAGCCGCCCCCTTGTTCATATAGTATTTGAAGGAGATTCCAGAACAATTCCCTTTGTGTGTGCAAGTCAACTATTCCCGCTAGCCATATGCATAAATATAAAGAGATATCTAACCGTTGGGGTCATAATTAATATATGAAATTAACAGATAAACTGTGTGCAGTTTTTATATTACAGAGGCAGCCTAACTCATTTTTAAACTTATACTTCGGATGCCATATCACAAAATTATATATATAAACATACACAATCCCAGATAAAAGAATAGGTTTATTTTTCTAGATCAATTAAAATACTCAATTGGTTCATCTTCTTCCGTAGTCACAACTGCCTAATAAGTAATTAAGTAGTCAATGAATTAGACATCAAATAAGCTCATTTTAAACGTAATGGGTGTTGATACTAGTTAGAAGGTCCATTTCATGAATTGGGTCCTTGTGCCAAGAAAGCCTAAAAGGCTAATTTGGCCCAAGAGAAGCAGTGGCCAAAGACCTTATTAAGGCCCGAAGACTCGGGATGGCCGAGAACTTTACTTAACTTGTAAAGTCTGCGAGTCAGAGTTGGTGGCTGACTTTATCAACTGCAAGAAGAGATGAATGCAACATCTCAAGGAAGGTGACAGTTTTTATAGAACACGTACGTTCTAAAAAGAATAGTTGATTTTTAGAATCGGTAGGTTTTACAGAGCGATAGGATGCGTTTTACAGAGTTGGTGGTAAGTTTTCTTGCACACACAAGCCCCTCGCAGAGTAGGTGGCTACCGATAAATATATATATGTAGAACGAGCACCAAAGGACAGAGGTATGAAAGGCGAGCGTAAAAGAAGAGAAAAATAGGGAGAACATAACAGGACGTTGTTATGCTCTCAAATTCTGTTATCACTTTCTTCTATAATTTAAATCATTTGTAATAAAAAATTTTTATAGTGAAATCATTTGCAAACCAAGTGCCTCAATTATGGCCTTGGACACGGGGGTTGCTTCACGAATGTCTAAGACTAGGGCTCAACTATTTTAAAATACTCAACACCCTCGGTCTCTATCCCTGCGTCATGTGAAGTCCCTATGACGTCCTCGGCAAGGAACTCCCGAAGGACCTCGGACGAAATATCCCTTGCTCTATAAATTTGGATCGCAAGATGAGGGAGCTCAGGGACAGGGATCTCAGTTGCCTCCTCAGCCTGTGCCCCAATTATATCCTCGATTGGATTATCAATCCAATCCGATGCCTCTCCAGAAAAGACGAGCGGAAGTTCAAGCATGGGCTCACCAAATGAAGGAGGGGCAACAGGCAGCTCAACACTTGTATCCTCCGTTTGAGAAGGTTGAATAGCAAGCTCACCAAGTGTTGAAGGTCCGACCGTATCAGCATCGCGGACTGCCGCTGTTTCGAACGGTCTCTTTCTCCTGACCAATTGACCAATGACGGATTCGTCTTCATCAAAGGAAGAAGTCTCAACAACAGTCCGCGGACGATTGGAAGTCTCCATCCAATGACTTTTCTCTACCCTCTCGGACAGCTCCTCAATCCTCAACGGCTTAAGCTTCCTTTTCAACTTCATTTTCTTCACGAGAGGTATGGTCGGGACTCTTGAGTCCTCAGGTTGAGGATCCTACTTAGCCTTTTTAAAGGCGTCAGCTTTTCACCATCGGTTCTTTTTATTTTCGTTGAAGAAACTAAGGCTATTGTAAACGAGGTCAATGAAGTCCTTCATTGCCTCTCTCTCATCACCTAAAGCACCGCCGCAAAAACTCGAGTCCACATTTTCCCATTCATTTGATACACCCCACTCAGGGGGGACAGCAAGAAAAAAGTACTTGGTCTTTCCATCTCTTGGTAGAATTGGGATTTTCATCACTAATATAAAATTTGGATCGGGGGTAATAACAATCCAATCTTGGTTGTGAGAAAATCTCAAAATAACTTTGACAGCCGTAGTTTCAAAAACTTTACCATGACAACATGCGAAGACACAAAGGAAGATGAGATACCTCACCGAATTTGGTTATAATCTGGCCATTGGAACTTTGAGAGCCTTCATTATCTGGTAAAGTTCCAGAGCCATCGGGTAGCGAAGACTACTCTTTAGATGGACTTCGTAGGCGGCAACGAAACCATCTGGAGGGGCGCAAGCCCTATCGTTTGCACCAGATAACAGTATTGCGGTCAAACTCGGGATCCTATATTTATCATAGATGACCTCCAGATCTTTCAAAGAAAGGGTAGATGAAATATCCTTTATTTCAGGAGGCATCGTAAAACCAAAAAAAAAGGGAGATAAAAGTTTGAAAAAAGAAGACCCACAGCATTCGGAAAAAGGAACTTAGAGTTGCAAATGAAAATCTGAGGGAATGTAAGGACTTTTGAACCGTTGAAGAATTCAAAAAACGTACCTCATTACGGTCAAATCACGCATCAACCTCCCATAAGCTGCAACAATAATGACCCTTATATTTTCAAGGCGACATCAATCACATTTAATACCTCAATTGACAGTGCATGTTAGCGTCTCGGACTCGAAGAAAGTTCTTGGACACATTTTGGTCAGACTATTGGTCTTAATAATGTCTTTGAACATTTTGGTCAGGCTATTAATCTTAATAATATCCTCGAACACATTTTGGCTAAGCTATTGGCCTTGATACTATCCTCAAACATTTGTAAGTTTGTGCTGGAAAAAGGAAACATACGCTAGTATCAAACTATTGCTATATAATCAACACGATGCAAAGGCACAGACAGTTTTCCAATGAAGATTGTCTTCGCATGTCACTCAAAATATTTCTGCGGTCAACAGACATGTCAAAAGTTGAAGTTCTCAAGCCTCTTGGTATGGGGGGCTAGTGATGTATATTGATACCCAGAACCCAGTTGGAAGATCTATTTTTGTGAATTGGGCCCTTGTGCCAAGGAGGCCCAGGAGGCTAATTTGGCCCCAGAAAAGTAGTGATCAAAGATTCTATTAAGGCCCGAGGACTCATAATGGTCGAGAACTTTGCTTAACTTGCAAAGTCTGCGAGTCAGAGTTGATGGCTAACTCTGTCAACTACAAGAATAGATGAAGGTGACATCTCAGGTAAGATAGTAGCTTTTACAGAGTACGCATGTCCTAAGAAGAGTAATTGACTTTCAAAATCAGTAAATTTTACAGAGTGACATGATGGATTTGATAGAGTTAGTGACAGATTTTCTTACATACGCAAACCTCTCGCAAAGTAGGTGGCTACCAACCAGTATATATATGCAGAACGAGTACCAAAGGACAGAGACATTAAAGATGAGCGCAAAATAAGAGAAAAATAGGGAGAACACAAGAAAACACTGTTATGCTCTCAAACTCTATTTTTACTCTTTTCTGTAATTTGAATCCTTTGTAATAAAAAAATTTTATAGTAAAATTATTTACAGATCAAGTGTTCTGTGATTTTTTTCTCTCATTCAAGAGATGATTTTTCACGTAAAATATTGCGTGTCATTGTTACTCTCTTTCTCTCTAAACTTCTATAATTTTCCAAGATGCTTCCAAAAAGCCTGAGCATCCATGAAAACTTAAATTTACACATGCACCCTCAAATCACTCTCTCAAAAAAGGACTTTTCTTTTTCTTTTGTGTTCCACGGATTTGGATTCTATTATATGGAGAATGGATCCAAGGACGTATTTGGATCCCCATCTGTACAACAGTTAGAATCTGAGGATACAACAATATGAAAATAAACAAACTCAAATTAGATCTGTCAACTCAAACTGTATTTTTTTTAAAAAAATAATGTATCTAAGCAGTTATTATATTATAAATATTTAAAGAGTGAGATTATATTACTAAGAGTATCATGAATAAAATAGTATTGTATAATCAAAGACAGGTTGCATGAGGTTAAAGGGAAACGGGAAATACTTTCGTTTTGGCAGAAAAGATTACTTTTCCCAAACCCTGAACAAATAGGGGCATCTCCAGCTGGAAATTAAAAAGACGGTAGAGGTCTTCATCTCTCCTCTCTTTGACCTTGAAGAGAGCAAAAGCAAATGTGCAAACACGACCGCGTGGCCCAAAACACCCTCAAATCTCCCGGAAGGATAATAACGAGCTTTCATCCGACACTCCACGATTTCCTCTCATCGTGGCTCAAAGCTTTTAGCTCCGTCCTTTCGCTGCCTGATTTGCGCTCGAAGATAAATCCATTCAATGCAGAATCGGATCTGAATTCCTCCCATGGCGACGAGCCACAGCCAACCCAGTTCCACAGGAGACGAAAACCCTGCATTATTAGAAATGTTTAGGTGGCGGTCTTCTTCCTAAGATTAAATTATTAAGCTCCCAAAATATTTAAGCACTTTGACATATTTTAAATTTAATTACTTATTTGGACGCGAGGCTCTCAAAAGTATGGAGTGAATCCTCGCTCTCCCGCCATGGCGTCGGCCGCGCCCTCCCATCGGCGAACAAGAGCGTTTCCGCCCTTCGCCGGAGGTGCCCTGCAGCTCCCGAAGTCCTCGGCCCAAACCTGGTCGTAGAGCCCTCCTTTCAGCACCGAGGCCTCAAAATGACGCCCCAAAACCTCGGGCGACCCGGGCGCAAGGCTGCCAGTGAAATCACCCAAAGTGAACCATTAAATGAGGCCCAGGCCAGGGCGCCCACTCGGGCAGTGTGGCCCAACGGGCCCCATATTCGCTCCGGTATTCCGGGATATCTCGAATATTACCCGAGGCCCACGAACATCTAGAAACCGCCCGCGGCGTAGGCCTATAAGCCTCTGCCCACGGCGCACTCCAAATCACCCTCGCGGGTGCACAAATAAGCCGCCCTCTCGGGCGCACCCATGGAGCTCATGCCTCGAGTCCCCACATTCCTCTCGCACTCCCCTCATTCTCGCATCTTACGACGCGATTCCGTTTATTAGGAAGATATCGAGCAGCGTCGAATGGTCGACGGGTTTGACCAAAACCCCGTCGGCCTCTAACCTCTCGTTATCGTTTATTGTTTGTGTTGTGCGCCCAGTCGGGTTCATAGACACGAGGCCAGGATCCTTCAAATGCCGCCACGCGTCTTAGGAATCCGGGCGCTCTAACTGCATTGTCGGACGGAAGGACGTAACAAGTATATAATTAATAGGTTGCATGAGGTTTAGGGAAACTACAAAATTGTTAAAGATATTTCCAAACCCTGACAAATAGCAGCGCTGGAAATTAAAAAGACGGTAGAGGTCTTAGGAGTCATTGGACTTGAACAGAGCAAAAGCAAATGTGAACTCGACCGCGTGGTCTTACCTCAAATCTTGATCTACGGCCATCCGAAACCTCATCGTGGCCCATTTTAGCTGTCCTTTCGCTGCCTGATTTGCGCTCGAAGATAAATATTCAATGCATTTTCTGTTCGTCGTATGGCGACGAATTTTACCCCACACAGGAGACGAAAACCCTGCATTATTAGAAATGTTTATATTACTTTTAAGATTAAATCATTAACAAAAATATTTAAGCACTTTCGACATATTTTAAATTTAATTACTTATTTGGAATTTTAAAATGCTATGAATCAGCACATCATACATATTGTTAATTGTTGCGTCCTGGATCTCGGGGTCCACATACAACATAAGTGTTTGCGAGTTTGAGTTATGGGAAAGGAAGGATTAAAATCGAATTTTACGTGGAAAACCTCCTTACAAATGAGGAAGAAAAACCACGAGACTATGGGCCTTTAGAAATACTTTACCATTAGATGGGAGTCTTTCAGAAGAATGAGTGTTGAGTGAATCCTCTCATGTTTTCTTGTTTTATATCTCTCTCCTTAGAAAATTCTTTCGTTGGGAAGCTTTGTCACTCTCTTGTTCCTTCTTGTTGGGAAGAGAGAGAGAGAGGGGCAGAGAGAGAGAGTTAAAGTCTTTCCCCTTTTTTTGTCTGGAATGAGTTCAAGGAAGGACCCCTTTGAAAGGGGATTTCGCAGGGTATTTATAGGAAAAAATGTGTCATTGAGAAGGGGACATGTGGCAACCGACGGGTGGCCGAGAGGCTGTCCATTGTCCCATCGGCCGTATTTAATGCTACTGACGTGTGCAGGATGACACGCGCTACGTGGTAGGGCTCGAGCGTCGCGCGCAGCTGGCGTCGAGTCTCGATTTGTGCCGCGTCTTTCTGTGGAGGTGGCGTCTCGTAGTGGTAGCAGATTCCTTGAAAATCGGTAAAGTTGCTTAGTTGGCGTTCTCGGTCGTGCATGAGGTAGTCCTCGTCCTTGCGTGACGTGCATTGTTTCGTTGTGAGTTCGCGGACTTACTGGAGAAGGCAGCTCTCGGAGGATCTTTGGTCCTTCGTAGAGGGTCCTCGAGTCTCTTCTTAACTTCTTGGACTGTTCTGAGGCTTAATAGAACCTCTAAGGTTCTCGGGCTTCTTCATCTGGTCCTCGTACGTGGATGCTACCAGATATTTATGGCGTCCTCGAGCTCCTTTTGACGAAAGGAACCTTTCGGACCTTTGTCGCAATTTCGGCTTTTGGGACAATAGGCCACGATCTTGGGCTTGTTGGGCCAGACTTGTGTGAATAGTCGACCTGGGCTTTGGGCCTCTTGAAATTTGTCCCGTCTTTTCGGTCCAGTGGACACAGCATTTAGGTTTTTGGGTTTTTCTTTTCTTAGTGTTTCATGGGCCCTCTCATTGAGGGCCAACATTAATGTTACACATTTGATATAATTTATACCAACAAATATTTTTATACTAACAGATATATAATTTACAATTATTTAATTTGATATAGTTCTATTTGCAAAATGTTGAAAATATATTATATCATATTTTATGATTAATGTTATAGATTTGTTGGGCTAACTTTTGAGACCATCGTTGGTGACGTACTGCTCGTTATTATTTATTATTTGTAAAATTATTAGTATGAAATGAGAAAAGAAAAGATGTAATACCGTATAAAAATTATTAAAAAATAACTAATGATATCCCTTAATACCATTTATATACATAAACAAATAAATAAATATGTTCTGATTTAGTCTTTTTATTTTTTGATGGATATATTTTTATATTTCACAATCTTGTATAATAATTCTTAAAGCAATAATGCCTAATTAATCCATAAAGTTTTCTTATTATCAACCATGGGTTTTTATAAATATGAAAATAGTGATCAATTAAAATAAGGATAAGATTTGTTGTGTTTTTGGATCCTTATTATGATAGGAATGAGGGTCCGACAGTAACACCAATTAATACTTGTGCGAAGAGGAAATAGATTGAGTACGAAGACGAGTACACAAAGAGTTTTTACGTATAAAACCTTCTCCCGGAATGAAAAGGAAAACCACGAAATTTGGGGTCGAGAACTATTTTCACTATCTTGTGTTTAATTATAGGGAGGCTACAGAATGTGCTCAAGTATGAGAGGTTCAGGACTAAGTATATGAAAATTTTTAGGAATTACTTTTACAACACGAGCTCTCTTTTTTTTTCTCTCTTCTTCTCTTTCTCTATTACGGTTAACAATAGTAAATATTGGGATCCCTTGTTTGGTAAATAATTAATATATTTATAGTGGTTAAGATTTTCGTTGAGAGGAGTCCACGTGGGATTGGCGTGTGTAGAAGATCCTGCTACTAATTATGCAAATCATTTTTACCGTATCAGGAAGGTTGCATGTACGCCCGCCTGATGTAATATTTTTTTTATTGAGTCGCGTGTTCTACTGATCATTATTTCTTTTGCAATTTGACAGGATTAATCACCAAAACTTTGGTACGCCGGCTTTGCAAGCGGGGCGGCACCGATGCTCATATTAAATCCATGAGCCTAAGTAGACTTTGAATCCACTATGCCACGTGGGCCGACTCTGGCGTCTGGACTTTTTCAGCCCGTTGAATTTCTGTGATATTAAGACTCAACTCTAACAAAATAAATCTTAAAGTAAACCTTAAGTATCAGTATTCATTAAAGTTATAACAAAGTAGAAATAGAAAAAGGTGGGTTATTTAAGTCTGTGGATAATTATGCCTTTCAATTTGTTTTTTTTAATATGATAAAAATTTTATTGCGTCTTATATATTTAAACGCCACAATCATTTTTCATAATTATATATCGACGTGGTAAAAATGGATTACGGTAAATTTAAGTGTTTAAAGTCACATCATAACTAAAATTTTGATAACAGACGTCGTAAATCTACTGTCCCATGCAACGAATTATTAAATTTTGAAGTCGGTGATACGAAGCCTAGAGGCCTGAATTAACGAACGGATAAGAAATTATAACAAACTAGGAAAAGGAAATAAATGATCTTTTTTTTTAAAATAATAATAATAATAAAAAAAAAGGATTAGTGGTTTTGGATTGTAAGGTTTTTTTTTTTTTTTTAATATAAGATAAAGTAGAAAAACAGGTAAGGTGGCGTTGCCGGTGTGAAACTGTGAATAGGAGGGTGGGAGTTTAAATGAGAACACGTGTGTGTCACATGCCCCGAGGTTTTTTTTTTTTATTCTTATTTTTTTCTCACACGTCTAACGTAGCTGGCGCTGCACTTGCCAGTTGGCATTACGCTTACAGCAGCCAATTACGAATGGTCATAGTTTTTTCAGAGATATAAAATTTGTTTATGTAATTTCCACGTAAAACTATATCGTTATTTATGTATTTTTTTTGCTTTATTAGATTATTAAGATATAAAATACAGCATATTTTTTAGTGACTTATAAACTAAAGGATAAATATAATATGCAGAACATAACAATACTCTTAGCTATTTTTATTTTTTTGAGTGACTTTATATATAAATCTTGGATTGTTTTTAAAATACACTTTGATGATATATTTCTTAATCTATTAAATCATATATAACGGCTCATATAATTATAAATAGATAATTTTTATGTAAACTAAGGACATTTAAAAATATTTTATTTTCTTAGGGGTAAAAAATTATCCACCATAAAATTTTAGGCTTGCTAGGAGCATTTTTACGGGGATGTAAATCATTTACCTCAAAATGACTCTGTGGGCAAGGTTTTATTATAGTGCTCGATTACTTAAAAATGTCTATATATATATATATATATGTAGGCCTCTAAAATGATTGCACATGTCAATACATAAATGTATCTCAGGGGATAAAAGTTCCATCCGGCGAATCGTACTCTAAAATCAAATTTGGCATTTAATTTAAGTTTACATTTTTTTTAAAGATGAAAGCAGGGAGTGGCAAGTTAGAGAAACTCGATCTTCCGTAAGACATTTGGTTTTCAGCGTAAGTCAAGTCAAATATAAGGAGCTATGCATTTGGTTAGATATACAAAATCCCATTGGCTTTTTCTGTGCTGTCTAATTAGAGTAGTGCGAGTGATTAGTTTGATTAAAGTATTGCCAAAATCAGCAGTCACGACAACAATGGCCAAAATTCTACCAATTCTAATGGGTTTTGAAAATAGTATTTTAAATTTAAAATAGTATTTTGAATAAAAAAATTCTAGAGCATTAGCTATGTAATTGAAGGGTTCCAGCAAGTTCCATCGTACATGTATATGGATTGCGTAACAAACACGTGCTCGTTTTTAAATTTAAATTATTTAATAGCCCATATTTTATATTTAAATATTAAAAAAATATGTTAATAATTATTTTTACAATTTTTTTATAATATTTAAATATTCAAATTATTAATAAAATAATATAAATATTTGTACATATAGATATATTTTTATTTCTTAAAATATATAAATTTATAGTCCTCAAAATTTTCTTACGAGGACTTTAATGGACAAAAATCTCCCTCGATGGCTGAGGGCGATCGATGACTTCAATCGAACACTTAAAAACCCAGTGAGAAGAGGGAGAAAACAGTAATTAGCATGTGGGTGGTCCCCGACCAACCTTAACCTCCATCCTCCTCCTTTTCGTCCTCCGTCCCTCTCGCCCTCTCTCCCTTCTCTGTCTTCTTTATATCTGTGTCTTCGCACGCCATCACTCTTCAGGGCTCACTGATACTCCCTCACCCCCAAAATCGTTCCTCATTTTTCCCGAGCCCTTCTCCATTTTCCCACCCATTAATTCTCTCCATCCAAACAAACCAGGCTGACCAAATTTATTTCAGTTATGGCATCGCCGCCGGACACCAGCAAAACTACCAAGCTAGAGCGCTACAACAGCTACCTCCGCCGCGTCAACAACACCAAGCTCCTAGCCACCTCCGCAAAGCTCCTCTTCCGCGCTACACTCCTCGCCGCCCTCATCTTCATTTTCTTCTTCACCTTTAACTACCCTCTCCTCTCCGACCGTCATAGCCACAATCCCCACAGCAACCACCACCACCGCATCCTCCACTCTACCTTCCTCTCCTCCGCCGTATACGGATCCGGTGCCGCCTGGGAAAAGCAAGTGCGCCACTCCTCAACCCCTCGCCGGCCCAACGGATTCTCCATCCTCGTCACCGGCGCCGCAGGCTTCGTCGGTTCTCACTGCTCTTTAGCCCTCAGGAAGCGGGGCGACGGCGTTTTGGGACTGGACAACTTCAACTCGTATTACGACACGTCCCTCAAGCGAGCCCGTGAGAACTTGCTACTCAAGCATGGGGTCTTCGTCGTCGAGGCGGACCTCAACGACGCCCCAATCCTCTCAAAGCTCTTCGACATTGTGCCGTTCAGCCACGTGCTCCACCTGGCTGCTCAGGCCGGCGTACGGTACGCAATGCAAAACCCCCAGTCCTACGTGGCGTCGAACGTCGCCGGTTTCGTGAGCCTTCTAGAAGTCGCCAAGTCCGCCGACCCACAGCCCGCCGTCGTTTGGGCCTCTTCCAGCTCCGTCTACGGTCTCAATACGGACAACCCGTTCTCCGAGGCACACCGCACAGACAGGCCCGCTAGCCTCTACGCCGCGACAAAGAAGGCCGGCGAGGAGATAGCCCACACCTACAACCACATCTACGGACTCTCCCTCACTGGCCTCAGATTCTTCACGGTCTACGGCCCCTGGGGCCGGCCTGATATGGCTTACTTCTTCTTCACCAAGGATATCTTGCAGGTAGGATTTGAATTTCGGAAAATAATAGCGCTAATTACCAATATTATTTTCTGAGTAGTTCGGATAGCTCGCGTTGAATAATTAGGTAAACATACGCCTGGGTTTTTCTTCTCCACTCCCCCAAAAAAAAAAAAAAAAAAAAGAACTATTCCCCAATTTGATGCCATGCGAGCCAGATTCAATCTCATCCAAATATCTGACAACCAAAAAAGCACTGCCAATAACGAATCAATTTTGTTAAATAACCGTGGTAATGATGAAGATTTTGTTAAATCAGGACCTTGGAGAATTCTGCTCATCTTTTCAACCGTTGTACTTAACTAAGTTCATAACATTTTACAATTTATACCGTTAAGAAAAACATCTTACAATTTACGGTATGCATATGCCTACATGTTGTCATATATCCGGCCTCCCCGTCTTAATCTCTTCTTTTATTCGTTTAGAAGAACTTTTATATTTTGACAGCTGCAGCAAAAAGTGGGGATTGAAGTTCAAAATACAGTTAATTTTCATTTTTAAAATTGTTTCCTTAATTTTTCTCTCTCAGTAATGAAAAATTATATAGACGTGACCGAAAAAAAATAAATCAAATATTTATTATTCTCAATGTTGCCATTTTCAATATTTTAAATATTTAAATTATGTTTTAATGAAACTTAGAATTCGGTTATCATTATGATAGTAAAATTGAAAACAAAAATAAATGAAATTATTTTTCATAAAAATGCTGTTACATATCTCCTTCTATATATATATATATATATATATATTTAAATCATCTATTTTGCAGGGAAAGCCCATAAATATATACAAGACACACGACGGGAAGGAGGTGGCGCGTGACTTTACGTACATTGACGATGTCGTGAAGGGGTGCATCGGGGCATTGGACACCGCGGAGAAGAGCACCGGGAGCGGCGGAAAGAAGCGTGGGCCGGCCCAACTGAGGGTGTATAACCTAGGAAATACCTCTCCGGTAGGCGTGGGGAAGCTGGTCGCAATACTGGAGGGGCTGCTGAATGTGAAGGCGAAGAAGCACGTGATCACGATGCCGAGGAACGGCGACGTACCGTTCACGCACGCTAACGTGAGCTTGGCGTATAGGGACTTTGGGTACAAGCCCAGTACAGATTTGGCCACCGGGCTGAGAAAATTTGTCAAGTGGTATGTTGGGTATTATGGGGTCCAGTCGAGGGTGAAAAGGGAAATTTCTACGCCTGCTCAGCAGTCCGAGGCTTAATGCAGCGCTTGATCTTCATGAATCATGGGGAGCATGGTACGTGAATCTCTCTCTCATGATGATGATGATGATGGTGGTGGTGGAGGTGCAGAGCATGATTTCTCTCTGTTTTCTTTTGAAATATACGTATATTTTTCTGATAAAATTGAGACTGAACATTATCTGTTGTTGTATCCATAGATTTTCAATTTTCGTACAGCTGGGGGAAGGGAAATATTTATGGGAAAAAAAAAAAAAGAAAAAAAGAAGGATGGAGAGGATAAGACAGACACTTTAAAAGAGAAGAGAAATGTGTACATCTTGTGATAAATATTATTGGTGGGGTTGGATTGTAATAATGGGCAAAGGTGAGAGAGTGTAAAGTCCATGTTAATTTCGGTGGGTCTGCGGCCAAAAGTGGGGTGCAGCTCATCTGATCTGCCATCTTTGTTTTCGAACAACCATCATGACATCAATAGATTGCAAATTTTCTACTTTCGCCTCGATACTTTCGCTTATTCATTTCGTATTTCTTGCTTCTTTATTTTTTATTTTTTATTTTTTGAGTGTGTCGTAATTTGTTCTAGCATTATTGTCATGATCAACCCTTTTGAAGGAATGAATCTGCACTGGAATTAAATCAACACAATTAATTACGTTTAATCGATCGTGATGATGATGGAGTTTTCCAGAATCATATGTTTATTGCTCAGCATTATAGACTAGCTATCACTTTATTGAAAATGTTATCAATTTCTAATAAAATCCACAGGACATAGCAGATTTGGTGAGTCGAGTTTGAACGACTCGGAGCTACTGTTGCCTAACAGATGATGAAAAAACGTAGTGGAAGAATTCCAAACCTTCTTCAGAAGCTTTCTTATCATAGTAATTTCCATACTGAAGTTGAAGTTAATGGTGGTTATTGGAAAATATTATTCGCCTCATTTTCATAATTTATTTTTTCTTTTCTCTGTATATGAGGTTTATTAAAATTTGAAAAATAATTAATAAACAAAATAGGTCTCATATATAAAAAATTATAAATAAATTATAAGAATAGATTCTATAGCAATAGTAACTGAGCTGGATTGAAATCAATTCTATATTGCTTTTTGTCGAAAGCTTTATATACTTGGAATCAAAAAAAGGTCTCATCTTGTCAGTTACGTTATGTTACGTCCATGCATGAGAATTGAAAATTTTAAATATATATATATATATATATATAGATATTTGTGATATATAAAAAAATAGTAATGTATTTGATGGGTAGGTTCATAGTAGGTAGACCCAATAAAAAAAATGGTACAAAATTTAGAAAAGTCTAGACGCGTGTTAAACGGTCAACGCTAGTATTGACTGTATGGAAAGACCGATCCAGTAACCCGTCGTTCCTCAAGGCGGTCAACATTCCAGAATCGTAAAGATTTGTAATAGTAAGTTCGAAAAAATAAAAAACACAATATGGGACAGCCCAGGTTGTGGACGTTTTCATATCTGACAAACTGACCTTTTTACGATTTCACGCCGCTCATTGAAGCCAATTTCCTCTAAAAAAGGCATTAACAGATTCAGCGACATTCCCATCAAGAAGGCGCCAGATTCTCTCTTCCTACCTACGATGGAGTCTAACGGTAACAAAAGTACAGAAGGAAGGCAAATAATCTGGAGACCCGTTACCCACTCAGAAAGAAAATGATCCCATCAGATTGCATCAGTCAAGCCTTCCTGCTCAAGGAAGGCCGCCGAACATGAGGCAGGGATCACACCTTCTTAGCCAAGGAAGATCGCCCTCCCCACCGTCTGTATAATCCCACAGAGTCTCCACTTTGGGAGGACACGATCATAGACGCAAAAAAGATAACGCAGTGCTACTACAGAAAAATCATTGAGCATACTAACACTTGTACCCAAGCGAGCAATCATTTACTTCGCTAATTCCACTCCAAGCCTTCAGATTCCAGAGATTTCGCCTACTCTCCGAGATCCGTCTTTCTAAGCTTCCACGCTTTCAGGATATAGCTTCCCACTTATTTCATGCGAACATTGAGTCGAAAAACCATACTCTCAACGAGTCACGGGAACGTCTCTTACATCTAGAGGCCAACACTCTCACCAATCTTAATCTCGCTCCCTATCTCGTTTTATTTATCTGTTTACCTTCTTGAAGTTCAAAGGCTTGTTGCTGACTTGAACGTCGAAATATTTTTGATTGGACAATATCCCGCCGACACCTGACATCTTATTTATTGTAGTGGTGTGTATGGTCCAAACTCGATAAATAGAGTTGGATCCAAACGATCAAACGAATCCGAATCTGTTTAAAGTCAAATCCAGATACGTATCAGTATTTATCATCTAAAATTTAATAAATTACCCCTTAAATTATCAATGTCAGTTGTGAAAGTAGATAGTTTAAATTGCAAATTTACGTAATTTATGTATCATTATAGTAGTAATTTTTACCATATAGTTACATACAATATTGGTGCATTTCTTTGACTACATTAGGAGCAAATATCATCCGTGGGATTTATTTTTACGATCTATTTTCTTATTCTTGGTTTTGTTGTATTGTAATACATATGTCACATCTACCGTAATCTTAATATTAATCTATACGATCAAATTAATCAACCAAATATTTTTCCGTGAAATGATCAATTGACTCTACATAAAAAAAAGGTAACTTGAACATATTAAATTACCAAAACAAAATAAGAAGCTATACATATATATATTATTAGCTCAACAATGTTGAGGTACAAATAAAAAGGTAACCACCTATCGATAAAAAGGCTATTTCGTATTATAAAACAGATGTCGTTGGGTTTGATCTTCATTAGGTTGGGGCCGACTCTTGCCAGCTAAAGTCGAGCCCCAACAGCAATGCAGGCTGATCCTACTGAGTTTTAGTTAAAGCCTTGTACCTGGGATCAATTAAGATAGAACTACTTTCATATATTTTCTCGACAATTTTAAGATACATATAAATAACCCGTATTCATTCTATTTTACATGAGTCAATTAGTTTAAATGGATGGATTAGACTCGTATGTAGAACTAATTAAAAGACTAATTATAATAATTTTGGATTTTGTTTGGATTATTTAATATTAATTATGATTTTAGGTAATTTAGGCGTGGTAAAAATTAATTAAATATTATAAAATTTGGATGGATATTTCGATCAGTCGGGTTAGCACTCAAGGTGTTATCACCTAAATATCGATTCGAATTTTGAAATAAAAAAAAATAAATAATAATAATATATAATAAAAATAAAAAATAAAAAAGAGAAGAAGATAAGGATTGGCTATCGGAGAGAAAGAGAAGCAAGGGAGAAGGAGAGGGTTTGAGCGCTGTCGTCTATGGCGTGCGGTGGAGGAGAGAAGAGGAGGTGGGTCATCGTCGGTGGCAGTGCACGGAGGAGGCCGTGTGGTGGTGATTGACGACAGTGGCGTTCGGCTGAGGTCGTACAAGAGAGAGAGAAATCGGCGCAAAGAAGAGGGGTGACAAAACAACGGCATCAGTACTAATGGGATGACGCCGGGAAGGCCGGCGGTAGCAGGTCGGTGCGGCGGCAGGTCGGCCAGTGGTATTGAGCGGCGGGGGCAGTGCATGGGAAGTTGTGTAGATGAGAGAGAAAGCGGCAAGGTGCGACGGCGATGTGCGGCGAGGAGGTGGCTTCGGGGTGGTCCGCAGTGGATGTACACACATAGGTGGCAGCAGTAATGGCATGTGGCAAAAGCCGCGTGGAGAGAGAAAGAGGTCACGGGTACACACTGTAGGGCCATATTTGGTTGCTGGAATAATGTGGGAATAAAATTTCTATTTCCAATGAATAGATATTCTTCCGTTTAATTACAAATTTAATTAAAAATAAATATTTTTGGAGAATATTTATTTTTACATTTGTGAAAATATTTATTCCCACATGAAAGATGAGAATAGTTATTCCCACATCTCACTATTATTATTATTATTATTATAGTTTGTAATAATAATAATAATTATTATTATGTGTTATTATTATTATTATATTTTATTATTATTATTTGTAATTATTATTATGTGTTATTATTATTATTATATTTTATTATTATTATTACTATTACTATTATCATTATTATTATTATCGCTATTTTCATCTTATTCATCATACTATTCTACAAACCAAATAAAAGAATATTACTTTTCACATTATTCTATTATAACAACCAAATATAAGAATAATAATTTTAACTATATTTCTATCATATTCTATTCCCTAGAATAATTATTTTATTCCCATCTTATTCCATTCCAGCAACCAAAAATACGGTAGGAGAGAGAAAATATCGATTCAGGCATTTTGGGACATCTTTTCTTCAGATTGGTAAAGTATGAGGTCAAGATAAGTATCCGTAAGCCATTCTTTTTGTCTGATTTAATATCTAATATATTTTAGATACTATTTAAAATTTTTACTAACATGTATGTATTTTTATACATCTGTCTACTTATTCTGAATATACATGTGTAGTTCATTTGATGATTTAGGATTTTTTGATATGGATTTTATAATTTTAGAGGGTTTAATATTTATCTGAATATTTGAATAATTTATTAGACATTGTATATTTTTATATTAGTATATTTATATGAAAATAAATATAAAATTTTACATAGGCCGCACAGTCACATGCACGTGCTGGGTTACGTCACTATATTTGGATTTGGATATTGGATTTTCTAATCAACTCCCGACGAAAAGATATTTATTATTTAGAAATCTCTTTCCGTCGGTAGGAAAGGTTTAGAATAGTAACATTTTTTATTTGGATAATTTGATTTGACTTTAGAATATATTCGAACGTTCTAATATATCTAATAAATTTAAAGATTACACTCAAAATTATATGTGGTAAATAATAGTGAGTAACATTAACCATGGGTATAGAATACATGGGTGGCCATTTATGCTAGTCTAATTTGTATTTGATTTAGCCTAAAATTATCAAAATTATGTGTAACTCTTCCTCAAATTAGTCTTTAAATAATCAGAATCTAAATTTAATGCATGATTTGTATATCTACATTGAATTGTATTTTACTTTGATTTGGATTTGAATTTTTCAATTTGGATTTAAAATTCGTTGATTTTGTCCTCAATTAGGTCTTGATATATTTCGTATAAACGATTTTAATTATATATTTTGATCTAGACATTTGAAATATCTGTCACGATACTTTTTTAAATTCTGCGCACACTATTGGATCATTCAGCTATCAGATTCTGCTTCAAATCACAGGCTAATCGGGTATTGAATTTGGAATCAGACTCGAACTTGGACTTAGAATTGGCTATTTGTTTATTGGAATATATTTGGATGACTTTTATTTTATTTATATATATTTTTATATATATAAACATGTTCCGATAAGGACTGTTTTATAATTTGGATATTTATTTTGGATTTGAATATTTGATTTGTGTATGAGACTACCATTGAATTTTGAATTCCGGACCTTTCATTTTATTGGATTTTTTATATCGACGATTTAAATTTATTCAATCATTTAAATAGCTTTTATTCATTATATCTTCTATTTGATTTATTGGACTCTTTTTGTTAAATGTGATACTTGTTGAGTATTAGACTTATTTTTTCTATTTTATCTATTCAATGTAGAAGATTTGGCTGCTTTGTAGGAGTATGGTCGTAATCTGTTAGCCATTCGTCTAATTTGGTGAGTTTTAATTTTATTATGATTATATTTCGAAAATAGTTTGAATATTATATTATATTTGATTATGATTTTTTATTTAATTATTACCTCCCTTATGATAATTATAGAGTAAGTCGTATTTATTTGGTCAGGACGGTTGTCCGATGAGGTCCCGTGTGAATTTAATTTCATTAAATTATATATTTTAATTTGTTAAATTTAAATTTTAAAAATTATAATTATTTATTTAAATTAATTTATCTAATTTAAATTCATGACACTATTCTTTAGAAGGAGCATCATCCTTCGATGTCCTCTCATAGATTTTTAAGGACGGCGCAAGCATGCATGCAACACCCTCCCTCACTGCCTTCGTACTTGTAATTGTACGTGTGAATGTATGCAGCAGTTTTCCCATTGCTGGCTAACACCATTTGTCTTGGGCACTTCGATCCTGTCTGATATCTAAATCCTGTTGAGTACGATTTCCCAAGTACCTAGCTACCTACCTACCTACCTAGCTCACCTTTATTTACTTATACAATACCACTAACTAAAGTTATTATTTATTTATGGCTTCCCAACTCTCCTCTCCGCCCCCCCCCTTTCTAGCATTACTGTTCTTTTTTAACTGCATACGTTGTCATTATGGCTATTATTATTAATTGTGTCGTACAAGATATTTATTTACCTATACGTATCTATATTAAAGAATCTAAACAATATAATCTACTATAGTGACGCTTCGTTGTAAAAAGGTAATTAACCAACTGGCATATAAAACTTCATTTGCTTCCTTCAAAAATAGGCAAGCTTCTGTAGCCAAAATTAGTTTTTTTTTTTCTTTTTCAAATAAATTTTGCTTAAGATGTGAAACCAACCTTTAAAATAAGAATCTTAATAAGAACATTATAAAATTATGACAATAATGGCCTTTTTTTACTTTTGATTGACTAAGAGATTAGTTGATTAGTCACTAGCTACCCGGCTACATTAATCAAAGGACGAAAAGTAAAATAGAGAATGGTGGTGAAATTGGAAGGTGCATATCAACTAAAACCATGAAATCATAATCTTTCTTTAGGCTGGTTTCCATATTCATATGACTATACTTTCTTTGCTCTCATTATTTATATATTTTATTGCCAACCCATTTTCAAACTAGTTTTGATCACTTGGGACGTCGATATCCGTTGATTATTTTTCCTTTTGCCCCCCTAACCCAGCTGACATAGGAATTTATGTACTAAAATCATAGATAGGTGACTTTAGAAAAAAAAATCTTTACATATTTTTAAATATCAGTGAATCACATAATATTTAATCTAAACCAATCGATATTAGTACGTTATTATAAGAGTACTCTAAAGGATAAAACGTTGATTATTTTTCTTTTTGCCTCCCTATCGTACAGGAAAATCTACGTAACTTTAGAAAAAAAAATCTTTACATATTTTTAAATATCAGTGAGTCACATAATATTTAATCTAAACCAATCGATATTAGTACGTTATTATAAGAGTACTCTAAAGGATAAAACGTTGATTATTTTTCTTTTTGCCTCCCATATCGTACAGGAAAATCTACGTACTTATAATATTATAGATAGATGACTTTAGAAATAATTGTCTTTAGATATCTTTAAATATTAACAAATTGCATAATGTTTCATCTAAGCCTACCTATGATAGCATCTTATTATAAGAGTAGTTTAAGGGATGTAACACTAAAAATATTCCATAAAGTAAAATATTTAGATGGGTCGCCAATTATTGAGTTGTGGAACCACACCGGATCAATTGGCCCACCCACCGTCTTTTTCTAATGAGAATGCTTAACTTGCAAGGCTACTGGGTGAGAGCCGCATACGCCAATTAGTCAATAGTTCTTTGAGCAATTGGGTCCCATCTATTCAGTCAAATCTAAGATTATGATACGTTAATTCTGAGATGAAATTCCCATAGCCCCCTATCTAATCCATATACGACTAGCTTGATGCGATTCCTACGTGATGATTTTAGCCCGATGCCGTGTGAGTTGAGTTGGGTTTGCGCACTTACTTTTACTAATTCCTATTGAATTAGATCAGACCATCCTTACATGATAAATGAACCATATTAATCAATGACAACGTCGTTGCATTCTTTACTTCAACTTAAAATTGTCATCGCCAAATATATATGTATATTTTTATAAAAAAGCATGGAAAAATAGATAAACTATCGTAGAGGTGGTGTTTATAATGTGCCAATTTATGAATTACGAGGCACGCATGTGAAATTTAAGTTGCTATTTTGGCCATCTCGTCCTTACCCCGGCCGGTGGCATAAGGCCACGTTCGTCTTCGACGGTGAACGTCAAATTATTGTATTCAAAGGTCTCGTTATGTTTTAGATTTTTAAATAGTTGATTCCTTGTTCTTTTAAGTCAGAATATTTTGCAGAGGCACCGAAGAAAACAAAGCCAAAAAAATTTGGATGGACTCCGACACACCAACAACCGCGTGGGGCCGTACGCACATGGCATTCAAATTAGCTCCTTTCATTGTAATGATGGAGCCCACCTCCTCTGTCCTCTCTCTTTGGTCATCCCTATCCTCATTTAAAGAAAAAATAAAAATTAATTCTAACTACGTATCCCCAATTACAAATAAACATCACATATTACATAAATCTAAACATATAGACGAATAATAACAAGTTTAATCATAATACATTAATTAATTTTACAAATTGTATTAATCCATGCCTAGTTAGAGGTGGCATCTAATTTTCCAGATGTCAAACTCCCCGGTTTGTTGCCTCAGAAAGTATGGCCTATGTCGGTCAGCTACTCTAAGGGCTAAGAGACTTACTTTTTCTACCATAATTACTTATTTTTAAATAAATAATTATAAATTAATTATTTTAAATAACTAGTTTTAATAAATTTTTTAAAATAATTAAATTACAACTATTAATTAAAAAATAAATTTTAAACCCTTGGTGAACAAATTTTTAAATAATTAAAAGTTTGTCGCATTTGACTGATTTCCCGATAATTCTGCCGTGGCCGCGTCATTACGTATTGCGCAACCAGGGATTCCATAATCCACCGACTATGGAAAGCGCAAGACACCGTCAATCCAACGAGATGAAATGACAGACAATTATTTCCATGGGAGCGTAATCTATGGCCTATAATTTATTCTTTTTCCCCTAAAATTTTATCATTGAAGGCCGTTTCAAAACAGTTTCCTACCTTTATGTTTTCAGAACTATTCTCCATGCTTTTTTCGCCCCCCCAGTTACAACCAAAATTTAAAATCTAGAAACTTTAAATCCTCTGATATTTTTTAAATAAAAAAGAAGGCAATAAAATTCATCAAATTTAAAATGTCAAAAAAGGAATATTATTTTTAATCAATTGTCTAAACACAAATTAAAATAAGCTGATTAGAATAATAGTTTTCTGTTAAAACCCGTGTTGAAAATTTAAGGGGAAAAAAGAAAGAAAACACATAAATATTCGTTCTCTCATAATTCATAGCACTATACGACATAGTTCATTCATGAATGACGTACCCATGTTTTTCTCTTTTTTTTGTACTTCTTTCTTCCTATTGCTCTTTTTGGAGTCATCACATTTTTTTTTAACTAAAACCTATTCACATTATATTCCTACTCTATGAAAAAAAAATTACTTCAAGAATCAGCCATGTGCACATTTCAGGGAATGTATAGTTCAAAAAAGAGCTTCTTGAACATTGAATATGGCAAATAGATCAAACCCACCTAACAGTTACCGATACCAACACACAGACAGCCCGTTACGCCAAAACCCACAATCGTTTCGAGGCCAAGCCCAATAAAACACCCATCCATCCGTAGTCCAGATCAGCGATAGAACTAACCCACAGGACAAAGGCAAATCCCTCCTGGCTAGGGAATTTCACAACACAGAACAGCCAAGACAACCAAAGTGCAGCAATACTAACTGCTACAGCCTGCCGATTGCAATACCAAATGCTACCACCACACATGCAGCAAACCACCGTCCAAACAGCAATATTTAAACACAGTTCAATCCCACAAGCTCTGAAGCTTAGTTAACCCCAAAAAGAGAGCCAACACAAAACCTAGATCATAAATTCACTGCCTTTTCTACCACAACCCCCAAAAAAAAAAAAAAAAAAAAAAAAAACAAAACAAAACAAATCACAGCCTTTCACCACAAGCAACCTGATGTGTCAACAAGTAATTGGCTTCAGATGTGAGATCTCCACCACCAAAACCGCCTCGAGGAACAGAAGTTCCATCGATGGCATAACTCACACGGATGTTCCAACCATCGAGCTCCTTATTTTAAGCATGTCAACAGCAGATCCCTTGCTGGAGTGGACAAAACCAAACCCCCTGGACCACCTTCCACTAGAGCATTCCTTCTATAACATCCAATGGCCAGTCAGCAATGGCAATGAACCACAAAACATTGCACCAGAATGCAAAAGCAGCTCCAGAAGAAAAAGCAAAATGGGTTATGCAGTATTGCAGTTCGTTCCTTTAAGCTAGTCCATAGTTAAGAAAACTTTACCCTTGAGTTGTGAAATTTCTATGTTGAATTTAACAGAAGCAAAAAGTATATGAATACTTGAATAATTGCGAGATATTTAACTTCATTCTTAACTTATAGGAAAGGTTCAATTTCTTCTGAACTTTCATTCAAGTAAATTTTTTTTCTAAACTAATGTTTTAACAAAATTTCTATTCTACCTCCTAATTAATCTTTTAAGGAGAAAAAAAGGCTAATTATTATATATAACTGATAATTCACCTAATACAAGAACATAACAAAACAAAAAATGAAAAAAAGAGCCCTCGCCACAGCATCATCCCTCCTCCTGATGATGGCTCATGGCTGCCAGCAGCCCCTTCACTGCAGACCTCTTACCCGCTCCCTCTCTCCCCTACCTATCTCTGTCCCTCCAGCACCTCTGTACTCCACCTCTGCCCCTCCCCTCCCACTGCCTCCCATAGCGACATCAACTCCCCTACCCAACACAATTAGACTATGAGGTGCAAAATCTGCCAATAGTTATTTACCAGGAACTATTTCTAAGCAACAAGACCAATAGACAGATACGGACTTAGTTGCCTCAAAACTTGTGGGCTAGGTTCTTCGCTCGATAGAAATTCTTGAAGTCTCACACAAAAGGAAATAAAAAGAGGACTAGTCAATAAAAAGAAGATTTCAATAGGGGTGGGTTGGGGAGGCAAAGCAGAAAGAGGTTGTTAAGGGTGCGGGTTCTTTATTTTTTGTCATTCTATTTAGTTATTAGTTAAAATTTTTTACTAAATAATTATTTGTTTAATTATTGAGTACATGTAGCGTTTTCACCTAAGCAATAATCAATTACAACGTAGAATAAGGCTGAGACAAAACAAAATTAAGCTTGAGTATTTTGCCTTTCAGAACATCTCAACATAAATTTGAGTATTTTGCCATGGAATAATAAAAGGAAAATCATAAGAGAAAACCAAGAAATCCACATTGTTTATGCAGCTTAATTCATTCATGTTGTAAAATGCAAAAGCAGCATCAAATTGTTCAGGTTATTTGGAATGATCACATGAATTGGTCCAACTTTCGACGCACTTAATTGCAGCCAAATATCCAACATCATTGATATGTTAAGTGACCCCCATTAGGACAGTGACCCATTTCAACAAATAGGAAAACAGGCTTCTACAGGATTATCTTCCTCACATTACAATCATCAGTGTTATTACCATACACTATAATATGCCAACTTCCAGCCAAAATTACAACAATGGAACTCCATGAAGTGGATGCCAAGTAGGAATGGTTATAAGTTTTCCAGAAAACCAAGGATCAAATCCTGTCCATAAGAGGTTTGAAGGGGCAGGAGAAAGGCATCTTCAAGGACATGAGAATGCTACAGATATTGCATTGCCCACAACGGTATGGACCTCTCGATGAAATGAAAAAACAAACACCTCACTAAACATGCCATGATGCCTACTTCAACGGTGTTGTAGTTGCTGGATTCCCTACCCCTTTATTGCATATTCAGTGTACCATGTACCAGATTATGATTCGGAATTACATGGTGCAACCAGTTCATGTGTACCATACTATAGTGTATTACAAATCTAGTAACTATTAATGAAGTATCCAAAAGTTGAACACTGGGTTGGGAAATTATGTACTATACAAAGTCATAATCGACCCACACTAGCAAATGGTCACTCCAAACTCCATCAAATTAGTACAACCTTTAACTAAATTTGACAGACCTCCTGGCTTCCACAAGACAAATCTCTCCATCACAAATATCCAAACTTGACCTTTTTTTTATTCTTAGTATGTTTCTCACAAATCTACAACTTTTGCTTTTCCTACCAGTTAGACCTGTACAAATCCCCCTTTTTATTACCCTCTTAAAATCATATAGAAGTTTGCCTCGAATATTTAGCATGTCTTCACATATTTAGAAAGAAATATTGACTTGTAGCCATTTTACCATAAAGGTTTAAGGGTCCATTTCAATGATTGATTGGAATTCTAAATCCAAATCCAACTCTATTAGAATTGAAATTGACTTAAATTTAAATTCTACTTTTTGGGTTAAGTGAGAAATTATAATTCAGAGAAAAAAATTTGAGGCCTGATCAAATTTATGATCCATGCATAAACAAAGAAAATAATTAACCCAACACGAATTCTAATTATTGAGTGACATTTTATATAAATATTAATTATAAAATATTTTCAATACAAATAATATATTTTTGTATACTTTTAGGAAATTTTTTTGTTTTTTGGAAATATTTTTATATAAAATTATCTTACTGTTTTCTTTTAAAATAAAAATAACAACGGATCAATACCGCCTAATTTGATCCAATTCTCATGATAGATGATTATTGATCGGAGTTTTTCCCCGAGTAACAGCCGAACCTAAAAATATTAATTTGTAGCTAATATTTTCTCCATACATGTTATTTTAAAATAATTTTAGACGACACTATTTATCTAAATATTATATTTTTAAGTTTTTCGATAATATATTTATGTAACTTTTTAATAAATAAATAAAATCATCGTCTGTCCAACTCTTCCAAACCAAAACATTTGAAAATAACTTATCCATTTGGTCTTGCCTAATCAGATTTTATCATATCTAATTGGCACATAATTTTTAATTTTAGAATTATAATTCTTTAATTTCATCAGAAAAATTACAAAGAGTTATCTCATCTTATTTTTCAACTCCAAGGATATAAAACTTGAAATTAGAATACTAATTTCGTATGATACCAAACAACAATATTAAAATTAAGCTCCAAATTTGAATTTCAATTCTAAATTCCAACCCCATCCAAATGAGGACCTAAGGAAGTTGAAAAGATAATACATGGGAAAATGGGGCAAGGTGGTAATTTGGAACAAAATTTCCTCAGATGATTAAGAGATAGAAAAACTAAAGTAGAGGCTATGTGAAAAGCTGAGAAAAAAATTTAAACGGTTGAGTTTATATCATAGAGATTACAACCCCAAAACCGTCTGGACAGATCAACAGAAGAAATGAAAATTTCTGAAAATATATGTTTCCTATCATTATAGAAAATTCCCTTTCATAAGTATGCTCCTTACTATAGAATAGACCAGGAAGATCACGCCATGCCTTCTGTGGCACCGAAAGCTTCCCCTAGCTATGCTAGACTATGCCCGTCCAGCCTACATTCCATGCCCAGCACAGCACATATTGTTGGGAGAGTGAAGATACGAGCACCACGGCGGCAACCGGTAACCTGAAGTCGAAGATGGTGAGAGTGAAGGGAGAGGGGAGCTCTGGCAGAGGGAACAGAGAAGTTAAGAGGAAGAGAGAGAAGACAGAAGGGGAAAGGGAAAGGGAGAAAGAGCGCAGAGTGACAGGGACAGGGAGGAAAGAGAGAGCATAAGTGGGAAATGGGAAAATATTTTTCTTCCCTTTGCATTCACCGTAGCCAATACTTATAACAGGAAGTATCCAACTGATTCAGTTGGAAAACAACTAAACAGAACATGGCCTCTAATAAAATAACAAACTAAAAAGTTTAACTAATTACCTAATAACAAACTAATTATATATTTAACTAATACTTATAATTCCTATAATATATTTAGCTAGGGATAGTCCCACATTAGGTCTGTAACATTGCCCCGTCCATCAAAAGAACCTTGTCCTCAAGGTTAAACGCGAAGAGAAAAAGCATGGTAAAGTGTTGTGGCCGTTAAACCGCCTAACATCAAATCTCCTTGTAACCAACGAGCAGTTTCCCCTTCGAGCTTTCAGTATCGCAATGATACTTTGTATTTTCCGTTGCCCCGCCCTTCCGCCGTTCTGGGTGCACCGTCTGGTAGCCCTCAGGATGGTTTTCAGGTGATTGTAGTGGAATAATTCTTCCATGTGGGGGTCCACAAACTCCGGAAGCCCTGATTCCGGGCCCATAAATTCTCGGGTCCATTCAACCACGTTCTTGCTGTTTTGGATTGCTTGTTTTGTAGTCACCAGCTCGCCGTAACTGTAGACATCGCTGTTATCACTGAGCTCCTGAGTAATCACATATTTTGGATCCGTATAACCGAGTTGAATGTTGCTGGTCCTGATATATCAGTGGGAAAAAAGGTGGTACTGACAGAATCGCAAGCATCTAAGAACTCCTACCACGTTAATAGTGTCCTTCATTCTCGTCAGCCAGCTATGTGGTGCTCGGGATGGACAATGAAGGTGGTCTTTCAACAGCAACCTCTGTTGCTTTTCGATGCTTAAGCCTCTAAGAACTACAAGATGACAATGTAGTAATCTAGCCAGGATCATAATCTCATTATAAAATCCATGCTTTGTGGGTTCCGATCCTCTGCTCATGCTCTTGACCACAGCAACCGAATTATCACTATACCGAGCTTTGTACATTTCTCCCACTTTTACTTGTCCAATGACCAGAATAGGGAATTCATCAGGAGCATTGACGCCAAACCACCATTTGCCACTTGATCTGCCAAATTGATAGAGCACCATAACGAGCTTTGGGTAATAGAATAGGACAATCACCAACCTCTAGGTAACTTCACTGATGAAAAGACAAGTACAACTCCAGATCAAGCAAAGAAAGCAATAAAAGGAGAGGTTGGGCCGAAGCTTCAGAATTTCATGTATGGGTATTGTGGGCATCAAGGGGCCCTGCGACTGGAAGAGCTTGCGCCAGCAGGTTCCATCCAAGTCCCCAATAGGGTCTTGGGACCAAAAGGTATCACCCTCTCGTCCCATTGAAATCTGAAATTTAAGTTGCAGTATGCTTGGGACGAGGTAAAAGCAACTTCCACTAGTCCAAGATGAAGAAAACTGCAGCCCGTGGCAAGTATTTATCATTAAAGGCACACCATCAAAAAGGGGGCCTACATGCTTATATATTTCCAGCCAACATCTGACACTTGAGGGAAGGAACCCCAGCACCGTCCAAATTCCAAAATTGTAAGAACGAGAATCCCACAATCCCTGATAACCCCTTGTTCCAGAGGGAAAGTAGTGGTTATCAGTTTCTTCAAACATATATTCAGCCCTTCCAGGACATTATCTGATGCACGACTGTGCACAATATCCCTTAAGACACACGGTCCTAGCTCATGAGCTCTATTCATCAAGGACTTGAGCTCCTTTGGAGTATCAGGACAGCTTCTTGGTGCAAAACGATTTGTCACATGGTACCCCAAACTGGCAAAATTAAAGGGTTCTTGAATAGCCATTACCTGGACAGCACTATAGTCTAGCCCTTGAATGCAGGGAAGCATATCATCTTTGAAGTTTTCATGAGTGTGAGCAAAAGGCATCAGATCACTCATGTCAATGTGGGACTCAGGAACCATGAGATACTTCGGTCTCTTTAGCTGAGGATGTTTGAACACATATGCCTCACCAATGGAATCATGGGGTGTCGGTGCTGAACCGGCTGTATTGTTTGGCAATAAGGTCTTCCAAACCCCAAACTCGTCCCTAGTCAGCACGGTAGCATTAGGCTTCCCGTTGTTGAAGCCTCCGACTAGTGATGCTAGCTTTGTTCCAGGAGCCCATATCATGAACGTAAGCCATATATGATGCGAGATAGCGCTACAGTAAGCCCGCGGCCTTCTACTACAGTACGGCCAAGGTGTATTTGGCCGAGGTGATGAAGGCACGAGGCGGTGAAGAGCAGAGGGTGAGAGAAGGGATGAACAGATAGAGTAGAGAAGAGAAGGGAAGGGGAAAATTCTGACAGAAGAGAAGAGAAGAGGAAAGCAGACGAGAGAGAGGGGAGTTGGTTGTAATCTGTTTACAACTCATGATTTGTTGGTGGAGATCACGCTTTACCTGAACTACTCGCAAAACTTCATCTGAAGTCTCTGATTGTTCGGGAGAGGATGAAGAGCCATCATTCTCAATCACTGGGACCCATACTGTCGCAAAAGCAGCAACTGTTGCCGATCGAGAGTCAGACTCAGATGGGATCTTCTAAGCAATGAGCTGCCCTAAAGTTCGAATCGAGAGGGGCGCGACATCAGCCATATAAGCAGAAGCTATTGGAGTCTGGCGAAGATGGGACAGAGGGGCTTTGTGATTCAAGGACGAGGTTGGCCCAAATTTTTGCTCGAGATCCCTGGAGAAAAATTCCCAGGTAGAGATCTGCCGTGTTGTGTGCATCCACGTATACCACTGGAGAGCCTCGCCGGATAGGTAGACAACGGTGATGACTAATTTCTGTTCCGGTGGCATGCGATGTTTCTAGAAAAATTGCTCGATATGAAATAGCCAACTGATAACGTTCTTGCCGGAGAAATACGGAATTTCTGTGAGGGGCGAACGAAGATGTGGGAATGGGGCTGTAATCGAAGAGGAGAATGGAAGAGGTGGGGGATGTTCAGACGGCGAGGGATGTTGTACGTTGCGTCATCGCTCGATTCCGGCCAAAGTTTGACGGATTTCAGTGGGGGATTGTTGGATTTGTGCATGAATCGAAGCTTGAGCAGTGATGGCATCTGTGTGTGGTTGGCCATTCACGACGTCCTCCTTCCCTGACTTCGAAAACCCTGCGATGGGATCCTCCAGAGGATCGTAGTGCACTGATAAGCCCTCTGTCATAGTCTTAATGAGAGCACCTAAGATACGAGCACCACGGCGGCAACCGGTAACCTGAAGTCGAAGACGGCGAGAGTGAAAGGAGAGGGGAGCTCTGGCAGAGGGAACAGAGGGGTTAAGAGGAAAAGAGAGAAGACGGAAGAGGAAAGGGAAAGGGTGAAAGAGCGCAGAGTGACAGGGACAAGGAGGAAAGCGAGAGCATAAGTGGGAAATAGGAAAATATTTTTCTTCCCTTTGCATTCACCGTAGCCAATACTTATAACAGGAAGTATCCAACTGATTCAGTTGGAAAACAACCAAACAGAACATGGCCTCTAATAAAATAACAAACTAAAAAGTTTAACTAATTACCTAATAACAAACTAATTATATATTTAACTAATACTTATATTTCCTATAATATATTTAGCTAAGGGTAGTCCCACATTAGGCCTGTAACATTCCATGCCAAGCACAACACATATTGTTGGGGTTCGACACCCGGATTCATCCGATCTGGCAGCAGTGAAAAATCTTCACTTCCGTCACCGTCAGCCACCATTTAGTAGGAACAAAGGAGATGCACAATATTTTTTTATGTGAAAATTCCTTTTCAACTAAGAGGAAAATCATGGGACACATAGTCCGTCAACAGATTCCACTATATAAAATGGTTACACAAACCCAGAGATAGAGTATCTGTAACACACTCAAGAATGACTAAGAAAAACCTTTCCAGATTAAACAAGGAAACTCTCCTTTTTCTCACTCTTTGTTTTTCTCTCTTCTTCCTCTCATTGATAGTGTACTTCTCTCACACATTTTACATAGTGTTTGGCTACACAAGCCCCTAGCTACACAAACCCCGGCGATTGCTTGCCCATGGTGATTGCTCACCCTTTGGTGTCTCACACACACAGGTGCTACCACACCCTTAGCGTTTTTCCGCACTTCCTCTGGAAGGTCCTAGTGCACCTTTATAATGAACGACTTCAAATCTCCATCTGCTGGCCTTACAAGATGATCTGTCAAGCCGTCCCTATCATTTTTGCGCCTTCACCAGTTCCCGAACTTTCTGCAGGCCCATGCCCTGCACGTTAGTTGCGCATGCTCTGATCAGACGGCGCATGCACTGCAGAGTCTGCCCACTTTGCCAAGTCAACGGTCAACGCTGAGAAAGCTGCCACCAACTATGCTGTTAGCTGTCCCCAACATCATCAGAACCACACGCCCATTTTGCTTCCTTGGTCGGTTAACGTGTTGACCGGCCATTTGCCACTTTGGTAGGTCAACATGTTGACCAGCACTTTGCACCAAAGACTTCCTTGCTCCATCTGCCTTCTTGGTTCTTTGGCTGCTTTGGCCGGTCAACTCATTGACCGGTCAATTTGCCTCAAGGATTCTGTGCGTGCCTTTAGCCGTCTGCTTCCTTCAGCCGGTCAACTCCATTGATCGACCAATGTTCTCCGGACTTCTTTTCTGGCAAATGGACTCTATCATTTGTTCTCGAAAATCCCTCCGATGATGAACCAGTTTGTTGGATTACCCACAGGGGAATGAGCAGACCCAACACATATAAAGTCATATTGTGCTGCCATCCCAGCTGCAAGGTCTATAGTATTATTCTATTTGAGAACAAAATAGAGGGCAACGGAAATAAAGAAAATTGAGAATATATTGTCTTAATGTATACCTAACACTCCACAGGATATCCGATTATCCGCAACTTAAGCACCTAAAATCATTAGCGGGGCCAGACATCGCCATATTTTAACCTTTTAGCAATAATGACAAAATATAAAATGAATGACGGCTTAATTCACTGCTTCATGAGCTATTAAGCAGATGTTTATATCATCAAAACTAATTTTCATGATTTTGTATCATCAGCTCTGAAGTACTGCAGATTTCATGCTGCAGATTTTGTATCATTCCGAATTCTAGGTCAGCAACTTCATTCCCTCGTCCAGAGGAAAACAATTTAAAATACTACATCATACCAAAAATCACCAAAGGATTCAAAGGGAAAAGAGCACCAAATGTTCAAAATTCACAGTCACGCCGATGCAAAAGGAAATTCAAAATAATTCATCAATCGCATAAAAACAAACCCCAGATAAGCAGAAAGAACCATCGAGGTAAGCGAAAACCAACAGTAGTAAAATGATACCTGAAGAGACAGACACACTAAGAGAGGTTATTTAAGTGGCAAGGGTTTAGACTTGAAGTGTCATGGTGTGAGGAACGCCATTGTTGCTGAAATCTCACTCTGTGGTGTCGGGGAGTGCACTCCCTTTGACGTGGTCAGTGAACAACGTAGTGCTCGGTTCCCCGATCATTGTACCCCAGGGCCTAGTCCGTCGTCCTGTATTTGGTAGAATTATTATTATTATTAATACGTCCTTAATTTTTGGGTTATGATACGAATTAAGAAGTCTTTTATTTTTCTGCTGTGGGTCGAATTACAGTGGGTCTCATCTCCGTTGGTATTAATTTAAAACCTGCACACCACAAACTACAAACAGGAGGTCAGAGAACGATGGAAATTACTCCTACCGTATCTCATTCGATACTCAAGTTAGAAATCTTTCTCAGAGAATAGAAAGATATTTGGAGGATACGATTAATATATATGTGCATATACCAGGGAGCGTTTGGATGCGCCCGACAGAAGGACGGCTTAAAAGTGAGCCCTAAAGGGCACCTTAAAGGTGTGCTTGCCAAAGGAGCGGCTTAGAGGTGCGTCCTTGGAGGGTAATTTAGAGACCATCTAATAGAGGGGCGGCTTGGGGGTGCGCCCGCGGAGAGCGGCTTGGAGGTGCGCCCGACAGACAGGGGGAGAGCGGCTTGGAGGTGTGTCAGTGGAGGGCGGTTTAGAGGTGCGCCCAGTGGAGGGCGGTTTAGACGTGCACCCGCGGAGGGTGGCTTAGACGTGCGCTCAGTAAAGGGGCAGCTTAGAGGTACGGTCACGGAGGGCGACTTAGAGGTGCACTCAGTAGAGGGGCGGCTTAAAGGTGTGCCTGCGGTGTGCGGTTTAGAGGTGCGCCAGCAGAGAGGCGGTTTAGAGGTACGCCCAACAGAGAGGCGGCGTAGAGGAGAAAGACTAAACTGCACTGGTGCGTTAATATCCTGGTTACTTAAGTTGAGGGTTGACTCTTGGACAGTGAGTCTCTGACTTCGGGACGGAGAGCTTGTAGCTCCAGGACGGAGGGCTCTTGGTTCTGGGATAAAGTGCTCCTAGCTCTAGGATAGAGGGCTCCTGGGACGGAGGTTTCCTGACTCCAGGACGTAGGGTTGAGAGCCTCCTGACGGTGGAAGGAAGACCCCAATTGGCTTTCTTGACCTCCTCTGGAGAAACTAGATGATTTCTTCTAAAGTCCCTTGAGTGCTTCCTCATAAGCCCCAGTAACTCCTTCATGGCGGCAATCTCCTCTTTATCCGGCGTTCCAGTAAACGCCTTCAGGACCTTGCCCCATTCCCTAGATAACCGCCATGACTTAGTAACGTGGACAAAGAAGAATCGATCCTTCCAATTCTTTAATGAATCGTAAATGGCGTTGTTGATCGGAAGGTCTCGAGGAGACAGAAAAATTCAGTCCCCACTCTACACAAAACGAAACATCACCCTCACAGCGTCAATTATCATTGTCCTAAAGTGATGACGCATAAAGATGCACATGGAGCAAAGGTATCACACGACATTAGTATAAAGCCGTGCAATGGGTACCTGGAGAGCTAAGAGGATATCCAGCAGCTCTTGAGGAACCGGAAGACGGAGCCCACTCCTCAGGTGAGTCTCATACACAATGATGCAACCCTCAGGAGGAGAGCATGCTCGATCCTCCTTGCTAGGGACTCTGAAGACAATTTCCTTAGGAATGTTGTACTCAACGTAACGATTCTGCACATCGTTTACATTGAGAACAGAGACAATCTTAGAAGACATAAAAACGGAAGCAAGAGAAAAGACGGCAAAACACTTAGGAATTTCTCAGGAAAGGAAAGACGAAGGAAAGCGTGAGAAGTTTGAAATATAATGGACAGAATATTTAAAGGCATGTGAACAATTGAAAAGGAAAAACCGTCTTGTAAAAGCACGCCTATCATTGTTTGCACGTGTTACTCTCTAAAAGGGTGTAGATGATTCGGATCCCCTGGCGCATTAATTATCGGGATCACAAACCACTTGCATGTGGACGCGTGGCCTACTTTCGAACTGACAGTCTGGAGGCATGATGGCGTGTCCTTTCAAACTACCACAGTTCTTTAGATTTCATCCTAGGCGGTCAATGATCTGGTCAACTCCTTCACAAGTTCTCCGGATTTCACCTTAGGCGGTCAAGATCCAGTCAACTCCTTCGCAAGTTCTCCGGATTTCATCCTAGGCGGTCAACAGTCAGGTCAACTCTTTCGCGAGTTCTTTGGATTTCACCCTAGGCGGTCAACGATCCGGTCAACTCTTTCGCAAGTTCTCCGGATTCCACCCTGGGCGGTCAACGATCCAGTCAACTCCTTCGTAAGTTCCCCGGATTTCATATTAGGCGGTCAACGATCCGACTGGCCAGCTCTCTAGAAATTGACCTCGCAGCGGCCTCGACTAGCGTCCCATCTTAAACATGCTGGAAATCAAAAGTCATGGACCACCAGCATGGGGGGCTAGTGATGGGTACGCTAGTAATAGGCTGGCAGGGAAAGAAAAAAAAGGCCCATAATCGTTATGGCCCATCTTACGTTAGGACGGTCAACGCCTTGAGTTGACTGGTTGAAAGAAAAAGAGGATGGAGAAATCAGGATAGACAACTTGAATGGCCAACTTTAAAGACGGTCAACATTTTTGTTTACAGAAATTTTGGTCGCTTGAAGAGCAAGTTTAACGCGGGCCAAACCCAACTTGGCCTACGCATTTGTCCACGATCAGTAATGGTTTTCTCCCCTAATTTCGCGCTCACCTATAAGGCAACATCCATGGCAACGGTTACCAGCAGATTCAGTGCGCCTCACACGAGGAAAGTGCCAAATCCTCTCCTTTATATGCAGCAAACCCTAACTGTTAAAAAATATAGAAGGAAAGCAATCCTCCTAAGGAGTCGTTACCGCCATTAAAGCCTCACACTAAGAAAGAAAACTTGTCCAGTAGAGTGCAGGATTCAAGCGCTCCTATCAAAGAAAGGATGCCTAGCATCTCAGTTATAAAAACCGATGGAATCCTCAGTCCAGGGCACGTTTCAATTTCTGCTAACAGATGCACTCCTTTCTACTAAGAACCACTCACCAAAGCCCTAGCTCTCATAAAGGCGCTCTTGAATTTACTCTACGTTTTCATAAACTCCCACGCTTACAGAATGCCTCTCTTTCTCTCCCTGTCACTACGTTCCTCAAGAACACAGTGTCGAAGACCAGCACTCCTTTCGAGTTATAGAAAGCTTGTCGCTTTGAAAGTATAACATTCACCATAAACACTCTCAGTATTTATCCTTATTATGTTTTTTTCTTGACCTTCTTAATTCTTGAAAGGCTATTTATTAACTTGAAAGTTCGAGTATTTTCGGTGGGATAATATTTCGCTGACACCTGACCTCTTATTTGTTGTAGTGGTGTGCAGGATCTAGTCTCGGTAAACAGAGCCGAACTTAACAATCGATTTAACCTGAACCTGTTCGAAATTTAGATCTAGGATGCATCAATTATTATTTTTAAAATAAGTATGTATAAATTTTAAAAAATTTATACAAAATTAGAGGTATTCCGTTCTCGGATCTTTACTCTGATAGGGATAAGGATCCGACAGCAATACTAAACAATAAGTATACGGAAGGAAAAAAGAGAGAGAGTGTGACATGTGAGATTTTTATGTGGAAAGTCTTCTGCAAAACGAGAGAAAAAAATCACGAGATTTTAATCCGAAAACTGTTTTCACTATGTGTGAGCTCAAGTATAGAGACTGATGACTAAGTGTATAAAAATTATTAGGAGTTACTCTTATAATACGAGCCCTCTCTTTCTCTCTCTATAAGACAGTGTAGTTTTTCTACTCTTTCTCTCTTTTCGTGCGCAGATACAATAATCCAGAGTTTTTAAATTTTCGGGTCATTTGGTAAGTATAAAGTGAATTCTAATATAGTAGTTAGAATTCTCTATATGAAGTTGCCATGTGGAGGTTGGCGTGTGCAAAAAGCTTTGCTACCAATTCTGCAAATCTACTTTGTCGTGTCAGGAAAATTGCGTGCACGCGGATTGACCCTATGAGACGTCACATCACGCGTGCGTCAGAAGTCGTCATTCTCTGTGCAGATTGCATATTGCAGGATGCACGTGTCTTTAAGGACACCATATCTGAGTTGACGTCGCCATCCATCCTGAACGTCTCTTATGAGACACGTCCTCGGGCATTTGGACCTCTTGGGCAATCTCAGCCACACTAGCCTCTTGAGCCACGTGGGCTATTTTGGGCCATTCATGAACATTGACCCATTTTGTAAAAATGGGTTTAGTATTAGGCCCTAGGTATCTACTACGCATCAAAAGGTTTGGATAAAATTGTCCCACCAAAAAAAGAGTTAATTACAAAATGAGCATAAAAATCCATCTACAACAAATATAACGCATAAGGATATTACTTATAATAAGTAAGAGCTAAAGAAAAATCTTAACGTTTTAAAATAGAGCATGATTGACCTATTAATAACAATGAAATAATAAAAAGTTTATCTCAAAAGTATTACACAATTTTATCCTACACCACATTAAATAGTATTTGGTAGATTCGTATTCCTAGACCAAAACAACATAAAATAATTAGTATAAAACTAAATAAATAAAATATAAAAAATATATATATATATTTAATGAGTCTCAGAAATTTAAATTATTGTATAAATTAAAGAAACGATTACTTCGCTTAGATATCTAAATGACAGACGGGTTTAGTCTTTAAATTATAAATCAGAATCCTACACAGTACAATAAAACAATTGAAGGTAAAAGTATGAGAGATTCACTCCCCGATATATTCTTCGATACTCAAGTCAATGATCTTTTTAATCGATTTGGAAAGATATTAAGAAAGCAAATATAGTGAATAAAAGATTATAGTAGTGAGTGTATGTTTGAGAAGTTATACTCCTTTTGTATACTCCACTAATTGAGTATTCTTTTTTTTCTATCCCTTCCTCCTTAAAGAGAGTTTTATTTATAGTCAGAGACAGTGTTTGGCTAATTGGTACTTAAAATCAATATGTATCATGCTGTTGCTTTCAGATCAGTGGTGAAAGGTGTTACTTATAGTATATAACGGTTGTCACTATTAATGATAGAACCACCTGGCTACCACATACATAATCATTTTAACCGCTCTTATATATCGGTCCATTAAATGGCTCATTATGACATTTTAATATCTTATTATTCAAAATTTACCGTTTCATTTATGTGTTCAAATGTTACCCGATTAGCTATGTAGTATATTCTGTTGGGCCATTGGCGTCTAGACCTCTTATCCAATTGAGTACTAGGTTGATCTGTTTATGGCTGTACCCATCAATATTATTACAAATTATTTAAAGATTTGGGTTATTAGATATTTTTAATCATTTATAAAATACATTTGATGGGTATACTAAAGATGGGCTGGTCCAAAAAAGTCAACGGAAGCCCAAGAAGGACAGTCAACTCTCTAACGGCCCAGTTGGAGAACAGACCCATAAGCTGAAAAGTCAGGGACGGTCAACACTGGCGTTGACCGTCCGGGCGGTTAACTCGCTTGCAGACGGTCAACTCAAAATTTGACCGTCTGCGTTCTGCGCGTTGGGCCAAAAGAAACCCTTCTACAGTAACGGGTCTGGTTCGTTTAGGCCCAAAATTCATCAAAAGGCCAACAACGGCTTTCCAGGGATTTTTCATGATCCCAACTGGCACCCAAAATTGACATTGATAAACTTGGCACATTTCATGTAAGGAAGGCGCCAGATTTTTTCAATTCCTTGCCAACCTGGGCTCTCCAATGATAACATGTACAGAAGGAAGACAACCGGTTTGGAAAGATGTTGGCTACCTCAGAAGGAAATTATCTTTCATAGCTAGGCAACTGGCGCCTACTCCGAAAGGTAGGCCAGCCAAGGATCACAGAGGGATCTCTCCTTTCAAAGAGGGAAGATCGTCCTCTCCACCATTAATAAGCCCCTGAATCACCATTCAAGGCACGCTTTCGATTCCTTATGCATACGCTTTCTGTAACGCAAACAAGTGCTCTCAGTGAACTACTTTCTCTGCCATCGAAACTCTCAGAATTGCCAACGTTCTCTGCTACGCAAACACATCCACCAGCAACCCTAAGGCAAACAAGCGCACCTTTCACGGCCACTTACTGCTTCCCACCTTTCAGATTCAAGAAGGTTTACTTGTCCCTCTTATGTCTGAAAAAAACATTCTCTTTGTCTCTCTTTCTCTCAATTTCAGTTTCATTCTTTCGAAAACGGTTTGACTGACTTGAGCGTCGAAGTATTTTCGGTGGGATAACTTTCCGCCGACACACTGACCTCCTGTTTTGTTTAGTGGTGTGCAGGATCCAACTCAGAGAACGGAGCCGGAATCACATCTAGAGGATCACCCGAATTTGTTCGAAGTTCGGATCCAGAGATGCATCAACATTGATGACTTATTATTTTATCGATTTATCTCTCTATAGACCCATATAAAGTAAATGGCCAAATGTCTCAGGTATATATAAATATTTTAAAAATAATTAAAGATTACCTTTTAAATATTTATTTTCTTTAATACATTAGCATAATGAACATGCTGCTTCCCCGTCATTGAACATTGGGGCTAATTGGTCGAATTTTATTTGGTAGGTTACAGTGGGGCATATATAAATGGCTTGGTTATGGTGGTAATTTCTTCTTGACTAAGGATGCTTAGATGGAGTGTACACACGAAAGAGAAAGGGTGGCTTAGGGTTCTCAAATTTAGTGGTGCACAATAGGGTGATTTTGGCAATGCATATCTAGAGACTCATTTGTTTTAGATAATCCTATTTGAGTAGATCGTTTTAAGCTTTGTAGGCTCAAAACATATGTATTTAGATTATAGGGATTCCACATAATACTTCTTTGAATTTTTTTAAAAAAAAATTAGATTTTAGTATTGTGATTAGGCTATTTATATTATACTTCTTTAGTGATGGCATTTATACCAAATTATGGATGGACCGGTGACATTATATGAACATTTGTGTGGATTAATTTTTCAGCCTAATAAGTGAATCAACTAATTGGTTTCCCCTTCATTCTCATATCAATATCATTATCAATCAGAATGTTTGATGTTGGTCAAACAAACTCAACCTTTATATTACTGGTTATTATGGACTCTATGCCTTCCTATAACCTGAATTGCTTTTTTGCTAGACAAGCAACGTGGACACTTTACTCCAATAGCCTGTTCTCTAGTTGGTTTGCACAATTGATCTTCCAACCAATAGGTCTAAGATGTTGTGATACAAACTACTTTGGGCTCTAAATTGTAGCTCATCACATTTTTCATTCTTTGGTGAGCTATTTGAAGACGTTTTAGTATAAAGGATAGGGTGTCGACCTTTGTTGATTGTAGGTCATTGTACTCGTTGTATGATTTCCAATGCGAGTTCATAGTTGCCATTTCTTTTAATGCAACTTCTCTCACCATATTTGGTTCAATTTTATATTATAAGAGTGGATGCAAGTGGGCTATACAATGGTTAGTCTCAAGGGATGAATTGGACTAGTCTTAGATGTAGGCATTCGAACCCTCTGGTAATGGTTTTTGTGAAAAACTCTGGGGACTTCGTGTTACTTTTTTATGATATATAAAAAATGTTGTCGTTTTTAAAGGTGAGCCAATGCCTGCCGCTAATATTGTTGTCAATCTAATTGTGTGGTACGTTTGAGACAAGTTTGGTATAATTACATCACTTCTAACAAGTCCATCTCACTCCATTCTGAGAAGATGAGATCTTCTTTTAATATTTATTAGTCATTAGGATTTTCTATTTGTGCGCTGGGCTGTATGCATTTGGTAGATCTTAGTGTAGATCGTGTAATTGGCCTTTGGTTTTGGGGATAATTTTTCAAAGCATCTGACTTTTGCCTATAATTTTTAATATTTATACATGCTTATTACTTTTTGAAAAATAAAAAAAGCTATTTTTTTACCTTTTATTTCATTTTATTTTTGAATTATTTCTAAGTTACTTTACATTTTCTCACTTATTACAATAATTACTTAAAAACTAATTACTATTTTTTATATGTTCCTGAACTAAAATTTAACTAAAAAAAGGAGAAAATATAATACTAGATTCAATATGACTAACCAATCACCTTGCTCTCTATAGCTCAAGCAATGATGATCCTTTCGATGATGGCAATGGAGGGGGCCGATAAAGAGTCCAGTTGAGATATAAGAGTCACTGGAATGCTGATTTTTTGTGATCTGATTGTCAAGACAGATTTGATATCGATACATGGAGATGAAATAAGAAGGCTCCAAATATTAGAAGCCATGATGGGTCAAGTATTGGACTCAATAACATAATATGCTCCTTGAGGTAGACTACCTGGTTTCAAAAATGTTGATGATTCAATCCAAATGTGAGGAGCATGAGAAAATTTCAAAGCAATGGTGCTTTTATATCATTTATCGAACCCCTTCAATATTAGGTGAAGGCTTGTATTTATATACAAATCCAAGAAAATTATTCTGCCATATTAGCATAGCATGATTGACTATTTATCTAGGATAAAGGAGGGCGGTATAAAAGTTTATAACTTTCACTAAATGTTAAATAGACGCGCTAATCAGTTATTATATGTTAGTATACTTTTTATACTCATTAAGGATAACTTTTAGTAATGTAGGTTTCTTATAGATTGACAATGTCTTCCATTATTTAATGTTGTGATGCCCCTTTGGTTGGCATGAGTCCCATAAATTTAAATAACAACTCTTTTATGGGTCATCATACAAGGAGAAAAAAAAGCCTCACTAGAATTATCTGTTAAATAATTTGAGAGGGTTTTATTTTTTTTTTTTGTCTATTAGCAGTGAAGAATGTATAATTTATACTTTAAAAAAAAAATACCAACATAAAGTTAAATGATTTACATGACATTTTACGTGGATGGTAAATATTATTCCAAAATCAACAAACATAACACTTATTGTTACATATTCTTCATTTTTTGATAATAAAAGTATTTGCACACTTCTTTATGGTTATGAAAATTTAATGTATTTAGGATACAATAGATGATAACAAATATATAAATATATTTTAAAATAATTTTAATAAATTATCCTAATATATAGGTTTTATATGTGTTTATTAGTCAACTAATATTATAGAAGACTATAGAGAATCTTAGTAAATTGTATGATATTTCATCACAATTTGAAAAGAGCAACACCGAAAGAACATCATTTAACTAATTTTCAAATATTTTCTGTCATATATATCCTCTGGTAACTATTAACAGACTAATATAAATAATTTATAATGTCTTAATAATAATAATTAAAGATTGTAACTCAAATATTAGAAAGCCATGCGTCATGCCACGCGTACGGACAGATGCGGACCACGATCTTAATAGTCGGCCCATGGGGTGGCGCCACGTGTGGAGACAGCGTTAGCAGCAAATATGGCGATGGGGAACCATGTGTTTTAGGCAGCGGATTGCTTCTCGCCCATTTTTTATGCAAACCTAACTTGAAGTGTGGTTTTATGGGATACTGCGGGCTCCGCCCGGTTGTCACCTTCACGCGCCAAACTCCTGCGTGGACATCAACTTCTCGGGCTACAAAAATATAATCATTATTATTTCTCTTTTTGATGTTGGGCCGGCCCGAATGGGTCCGATGATTTTTCGGCAGTGCCCATTGAATAATTAAATCTTCATATGATACGTACGTAGGATAGGAGCTTCTAGCAGTGATTGGCAACACAATACCTGGGATTAGAGATTTTGTTCACTAGCGGTCGAGCCGAGATTGAACCCCCGAGGAACCAGTGGCGTGGGGGTTGTAAACATGGTGTCAGCCCGGCCGCGACTGACGGCTGGGCCAGCCCCTCAGGCCGAGGACAAGTGCTAGGGATGACGTTATATGCTTTAGTAAAGAGGATATGGCCCATGCTTTCCCTCGCTAGTGACCCTTTGGTTGTAACGGCGCTCGTTTGGACCAGACCAATGACTACCGCGTGAAACGAGTCTTTATTGATAATGGAAGTAGTAGGAATTTGCTTTACCTCCCAGCATTACCTTAAATTAGGTTTGAGGAAAAGTCAAATGGCGCCCCAGAGAAGGAGCCCCTTTGTATGGGCTCGGCAATAGGCAGTCCCGATCCAAGGCATTATACGATTTGGAAGTCACGGCTGAGAACCTACCAGAAGCAGCGTCGAGATCCCTCACCTTTACGGTGGTGGACCTCCCGTCCGTGTACAACGTAATTCTCGGACGCCCATGCCTTGCTAGCTTTGAGCGGTGACCTCCATCCCACGCCCAAAGATGAAATTTCCAACCGTTTGGTGTCGGCGAAGTCCTCAAAGCCCAGGAGAATGTGCTATGTCCCAGTGCACAAACTCCATTCCCGAGGCCAATGGAAGACCTCGATCTGACTATGACAGTAGCCAAGCCAACCTACGAATTCCTTTGGATCCAGGGACCATAGTGCGTCCAATAGGAGGCTCTCTTGAAGAGTCCCGTCGAGACCAACTCACGAGATTTCTAAAGGAGAACTTGGGCGTATTTGCTTGGTCCCAGCGGACATGCAGGGGATCTCCGAGATAATAGTGCACAGGCTTGGCGTGGATCCACCCCACAAGCTTTGTAGACAAGCGAGAGAAATTACTCGGCGAGGAAAAGCTAGTGGCGGTCGGGAGGAGGAAGTAAGCTCACGGGCGGGATTCCGTCGAGAGGTACAATATAGGATTGGCTGCATGCCAGCGTGGTGATGGTGAAGAAGAATAGTGGAAAGTGGAGGATGTGCATAGATTTCACGGATTTTAACAAGACTTGCCCGAAAAATGACTTTCCACTCCAGGATCGACCCCGGTTAGTGGACTCGACAATGCTCAGCTTTATGGATGTTTCTGTCGGATAAGAATGTGCCCAGGGACAAGAAGCCGTCTTCATGATGACTAAGGGGCGTCTTTTGTTACAAAGTGATGCCCTTCGGTCTCTGCAGTTGGCGTCTGCCCAATGGTAGTCGATAAAATGTTCGAGATCGAGATCGGCGGGAATGTGGAAGTCTACATAAACTTACTCGTGAAAAGCACCATCGCAAGCCACATCGAGGACTGGCGGAAGCCTTCCAGTGTTGAGCCAATGGAATGAAGTTAGTGCACATTCGGGGTGGCGTCAGGGAAGTTCTGGGCTATATAGTGTCGCGAGAGATGAAGCGAATCCGAGAAGATCGAAGCAATTTTAAACATCACAATCTCCCGGGACGGTAAAGAAGTCCAAAAGACTCAGGCGGGTGGCAGCCCTTCCGTTTACGGCGAATCGGTTAGAGACATTGCCTTTCTTGGGCGCTCAGGGACCCTAAGACAAAGGCTTCCATTGGGCGATGATTGCGGGAGGCGCAGGGCCTCAGGCGTATCTAGCTAACCCTCCTCTCCTAACTTCTCCTCGGTAGGGAGAGGAACTCTATTTATGTCAGTCGATGCAAATGAGCCGAGCCTAAGCTCGGCCTTGGTGAAAGAATTCCAAGGAACCCGGCGATGTATACTATGTCGGCAAGATCTTATTCGGACTGATATCCGCGCGGAGAAGAAAACTAGTATACCGTGCGGAAGCTAAGGCCTTACTTCCGGGCACATAAAATATGACCCGACACGAGGCCGTTCTAGGCCCGAGTCTTGGGACGATAAAATGGGCTATTGAGTTAAATTCGAGGCCAGGCCCGGAGGCCCTTGCGGATTTTGTAGTAGAAACAGCAGCGCTTGCCGGTGGTGATTGGGGATCTGAGAAATGGGCAAGCAAACCGGCGCCGGCATGGGCAGCCGCGTGGGCCAGTTCCTCCATATTCTGCAGGCGGGTGTGGTTTTGCGGACCCCGTGGGAGTCAGAAATTAAGTACTCCTTGACCTTGGGGTTTCCCGGCCCGGCCACAGCGTCTTGAAGAGCCTTGATTACGGGTGCCGGCGAAGGAATGCTCGGCGAGGACTTGGTGGTTTATAGTGATTAGTGCAGTAATTGACCAAGTCCTCCGGGAATGAAGTCAACAATCCTCGGCTCTCCAAATACCTCATGAAAGTAAAGGGGATGATCTCGGATTTTGTGGCGGGTAGAATTTATACACGTGCGAGGCGAGAAAGCGAAAAAGGCGGGCCAAAAGCGGCGGTGTCCAGGATCTGGCCCGATACGCCCAGGAATGAGAAACATTGGGCGACCCACGATAGAGGAGCCGAGACGAGGTCATGCAGGTGTCGGCGGTGACACTGGATGACCGCGTACCTAGATATCTCACGGACGGTATTTTGCAGAGGATCGGTTGAGGCGAGAAAAAAAAGAAGGCTGCGGGGTGAGTACGCCATCGTGGGCCCGGCAGTTATATCGGCAGGGTTTTCGGCCCCTTATTTGAGGTACCTTACGCAGAGAAGCGAATCGCTCTCGGGAGGTGCATCTTGGGGATGCATGGGTCCCATATTGGAAAGCAAGAATCGGCATTCAAAATAATGAGGCAAAGTACTATTGGCCTACGATGAAGTATGACGCCATGGACTTTGTACGTAAGTGTGAAATTGCGAGATCACGCCGGCAATCGGCCCCACAGAGAGCTCGGGCGTTACGGTCCCGTGGCCTTTCGCACGGTGGGGGCTCGATATCCTTGGACCATTCCGGTCATGACCACTCGAAAGTTCCTCGTTGTCGGGATAGATTACTTCACTAAGTGGGTGGGCGCGCCCCTCGCGCGGATAGCAGACGAGGCAGCGGAGTTTCTCGGCGTGCATCGTCTGTGGAGTCGGGGGTCCCGAATGTATCATAGCAAGCTGATGGGCATGGTTCAGGGAGTTTTTTTTTTTCTAGGTCTTTGCGCTCGCCTTAAATTAACTGGTCGCATCCGTTGCCTACCCTCGAGCCAGCGGCCGGGGTGGAAGTCACTGAAATCGGACGATCACACGGGCTCAAGACCAAATTGATGGACTAGGGGGCTCTCTGGCGGATGAGTTGCCCTCCATCCTATGGTATCTGAGACTACACCAAGAGAGTCGGCGAAGAGACCCCCTTTGCTGCTTTGCTTCGGGGTGGAAACGGTCATACCGGTAGAGGTTGGTCTCCCGAGTCTTGAGTAGAACCGCCGACCAGGTCCTCGATAGCGAAGCTCTCGAGAACACCTTGACTTACTTGAAGAAGCCCGTGGCCGCGACAGCATAATGTATCGTCATGACGGGTGGCTCGTTATTACTGACAAAAAGGTGAAGAGCCGCGCAATTCGAGGTTGGAGACTTGGTCTTAAAGACAGCTGACAAGGGAAGAATGCGGGACAGAACAAGCTATCTCCAAATTGGGAGGGACCCTTCTGGTCTCGCGATCCTTGGCGGGCACTCTGAAGCTCGTGGCCGGGGAGAACAAGGCGATCCCCTCGAACATGGGCATACGCATCTCGGGAAGTACTATCGGTGGCGAGAAGCCCAGCGGCGGAAGCATCGAAAAAAAAAAAAGAAACTTCGATCTCGTCAGGCGGCCCTAGAGTCGAATGTAAATAAAACTCGATTCGTCAGAAGCGGCGTGAAGGTCGAATTTAATAAAACTTCGGTTCGTCCAGAAGCGGCCCGAAGGTCGAATTTAATAAAACTTCGGTCTCAAATCGGCGGCCCCCAAAGAGTCGAATGTAAAACTTCGAGTTAAAATCCAGCGACCTAAGTCGAATGTAAATAAAACTTCGGTTCCGTCCGGCGGCTTGACCCCGAAGGTCGAATTTAATAAAACTTCGGTTTCACCTGGCGGCCCGAAGGTCGAAATTGATAAAACTTCGGTTCGTCCGGCGGCCCCAGAGTCGAATTCATTAAAACTTCGGTTCGTTCGGCGGACCAGAAGTCAATTTAATAAAACTTCGGTTCGTCAAGCGATTTGATGGGTCGAATTCAAAAAACTTGGTTTTATCAAGCGACACTAGAAGGAAAAGCTTAACAAGAGCGTACGGCCAGGACTTTGTCAAAGTTCATGTCTTATTCATCGAGGAGAACATATAAAAGCAAAAAAAAATATATTTAAAAAGTGAAATTTGGCTTCAGAAAGTCTGCTGATGAAGAGACTCCAAGTGCCAGGCTGCTGAAGCCACAGGTGCCAGCCAAGGAGATGAAGGCCACGGAGAAGAGGATCACGGGACGCCCTTGGTGAGAGGGCTAGGGAAGGCCTCGAAATCCCATATAAAATGCTGTGGCTAAAGCATTGGAGTTCGAGGATCTAACACGAGTACGAGGGAACATGAATGGATAAGTTAATTACCGGCACGTGTGAATACCCCATCCCAGTACACTGCTCTCCCGGTAAAGGCCCGAAGATCCCATGGGCGAAATGGACACCCTCGGCCTCTCCTCCAGAAGACATATCCTTTCTTGAAGCACCCAGTAGCGATCTCGGCGAACTTCACAATTTCCTCGAGGAGAGGCGATCACCCCACTCCTAGCCTCGGCCAAGCTCGAATCTCGACCTTTGGGCAGCCTCCCCGCGATCCTCGGGGCCTCCATTTTGGAGGTTATCTTTCCAGCCACATCATGGAGCTGCATCAAAAGAAAAAAACCACCCGTGGAAGAAAAAAGAAGGCCGGGGCACTCGAAGGGACAACGCATGCAGGAAATGAGGGGTCGCGCTTAAAAGTGACCTCGCTATAGTCTCGGTCGGTCGGGCCTCGCGGTGGCCGCATGTGAAACCTCAACCTCTACCTCGGGTAGAGGAACATCGGCTTATGAGGAGAGATGCTCGAGGACTCGCGGCAATAAAGCCGCCCGCATCCTCCATGCTTGGCCACAAAAATGCGTGGCGCCCTCGGTTTTCTTCATTGTGGGCCTGCGCCACTGATCGCTGGGACTATAGGGCGGCCGGGAGCTCGGCAAGAGCCTGGGGTGCTTTCAGCAATCACTCCCACTTCAGCTTCTCGGCAAGCTGATCGTCGGCGCTGACTTCTCCCTCGGCTGAAACCGCTCTCCCGGCATTTGATGTCCTCGGATGAATGGTCCCGATCCAGGTCCGAGACCTCACGATGATGTGGCCCAGCGGGAACGTCGGGGGTAGTGCATCCAGCTGAGGCCCGGAGCGTCAAGAACTCCACAATGTCTCGATGATTCGAGAGGCAGAGGCTGGAAAGGGCAGTTGCGTCCTTGACCTCTTGAAAAAAAGCGATAACTGGTTGTCATCGCCGTGGACGGGGCGTCTCGGCAATAGCCCGGGGCGCTTAGAGCTCTTGCTCGGACGGCTGAATTTTGGGGCAGTCGGACGGATCTTTGATCTTGAGCAGCCTTTTTCTTGACCTTTTTCCTTTCTTTAGGAAGCGAAAAGCGACAGGATACCCACTCGGCCTTGGCAAAATTTTGAGTAGTAGCCAAGTGTTTTGTTTATTCTTATGAAAACTCCCAAGTTAGCAAGTAACCAAGTCTAAAAGCCCTTGGGCGGCCTCCCTCTCTTCCTTCGAGGATCGGCTTGATAATGATTGGCCACATTCCCCCGTTCGTTGGGAATGCGCCGATCCTTTAGAGCCAAAAAGAAAAATTTTCTTTCCACCTTTTGGTGAATGCGAGTTCCCCCATACATTCTGAGAAAATTTGCAGGCGGGGATCATAGTAACCCACTCGAGATTATGTGTAAACCTAAACATAATCTTCTGACCTACGCATTTAGGCGCTTTCCATGGCAACGGAGAAAAGCGAGAGACCAAATACCTAACGACGTTGAGGTGGAACCTCATGAATGGCACCTCAGCGCCGCCCGTGATATCATGAAACTCCCTGGGCAATCCCAAAGCCACCCTTTAGGTGGACCTCGCGTAGTAGAAGCCCTAACCCTGCAGGCTGCGTGCGCTGGAGGCCATCTCCATGGAATCGGGAATGGCGTGCCCGCTCCGGATCTCGTCCGGCTTCTCCGGCGACAAGACAAGCATCTCAGCCACACCTTTGGGAGGCCATAGGAGTAGAAATGGGAACTCGGGGAAAGATGAAGGAAAGCGATGGAGGAATGTGGAAAAAGAAAGCGAGAAGTAGTTCGGGAAAAAAGCCGATTTATAGATTTGAAATTTGAAAAGGCCATCATTACCAGCCCAGCCATTTGAGTGATGACTCTGCGGTCGAGGCGCACAGCCAGCGTTCCGCATTTAATGCTGCGAGAAAGCAAAAGAGCGCCGAGTTCCGGACAAAGGAGAATCTCGGACACCTGACATCAGATCCTTGGTTTGTGGCGGTTCGGAGCGTTAGCTGTCTGAAATTAAGCCCTCGTTTAGGCACTCCTTTATGGAAACTTATCTTCGGTAGTGATGGAACTGCATGCGGTCGAGGACTTGAGCCTGGCATGGGGGCTAGTGTTGGGTCCCGTTATTGCGGAATAGGATGAGTGCTTTTGAGCCAGGAAGCCCAGTATGTCATGCGTCGAGAACTCATACGATGCTGAGAATGAGAACTCGATCCGATAACCCACTTGGGGATAATACTTTCAGCTTGAGTCGATGGACGAGGACTTTCTGCAGTCCCAGGAATTAGTTGTCAGTGCGTAAATCACTACTTGCCCTTACGCCGCCACCGTCGGCGATGATCCCGGCATGCCCTATCACCCCTCAAGGCCCGACATTAGTCGTTGGCGGCGTGTATCGGCGGTTAGTGGCCTTAGTAGCCGCATGGGCATTCGCTACATTGCCCCTATAAATATCCGCTTAAGGCATACGGAGAGGATCTTGGGCAGAAGTAAAAAAGCTCAGAAAGAGATAAAAGTCATCTCGAAGGCCTTGTAACTTGAAACAGCGATCGACTAGTGAGAGGATCTTTACCGAGAACTACCATTATCCGTGGTTTTCGCCGTTTCCTGTGTTTGCTCTCTCTCTCTCTCTCTTTTCATAACTTCGCTCGGCAAAAACAACTTACTTTTTCTTTAGTCATTCCGTCACTTTGTCAGCGTCTTGCGAGTGGCTTAATAAATATATTTTAAAATAATTTTAATAAATTATCCTAATATATAGGTTTTATATGTGTTTATTAGTCAACTAATATTATAGAAGACTATAGAGAATCTTAGTAAATTGTATGATATTTCATCACAATTTGAAAAGAGCAACACCGAAAGAACATCATTTAACTAATTTTCAAATATTTTCTGTCATATATATCCTCTGGTAACTATTAACAGACTAATATAAATAATTTATAATGTCTTAATAATAATAATTAAAGATTGTAACTCAAATATTAGAAAGCCATGCGTCATGCCACGCGTACGGACAGATGCGGCTTAATAGTCGGCCCGGGGTGGCGCCACGTGTGGAGACAGCGTTAGCAGCAAATATGGCGAGGGAACCATGTGCTTAGGCAGCGGATTGCTTCTCGCCCATTTTTTATGCAAACCTAACCGGTTGTCACCTTCACGCGCCAAACTCCTGCGTGGACATCAACTTCTCGGGCTACAAAAATATAATCATTATTATTTCTCTTTTTGATGTTGGGCCGGCGAATGGGTCCGATGATTTTTTCGGCAGTGCCCATTGAATAATTAAATCTTCATATGATACGTACGTAGGATAGGAGCTTCTAGCAGTGATTGGCAACACAATACCTGGGATTAGAGATTTTGTTCATTTTTTTCGTGAAGCACAATAGCTTTAATCGATTATATATAAATAAATAAATATATACATTTATTTATTTATTTGCCAAATAAACTTTTTTTTTATTTTATTGATTTTTAATTATTAGCTACTGATCAGTCCAATAACCATGGACCAATGGACCAGGCATCGCAGCAAGCCCACAATTCATTATAATTCATTTAAAGTAAAAATTTCACATTACTTTTAAAAGAATAGTGTATTTGTAAATATATCAAACAATATTTATTTTTAATCGTGCACACTGGTGACTTTTTTCTTTAAATATCATTGAAGGCTATCAAAGTAAATATATACATTCTTAAATTTTGTGGTATTTTTTTGGCATGATGCTCACTTTCTCTTTTAAGACAAAGTTATGACAATTGTCAAATTCTTTTCAAGACCACATGATGTGAAGGTTTCATAATTTTTTCATTTTTATCTTGTAATACGTCCCTAAATTTAAATTATTGTATGGATTAGGAAGTCATTGAGTCTTATGCATTTGGTCAAATACAAATTGGTTTGATCTCCATCTCTTCTAACCTAAGTTTTGCGCATTACAAATGACGAACAAGAAATTAGTGGATTATTAGGACTTACTTTTTTATTTATCTCCCGATATTCAAGTCAAAAATATTTCTCAACGGATAAAAAGATGTAATGAGGATGTAAGAAAGTGCGTTAACATACTTGCGTGGGGGAAAGTGAGGTTTGTGAAAAATTGGGTTCCAAGAATGCGCTCGACGAGGAGTAGTTTTGAGTGTTGATGGAGTGCTAAACTCTGATGATGCGCTCGATAATAAGCGACTTTTATAGCTGACGGAGAATTAGGCTTTGGTGGTATGCTCGATGGGGAGCGATTTTGAAACCTAATGGAGGGCTAGGCTCTGATAATGTGCTCAATGAGAATCGACTTTTACAGCTGATGGAGGATTAGGTTTCGATAGTGCGCTCGATGGGAAGTATCTTTGAGAGCTAGTGAGGGAGAAAGAGCTGTGTGATCAAAAGATAGTTTAGTTTTTTCTCAACTCTTATATGTCGATTTAGGTTCTCCCTTCCCCTATGATGGCGAAGGGCATTTGTAATACATCATAGAGATGGCGTTGGCGTCAAGGCTGGCGACATGTGTTTGGTCAGAATTCGTCAGCCTATTCCGACAACAGTTATGGCTGACATGTTAGTTGTCACCTTGCAGTAGTGGTGTGATCGCGTATGATCTTTGCTGACACTCTCCTGTTCATTCTTGCAGGTGATTTGTCGAGCTACGCTGGTGGCGGTAGCGATTTGGTAACAATAGTGTCTTTTCTGACCATTGACTACAGCCATCAATGGTAGGCACCTGCGTCGGAGCCTCTACGCTCGCTAGGTTGTTACTGTTAGGTTGGAGGGTTCCTCTATTGTAATTGGTCTCAGTGCAGGGACCACCTGTTGGGCTTGACTGGTCCCTATCTCCAGTGATCTACTGTGTGTTGCCGTGTCTAGGCTTGTTATTTAGGCTTTCTGGGTTCCGATCTTTGTGGGGTTTTGCTTTGTGAATGGACCTAGCTTGGACTTGGGACAATCCTTAGCATAACTAGACCCATCACTAGCTCCCCAGGTCGGGTGATTGGGCCTCGCCAATTCTCGGCATATCACGATAGGTCACTTCCAGCTTGCCTGCTAACACGTCCCTTCCTGAGGTGATGCTTCACCTATTTCTAAGGGTTACGCACCTTTCCTAGGCACCTTGCACCTTTCGGTACAAGGATGCAGAGATTCACTACTATGTTTGGAAAGATCTCGGTGTTGATTCAAGGCCTGGCATTAGTTCCTTACCGATTTTGGGTGGTTGATATTGACAGACATGGCTTCTCACCGGTGCTCGTCAATCTCCTCTTTTGCCTATAAATGGAAGGGTTCCTTGCACTTTGCTCCATGGATCATCTTTATACCAACCAAGTGGTGTGAAAATTAAGAGCTCGCATGGGTCCTTCGCCGTCTCTCACTGGGATCAGATGGAGTTTTGTGAGATTCGAAGAAGTGCCTAAAGTTTTCCGTGATACTCTTACCTCAACTTCTCTGATGTCGTAATGAGGGTGGTCTGATCAGAGGGCTATCGTTACTTCCCTTCATGCTGGCGTATGGTGGTGTAGCCTTTGGAGGAACTTCCAGACGCGATTGCTCCCTTTCATTGTCACGGATACTTGGGGAGCGCTAGGCCTTCGATTCCTTACGTTGAAGGTTCGCTTTCGGAGCTTGTTGGGGGAGCTTCTTTTGAGCTCCGTTGTGGGTTACACTGTTGATGCCGCACTGGCTCGGTCATTGGCCAAAGGGCCAAGATCGACCTTGAAGGAAGATCTGTGGGTGGGAAGCTCCCCACGTGAGGGTGCTGGCATCTCGCCTTCCTCTTCATTAGGGAATTGATCCCCATTCACGTTCTGCGGTGCCTAGTCTCTGGTTTGAATACTTCAATGGGTAGGTAGAGGTCGGCTGGTTGGTGCTTTTGCTACGACTATCTTCCCCGAGTGTGTATTTCTAGAACCAGTTTCCAGGTGAGCGCTATAGGGTCATCGTTCCATGTATTTTATTTTCCTTTTTTCACCATGTACTTCGCCGATGTAGGTTTTATATTTTGTAAAAGAAATTTATGAATGAAATTTTCGAGCATTGTTCTATTTCTTGCCTTATATCTTTTGTCTCTATCGCATAACTTTGTATAGTTGGAATGCTTGTATGTAATTATGGGCTGATTAGTGTCTGTTGACTTGATAGTTCAAGCAGCCGATGGCTCAATCTTTTGGTAATTCGCCTCTCAACTTGCTTTCTAAGCTCTTGGTTGAAGGGCCTGTCTGAAGAATCAACCTCGAGCCTATCAGGGCTGTGCATCATATGTTTTTGGCCTTGGAAGAAGGCGTGTCAGGGCGTCGTTGACTGCACCATGCATTGTCACTTCAATCAATCGTCCTAGTGCGTTGATTGCTTGGGGAAATGAGGCGTCAAGCGCCATTATTGCACTCGTGAAGAGATGCGTTGTGGCTTTCCTCGAACGACGCTGTTTCTAGCGAGGTCATGGCTTATTTAAGCGCTATCCCCTGAACCATTTCTTCCATCACTTTCAGAGTGTCTTTGCCTTAATTTGTTATACTTTTTGCTGATTTACACAACACTTGAATGGCTTCGCAGGGCGTCTCCAACATTCGTTTGACCTTGTTCGACAAGGATGTAGAGCTTTTAATTTGTGAGGGCTACCTTTTGAGGTTTACCTCATTTGCAGTCCCTAGTGTCAGTGGCACGACTTACTCTTCTCCTCGAGGGTTCATTACTGTTAGAGGAGCACCTACACGTTAGCCTCTAACTTCCACTTCAGAGGCAACCGTGCGAGATTCTGGTGTTCCTGAGGATCCCTATGGCTTGCCTGCACCCAAATATTATTCGACATTTGGTTACTCTATTTTCCTTCTTTTGCACTAGGAGGCTCACCCTAGATGCCTGGTCCTTGAAGGTGCAACCTGGATCAGCCAGGACGATGATTGAGTTTTCTTTGTCTCTCGCGCATGGTTTTGATTGAGCGGGGCGAGGCTTGGGTCATTGGATGGTTGGAAGCCTCGCTTCTTCGTTTTAGAGGTTGGCCCTGATTGGTGGATCCCAAATAGATGGGGCAGGGTCAAAAACTTTTATACTGGAGACCTCCTGTCACATGAGGTGGAGATGGGTCAACCGCTAACGGTGTTGGTTGAAGGGCACCGTGGCATCCTTCGCAACATCGAGGAGTAGGTCTTCTACGGTACTCTAAAGGGGGGATCGGAGGAGGTTTCGTTTGAAGAGGGCAGCTCTTCTAGCTCACGGGGCTCCTCACTGCCAACTCCACTAGAGGGGTGCTAGCAGATAGACATGGCCGTGGCGAGGGACATGCATCAACCTCCAGAGGGCCATCGAGAAGGCCGGGTGTTGGGACGAGGTATTGAGAGCTTTTAGAGGGCCACACTCGGGCTTTGGAACAAATAACTTGGCTTAAGGACGAGCTCCAAAGGACTTGGCGAGAACTGGTGGACCTCTACATGAGAATGCCTGGCCTAGGGGTGAGCCCTGGCCATTTGTGCTACCGGGGGACGGCCGGGGATCTGTGCTGAGCAGGTCAAGCAGTTGAAGACCCCGGTGTGGCTATTTCAACAGGCCGTAGGCATGGGCAATATCTTTTTCCTTTCTTTTTGTATTTTGAGACCGATAGTTGCCTTCAGATGTACATTTTAAATTTTTCAGTAAGACATGTTAAAAACTATTTTGGTTATTGTTGCATGCTGCATGTGATTCAGATGCTTTGAGAGCTGGAGAGGGAGAAAGGGCTGTGTGATTGAAAAACAGCTTAGTTCTTTTCTCAGCTCTTGTATGTCGATTTGGGTCCTCCCTTCCCTTGTGATGGCGAAGGGCATTTGTAATACTTTGTAAAGATGGAGTTGGCGTCAAAGCTTGCAACAAATGTCTGACCAGGATTCATCAACCTGTCCCGACGACAGTTATAGTCGACGTATCAGTTGTCACCTTACGGGGGTGGTGTGATCGCATATGGTTATTGTTGACATTGTCTTGTCTATTCTGGTAGGTAATTCATTGAGCTACGTTGGTGGCGGCAGTGGCCTCGTAGCAACGTCTTTTCTCATTGTTGACTATGGCTACCAACGACAAGCTCCTGCATTAATGGCATTTGCGTTGGTTAGGTTGTCATTGCTAGGTTGAAGGGTTCCACCATTATGATTGGTCACACTGCAGGGGTTAGCTGTTGAGTCTGGCCGGTCCCTATCTTCAACGACCCGCTATGCGTTGTTGTGTTTGGGCCTGCCTGTTGGGCCTTTTGGGCTCTAGCCCTCATGGGGCTTGACTTCGTAGATAGGCCTGCCTTGGACTTGGCCAATCCATGGCATATAGCTGGACCCATCACCTTGCATTTACTATTACCTCAATATGTGCAATCACCAAAATTTACTTATAAAGCTTGTATCCTCTTAAGTTCAAAAAATAAACGCTAATAATTAAATTTTTATAAAATTAATTATTAATGTCTTTTATTAATTTAAAAATATCCGTATAAACATATTAAAATTTAAATTATTATTATCATTATATATTTTAAATATAAGGCATGCGTAATACGGGTTTTTTCAAACTCTTAATAATAATCAGACCGTATAGTTGTCCGGGCTTGACCCTCAGTACACAAAAAAGCACGAGAAATTGTGAGGGGAATTCTATGATATGTACGAGCATGCATGTGTGTGCCACGCATTGGAAATAGCGTGTGGGAGTTGGAGCCAAAATTGCTTCTCTCTCTTCGCTCCTATCTCTCCCCTCCCTCTCTCTCTAAGTGCACCATTTATTGGAGGTTCAGCATTCAGACTTGCCTTTTCTTCCCTCACTCATTCGCGTGTTTCTTCCGGCCCCAGAACCTCCCGAGGTTGTGAAACTCTCATTACACAAATAGCAAATACACACAGAAGAGAGCGAGAGAGACACTAGTGTGATGGAGAGAAAGTGAGAAGAGAGTAGAAGAGAGAGAGAGAGAGAGAGACAGCTTCCTCTGTCGGAGACAAATTGCCTCCACCTCTGAGAGATCAATGCCCACTTTGTGTTTTTCCACGCATTAAAAATTTCATTAATTCCCACTCATAATCACACTCCCACCTCTTGCTCTCTTCCTCCATCGTCAAATTTCTGATTCGACCTTTTTGGGTTTTCATCCTCGCTTTCGATCGCTACCTCTTTAAAAGAAAGAGGGAACAGGTGCCCAAGGTGTTTCAAATCGCTTTATTCCTAGTTTCTAATTCTTAAGAACTTTTGGAATTAGGGTAATTTGAGGTATATAGTTGTGTTTATCTTTATGAATCTCGTAGGGCTCAAGTCCGGATCATTTCTACGAACTCCGTGGATTTCAGTAAACCGGCTCTCAATTTGGAGAAGTTGAAACCATTTCTTGGTTTTAGGATCATCCATTTAAGTTGCTGCAGATAGTCGTGGTTCCCATTTATTGGGCATGAGGTTAACTCGTCGAGACATTGGGGATGTTGGTTCAGCGAGTTCAATGCTCTGACTGGTTTGTTTACCGAAATAGAATGTTCTGACTGGTTGCTGTATGATTTCTTGACAGATGATTAATATTTACTGGTCTTGGGTATGGAAGAGGATTGTACTTACCGAACTGGGTGAGCATTGATGAGAGTTGGAAATCGGATTTGCAACGCTTAAGGTTCGTGGTGGGGTTCTGTTTACTTTGAATTTGATATCCATAGGGGATGCGGATGCCTTTTGGATTTGAATATAAGGTGGAGGTGATGGTTCTTTGGTGGCCTAGCAAGCAGGACAGGGGATCAGCTTGTAGAAAACCTCTTCCTTTCTCGAGAACCCATTTAGCTTGACGTAGCTCAATCAGAATCCAGTCCTAAAAGCTTTTAATTTTTTTCCAGTTGCAATGATTCAAGATTTTGGGGTTTGTTAAGTTATTCTAGTGCAAATTATAGCATTAGTTGGCTCCGTAGTATTGGTTGTATAGCAGCTTCGCAATCTGTGGACCAATACTGGGCAGGTGTTTTCTATACTCGTGGCAAGTGTAGCTGGGATTCAATTATTGGATTGTGGAGTTTAAGGTGAAGTTTATTGAGGAGTACTGAAGGTGGAAATCAATGCTGGGACATGGTGCATGGACAAGAGCTTAGTTGCTGTTTCATTCTCCTTTCGGAACACGGATACGGGATAATAATTACTGCATTTGTGTTTTTGGAAGGTGACAGTTTGGTGAATCCATTGTCTTTCTGCAATGTCTCGCTGCTTTCCTTTTCCTCCTCCGGGATATGAAAAGAAGGCTAGAACAATCGATCCGGACCTGCTAAGAAAGGTTAATCTTGTTGCTTATCCATATGGCAATAATCTGCATAGTTATGTCATGCAACCCATTACGACCAACTTTTCCCATGGAAATGGAATCTGCTGTGGCTTATATGGTAACTGGGAGAGCCTATCGGTGTTCCATCTCCATTTACTGCCAAAGCATTTAAGTGTGTTTACTTCCTGCCATTGACTTGGTTGATGCTACCATGACTAATTACTCGATCAATGTCTGGCCAGTTGAAGTTACTGAAATGCAGATAGTAGAGAATGTAGATAGCTACTTAAATGGAATCAGTAAATTCTGCGTGCATAAATTAGATAAGCTTAAAAGTAGTTGTTGTTGGCATAATGGTTGTGTACGAGCTCTATGATAACTATAAGCTAAGCAATAGTAGGCATCCATCACCTGATTTTTGGTGAAATGCGACCTGTATTGCCTCTTCTCATTTCCTTGCCTGGATCTTCTAGTATGATTCAATGAGCGACCCTTCTATTATAGTTAAATATGAGAGATGTTTCTTGTACATCTTTTGCCATTATGCTATTACATGCAAAATCCAAAGGTTAAGGAACTTGGAGACATCAGTTATGCTGAAAAGCTATATAGATAGATATTTAGACTTAAGGAAACATTCATTCATCTACCTTTGCAACAATTTCTTTTACTAAGCACGGAAATGAAAGTTGCTACATTCTTTATCCATGAGCACTCCAAAGAACTAAAAGTAATCAATGCAGTTTCCTTTTTTTTGATCCGTCTCATGACCTACATGTAGAAACAAGTTAGATCATTAACCTCCCCCATTGTAAGCTACATTTAGATATATCTTTGGCCACCATTTTGTTGCAAAGGAGATGAAGCAGATTGCCTTGCCTATGTCAAATCACATTGATGCTAAATCCTCTTACCTTTTCCATTTACCGCTCCCTTCATATTATAGGTGATCTTTTTATTTTTTACCATCCCTGGAAAAACGAAAGGGATGGATGATAGCATCCTTGCTGCATCATACATCATGTCAAGGAAATCAAACTGTTGGCTTCCACCTTAAATTTAGTATAATCCATGTCAGAAAAGTTATGGTGTAGAGATCTGCTGGCTCCTGCTCCTCTTAAAAGAAAAAATGGATAATTTAAGGAACCCCTTAATGTGTTCATGGAGGGATAATGTGGTATAATTCAAGGAACCCTTTTGGAAAGGCCTAAAGGAATTTTAGCAATTAATTACACTATTTGTTCAAGACAAAATGAAGAGATCACACTCCATTTTGCTGGGTGGAAGATGAACTTTCTGTCTTCTTCTATAAGAAGCTCTTTGAGGTTTTCAAGATTTTCTACATGTAGATGGGTGTAGATATGTGACAACAAAATATGCTAAAGGAAGGCACCGGATGCTCTTCATAACATTTTCTGTCTGGCTTACAGAAATTTGTTTACAGAGCTGTGAGCCATTTACCCGGTTTATGAAATGTGTTGCAGTATGAATTCTTTTTAATGTTTGCAGCTGAGTGCCTATACCTCGTAGCCAAATGGGGTTTGAGCTCAACTAAATAAACTCAAATCCACTACTCTGCTTAATTTAGGCAGCACCCTCGGAGCTCCACTTAGACAAGAAAAAATGTGAGCATGAGGTCCAATATGTTATCCTACCTTCTATGCACAAGATTTATGCATCTCCACCTTATAATTCATTCTCCTTTGACCCCGGCACTTCCCAGAAAAACCGTAATGGTTGAGAAATAAAATTTTATCCGTTTTTTCCCTTGGTAGTAGTGTATTACTTAGGTATTTACAGATGCAGCTGAAACAATATAAATTCTGTTGCCCAAATTGCATATTGGTATAAACTCTTCAAATTGTCAACAAATTACTACCTAAAAGGAGAAAAAGAAACTAAGTTCCTCTATTCACATAAGAAGGGGGGATGTACTTATGTCAGCATCACTCTGTTTGTTGGCGTATCTTGCCTCTGCTGATCAGATTCAGTTTTTTTGTAGTTCACTGTACATCTTGTACATCTCTTAATATTATGGTCTAGCATACAAAGATATGATATGCCACAGACTTAAAGGCTATTCTTCTAAGTGATTCTATAGCTCTTTGCCTATACCAGTGCTTTCTAATCCATCTATAGTCTTTGTCTCAGCCACTGGCTTGCTTTTGTGTATCCAAGAAACTCAAGATTTCTTTCCAGATTGCCTCTGTAATAATGAACATAAAGTGAAGATGATCTCTGGTCTCTTCTTCACTAAGAAAAAATTCACATTGTCGCTTCTGTCTTGCACCTGCTTTTCAGATTGTCTTTGTTTTGAAGCTTAAAATTGGGCTGCAAGCCAAACAATTCAAGTCTTTTTTGCAATATGCAGCTATCCCAGCAATATCATAGCAATTCATATTTGCAAATCATCCATTAAGACTTTTGAGGGGATAGTGAATTTGCCACTCTGGTCTGCCGTCTAGATTGTTGCCCCATTTCTTTCATTCATTCACTACATTGCTAGGTTTTGAGCTTCAATAGGTTGTCAACCATCAGCAGCTATCATTATATTGAAACTGCCAAAACAACTCTCTGCCTTGGGATATACTGCACTTACTGATCTAACCACCATTATGAGCTTTAATACATGGATCAATTATTTATTTTTAATAGCATCCTAGTCTCCAATTGTGCTTGTTGTATATGCCATTTCCTCCTTGTTTCTCATTATGTTTGGCTTGCCAATGTACCACGTGCCTTAGTAGCTTTTTTCAGAAGCTCCTATGAATAATGGAAGCTCCTATGAGTTTTGTCAACTACTAGCTCTTTTGGGAAGTAACAAAATCAAGGACCGGTAGATTTGCAAACTAAATAGACCATTTATGTTCGACTTCATAAGACAAGAAATTTAAGGTCCATGGTCTCACCCTATCCTCAATTCTGTCAATTAGATGTTTGCAGTTCACATAAGTAAGCCTTTTAGCTGTCAATGCAACACCAAATATCTCAATTCAAGCTTGCCTCCTTTAATGCAATGAAGTGCAGAATTTTCTGCTTTTATCACTTGAGAAATCCCTTCAAAATGAACCTGCCTTTTTTTTTTTTTTCTGTTTTCTGGAAATCAAAATCCTCTTGGAAACTGCCAGAAACAGAATTGATGACTTTCCACCGATTTGTCATTTCTTCTACATTATGTTAGAAATTGTCAGCATAGTTCTTGGGTATGAGCTTAGTTGAGTTGCATTTAGGATAACATCTGAATCCCTCTCAGCCGTGAAGCCCCTTCTGCAGTCTCAAAAGGTATTCCTAGGCTAATGTAAAAGGGGAAATAGGATCCCTTTGCCGTGAATCCTCCTCCTCACAGAGTCACGTTACAATCTTCCATTATTGAATAGTTTCCAAATCAGATTAGAAGGAAAACAAATGGGTTTATTCAAAACCATGTGCAACTAAAATGAAGAAAAAGAAAGCAATCTAGGCTTCCAAATAATGCTATCAAGTTGATCTGGCACCACCACAACCCATGGAGCAATGCAAACAGTCACAGGATCTCCTGTAAAGAGTCTATGTCCCATACAAATAAATCTTAGACATCAGACTTGTCTATGGTGCTCTGATTGAACATAATCAGCAACTAAAGCACATTTATCAGCTGGAAAATTAAATAGAAGGGCAATGCTGTCCCTTGATGTAACATCTTCTATCCGGGGATCAGACCAAATCTGACAGGCTTGCCAAAACAAAATATGTGCTCTGACACAGGTTCAATGTTCTGAAAATCTCTCCATAAGCTAAGGCCATAGACATTCATGGAAGGGAAAATAAAACAATTCAAAGAATCGTGCCTTAAATAGCAGCAATAACCCTTCTCCAAAGACAATCTTTCTCCACCACATACCTCCAAGTCCACTTACCTGAAAGCACATTATTGAAAACTTTTTCCGGAAATCCCAAACCCCTAACTGCCTAGGCTGCTTGACAATCTTCCATCTCACCAAATAAAACTTGAAAGTTTACTAAAAGTCTGAAGCTTTTGGTGTTATTTGTGAGGGAAAAAGTTGCTTGTTGGATATAATAGTGATTATTTTAGGAGAGAACTATAGAGCTAGACTCATCTTTATTTTTCTTCTTCCTTGTAAGAGTCATGGCTGTTAGATGAAGCTAAGACATGAACTTCCTTGATGACATCAAAGATTTTTTGTCATCCAAGTGCCTGCTGCTATATGTGCTACTAATGATGGTATGGTTTTAATCTGATTATGCTCAAAATTGTGCATATGTAAGATGCAAGTGATAGGTCAAGTCTTGCCATTTCTAAAGTCTGCTTTGGTTGCTCCCTTTATTTCAATTTGAGCGCTACCTTCTTAATATCGCTACAAAAGTGGGAGGTGCCTCTTTTGATATGTGGGTTAAGGGGCTGACATATCCGCTTTTGCTAGGCCCAAGGGTCCCTTGGTATGGACACTACGTTTCTTCCTCCTAGAGATATGACTCTATATTTTGAGTGCATTTTTTGAGTTTTGGGAAATCTTTTTTCTCTCTCCCTTCCTCTTTCTGCATGGGTAAGGAGTTGAAATGATAGTTAAAACCGATGCTTGTCTCTGGTGACTTGAGAATTAAATCACTGAATGATCCACCTCTTGAAGCTTGTATGTATCTGTTAAAATTTCTTCTTAACAAATGTGGATATGTTGTAAAGTGGGATTAAATATGGTTTCAGAATTTCAGAAGGACCTTGTCATTAATGCTTCTCTAGGGAAAAGAGGGGCAAAAAGGTCCCCTTAATAGCTCAGCTACTAGGTCCCTTGGTGCTGAAACTGAGTAGGGATCAAATCCACCTCTGCAGGGGTTGAAGAATGAAGACTTGACATGGTGTCCCTTAAATTACACATACATTAATTTACTGACGAGAAAATTGAAGAATTGAACATACCTGCGCATACATATATAGCAACATTGGTATTGTTAGTTCACCCATCAGCTGCTTAAGAAAATTATGCTGTGCATGAAATGAAGGTGTCGAATGCTATAGACATGATGCATAGCCTTTCTCTCATGGGTAAAGTTGGTTGATTTTCTTCCTTTAACAAATGATTCCATTTCTGTTTACTAATTTCTGAATAACACATCAACTGTAATTTTTCTTTATGTCATTTTTCACCGTTTCACCTATGAAAAAAAAAGTTGCTGCTTTTAATTTTGTAAATTGTGAAGGATTTGTAGCAGTGAGCTGACTTATGCCAAGATTTTTATTCAGTTTTCTTTTACACTGTTTTCTGCTTTCTTTGTTCGTTTTTTGGAGGGTGGTGTTTAACATGTGAAGATAAATATGAATTATAAAAAACTATGAAAAAAATTAGACTAACCTGTTTATGACTCACATAACAGCGAAAATACTAGAATCAATTGAATCACTAGCAACGACAAGCTTAAGTTCTGGATATAATCTCAAATGAAAGATACTTACCACAACCCAAATACACTGAATTTTGAATATTCAAAGAGAATATAAAAACATACAATATATTATATTCTTCTCTTTCCTCATTCACTCCACTATCTCATGTACACAAACCCACTGAGAAGCCATCCTCTGTATCTCTTCTTAATGGCTTCCATAATTATACTGAATAAACTCCATGGAAAAATGTGGCCTTCTGTTTCTCATTCTTTCTACACAATTATTGAATTTATATAAGATCCAGCTGTTAATATTTAATATTTGTAAAAAAATATAGTATGAAAATCTCTACAGCCCCTAATTTCTCTTCCTTACCAGAAGTTATAAGATTCAACTGCACCTCATCTTATTTTATTTTTTTTTTTTTTTTTTTTTTTTTTTTGGGGGATCTCCCTCTGCCTCTCTGCACTGCATATCTCATTTGTTTTTGCCTCTGAGAGAGATTTTCCTTGGTAGTAGTAGTTGTTTTGTCGTTTCCATTCTAGTAACCTTTCTGATTTAATGCTATGATTAGCCTATTGTTACCTTTTATTGATTGTGTACTGATAATTTTGTTCTCCATTGGGTCAAGGGTATGACTGCATTGATGAAGCATTACTATCTTACCCCTTTTAAGCAGTAGGTAGATGCAAGAGTCTGGTTTCCACCTTTTTAATTACCACGTATGCAAGTACAACCCTTTTTGCATTCTCAAAGAAGCTTACTAATTTAAAGAAGCAAAAGTATTTGGAACTGTATGCAATGTCAAACTTCCATTTTATCACTGGCACATTGAAATTATGTACATCACTCTAATCAAGTGATTTGTCCTGTGAAGTGCCAAGCTTGTCAAACATATCAGCGATGAATATGCATGTTGAGATCCATAATTATTGGTTAGGCCGTTTACCTGTTACTGCCAAACAGCCAAACATCCTCATTCGTGGCAGGGTCCTAGCAGTGAGTACGAAAGGTGACCCAAAACAAGTCTTTTTTATATTTTGGGCCTCCAACATGCCAAACCCAATTGTTACTCATGATCGGTTGTTGATGATTAAACAAAATATATGACCAAGTATGAATGTGTAAATAGGTAGATTACCTGAATATAAATTGTTTCATTATGGGATGCACATTTTAGTGCCCACTCTGATTATGCTGTGTGCAAGCATACCCCTATGTGTCTGTGTGCGTGCTAATTATAAATCAAGAATATGTATTTTAATGCATCATGTTACCAGTGGGTTTGTTGCTTATTCACAACCCCCATTGGTGCCCAAGTGTGTAAGAATAATTCCTTAAACCTTGAGCGTGGTAGATTTCATTTGATTATTTACAAAGACTAAAAGATAAATTTGGTCCTAACAAATTTTTATCTAAGCTGGTTTTATGACCCCAGTTCTTAACTGCCGAGTGCAGGTTGAGGTTCTTTATAAAATGTGAAATTTGTTTTCAAACATCTCTATTGATGACTGCTAACCTGATGATTTTAAGGGATGAATAGCTTTTTTCTCCCGTGTACTTGTACTTTACTATCGAATTTTTGAGCTCATTCATCCTTGATGAAGCCGATGAGATTATAGCTTCTGCCACATCTTTTAATTGTTTTGTTGGTTGCAAATCTTTGTCGTAATGGTTTTCAGTGAAGTACTCATATCTAATGATATGACATTCAGGAGAAGCACCAAGAGAAGAAGCACAAAAGGGAGAAGAGGGACAAGGAGAAGAAAGAAGGCAAAGAAAAACGGGAGAAAGAGGATAAAGAAAAGAAAGACAAAAAGGAGAAACATAGAGATAAAAAGAAGGATCGGAATAAAGATGAAAACAACTTTCTTTCTGGCACCAACCGGCATTCAGGACAATCAGATGGTTCTAATGGGGAGAATTTCACTGCAAAAAGTAGGGATACGGCAAAAGACAAAAGTATTGCATTGGATGACAGGAGAATTGCAGGCAAGCCTCCTGCTCACAACGGAGTGGAGCTCAGTCAAAATAACCATCAGGCCACAGAGACCAAAGATCTTGTATACGTCCAAGAATGTCATAGCTGGACCACAAATGAAGAAAGGAGAGCAAGCAACCAAATGCTGGAGAAGCATGCAGGTGAGGGACGAAGAAAGATTGAAGGAATTGTCCCATTGGCTGGAAAGAATATGGCTGCTCTTGTGCACGGAACAAAAAGAAACCAGGATAAGAAGAAAGCTAATGATGGAAACGAGGATATGAAGATATGGACAAGACCCAGTGGAAATGCATTGGCTCAAAACTCTGCTGGAATGGCTCAGAATAGAGCTGAAGGAATGGCAAAACCCATGGAGAACATTGACTTGAGAGTGGACAAGAAGGAAAAGGACAGAGAGAAAGAGGCTGATCATAAAGAAGAAGACAAACGAAGGGATAAAGACAGAGATAAAACAAGTAAGAAGGATAAAGACAGAGAAAAAGAGAAGAAAAATGATAAGGAGAAGAAAGTGAAGCAGAGTGAACATAGACAGATAGAGCAGTTGAGAACTAATGATAACAGCACGAGCGACATAGAGCAGTCAAGAGTTGGCATTCCCCCAGGTGTGCAAAATAATAGACTTCATCCAAATGAGAGTGACTATGAAAATATCAGGAAGCGGAAGGAGCTTGTGCCCAATGTAGTAGTTCATGGTGAGCAACTCCTCAAAGTTTGTCAATGCAGATACTGCTTTTCGCTGAATGCATGGTCTTTTGTCTGATGTCACTGAAAATGGTGGTAAATAAAGTTAGGTGCAGCACCTACCTAGCCCACTGTTCTAATTTCTGTGTCACTGAATTATGACTTCTCAGAGAATATTGTGCTAATATTAATTGCTAAAAGCCTATTGGGAGCATTTTCTACTGTGACGTTTACTGCATGTGTCTTTGATTTGCCTATTTGGTAGCTGACCTAATTGCTGTTGCTCTTTGAATTTATCTTAACAGAGGTTGATGTCAGGCCTAATAAGATGGCAAGAACCTTGGCTTCCTCTTGCCCGTTGACAGAGAATGGAAGAAGCTTGGAGCCTTGCCAGACTCCCATCATCTTTGATTCGGTTGTTCAGCGGGCACCCGGCAGTATTAAGGCCAATAGTAAAGAGCCGAAGCGAAATGGTACTATAGATGCTCATCTCTTTAGAAGGTCTTCCCAGGCAACTGCCCATGCTGATCAAAATGCGGAAACTTCTAGAAATCCGCCCCATCCCGACACCAAGTATCTTAGCCAAGTGCTTTCAGTGCCAAAAATGGACGAATGGTCTGGCTTTGATGACCAAGAGTGGCTGGGTGGCAGTGGCCATTCCAAATGGAGAAATCCAAAGCTGGAAACTCGTGATGTTTCAGAAGCACCCGCACCACAGGTATGGGCGGAAGCACTGAAGATAGAGTCAGCTGATGTTATTGCTCTTCCATATGTTAATCCTTACTGATTTTCCTCTTCAATGAGCCTGCCTCCTGCCTGCCCCATCTGCTGAGCCTTTAGTTAAGACAAAGTGCAGCAAAAGGATCTCTGAGAAGGAGAAATGATCCTTCTGTATGTATAATTTCTACAACAGGGACACGGAGTTCTGGAAGCAATGGCCTCGAGGTTGGACTCCGTTTCTCTTTCCGTGCTTTGCAAATTCTGGGCTGCTTCACCTTTTCAGAGCAAAAAGTCGAGAGGCTGATATTTGGCAAACACCTAATTCTTTGGGAAAATGGGATATTCAGAGGGTCTAAAGAGGCAATTTCAGTAGGTGAGAGATTTCAGATGCTTTCAGGATGCTTTTGCTAATTTCATTGATTGCAAGAGAAAACTAGCTGTGGTTGATTTTGCACCACGATTTTGATTTGTAACATAAGATACTCTTTTATATTTTACATGAAATGTAAGATGAAGGAGGATAATGAGAAGAGGTGGTTTAATTAATTTATTTAGCTATCCTGTTGTTACTTGCTATTGTCCTGAATCTCCTATTCTAACTTGAGACTACTACAGCTAAGCTCTCACCCCTCCCGCTTCTCTTTTTCGTTTTCTTTTTCTGAAAAGAGGGGGGGCGCTGAGGAGTTTGTCTTTGAAGCTTATGCTAAATTCCTTGAACGATAATAATGTAAATTTCTAACCAAGTTATCATGAATAGGAATTAAATTATTTAGGAAAATCCTAATCACATGGGGGTGGATCAACGTGTTTGTTAGAGAGTGATAGTATAGAAATGTGAAATTGATATATTTCTAATAATAATTGATGTGTACTAAAAATTTAAATTGTTGTATGAATTAGAAAGTTAGTATTTTTGAGTGATCTGTAAAAACATGGGTCAAGATTCTGTAATTGCAAATTCAAAATTTATACATCATAATAATTAAATAAGAGATAGAAGTATATGAAATTTGCTATCTGATATACCCTTTAACGTTTAAACCAATATTTTTTTTTTTGAAAAAGAAAATTGAAAGATCTAAAGAAAAAAAGGGATGGGTGCTAAGAAAATTAAATTTGGAAGATTGGACTCCCTAAATTTTGACGAGTAAAGAAAAGACGATTTGTAAGTTAATCACGCAATTTGCCTCCCCTCGTATTGAACAAGGCTTTGTATTCATAGTTTAGACGTTATATAATCTATATTTTTTGAATTTGTATATATGTTATCTAGAGTGTTACATTACATTGAATTTTAATTGTTATGTTAATTGTATTACCATTCAATTGTTAATTCTTGATATTTATTTGGCTGATACTACTTGTTTTAATAAGATTGATCATCTCTTAATTACATATAATAATTTATCAAAATTAACTACTTTATTAATTATTTTATCAAACAATTAATTATTTTGATCTTCCATATAATCAATTGGTTGATCAGTCAAGTCTTTGGTGAAGTCCTTCTTTGAACTAGTTTCATATCAAGTTGATTGACTCGATTGTTTTAGCAACTCATTTTGCATTGACATCCCGTAGGCCTTAGATTTGTGTCAGGTCGATGTGTTATTTGAACTATATCCAACGTGAATAAATTGTTATATTTTTAAAAAAACTGCCAATAAAAAAAATTCAAATAAAAAACAGCTTTTTAAAAAGTGAACCACACACCCTTATTATTATTATTATTTTTCCTTTCCTGTCACTGGGACTCAGTGGACTGCAGAGGTCGTATATGAAAATCCCTCACCACGTAGTACGGATAATTGATTTAACTTCGAAGCTCCAATAATTTGATTTCATAGGAGACCAATAATTCTTTTTTGATTCAAATCAATTTGTTTGGGAAGGTGAAGCCAAACTGAAATCCCATATATAGCGTGCTAAAATTAATTAAAAATTGCTCCAAAGTTTTCCCCATAAATTAATAGATTATGTGTGCACCCGCTTTTGATTTTGTCAAATGAGATCAATAAAGGACAAAACTACTACTTGTCAAACGTTATTGCTTATACTAAATTTAATTATTAAATTTAATTAATATCATAATTTTTGTTGTCTTTTGCGATCCTGAATTGAGAAAGAGGCGGGCGGGGGTGGGGGAGTTAAAAACCACCTTCGTTATCTTTTTCCGCGCCTGGTAAAAGCCAATACGGAAGAATTAGTAGCCAAAGAAACCAGTCGAGTGGTTGCCAGCATCTCCCTCAAAATTGACCTGCAATTCATCAATAAATGTCAGCTGTCAAGGACGATGATCAATGGCGGGGTCCTCTGTTTTTAGCTATAAGACAATTTGTCCCGACCTCCCCCGTCATATGTTTTTAGCTGCACTTGCCCACTTGAATACTTGTCCGTAACTCCCACGTTAATGAGACTAGGAAAGGGAGGGGATTCTCCGCCACTATAAAAAGGAAAATAAAACAAACTACCATCAAAGCTGTTATTGAAGAAGAATTCATATTGCTTTGTAAACAAAAAGACTAAAAGAAAAGAATATCATGGTCAAGATGTCATTCTCTAGCCCTGTTAGCGACCATCACGACAATGAAAATCAGCAACCATCAATCTAACAGTGTACAATTTCTAAACGACAAGGATGAAGATGATGAGATCAAAGGCTTGGCTATTTTGACGAGGTACCTCACGGACTTTGACAAACTACTTGCAGAACTATAGATCAGAAACTGACATCAGAACATGGAAACAACGCCCCCAAATATGCTTTGGATTAGAAAATTGGGAGATTATAAGAAGCTGTGGGCACTTCCTTGATAGTATTCAAGCTCATACCTAGGTTCATCTACATCTATCCAAAGAACTTCTTACCATGCTGGAAAACCAGGAGCCTCGCATAACAAACGTTCACTAAAAAGTCAAAAACCAGATAGCCAGACCACAATTTGACAACCTGTTATCTCCCCCGGCCCAAAAAAAAAAATGATAGTATTCAAGCTCATAACTAGGTTCATCTACATCTATCCAAGTCACTTCTTACCATGCTTGAAAACCAGGAGCTTCGCATAACAAACCTTCACTATAAAGTCAAAAACCAGATAGCCAAACCACAATTTGACAACCTGTTATTCCCCCCCCCCCCAAAAAAAAAAAAAAAAAAATATATATATATATAGATATAGATATAGATTATATATGAATACATTTTTTATAAGATTATTCTCATTAGGTATGATTGGTATAGGAGTGGGAGATATACTACCAGCAACGCGTGATGGCAGCTAAACAGAGGCTTAATTCCCTCTTTCCCAAACAAACCACTGGAAAATAGGAAAAGAAGTAGAAAGTAAATATATACAGAGTGTGATAAGATAGGACAATGATTAGGATTCAACTGATGATTCATTCCTTTGACGTCGCACTTGTGCCGCCCATGACAAGTCTTTCCTTGCATCCTTGTACATGCTTCTCCTCTTGAGTTCTGATAGCTGATTTTGCCATCGACTTTTCCACTCACTTCTGTCTTCAATTTCCTAAAGCCCAAATATTTTAACATAAGTTGAAGGAGAATAATCAAATTATCAAAGTAAACCTTTGATGGCTGATATGGATGATGAAAAAAAGGGGGCAAATGATCAGATTTAGGATCAAATAAACATGACCGATCTATTTTAGCCTTGTAGCAAGAATCATCTTTCAATCCTCTTAAGATAGAGATTCAGAATGGCAATTTCCTAAATAGAGCATAGATCAAAATCAAAATTACATTTAACAAAATTACGACAAGCTCACTGCAAAACACCCCTCACATAACAAGGTTTGGCATCTATATCAGCATCAGCAAAACTTTATATCCCACTATGTTAGGTCAACTAACTATATGAATGTGCAAGTTCCTTTTTACTGACCCAGCCCAAGTCTTCCTAGGGCTTCCCCCCCTTATTGCCTCTAAAATCATTAAAATCCCTGGCTCAATAATCAATGTCATGTCCTGTGTTTCAAGTACTCAAGCTGAATCAAATGCCCTTCTCTAATATTGTCTTATAATGGATCTACTTCTACCTCATAGAAAAAGTGCTCCTTGCTTACATAGCCAATAGAGTTAAATCACTCATCCATTTTAATATTCTTATTTCAGCAACAAAGAAGCAAGTTGACTGATAATGATGTACAATTCAAATTGCTGCACAAACATCAGAATTTAAAGGTCACCATGGGTGCTACCAGATACATAAAAATGGAGGCTCTTATTATGTACTTTAAAAGGCTGGAACTATTTATGAAAACAAAAGATGGATTAGTATGCCGCTTCTCTTACCCCAGTATGCTTTACCTGAGATAGCACCAGAAAGATAGAAGCGCAGTCAAATCTCTTTCTGTCACCTGTCTCAAACCCCTTTTATTGTCTCTAACCCCCAATCAATTATTCTGAAAGATTAAATTGCTCTGACAATGAAAACTCAAGATGCCAAAGGTTTGCACACATAGAATCACGTAGAATTCAAGTTAGGAAAGAGGCAACATAAACTCAAATGGTATTTGACCCCAAAACTAATATTAATCAGCAACTTCAGATTGCTTCAAATGGAGAGAGATGAAGACATCTACAATCTAAACAGAAACCACAGACGTGACACCCCAGAAAAAATGGCAATAAGATAATTAAGACATTGAACAGGATGGCTATAATTGCACAACAAAATCTCATTTATCCACTCTGGATAGCCATGCAGGTTACTTGGCTAAACCAGTTGTATCAGTAAGGGTAGAGTAGATAAAGGCAGAAGAATAGAGGCGATCAATTGTAAAGGTTTCTAGAAGTAGCTCAAATACAAGCACAAAAGAGAAACAATACCAGTAAAAATGCACCAATAAAGCTACAAATTTCCACAAACACGATTCAATTCGGAAACAATCGCAGCAAAATTCATCAACAGAGTTCCAAATTTCCGCAAACCCAACTCCGTTCGAAACAACGCAAGACGACCCATGAAAAAAAAAAAAAAACCCCCGTACTCCCTCTTTGAAAAAAAAAGAAAAAGAAAATACACAAACAAAATCAACCTTAGAAACAACCTAGATTAACACAAAAATCACCCCAACAAAATTCATTAACCAGTCTCCGAATTCCACAAACACAATTGAATTCGCAACCAAACATGACAACCAAAAGCAGAAGAAAAAATAATAAATAAATAAATAAATAAATAAATAAATAAAACACAGAGACAATCCCAACAACACAGCCATATCAACAATACCTCATCGTATTTACACATTTTCCGAGCAGAGAACGCTAAGCGAAGACCTCTAGCCATGTCCCTATCGTACATAGCTCTCCGTCTCGGATCAGACAACGTCTCATACGCTTCTTGAACCTCAATAAACCTCTGCGTGTACTCTTCAACTAGATGAGGAGGCGATACATCTGGATGGAACTTTCGGGCCAATTCCTTGTACGCCTGCTTGATTTCTGGTAAAGTAACGGTCTGAGGAATCCCGAGTAGTTCATACAAGGTCATTTCTGAAACGGGTTTCACGGAGCCGTCGTTGATTGCGGCCCTGGTTGTCCTGGTGGACCCAAATAGACGGGTTTCTGATAGACCCAAATAGTGATTGGGCGTGGATCTCTGAAGTGATAGAAGGGTGTGTTTGGATGAGAGAGAGAAGAGTAAGGTGCTCCCTGATACCAGCGCGTCGCAGTACATCTCGACAGTACTCCCACTTTAATCCGACTGTCCTGGTTCTTGCTTCTGCTATGGCTCGGGAGGAGACGAAATCGAAACGAGAAACTGCACCATAAATAAGCTCCGAGAGCCGTTAGTATTCTGACGGTTATATATATATAGTTTTATTTATCTCTTGAAGTTTTTTATCAAATGCAATTCATTATTTAACTAATAGGTAGCAAAGCTGAGAAAGGGACTCGAAGATTACCCATTTAATATTTGCCAATTGAGTAAAAATATAAAAATTAGGCAGAAGGTTAGAGATAATTATCCAACACTCCCACTTTTCCCCATTCCTGACTCACTCATAATTTTGGAATTTAATTTCTATGCTTGTGAAACGTTAGGCTACCAAATTTGTTAAATTAAATTAAATGCAAAAGTCCAAAGTCATTATCATTGGTCTTCTGGAGGCCCAGGTTTAAATTAATTTAAAGACACGTTTATTTATTAATTTAATTATTTGTGTTAATCTGAGTTCTAAACCGATTACCAGTTCCACTTTTCATCTCATTTTTATGTGGTTTGAACTACGTGATCCCATAGCAATACAGAAAGATTGGTTGCTATAATAAATTGGAAAATAAAGGGGTCATAATATTTCACAATAAGATCTTTATTTACTATACATTATTAAGTAACACGTTATCTATTTATTGAGAAGGATACCTGCTCCAGCTAGAAATAATTCCTAATATCTCTTCTTATTCTTATTTGATTTTCCATTATGAATCTTGGTCCCTTCTCTATTTTACATTGTCAATATATAAGGATCCTTATGCGTCTCACAAATTTAGATTAACGTACGAATTAAAGAGCCGTTTAAATCGTTTAAATATCCGAATGATAACGGATCTAATATTCATAATTTTAAATTTGAATCCTACACATCATATGAAATTAAACTGGATATGAGGGGTATACGAGGGCTATACTCCTCGTGCACTCTTTTTTTTTTTTGTTTAGGAGAGGTTATATTTATAGTCAGAAGTACCGTTTGATTGATCGACACCTTAAATTAATTACAAATGCACGATACCTCTTCGAATTAGAGTGAGATGTATTACTTACAGTGTGTAATAGCAGTCCCCCTTCAATGATAGGGCCACCTCACTCTAAATTATAGAGCTGTTTCAACCGCTCTTTATATTGAGCCATTAAGCAACTCGTTTAATATTTGATTGTTTTGATAATGTCATTTACTTCATGCATTCAAACGTTACTGTTTGATAAACTTTGTGACTTTTCCTATTAACATTTTAGTTTCTTATCTAATTAAATATTAGGTTCATTCATCTCGGATCATACCTATAATATTCAAAAAATCACATGATGATTTTCCATAGAACTACTATTTACAAATGCTTATCTTAGCCATGTGAAGCTATATAAAACAACCAAAAAGTTGTTTTAGGTGAAAAAATAAGATTTTTCTATATTCACCTTTTATAAATTTTATCTCATATTGTTTGACTCGGTAAGTGTAAATTTAACTTTAAAAAAAAAAACCTAGATAAAAGGAAAGGAAATTAGTGAAATATGTAACATCCCTTCGGTCTAATCTAAGTTGGATGAAAAATCAGAAGTCCAAAATTTGACGATTGAGAGCATCAATTTGGCCTTATCATCGCACACAGAGACTTACATGGACAATGGTTTCATTGATTTGGATGAGAAGAGAAATAAGCTTTTACTAGATTTTGGCAAATAGCTGAATGCAGCGGTTCTAAGTTGACCATTTTTCGGTTTCGCTCGTAAATAATCAACCTGTTAGTGGATGGGGACATGGCACGTCAACCAATGTATAATTGGAGGTCCAAAATATACATGCCAGAGAAATGGAAGACGGGGGTGTCAAGGACAACAACGGTCCATACCCATCCAATCTTTATTAATTTAATTCTCGCATCGGCTAATTAAACAAGCAGTACCCCCAACGTTGTGATGGATATGGCACCAATTTTTCTTTTTTTCTTTTTTTTACTTTGTTCTTTTTATTTTTATTTTTGGAGAGAGAAAAATGTACTTTATAGTTGATTGGAACGAGTCTGATAACTTGGGGGGGTTTCCTCAGAAAGGGTGGACGGAACTCCTCCTAGGTTTCTTCAAGCCGGAAGCCTGGAACCACCACCCTGTTAAGACAATAGCTAAATTACTCTGGCGGCTCAACACCATTGGCTCGAAAGTCTCTCCGACTCTCCCAACTAGCATAGAACTTGTGCTTTTTAACTATTTCATACAATTGGCCTTACTTGATCTATAACTCTCTTGTGCCCTAGGTGGAGAGTGGTCATAGTTCTAAGAAACTAAATATATATATATATATATATATATACTTCTTTTGAAGCGGTAGCATGAGAATGCAGGGTGTCAATTACTGTTACTACACCCGAGAACTATAAACATATTAGACGAGACGCAGATACAGTAACAAAATGAGAAAGTTATTCACAATTTTGCCCATCAATCAAAATTGACTACCTATCCACGGACAAGAATTGCGAGATATCATAGCTAAATTAATAACAGGAGTCAAGTATAGCAAAATCCAGAATTGAGTTATAATTTTATTGCAAAAAATGGTAGAAAGCTCCAGAATTTGAAGCACTGGTTATCAGGTCCAACCCACTGACTGGAACTTGAAAATGAATATTTGTCGAGCCTACCAGCCAATCAGCGCTGTTCAACCCGTTGGCATTAATTTGATGACTTTCACTGAAGTTGTGCTTTGACCTTATCCACCTAACCAAATAATATTCAAAGAGAGGAGAGAAGCAAGGAAAAGACACAAAGGGGAAAAGAAAAAAGAAAAAAAGAAAAAAGAGTTGGAGGAGGAGAAAAGAAAGGAAAAGGGTTAAGGAAAAAGGTCCACAGCAAACTATCATAACAATCATTAGACTAAAACTAAACGAGAGAAACGTTTTACAGACCTCCAAACATACAGCGGATGATTATGATGAGAGGAATACTGAATTGCACTCGGAGTTTTCAGACTATTTCATAAAGTGAGTCCATATAAATACCTTTGGTAGAACATCATCAATAACCCTCCAACTGCTTACCTCCATTCACTAACCAAAGAAGTCAATCCTTCCAAAATTGATCAGGAAAAGCTCCACCAAAAGGCCTCCATAAGAAACCTGGACCTGTGTATTGGAGATAGCAAACCCAAACCCCAAGAAAAGGGAAAAAAATGGAGCCTAGAATCAGCAACATTAAAATGTAAACATTGCAGGTTTTGGCCAACGCAGGGAATAACAACAAAGGCAGCAATAATCCAAACAATTAGGATCCCCAAATACTTGAGTGAAAACAACACCAAATCCCAAAAACCAAAATTAAAAAGCATAAGGGAAGTATAACAAGAAATTAAAAGGCAGAGCTTGTACTCAAGTGAAAAACAAGACAGATGTTTGCTATGTAGTCATAGAGAGATGGCCCACATAAATCAAGATTCAAGAGGTAAAAGAACCTTGCTACAAACATTGGATGGTCGACATTGAAGAAAGGAAGGACAATGCTTGAATAATTTACTTCAGCAAAAAACTTCAAGTCCACTCCACTTACAGTTACCTGCAAAAGATAAAGGATAGAAAGGCCAACTTTTATGAAGAGCCAGAAAACAGCAGAACTTCAGAACCAAAAATAAGATAAGAAATAGCCCTAGTCAAATCCACTCTGCCCGTCACAAACACCCTTTCTAACAGGCAACCCACTGCTAGTAGAAATTATTCACTTTGATTGTCATTCTACTAGAGCACCATAACCAATAGTCATCTAGTGCGAAAGAAAGTCCTGCGAGACAACAAGAATATCAAATGTTCACATCCTCATGTATGGTTCTGGCTGACACCATCTCCATCAATGCCGTTGACATCATCTGACCATCCACCGCAATCTTGATCTCGTTGTAATTCTGAACATCAAAAATTGCAAACTCAAATCTACTTTCCTTCAACAATCAGAAAGATTTTTAAATTTGAAAATTTCCACTTATATCCAGGTTAACATGCCCCAATAGCGGCATTGTATATTAACTTGGTTCGCCTGAATTACGAGCATACTTTACAATCAGAAATATCTAATTACCACAAGTGTCAAAGTTCCAAAGAAGGTTCAAGGAATGCACATGTAGAAATTAGGATCTTCCAGTAATTTCACTGTCATCTTATACGCCTACATATTTTTACCAGAAACTGCTAACATGGCAATTCTTTTGGGTGGGGGTGACAAAACTACAAAAGCAACTCACGTTCTTTTACCTTCCTCTTTGTCTTTTGAATTCCAAGTGTCATCATGATTGCTATGATCTGTAGGCAGGTTCCCATACGTGCTCACAAAACTTCTCTTTGGATTTTCAGAGGTCGCCAATCCATCAGAATCACTTCCATTGGTTTCAAATTCAATAAACTCACTCTTATCATTTTCAGAATTTCTATTTTCAACAGTTGAGGGACTCCTTTTGTAGTACACAGTCAAAGTTCTATTATCCCCTTTTTCAATTAAATTTATGGTACTCTCTGTAGGCTTCTTAGTAGCATCATCAGTTTCAACATGTCCTCTGTCATGATAATTTCCCTTCTCAATCCCGCTAGCATCGGTGTCATCATTTATCTGATGTTTACATTCTTCAGCAGATTTTGATCTTGAGGACCTTCTATGTTTATATTTGGCTTCGTCTACTCTGCTCGAAGCAGGCCTACTACCCATGCGAGGTTCTTCAGCAAATACTGACCTGGAGCACCTTCTGTCACTGTGCTTCCGTTTTTCGTGTGTAGTTACATCTCGTGGTCCATCAGATTCATGCTCAGCTTCTACAGACTTTGATCTGGAGTGCCTTCCATGTTTAGAACTGTTCACATCCTTTGAACGGGTCAGTAAGCCTCTACAGCGTATACCCTCAGCTGACCTAGACCGCTTTCTCTCCGGATGCTTTGTTTGATCACCTCTACCCTCACCTTCTTTATCCTTTGACCTTGATCGCCTTTGGCGTTTCAATTTGTTTTCGTCTGAACTCTGTGGGGATAAACTGCCTCCTCTACGGTTCTTACCATCAGCAGCTTTTGTACTGGCCCTCTTATCACGAAGCTTTGCCCTCTCTTCATCTCTTTTACCACTGGACCTACGCTTATAGTCCAAAGATGCTGACCTAGATCTCCGTCTGTGCTTTGACTTATTCTCATCAACATTTCCAGCAAATGACTTATCCCCTTTATGATGTCCTGGTGACCTTGAACGGTGAGTTGAACTCTCCCGATGATGTTTTGGCGATCCTGAAATATCTTTATAGGATTTTCTCTCTTGAGGGCTGTTGATACTAATCTTGTTTTTCCTTGAAACAGATGAACGATAATGGTGTGATCCATTTGAATCTCTCCTTTGATTTCTATCACTGCCATCCCTAGAGTCTCTAATTGACCACCGTCCATAGTCATAGTCATAGTCATAGCTCAAATGATGATGCGATCTTACTGGAGATCTAGATCTATGATTTCTAGAGTGGCGGGCTAGAGGTGAAAGAGAACGAGACCTATGGCGAACTACTAATGGTGACTTTGGTTTCCAATCTCTTGAACGACGAGATGGAGAGGAAGAGCGAGACCTATGCCTTCTCCTATGGCACACAGGTGATCTTGACCTGGAATTGGACCTTGCATGGGAGGTCAATGGAGACCTGCATAACAAAGATTTACCATGAAGTAAAGACCTAGCATTAGAACGTACACCCTCCTCAAAATGAACTAACTTCAACAAGCCATACACATATAGCATAGAAGGGGAGAGATTCAGGAAAAGAACCTGTACATAAGGGGAAAACCATTTCTCAACTGCTAATAATTCCTTGCAATTCAATATCTTATTTAAGCACAATATACACTAGTACAACAAAACCTGGATGTTATATGATTAATCAAAACCACTATATTAAGGACACCTCCCCCACCCCCACTTCCAAAGAAGACAAACAAAATAGACCTCCTCAGTTTGTGTTTAAAGAGGTTCAGGCTGTCCAATCTTTCAAACAGTACACATGACTCAAATATGAAATAAGCAGAGCTGCAACATATCCTTTTAAATTTGCAAAACACCAATTCCACAAATATTCCACAACTTCTTGTATATGAGACAGTCCATGTATCATAGCAAATTTCTTGGAGTTACACGTGTTTATGAGGGCCTAGAAATAAGCTTCTCACTAAATTAAATAGTAAACTAGAACCTGTGGCATCGAAATATTCAAAAGATAGTAAATCTAATTCTTCCCCTCCCCCCTGTATCATATTGTTTTCTTGATCCCTAGGTTAGATGGTGTTGCAGAGAGGGATGCATAGTTCCCATTCATTCGAAGCTTGTATATCATCTAGTTTCAAGGACCAATAACATATTAGGCTATAAAGATATTAAAACATCGTCCTTCACTTAATTAGCTAGTTGCTCCAAACTTCTCATGCTTTAAGTTAGCATCACAATTTATCATCCTTTTTCCAATAGATATTTCCATTGTTTTAGTATAGACATCTAATCCCACCTATACTGCAATTCTATTAATTTTCCCTTTCTTCAATGAATAAAAACAGGCAAACCCATGAATTGTCTATACAAAGCACACAATTTTTGAAATGTGCTACGCATGGAAATTCTGGAAATCATGTCCATAAACCATTTAATTACATGTATCGTTGGTATATGAGGTGAGCTACTACCCTCTCCTCCCTTCCTCATCTCGCTTCAGTTTCCTCTTTGACATTCCTTGATGGGTAAGGGTTGCTACTATATTTTAGGGTTACTAGTCTCTTTCTTAACGTTGCTTCCAACCCACTTTATTGTCTCGTTCTCTATTTCCTCTTCTTTTTATTGTTGACCTACCCTGAATCTCACAATACAGGAAGCCTCATGCATTTGGCTACCTTTTACAGAGGAAAGAAAAAGATGAGATTCAATCGCATCTTATCACATCAAACTCCTTACCATCTAGTAGAAGCCTTAAGGAGGCATATACCCATTATTAAAGGAAAATCTCAATACAAATTTCCTACAGACTGTAAATCTGAGTCAGACAGAGCTCATGCAAATTTCCTGGACGATTTCATGCCACATTGGTAATTGCATCATAAAGCTATGGGTAACAAAGTAAATACTGGACCTCCATAAACTCATCTGCTTTCTAATTTTTTCTCTGGCATGTCTGGTTGATGGGAATAAAAATTTTATTCTCATCTTATTACCAGTGGAATATTTATTCCTACGTTTGGTTCCTTTTTTACAAGGAATAATTATTCCCGGATGAATAAATACTCCTCCAACTCAATGATAAAAAATATTAAGTTTTCTTAGGCATTTTTTATTCATTATATGTAAGAAATAATTACTCCCGCAATTATTACCGTTTTGCCCCTTGTCCTCTTATCTTTCGTTTGAAACCTTAGATGCTTCCTCCTTCGTCTTTCATCTCTCAGCCATTCGTCACTTTTTTATTTTCCGATACAATGTCATCCAAATTTGAGACCACCGCTCTCATGTAAAAATTTCTTCCGTACAATGGCAAGTCTGAACGCAGGGAGGGTTCAACTCGGATTGGGACCTGTACTTCTCCGACCAATTCTAGATGTATGAGTTCAAGGTGTGTCGCTCCAACTCGGATTGCAGCCGCAGCCGCAATTAGACCAACTTGTAATATCCAGAGTTCTTATCAGATTTATTTTAGATGAAATAAATTATTTCTGGGTTAAATTGGATTATAATATAATATAATTATTAATAAGGCAGGGCGGCAGAGCAAATCGGGGGAAGAAAAGAGAAGAGAGAGAAGAGAAGGGCGACGCAGGGCGCTACAACGGCCACCATCGCTGGAGGAGTCGACGCCGGAAAACAGAAGCCCGACAATACCCTCTCTGTGATTCACCCACCATTTTATGTGCTTGTGTGAGTGGAAGAAGAAGATGCAAGCCAAGCAGTGATGCCGCCACCGTCGTCGTCACCAAAGGAAATACATGAAATAAAGGCAAGTAAATCCTTGTGTGAGTGGAAGAAGAAGATGCGAGCCAAGCAGTGATGCCGCCACCGTCGTCATCACCAAAGGAAATACACGAAATAAAGGCAAGTAAATCCTTCCATTCTCTTTATTGATACTAATTCTTGGTTTGCATGTATCGATTTTAGAAAAAATCGACCAAATCGTGGAAAATGGGTAATCGGGCAAAGCTAAGCCACGACCCTGACGAGGAAGAAGGAAGAAGAAGAGGAGAGAAGAAGGGAAAAGGAAGGAGAAGGAACCGGGTGCGTGCGACAGGGCAGCAGCGCACAGGCATTGGCCAAGCAGTGTGGAGGTAGAGACGCAATGTGGGAGGAGCTCGCAGCAGGAAAGAGGAGAAAAAGAGAGAAAAAGGCCGAGCGGCACTGGCAGGTGGCACAGCAGAGGTGCGGCATGGAGGAGGTGCACACGGCAAGAGAGAAAAAGGGTGCGCGTGAAGAGGAGAGAGAAGCTCGATCCGGGTACCTTAGAGGATCCTTTTTATTGATCTGCTTAGTTTAAAGTCGAGGCAAATATCCTCTCACCCTATCTCCGATTTATTTCAGCATCTAATATATTTTGCATACATATTTTATATCAATATGTTATATGAATAATGGGCGGGGTCTGAGATCCGGTGGGCTGGTGTACATCTGAGTCCATGGTAGTTCAAGGCCCCAATGGGTCGATGTATAATAACTGAGAGTTGCAGGCCTAAAATGCAACCGATATTGAAAATAGGATGGCTGAGAACTACACACCTAAAATACAATTGATATTGGCAATAAGATGGCCGAAAAACGGCAGCCTAAAATGTAGCCGGGCTAATGGAACCAATGAAATTTGATAGCCGAGAGCTATAGGCCTACAATATAGCCAGGCTAATAGAACCAATAAAATCTAATGGCCGAGAGCTGCATGCCAAAAATATAGTCAGGCTGATAGCCAATGATATGAAATGGCTGAGATTTGAAAGCCTAAAATATAGTGGGGTTGATAGCCAATGATATGAAATGGTCGAGAGCTGCAAGCTTAAAATCTAGTTGGATTGATAGCCAATGATAAAAGATGACCAAAAGTTACAGGCCTAAAATGTAGTCGAGCTGATAGCCAATATGTGAGATAGTCGAGAGCTGCAAGCCTAAAATATAACCGGATTGATAGCTAATATTGTGAGATGATCGAGAGTTGCGGGCCTAAATTGTAGCCAGACTAGTAGCTAATGATGTGAAATGGCCTAGAGCTGATAACCTAAAACATAACCGTTATTATATGCAAATTCAGGCTCTGTTCTCGGTTATGTGGTGGCTTCTATCATATGGGTGTGATAAGGTTTTTGATATGTGTTTCTGTTTTGGATATGATGAGACATTCTAATATGTATTTCTGCTTTGGGTATAATGAGGCATTTTGATATGTATTTCTGCTTCGGGTGTGATGAAAGATATTTGGATTTGCATTTGTTATCTACTTTTGATATTTGATTTTGAACTCTCCCTCTGATTTTGCATACGTTGTTTTGTGCACATTATGTCGGTACTTGCTAAGCCTCCAGCTCACGTTTTTATATTTTTATCTCTTCAGATTCCCTTGCAGGAGCTAGACGAGATTGGATGCGGCGTCATGTGAACCAATGAGTTTAACGTTTCTATGATGTAGTTGGCATCGGTTGTATTCTCTTACTATTTTGATGCGTTTGTTATGGGTTTTATTTCGAATATTGATAATTGGCCAAGAGTAGGCCTTTAGATTGTATAATAAGGATAACTAGATTTATATATATTATGTACACGAGTTGATGTTTTGTTTGGATGCCTTTCTTACGATATGTTTGAGTAGGTCATACATATATATATATATATATATATATATTGTTTGGACAATGGTCCGATGAGGTCCTTTGTGAGTTCTATTTTGTCGGGTCCTATGTATTTGGGTTTGTCATGCCTGGATATATTTAAGATTTTTTTGTTTAATGTCTAATAATTTATTAGGCCTACTAAATTCCAAAACGTGACACGACTACCCGTTCACCCACCCTGACGAGAAGGCCCATAAGCGAAACCCACGGAAGTACCACTTCGGTACTGTATACCCGGAGCACCGCTCAGATGGCTAGAGAAGGGGAAACTATTGTGAGTTTTGACGTGGGGTGTTTGAATGCTGGCTCCACCTGATGCGGTACCGTATGAAGGCGTGTTATGTTGGAAAAAACTATAGCCCGTTCACCCACCTTGATGAGAAGGCCCGTCAACGAGACCCACGAAAGTACCACTACTTCAGCACCGTATGTCCAAAGTACCGCTGAGGAGGCCGCAGCAGGGGAAACTATTGTAAGATTTGACATGGGGTATTTGAATGTTGGCTCCACCCGACGTAGTACCGTATGGAGGCGTGTTAAGATGAGAAAAACTATAAGCGAAAAGTCTGTTTCTTTGTGCTCTCTCTTCATAAGCTGAGGATTTTGCCTTCGCAACAAGAAGGCTCCAAAAGCTATAGAAAGGGGAACAGGTACCAAAATTCTACTATGTATAATATTAGCAGTCATTGTTGTAGGCATTATTCATATTCTCAGCCTGCAAAATCTATTTTCCTTGAATAATGTTAAAAAAACTCATTAGTACAAATTTTTACTCTATTCCTCGTACTATTACTAATTCTCAACTTATTCATCGTTATTCTAAATGAGTAACCAAATATGAGAATAGAATTTTTCAGCTCTATTCTCATCTTATTCCATTATCTGAGAATAATTATTCTATTCCTATTTTATTCTATTTCAGTAAACAAACATGCCGTCAGAGTGTGACAAAAATAGATATCATCATGATTTGCTTTCTCATGAAATATTTTACATGTTCCTTTTTAAGTTAAACAGCTAGTTTATGGAAGAGGGAAGATAAGAATATTACATGATGAAAATAAAACATGCTCGTATGCATGTTTTCCAATTGCCCCATTTAAATGATAATTGGGACAGCTATGATAATGGTAGTTGTGGTCAAGGCACAAAACCACCCAACAAGATACAGCTATGCCAAAAATTGTACCTCCCCCGAGCAAACCTTGTTTTATTAGTGAAGTCACTAATGCAAATCTTTGGCTCCCAAAAGACTAAATAGGTGGATAAAAAAGAGGCAAGGCTTCTGCAATGGGCTATGCCAACAAAACCGAGGGAAGTCACAACTGTCCATTGCAAGTGCTTCAACGTCATTATCACTTTGTTTACGCATTTGTCTTTTGTCCTTTAGAGGATGGTCACCCATTCATCTAGAATAGGAATAAAAGCACGAAAACTACTCTATCATCTGGTTCTAAGGATTTAAATTTTCAGAAACTGCATCAATACACTTACGGGAACAAAGGAACATTTGAAGTGAAATTTATTTGATCTTTTTCTCTAAGTAGATCAGATTCAAAAAGTTAAATGAGTGCAATATGATTAACAGAATTGCTACAGTGGTAAAGCAACACATACCTAGATTTTCCCTCTGTTTCCTTATCATCATTTGCAAGTCCTTCAGCCTTCAACTTTTTACTTATTTCTGCAGCTCTAGCTGATGCTAATTCTGTTGCAGACTTCATTGTGGCAGCACGATTAGCTGCCTGCTGTGCTGTCATTATTTGTTGCATCAGCAGAGCTTGCTGGAATTGCATCTGTTGCATGGCCACTGCCTGCTGCATCATGATGGGCAGAGAAGACGAAGCCAAAGATGCATTTAAAATAGCTGGTTTCTGAGGAAGCGACTTTGCCATCTCCACATTCAATGGGCGGCCACCTACATCCATATTATTTAAAGCAAGAGCAGCAACTGCTTCTTCAGGTTTTGAATATTCTATATATGCAAAGTGCTTTGAATCAGTGATGGAACAGTCTACTACAGTGCCACAAAAACCAAAAAGTTGTTTCAATTGTTCCACCGTGAGAAGTGGGCTCAGATTGCTAACTTGAACTGTTTTTTTCAGCACATCAGCCTTGCCCTCTTTATCTGATACACCTGAATGAAAAAGCAATAAAAGCACAAGGCAAGAAGTATCACATAAGAGCACAAAGATTCTCTTGTAAAGCACCAAAGAATCATTTACTTGGTCATCAACATTGACAAAGACACAAGTCCAACTCAGGAGTCAGCTATATAAATTCTCTTTGGTCATTCTGCGCATTTATGGTAGTGCCCTCCGGAAGTAGCAGCTCATTAAGTCCTCCCTACTATCTCAGCCATCACTTCAAGTTTTGCTATGTCTATCCCTCCCCATCCTATTGCCTCAACCCCAATCAACTCCACTCTTTCTACCCGCGCGCAATCTGTAGTATGGTTTAAATTACCAAATAAATACTCTTCCCTCATCTTACCTTCAACAGACACAAACTCATCGTGAAAATGTTCAACTAGCCACAGAAATTAAATGGTGAACTCAGCCAAACAACCAAGCATATACCAGATTCACTCCCCCAAACACCTCCGAAAAGTACCATACCCTTAATTTTAATTCCCAATCTCAAACCTAAATAAGTAATGATGCTCCTTTTACATAATGCATACCTGGTCACACATTCTGAAACTATGAAACTGGTACACGTGGTACCAAGGGTCAAAGAAAGGTCCTAAAGATAATTGTAAGTTTTTTCTCACAACATACCATACAATGACAAAGCCAAACAAGCAAGCATGCAGATGGTGGTAAAACACAAGACGAAGAAGCTAATACCTGCCAAAACTTTTGATGATTGAGATTGAGCTTGCATTTGTGCTGCATGAGCTTGTTGAAGAGCTTGAGCAGCCATGATGGCCTGAGCCGCAGCCATTGCAGCAGCTGAAGGGGCAATAGGCACCTGACTAAGAGTCCCCATGGTGGTGGTTGCAGCTATTGCAGTCATCAGTAAATTATGGGGCGGGTGATTGAATTTGCAATCTGTTTTAAAACACCGACCATTAAGGTACTCCCGACATACTTCCCCTAAAGATGCTCCAATACCGGGTAAAGTTACTCCTCCAGAGGCACCAGGAACAAGCCCAGGAATCATTCCAAGCAATCCAGAACAAGCCCCAGGAACGGAAGCAGAGTAATTTGGCATGTTTTGATTAATGAGATTGGTAAATGTTGTTGTTGGCGCCAAGCCCAGAAGTCCCCCAGAAGAATTACCTGCAAAAATGTAAGGAATGGCAATCCCAACTTTTGAAATGTAAATAAAGTTTAAAAAAAATGATTAAAAATTTATAAAAACTCTTCATAGTTGAAAGAAACACAGATTCAAAATTATCAACCAGGAGATATTTGTAGTTTAATTAGCAATGTCATACGATTGGCCAGTCATGACACAGTTATATTGGACAGTCTGCATTAAAATGGATCATGAAAATCTTGCAAACCTTTTGAAGCAAAGCATCAATACTAGCGTTCAACAAAGGGAATAAACAAGCATTTGGGGTTAAATTTAAAAATTCAATACAAGCAGCAAAGTGGAAACAATGTCAGATGATTCTTCAAGTTGGCTATCAGAAGTAGGTTCCCAAAATGCCGTTTCCATCATGACTCCAGCTTCAGAAATTTAGGGGATTCAAAAACTAAAGAACCTGTACCAAGGTGTTGATAAACCATTCCTCCATTCTAATTCAACAGCTATCGAGAGGCGTTCAGATTTTTTTAAAAAAAGTTGAACATTAGCGTGGGATGGTGTATTGCTCAAAGCAGTCCACTTCTCACCCTTAACAGTTAACACTCCAGATTCGAGATACTTAAAGAGTTATCTACCGAACTGTTCTGAAGAAGGTTTTGCGACAATTGGCCGAAGCCAAATATAATCATATATCATGTATGTGAGGGAAAAAAAAATAATAAAAATAGTATCAGTCTGGATTACTTCAACAATTGCCCATTCCGAACCAAGCATGGAGTCACTCAAGCCACGATTTCATTGAAAGGCTAACTAAGTCTTTCCAGGAAAAAAGCCATGTTGGTTACAGACAATTGGTTCACAAATTATGCGCATTTCACAGCCCTAATAGCCTACACAATACCTCCAATTGTTTGTCTTCCTTGTGTCCCTTCTGAAAAAAACAATTCAACCCTTCATCATTCGTATAGTGAGATCAGATTTATGATTCAAGGCTTAACCTATAATCATTTGGGGCCAAATGCTTACTAAAAGGCATAACCAGCCCATTGCCTAAGGGTCAAAAGCATGCATTTCTAGGACCAGGTGATCCAGTTATAATTTCCTCTGAACTACATGCATCTCAAGGAGCCCAACTGATCCAAATTCTGAATGAGCATAACTCTGCAATTGGATGGACTATAGTAGATCTCAAGGGTATAAGTCCTCCGGTTTGTTCTCATAAAATCAATTTGGAGGAAGGAGCTAAAGCCTATAGAGACCCCCCAATGTAGGTTCAAACCCACCATGAAAGAAGTTGTAAAAAAAGAAGCAATGAAGCTGTCAGATATGATTATTATCAGCCCAATTTCTGCAAAAAAAATAAGTCAGTCCTATGCAGACGATCCCTAAGAGTCCGGTATCATAGAAGTAAAAAATGAAAATGGTAAATTAGTTTATACAAAAGTTGTGACTGGATGGTGAATGTGCATTGACTACAAAAAAATTAGATGCCGTCACCCGTAAAGACCATTTTCCTCTTCTCTTTATTGACCAAATCTTAGAGAGGGTGGCAGGTCATCCATTTTATTGTTCCTTTAAGTTATTATGGGTACAACAAAATAGAAGTTACTTTAGAAGACGAGGTTAAGACCACTTTTACTCGCCCCTTTGGCACATATGTTTTCCACATAATGCCATTTGGATTATGTAATACCATTGCCACCTTTCAAAGGTGCATTATGAGCATTTTAGTGACATGGTTAAAAATTGCATGGAAATGTTCATGGATGATTTGTCTGTCTTTGGGGACTCTAATGATGCTTTTCTAATGAATTTGGAAAAAAGTGTTGGAATGTTGCGTAGAAAAGAGCCTTGTGATGAATTGGGAGAAGGGCCATTTCAAGGTATCTTTTAGCATTGTGTTGGGCCAGATTGTTTCATCAAGGGGATAGAGGTTGATCAATCGAAAGTTGAGTTGATTTCTAATCTATTCACCCCTAAGACTGCCAGAGATGTTAAGAAATTCCTAAGTCACACTGGTTTCTATAGAAGGTTCATACGAAAATTTTCAACAGTATCTAGACCCCTATGTAACCTTCTGTCACACAATGCTCTGTCAGCATGTCAAGAAGCATTTAGAATGCTAATTAGCAAGCTAATGTCTAGTCCAATAATGCAACCACTGAATTGGAGCTTACCTTTCAAAATCATGCGTGACAATAGTGATTATATAGTTGGCGCAGCCTTAGGTCAAATAAGAGAGGGAAAACCCTTTGTCATCTATTATGCTACTAGGACCTTAGATAATGTCCAAATGAACTACTCTACCACTGAAAAGGAACTACTAGCAGTTGCATCCACATTAGATAAAATCTGTGAATATTTGATTGGATCCCCTATTATTATTTTCAGATATCATGCAGCCCTTAAGCACCTTCACACAAAGAAGGATACTAAGGCACAGCTCTTTAGGTGGATTTTGCTTTTGCAAGAATTTGGTATCACCATCAAGCACAAAAAGGGTGCAGAAAATGTTGTAGCCAAACACCTCTCAAGGCTTACTATCAAGAACACTACTGATAATTTGCCAATCCGAGATGATTTTCCAGATGAGAATCTATTTTCTATCAGGCGCCTACCATGGCATGCAGACATTGTAAATTATCTAGTGGTAGATGAAATTTCATCTCATTAGAGCACTCAAGATAAAAGGAAATTCATGGTCAAGGAAAGAAATTTTCATTGGGATAATCCTTATTTGTTCAAATATTGCCCCGATCAAGAAGATGAGTTCCCAACAATGAGACTACTAATGCACTAGAATTTTGTCATTCCCAAGCTTGTGGAGACCATTTTTTACAAAGAAAAACGCTAGAAAGATTCTGCAATCTGGGTTTTATTGGCCATCGCTATTTAAAGACACCAATATTTATTGTCATTCTGGTGAGAGGTGCCAAAAGTTGGGAGCCTTGTCTAGACGTAATATGATGCCTTTTGACCCTATCTTGGTGACCAAAATTTTTGATTGCTGGGCTATTGACTCCATGGGACCTTTTCCTCCCTCCTTTGGTTATCTATATATCATGTTACAGTAGATTATGTGTCTAGAAGGGTTGAAGCAACATCTTGTAGGAGTAATGACAATACAACAATGATTAAATTTCTAATGAGAAATGTGTTATCCCGTTTCAGAACACCACATGCTATCATTAGTGACCGGAAAACACATTTTTGCAGGCTTTGATGAAAAAATACAGGGTTGTACATAAGATTTCAACACCAGACAAGCGGACAGGTAGAACTTGCTAATAGGAAGATTAAGCAAATTTTAGAAGGGTGAAAAAAAAAGTTAACCCCAACTGTACAGATTGGTTGTTGCGACTATCCTATGCACTTTTGGCTTACCACACGGCTTTCAAGACCACCCTAGGCATGTCAACTTATGGGCTCATTTTTTGTAAATGTTGTCACACACCCATTGAGCTAGAGCATAGAGCATATTAGGCTATAAAGCACTTAAATTTTGATTTGGCTGAAGCAAGTAATCTTAGGAAATTCTAGATAACCAGGTTAGAGGAGTTGCAAAATGAAGCCTATGAGAACTCTAGAATATACAAGGCTAAAATGAAAACATTTCAAGATAAGAACATCCTTAGAAAACAGTTTGAACCAAATTAACGCATATACTTATATAATTCTAGGCTTCATCAGCAGTAGAGAAAACTACGATCTAGGTGGACTGATCCTTTCATGGTAAAGCGTGCATTTGAGAATGGGGCACTTGAAATCAAGGACACTAGAGATGGTAGAGTGCTTGAGGTAAATGGCCAAAGATTGAAGTCCTTGAGACGGAAGCACCCATAGAAGATGGCATTTGTCTTGTAGATCCCAGCTACGAGAAAGAAACCCTAGGTTAATTTGATTTTAAATTTTAATTTTTTGTTCTATTTATTTTTTTTTAATTTTTTGCATTATGTTATGTCTATTTTTATTTCTAGCATAGTTTTTATTTTTAAAAAAAAAAATTCTTCTTTATACTCTTAGCTTCTCCTTATCTATAGTTATTGTTTATGTACGATGATACATTCAGGGTTGTATTTCTTTTCATTTATGGGTACTGTAGTTTAATCTAGGTTGGAGAGAATATAGTCTACGTGTGCTAGCCTACATTTTGTTTCTCACATTCAATTGCATATATCCATGTACCTAGGTACATTCTGTCTCTTTACACTATACTTTGCTAAATGTATTTACACCGAGAACAATGTTTGACATAGATTAAGGGGATAATCCAAGAGAGGCTTGAGACCATTCTTTATTTGCTAAGGTATTTATGTTTAATCTGAAGACTTTTTTCCAGCCTTAATCTTTGAAATAGCTTCATTATACTTGCTTTTAACTTATAATTATCACTGAACTAACTAATGCTAAATACTTGATTTTTATGCATTTTGATTTTTATGCATGTGGATTATTGTTGATCACCTTGTGGATGACTAAAAGGCATTTTTTTGATATTTTGAGCCTAAGCTTTTTTCTTCTTTGCAATTATTTTCTTGGGTTGATCCATAATAATAAATAGATCTAGGCATATTATACACTTATCCTACCTTTATGCCTTGAGATTTATTGTTTTATTGAGAAAGAGAGGTGAAAACAAAAAGAGCGAAATGTATGGCGATAAAAATGGACTAAAAAGAGACACAAGATATAGTTTTTACACATTTAGCTGCTTCAAATTAAATAAAGGCACCTTGAAATTTATTCAATGCAAAATATGAATGATCATGTATGTATTTATCTTCTTCCTCAAAAACAAAAGTGAAAAAAAAAATCCAAACTAAAGAGATGAGAAGACGAAAAAAATAGAAGTCATATACTTGTGGGTGTGTCTAAAAAAGAGAAAAGGAGATTGTTTGCAACTATTCAAAGAAAGGTGTAAAAATCTTTATCTCATGGCTTTTGTATAATTCATACCACTTCTTTGTAGTTACAGACCTATAACCCCATTACAACCATCAAAAAACTGCAAGGACCTTGATGATACATGACCCTCATGTTCAAAATGAACTTGCTTGCTGGGTTTAATTCAACTTGATTATAAGTTTCCTTTCATGAGGTTGTGACAAGTTACCCCTTTGACTATAGTGTTCTTTGTACCAAAGTTGTGCCGCTTTGATTTGATTTTTATATACATTTACTCATGTTTATACACAACTCTTGATAGTAACCTTTGACTTCGATCATTCTCTTTAGAGTGTGTATCCAGTGAGGTTTAAAGCTGAAGCTAAAACGTGAGACTCATATGTACTAGAATTTAAAAGATTTTGGCGTGACATATTCCCACACACACTTGAACTCTCTAAATGTCTAATATGAGGTTGATTAAGGCATATATCTTTTTACATTAAATGATTGAATTATAATGTTCATCTAATTAATGGTTCAAGACCTTAGCATTCACGAAATGTTTTATAAAAAACCTAAGATGTTTGCGAGTATCATTGCTGGAAATTCTCATGAGATTATACTCATCCACTAGGGACACCTAAGGTTCAGAGGGTTGTTGCATATGCTAAATGTAATCGCAAGGCATAGGAAAGTAGAGTTTTTATTTTCTTCAGTTAGTTTTCAGTATCTTCCGACGTTGCTAATGGACTAGCTAGGTAGGAATGTGATAAGCATTAAAAATTACATATATACCCTTATTATTTATTATTATTCCCCAATAAATTATGTAAATTATATTATTTTATTTATTTATTTTAGTTTTATAATTTTTAGGGGTTTGACATTCAAAAAGGAGATTTTTTACAGAAATAAAAGGAAAGATTGCATTCTCAAAGAAGCCTGATAATAATTCCAGCAAAGCCCGCTAGTGCTTATGAATTAAAGACAAAAGAAGAAAAGAAACAGGAAAAGAAACAAAGAAAATAAAAATGAGAAATTAATAAGTCAAGAAGATATTCACAGCATATTGTGAAATGTGATATTATGGCAAGAAGATAAAGGGGTGTTCCATGTAAGGGAGCGCAGACACACGGAATCTGGACAAGCAAGGGATTCCTGATACATTTTCCATTTTGATATTACTATATCGTCCTTTTTTAGTATTGCTAGTATCCCTCTGAGGAATCGACCCCCTAATCTATACAGCGATAACCTCATCATTCTTTGTGCATAATCACCATCATTCAGTGGTCAAATTTGGCTAATGAAGGATAAACCTTGGAGGAATGGAGCTTTATTCAAGCTTACTTTTTCTAGTTTTGATCCTTGAGGACAAGGATCCTTTCAAAATCAGGGCAGTAGTATGATCTAGAGGCTGCTCAAATTAAGCATTGTTTTGCACCTAGATTCCAGAAATTGAGCATTCTTAGTGCGTCAAAGTTTGTTAGGCAAATGGGAATTCTAGAATGTTCTCTTCAGAGTCCTTGGCATCAAGACTGTTTTTTAGTATGATAATTATTTGTAAAAACAAGCAAATGAATTCAGCTATAAATGAGACAAACGTCATGAAGTCAGACAATGCCAATGAAATGCATAGTCGCCTTGCTCGATTCAGTTATCTCTCTGAATTTCCACTTGTTTCTCTCAATGGTCTCCCATCTCTCCACTTCAAATCCTCTCTCAAAGGCACAGTCAATTGCATCCACATGTCTTGTAAAAGCCTTACTCTTTTTCTTTACTCATTAGCTAATTACTCTCCCATCAAAAGCATAATACTAGCCGATGAATGCGCGTGCCACTGAATCAAATGATATATAGGACGATTACCTGTACTGAAGAAGACCGGAAACGGACTACCCATGATGGACTTCCCGTTGCACTCCACATTGACCATGTAATTTCCTCTCTTTGGGACGACGTAAGTAACCGCATACGTCCCATCCCCTTGATCCTTCACAATACCATCTATATCCGATCCCCCAACACCTAACGCTGGACTAACCTTCACCTTAATCTGTGCACCCCCATTAAGGATTTTTCTTCCATCAGAGTCCTTTGTAGTCACCATAAACGTACATGCAGCATTCGCTGCGCCTCCAGCAATCCCAGCTCCTGCTGCCGTGCACTTCGTATGGTCTACCGGCCCAATGGGCTTATTCACCAGCTCCTCCGCATCTTCAGCCTCGCTGTCCGATAATGATGCTGCCTCACGTTGTTTATTCATGTCTACATCCTTGAAAGTAGCTTCAAAGGCTGCTTTGGCGGCCGCTGCTTTCTCAGCTTCGCTCTTCAGTTTTGCTTCTTCAGCTTGCTTCACCCATATTGGCTTAGCGACTACCAGATTCGGATCAGCCATAGGGCTTAATTTGTTGGCAAACTAGACAAAATCAATGCAAAGCTCCACGGATCTTAATTTCCCCCAAAAAAAATAGAAAAAAATCAACAAATTAGCGATAAAATTAAACGCGAATAAAGCAAATCAAAACTCAAAACTTAAATAAAAAACGCTTATATTCGACGCGGTCTGATAGCTGGTATATTTCGTGACCCCTGAAAAGACAAACAAAACACTAAATTAGTGATTTGATGGTGGAGATCGGGAATGTAGTTTCTCCGATGAAGGTGAAGAAAGCGAGGGCTTGTGATGTGCGGTTGTAGAGGAAGAGGATGAGAGGAGGGCAGGAAAATGAACAGACAAGGCCAGACGCCTAATCGTGGTGAAGACACGATTTTTGCGTGAGGTGGAGGTTTTAAAAACATGCTCTGTCTGGTTTGGAATCTCTCTCTCCCATTGAAGCGATGAAGATTGGTGGACGTCTGGCGAAATACTTCGCCCTAGCAAAATGCTCAGCCTCAATCCCTATTTCTCATCGATGAGTTCATGGCGAGGGGGAGGAGCATGGCATAAATAAATCTACTAAAAATACAATATTTTTTCAATTTTTAGCGAAGAAAAATTATGCAATTGGAAAGTATAACACGTCAATTAGTAATAAAAAGTTTTGCATTGTCAAATCATGTATAACATATTTAATTATTAAAATAAAATAAGATAAAAATATAATAATTATTTTTAAAAAATAAAATAAAAATAATATTTATAATTACTATTTTAATATTTAGTTAATCATTTTAAATAACTATAATTAATTTAGAATTTTAGTATATAATAATAACTATAATATTTATTTAGTATATAATAATAATAATAAAATAAGATAAAAATTTATTATAATAACCTTTTTATCATTATTCAAATGAAAAGATATTTTACCAATATTTTACAATATCTTTATAAAATATCTCTTTGTTGAGCATCACTATAGCACACAGAATAAAATTCACAAAGTAATTCGGGATAATTTAGCTTGCTAAATTTTGTAAATTATTAAATAAAAATTACTTTATTATCAATTTTATATATTTATAATATTTAACCTTCCGAAATAATTCTCTATAAAATAATACTGTGTTATAGAAAATAACATTTATTGCATCTCGGATCCATAATTGTTATACGGATTAATGAGTCTTCAGATTCTCCATCGTCTGGAGAGGATCTCGAGCGGATGCGATCTCCGTCGATATTAACTTTGAACCTACACAATATAAACTAACAAATAAGAGGTCAGAGGTTGGTGAAATTTTTTCTACCTAAAGAACTCCGACGCTCAAGTCAGTAACCTTCCGTAATAAACGGAAAGGGGGCGCACGCTTAAAGATGCACGGAAATATACTGAGTGCACGGTGGGAGTGTATGAATTCAAGAGCAAGGACTCCATGAGCGGTTAATGAGAGGCCTGGCTCCCTATATGCACCGCGATGGGTGGCTCACTCTGGTTTCCTGTGAAAAGATATGAGGGATCGACGCTGGGCATAAATATGAAAGCAAGAACTCGATGAATGTTTGTCTTGATGCCCATGCTCAGATTAAGGATTTAGGAATCGATCACTTCTCCTATAGAAGGAGAAAAAAAATTAATAGACACCAGTGAATGGAGCTTTGGGCTCGAGAATCATTTCTGTAGGGATTCGCCGGCCATTGACCGCTGATAGTGGTCGATGGTATCAGTTATCGCCTTGTGGTGGTGAGAAGACCGCCGAGCATCGCTGGCCATGCTTGATCTGCTCTTTGCATAAGGATTGGCTAGCCAGCTGTAGAAAACAACGTAAGCCACGGCTGGCAGAGCTGATCTTCAACCTATTAGCTTGCATTTGCTATTTCGTGTTTACTGCCTGCAGCCGTATTAATAAGCTACAAGAAGCGCTAATTGACTATAGGTGCTAGGCCGTCACGTAGGCTACTTGGAGTTCTGAGCCATATGGGCGGTTTGGGCTATTGCTTCTCAGATTGGGCTTCGCGATTTCTGGATCTCACCGATACTGGACCCAACAACATTATGATATGCACTACACAAAAAAAATTATCTCAAATAAGATAAATGCTATATATAAAGTTAAGAAAGGCGAGTAAAAAATGGTATCTCACCCTTTTTCTTGCCCTCTTTTGAATCCAATTCTGAATCCCTCTTTTTCACTTTCCTTCTTTGATTCGTCTTCAAACGGTCACTCTCTAAATTTTTGACGTAAAATGAAAGAGAAAGAGAAGAGAGACCCAATATTTTATTAAATAGTAAATAATCAAACCATAATATGAATTGAATAATCTCAAACTCAGTTATTTAGAACTTGAAAGAAAATCTTTCAACAAGAAAAAAAAATAATTAACCATGAGCTTAAAAATTTATGAAAATATGATTCACAGGAAACTAATTACAGAATGCAACAAATCGAAACGCTGACAAAAAAAAGAAAGTAACATTTCAAATGTGAAGGAAATGGCAGCGTAATTAGGGTTTCAAAAAGATGATAAAAGAGGAGAAATTTCTCCATGTCTGAGCAATGAAGATGAATAAAAAGAGAAAGACCGGCAAGAGGAGGAGATTGGTAAGGAATATAGAAAATTGGTTAGGGGTAAATAGTAATATTTGTAGAATTGATATTCTTTAAATACAATAAATAAATAATACAAAATATAACTTAATTTTTTATCTCTTATTTTAAAAGAATATCTATTTCTTTAAAAATATTTATTCTTCTTAATAAAATAATTAAATATAAAAATAACTATTCCATTAATAATGAAATATAAATAAAATTTTTATTTTTATCAACCAAACATATGAATAGGGTGACTATATTAATAGGGTGATAGTATTTGATAGAAATTCTTTTGAGATCCACCCCCGTAAACTTCGGCCAATCTTTTAATTGAGTCAGCATATAAGTAAGCACGTGATGAGTTGAGCACTAAAAATACAAGAGAAATATTATTTTTATAATTTATTTTATTATTATTTGTGTTCCTAAAAAATGATGTGCATTTATCAAAAAATAAAAACTTAAAATATTTGAGACGGCCAAAGAAAAAATATTTTCCTCATGCACAATTATTTCCTTAAAGATTAACGATTTAAATAAAAAATTAATTTCTATAAAAAAATTATTGACATATTTATAGTCATTTGACCATTCTCAGTGAGGAGCATCGTATCTTGCCCCGCCCTCTGCTAAACCTTTAACTTTAAAACTCTATTTCCATACTTCATACTTAGCATTAATATCATTTATTGCTTCATCAATCAAAAAATATGCTAACCAAAATTCTTTCATCACCTGTAGAATTCCTAGCCTTTCAATGCAAAACCACTTGGTCCAACCATTCTAACTAATTTCATATTTAATGCTTCTTTGACTTTCTCTACTAATATATTCAAAATAAGAATGATTTATATTTATCTAAGAGTTATTGAGCTCAATTAATACTATAATGTTCCGCCTACATCCACCAAGTACTTGTTCCTTGCCACCCTTATGGACTCCACTTCATTTAAGTTTTTATATTCCTACTTTGGTTAGTCGAAAGAGAAAATTTTTCCATCCTTTATATCAAGTTGATTACATATGTGCTTATAAGGTATAAATTTTATTATCACTAACTGCGTTGTTTGCTTTTTTTTTTTTTTTTTTTTGACACATTTATATCTTCCTAAGTGCCTAATTATGAATGAAATGACTATCTTTATTCTAAAAGTGTTAAGTAATAAAATTAAAATGTGGGTATAGTTTTATCTTTACGTTTACTTTTTTTTTTTTTTTTTCTATCTTAGAGATGCTGTGCCAATTGAAAAAATAATTTTCATTACATAAATTTTAAGAGGCATAAGTACTAATTTATTCCTAAAGCTAATATTCATCTTCTACGTAGTCCACATGGATCCATGAGATGTCGGTCGTGCTCGGAGCATAATTCCACACAATATGAGCGACATTATACGTTAATAGCAAACAGGTAACAGATCTCTCATTTGTTATAAAAATGATACGATCAACTAGAGAAAATCCAGTTTTTATCAATTATACAAGGTCTAATTTCTTCAGATCTACCTCCCAAGGAAGAAAAATGCCTAGAATAGGATAAACTAGCCATTCACTTCAAAACGTAGCGGCTAATGTTGCTCATCATCAAATTCTACAAAGTAAACATTTACCATAATTTATCTCCAGATGCATTGGACGCCTTTCATCGCCGTCATGGTTTATCCTATCTAATATGTCACAGTTCAATTGGTCTTCACTATTTGAATTCATTTAGCCTTTTCCGGCGATCTATATGTTGAAACAGCTAAATTTATAAACACTTACGTTCATTTAAGAATATGATGTAATACTAGCTTGTATTTATTGTTTGCAGTGTTGTTGACTTAAACGATCTATTTGAAAAAATAGTTATCTCATTAAAAGAAAAAACAACTTCCCAATTTCTAGTTATTTTGCCGTGTAGTATTTTTGCCAATTGTGGCATTCTCTCTCCTGAAGATGGGCCATAGTCATCCCTCTACTACAGATTGTGCTTTCATATCACGAATTCGAATCAAATAAAATAATTTAAAATAATTAATTATAATTTCTAAAATTTAAAATCTCAAATAAATTTAACCAATAATTTTAAGTCCCAAAAATTCAAGTTTGACAATCTAAATAAACAAAATCCGACAAACTAAAATCCACACAGAATTTCATCGGACAACCGTCCAAACATAAATAAATATGACCTGCACTATAAATATTGTAAGAGAAATAACAATCCAATCAAAAATCATAACCAGATATAACATAACATTTGAACTATTCCCAAAATATACTATAAGCATATATCCGACCAATTTCATAATCCAATTGTATCAAATGCCAAATTTAAATCATAACAAACTAAATTCACCAAATCGGACGGATAGCAGAAGTTCACATCCTAACTCCTATAATGCGTCCGAGCCTTGTACTCCGAAGGGACAAAATAGAAAACGCGAGACAAATGCCCAACAAGCATCATATTGTAAATAAAATGAGTCCAATAAATCAGAGGAAAAATCAAATGGGTGAAAATCTAATCAAATTACGCAATAAATCCAATTTGCCAATATAACAAATCCAATAAAAATCTAAAATCCAAATTTCAAAATCTAATGACAGTCTCGTACTCATCAAATATCTAAATCCAAACAAATGTCCAAATTTCAAAAATAATCGTCAGCGGGACATACATATATATAAATATATATATATATATAACTAAAACAGAGGTGATCCGAACTAATTCCAAAGCCTATGTCGATCCGAGCTCAAGTCCAAGTCCAAATCCAAGGCCCGATCAGCTTGTGATCTGGGGCAAAATCCGATAGTCAGATAATCCAATAGCGTGCGCAAAAATCGAAGCAGTATCGCGACAGATATTCCAAAAATTCAGATTAAAATATATAATTAAAATTGTTTGTACGAAACATACCAAGCTCAATTATAAGCAAAATCGACAAATATCAAATGCAAGTCCAAAAATCTATATCCAAATCAAAGTCCAATACCAATCAATGCAAAAATATAAATTATACACAAAATCTAGATTCTAATTATTTAAAGGCTAGCTTGAGAAAGGGTTTCACATAATTCCGATAACCTTAAGCCAAAATTCATGTACTGTGTACCCATAGATAAGGTTGCTCACTATATTTTGCCACCCACGGTTTTGGGTGCATTCTTCAAACTTGTTAGATATATTAGGACGTCCGAATATATTCTAAAGTCAAGTCAAATTATCCAAATGTGAAGGGTCACTACTCCAAACATTTCCTTCCGGCGAAAAGGGATTTCCAAGTAACAAAATAATCTCCCCGTCGGAAGATGGCCAGAATCCAATAATCAAAATTCAAATGTAGTGACCACAACACGACACATGCATGTGAAAATACACGGCCAATGCAAGTTTTGTGTACATTCTTATTACACATACTAATATAAATATACACTAAGTCCAATAAATTTTTTAAGCTTTCCGAAAAATAATAAATTTCTAAAATCATAAAACTCATATTCAAAGCTCCCAAAATAATCCAATAAACTACACATACATGTCTGGAATAAATAAAACAGGTGTACAAAATACATACATGTTAGTAAAAATTTCAAACGGTATCAAAATAAATCAAAAATTAAATTAGACCAAAGAAGTAGTTTACAGATACTTACCTTGACCTCATACTTTACCGATCTGAAAAAAGGATGACCCAAAGTACCTCAATCGACACACTCTCTCTCCTGTTGTGCGTACCCCTCTTTTTCCCTTCTGCGCACAGCCTCCCACACACTGCTCTGCTGCAGCCATCGCCGGCCTGCCACCACCGTGCACAGCCGACACCAGCTTTCCCGGTCTCACCCCGTCGGCATCGTCACCACAGCTCAGCCGCCTATCTCCTTTGCGCTGATTTCTCTCCACCCGTGCAGTCTCTCTCTCTCCCGCACGAACCCTCGTCGCGTGCGTCGTCACCGACCACCACTGCACGGCCTCCGTGCGCCGCTACCGACGACGACCCACCTCCTCTTCTCACCTCCACCGCGCACCGGCGCTCAAAACCCTCTCATTTTCCGTGCTTCTCTCTCCCCACGAAAACCTACTATCATTGTTCCCCCATTCTTATCTCCTCGTTTTTGTTTTCTTTATTGTTTTCTTTATATATATATATATATATATATTACAATTATTATTATTTTTATTTTTATTTTATTTTCTATTTTAGTTTTTTGGTTTTTTTAATCTAAATTTCGAATTAATATCCGGGCGATAACACGGGCCCACCTTGGACGCCGGCCTAACCAATCCAAATATCATTCCAAATTTCACAACATTTAATAAATTTTACCACATTTAAATTATCTAAAATTAAAATTAATATTAAATTAATTCAAATAAAATTCAAGATTTTACACAAAAAGTTAACCTGAGTGCCTTCATGCTTTCACTAATTCAGCTGGGCATTATATATTTGATTGCTAGCATCACAGAATGCTGGTACTCGCATTGCCTTGCGTGCTTTGCATTGGTGATTTTGATTGGGAACTATGAAAAGAGTAAACAACTTTTCAATCTCAGAAATTACAATCTCAGCATCTAATATTCAAATGACCTTCCTTCTGTCACCTGAAGGAGAAGATCAAACTGAACTGTGAACCATGATAGAGTAATCGAAGGAATTGACGGTTTGGGGTTGGGGCCTGAGGATCTTGAAGACAAAGTTCAACAACTTTCATACTTCTTAAGATGGAATCATGCAGTATCATGAAGTATGAAATTGGGTCTAATTTTGAGCTTTCTATATCTATTCTAGATGAAATAACATAATTTTATCATGAGTGAGATATAAATTACACACCCGCTACCTTTTGTTCTCTGTGAAAGTTTATATTGAGATTCTCAAAATAGTTCCCAAATGGAAATGGAATTGCGCGGGCTTATAACCATTCTGTCTGAACCTTTCTCCTCCACAAAACCAAGGTTATGGGAAGCAGGCCATCGACACCCACCCTCGATATACAAATTCAGGCAGTAGTACCCATAACCTAAATTCTAATCTCATACCAAGTGCATCACTTTGAGACAATTTTGGGGCACTACAATCATCCACCGTTTGATATTCATCCCAAGCTCATTTGCGTTCATCATTTGTCTATAAGAGAATGCCTCGTTAGTTACATAATACAAGAATCCCCCGAGAAGCAACCAAGTATTGTAAGAAAGAATACTGCAATTGCACAACATTATTTTTTTTATTTTTAAATTTCCCCGCTATTCATTTTCTTATTAAGAGAATTTATAGCATCCATTGGTGGGCTTGTGGTCAATGTGAAGCGCCGGACACTCCACCACTGGCTTCTTCCACGAGGAAACCTTACGTACACTTATCCCATTTTGTGGCCCCTCTCTCTCATCTTGTACATCTATTTTTTTCAGGATTTTTTTTTTCTAGTACAGCCAAAAAAAAGAAAAATAAAATAAAATTATGCTATATTTTTGTTAAAATTGGCTGCTGAAATCATATCAATATTCAGAAAATGGACAATTTACCATGGTGGGTACTCTATTCTTGCTTGGGTGTCCTCCTACATCTTCCAATATTTGCTAGTGTATTAGCCGCTTAGTTGCCTTTTCGGCGCATATTTACCACGTTGCATCCCCAATTTCTCTCTAAGATAGTCTTACAATCTATAATTAGGTTTCTGTGTGAGTTCATCTCCTCAGGACGGTTATTAAGTTTTTGTACTATCATAGCTAAGTTAGTTTCCATAATTACCTTGCATAGTTCTCTATTTCATACATTTATCAAAACATGCCAAATTTTTAAAATTTTTGCTTTGAGAATGTCTGCACTTTTCAGCCAACTCGAATGTCCAAACATCGATTGAACCTTATCGTCACTACCTATTCCTTCGAAACCTACTCTTCCATCCTTATCAATGTTAACATCTGTGTTTATATTGACCCAACTAGCTTTGGAGGGATCCATTAGTTGATCCTATTTATAGGGCTCAGATATAGTTGTGAGAAGAGGTGAACACTTTGAAGATTGAAAACCAATAAGCGGATTGATTTCTCAAGCTTAGGTGATAAATTCTAGCCTTCCTCAAAAATGGTTTCATTGTGCCAAACCCACAATAGTAAAATTGTTGCAAGAAAAAGATAGTTGCTTTGTTAATTATCTGTATATACCAGGTTAGAAATGATTCAAATAGAGAGGAATTCAAAGTACATACCTGGGTTGTATTCAACTTGCAGCATGGCTTGCAAAATCTCCTTGATTCTTTGACAACCTCTGATAATATTCTTGGAAGTTTCTAAAAGTTCACATAGGCTGCAAGTAGATGATAGTGTCAACTTCATTCTAAATCAATAAGTATTTGTAAGTAGTTTATTCCTCAAAACAAGCCAAATGAATGTTTTGAATTTCAATGGGGCTTTGATTTTCTAGATATCTGTTCACATCACATTCGTGACAATCAGTTGATCCTGAAGAAGATTATAAGCCTTCTTGGTCTTGTATTTCCCATATGTTGTGTCCCAAATTTATTTGTCTTCACTGTCTGAATATCTCCAGACATGTGTCCCTCATAGCCAGTCGAAGCTTTCCTCGTTGAGTTTGCTTTCCAATATATCCCATTTCCATTTCCCATCTGACCCAAATATTCAGCCACTTTGCATTCCAGCTCTTCAACTGGTATTGACCCTTGTATGAAGTTCAATAGAGGGCCAATGCTGGTCTATTTGTCAGTCCAAAATCAGATCAGTTATCCATTTCCAATGTTCCATTTGGCTCATTTGCGGATTGAGTCTCTTGTTATGAGAAAATTACGCCAGGTGGAGGAAGCATTTTTATTTTTCTTTACTTAGAGAAAGTAAAAAAAATTTTAGATACTTGGCCCTAAAAATATGAGCCTTCAGTTTGTTGGAGCCACAACACAACTCCCATCCCACTTTCCTCATAATGGCCAAGTTGTTATTATACGTCTTCCTAAGACCCAAACCCCCATCTGCTTCTGAGGTACATCCCTCTTCCCAATTAACGAAGTGAATTTTGGAATCTTCCTGTAGGAAATTTTTATTAATCTGGATGAGTTTCTTACATGTGCTTTTGAATATAATGTGCACTTGCATCATGTAAAGTGGGGCTGCCTAAGTCACAGTTTGAATGAGGCTTGTCCTTCCCATGATAGATATGTGACTCATCTTCCACTTGAGGAGTCTTTTTTTTTCACTTTTTCCATAATTATTTTATAGTGAACCTCACTAGTACAGCCGTGAATCATTCAAGCATCCAAATAGGTTTTAAGATTTTGAATCAGCTAGAATCTATATAAAACTTCAAACTCATTGGCTAGGCTTTTGGAGACACATGGGGATACGAAGATTTAGGATTTGCCTACATTGATGGTTTCCCCAGCAGCGTGGCAGAAGCGGTTAAGCAATTTTGAAATATTGGTGAGCTGATTTTTTATAGTCTTAACAAATAAAATGAGATCATTCGTTTAAATAAGATGGGAAATGGTTGGTCTAGATCTGAATGCTTCAATCAATTTTCACTTCTTTTCTAAACCATCACCATTAATGAGATAAGAGGGACGCTCAATACATAGAGTAAAATGGTAGGGTTTGAAGGTGTCCTCTTGTCTGATATTGTCTCCTTGCATAGACAAACTCTCACCTAATTTTATCATAAGCCTTAACAAGATTGATTTTTAGGGTAATTGCAGCATTTCTCCCTTTAGTTTTTCCCATGGTATGTGACATTTCTTATGCCACTAAAATGTTATCGTGGGAATTTCTCCCTGGTAGGAACTTGGCTTGGGCAGGGTTGATGAGATCATTCATGAGCTTTTTAAGTCCATGGACAATAGTTTTAGTGATTATTTTATAAGTCATATTGCATAGTACAATAGGACTAGCTGAAACTTTTGGGTCCATCCACCTTGGGTATGAAAACCAACATAGCCTAATTTCCATCTCTAGAGAGATGGTCATCTCCAAAAACTTTAGCTGCGATTTTGCAAAGGTCCTCTTTTGCTAATTCCCATGCATTTTGGAAGAACAAGGCATGGAACCCATCGGTGTAGGTGCTCAAGAGTTTCATTGAGAATAGAGTGTTTAATTCCCTTCATATTTGGGGTGGCTTCAAGATGCTTGTCAAAAATTATCTTCCTGGGCAAAAGGTGGGGGAGGCTTTCCTTCAGAGAGGGGTTTGGGTCCAAAAAGATGTTCTCAAAATAATTAACTACCGATTCTTTGAGCACAGGCTTGTCATAAGTCCAATCTCTATTATTAATATTGAGAGCAGTAATCCTATTATGATGCCTCTTGCTTATAGCAGTGCTAAAGAAAAGTTTCGTATTTCTCTCCCCCAAAGCAAACTAGTTGAGTCTCAATTTCTAGAACCAATGTACCACCTCTCCATCAAGGATCACCCAACAGTCTTGGATGAGTTTCTCATCAAGCTCTTTAATCAAACTGAGTTAATCCATGAAAGGATATCCTGAACTTCCCTAATGTGATTGGCTGAAATTCTAATTTCCTTAAAGATATTACCAAATTTTTTCCTATTCTAAATTTTCAGACGATCCCTTATGGTTAATAGTTTATTCTCTATAGTCTCAAGCGTGACTTTCCAAATCTTCTCGATGAGCTCATTATAGTTGGGATGGTTGCACCACATAGCATCAAATCTAAAAGCTTTGGCATGTATAGGAGGTGGGGGAAGGCTATTCGTGTCGAGACAAATAGGACAATGGTTAGATAAAATTTTGTTAAGGTTTATGACTATGGTCTTTTGAAATCTAAATTTCCAATAGTCATTAGTGACGGCTCTATCAAGTCTTTTTTCACCGAGATAGGGTACTACCTCAAGTTCCACCATGTATATTTTGGCCCTCTGTATCCATTATCTTCCAGGCTGCACGCCTCGAGCCAATTCTGGAATTAGAGATATTTATTAAGATTAGCTACTTTTCTACCTTACTTTTCTTGAAAGGTAAGGATGTTATTGAAGTCTCCAATCATGCAATAAGAAAGTCAGAGGGTGGATACTATATTTGAGAACCCCCGCCCACATAACTTTCTTATTGCTTTACAGGGGGCTAGCACAGATGGTAGTGAGCAACCGCCTTGTGTCCCTATTATTCTCTTTGATGAGAGCGTGAATCATATATTTGTGAATTTCTAGAATCTCAATTTTAATTTGGTCATTGGTTTATAGGAACCAGACGCCTCCTAAAAAGCTTTGGGCTTCACTAACTGAAATCCGTTCATAATTGTTCTCCTGATAGCTTTTGTCACCATTTTATCATTGATACATAGTTCTAAGATCATAATAATTTCAAGTTTCTAGCTGATCCTGATGTCTCTAAACTTATTGCAAAACTCCTTTCTAGTCGCCCCGTGGTAATTTTAGGCAATGATCCACATTAACATAGTGTGTTTCCTGTAAGTGTATCCGCTCACATATTCTCATCATTACTAGCATCATCTACCATCTTATCCTCACCTATTTTGTGACATAGCTCAGGGGGTGACTCAAATACTTCTCTGGATTCCTCAGGGTGGTGATCTGAAAACAAGTGAATGGAGGTCAAAGGACCTTAGTCTGAGGCTGGGTCTGTTTGGTGGCAGGTTTTATGCTGTCCAGGGGTGGGTGAGGTTGGTTATAGCGAGGAGGTGTTCGGAGTAAAGGCCAGATTTTTCCTGGCTTTGATTTGGGGTGGTTTCCCTGGTGATGAAGATGTCCTGGAGTGCTAAGGTTTTTGAGCTATTGTTCCCAGTATCAACTCCGATTGAGAGTCCTTTCTTAGGTTTTGTTTTTTATTTGAGTTTCCTATAATATCTATTGCAGTTGGTTTGGCCATAAATATAAAGTTCATCCATATATTGACTGGTAATGTCTTGTGTGTGGCCATATTGATGTTGCTCTAGACTCTCTCCACTTGTTAGTCTTTCTTTTTTATATTCGCTTAACAATCTGTGTTTGTATCTTATGCTTGCCTTGTGTCCAGCACTGAAAATCTGGAGCCCCTATTCCTGCCCTACTCTCCTATACTGTGATGCAAACTATCCAGTTTTCAAATTATTCTTCTAGCTCTCGTGGGGGCATGAAGCCAGGGCTCAAACGTTTTTTCTTCAAGTAGCCTCATAATAAGTTCACTAGAACTATCCTCCACATTCTTTTCGGCGGCTTCCTCATTTATTTTGACATTAAACTGGTAGTTCTTGGAATCATGCCACCCTACCACAGCCAAAACAAATATGGGGGAGACCCTCATATTTAATATTTAAAACCACCCTTTCCAACTCACACTAAGGTAGAAGAGGTTTATAGAAGTTAATATTCATAGCTATCTTAGCAAATCTTCCTCGTCAACTAAAGATGCATTCATATAAACACTAATTGGTTGTCCAATTAGTTTGCCCACAGCTCAGAGGACATCTTTCCTGAAACAATGGATAGGGAGGCTTGGAAACTAATACGTGCTCTATGGCCGTATCGTGGTAAGCGACTGCAAGAGGGTGAGATTGATGGGGAGAAAGGAGTTCTGGCAGAGGAGAGAGTGTAAACGAGGGGGAAACAGGGAGCACAAGAGCGAGGTGAGGAAGAGACCGAGTGACTAAGAGAGAGAGAGAGGAGAGCAGAAAAAGCAAAGCAATGTAATTCCCCCCTTTCCCTCTACAGCAACGGGCCCTTTAAACAGAAAAGGGCAACCACCCGTGGCCCACCAATAACATAATACAGTAAAGAGGGGCTGGGACACAGAACTGAAAACAGAAAGGGGCTGGTTACAAAAATAAAACAGACAAAGCGTTCGTAACATTGCCGCCGTCATCAAAAAAACTTTGTCCTCAAGGTTAAACGTAGGGTACTTGTGGTCGAGCGTTGCGGCTATTACTCTTCGCTCTGTTTTGCTTTGTTCCCTTGTCTGGCGTGTAGCATAGAAAGAGCAACTACGTGTAGGCAAGCAAGCAAATGATACAGTTGAGCAACAAAGAACCAACACACAGCTTCGCCATTCAAATTGATTGGCGCTAGAGGAAGGGCTTGCTCTTGAAATTCCTCCGGCTGCTCCTTCAAAATTTGGTGCGGACAAGACTTGATCAGAATTCTCCCAACAGCCTCCTATCTGCAAGCGTCGCCACAGTATACTCGCAATTTCTTGCTGTTCAACAGCCAAGCAATACATGCATTCATTCGTGCTAGAAGTGACAAATAGTTTCAAATCAGTGACATAAAAGGGAGATCCACCGTTCATTGTGAGATATACAGTGGAAGTTTCGAAGCCACCTTCACATGAACTCAAGTCATAACAATATTCAAACGCAAATTGGCTACCGGCAACATGTCTTTTCTCCTTAACCTGAGCATCGAAACTTTCAGTAAGAGCTATATAAGCTGCACCACTGAGGACCGTGAATGAAGGGACAAAGTCCATAATTGCAGTGAAATTAGCATCAGTGACATTTGTTCCCACACTTAGTTGAGTCATGTTAATATTGTAAGTTGGATTTAAGTGTTTGACATTGACTGGCGTTTCATCTTGGTCTGAGCTGCCTTTATCTCCAAAGCTTATTCTCCCCCTTCCATCATGCCCAACACACATAGAAAAAGAATTTGCAACAGAAAATATTGTTAGACCAGAATCAGGATTTACATAAACCACAATAACTCGAGATTCCATCAGATTGACTTCACCCGACAAATTGGAGATATCATTTGTTGAAGCACCGGGACTGAAGGCAACCTTATGGGAGATTTTGGTACACTTCAATGCTAGGGCATCACCCAATGCTGAAACCCCATTTCTTCCATAATTGTCATCTACATAAATAGCAATTACCTTATTCCACCTATAGTAAAGAGTAGGGTCTGTAGCAAGAGATAACAATGGTACGTGAAGCTCATTTGCAACATCAGAAATGACACAAGCAATTCCAGAGGACTGTGGACCAATTGCAACTGCCACATCTTTCTCTATGAGCTGCAAAGCTTCCATTATTCCAAAAAAAAACACTATAATTCGTATCATGAAATATGAGGTGCAACTTTGTTCCAGGAAGAATGCTCGAATTAGAATTGACATCATAGATTGCAGCCGCAATAGTGGGCTTTGCTGCCCTTCCAACAACCGAATTGAATGTAGATAGAGCGCCAATATTCACAGATTTTTGCCATGAAAAGTAGGAGCTAACATTCCTGGCTTCACCCTTTACTGCAAGGGGCTCCAACATACAAAGCAGTAGCAGCAGGAGAGCTTTCATGATGGGGACTACAAGGCTGTTCTTTGTATTACAGAGGATGATACGTGCACCATTGATAGTATACGTGTGGGCTTGTTTCTCAAGTTGACTGTTACTGCACCAGATTTTTCTGTTGGATGAGGTAGGACCATTTGCGTATTGCGATGGGCACCAGAACTTCCTGATTCCAAAAGAGGCTTTTGGATGTACAGATATCCATGATCAATATAGAGCCGAGCAGTAGTGTTGTCCAGGGCCTCGACCAAAACCATGAGATTTTTCCAAGAAGTGTCATCAAATAGTTTTGCTGTCTCCGGGCGTGCCTCTTTTGGAAAAGCTTCCTTATGAAGCCGAGGGTTGATAGACAAGGCAACTGCAAGAGCGGCTAGTAATTTTGCCTGTCCAATTTTCCAAACATGAAGGTGAAATTGCCAGCTAATAGGACTTTGCTCGAGCACTCTTACATTCAGAAGTTGTTCAAGCGGCTTGGATCCAAAAACAAAAAACGAGTTGTCTAATTCTTGCAACGAAGTAAGAGCACGAGTTTGAGATTGCAGGTAGAGATCGATAGGCACATCATTTTCATCCATACAAACATCTGTAACATATTGGCAGTTCCAACAACGCAAATTTCTCTCTATGGCCACAACGATCAAAGAATAAAAATAATAAAGGCAACAATGATCATACCATTGTCTGCTCTTCCCACATAAGCATGCCTGTCCCCAAGAGTTCAGCATACTGTTCACAGGACTACTGCCGCTCCTCAAATCTTTGGTTGCACAATAATGCTCAACCTCCACTTTGTTATTCAGCTCAATCACATCAACAGAGGTTAACTGTCACATTGTAGCCTGAACCAATTGACTATTGTAATTAAGCTACAGAAGTGATGAAGCATTTCTTGAGGGAGCCACACCATTTATCAAGTCAATCAGTAGAATTTCTCTCCCATCCAGACAAAGCATTCTGCAACTAAATTGGTCCTTCATTGATGAAGAATTGATGGAAACACACCAACCAGTTTTGTCCCGTGAAGGAGGAATTGATTTCTAGCTTGGAAGCCAAAATGTGATGAAGTGAAATGCAGATGGAGCTGTAATAGAGGCAAGTTGTGCCATCATCTCGACAGATCCGTCTGTATTGGTTATCACGCATGAAATCTGGCATGGTAGGCTTGGAAGAGAGAGTTTGCTAAGCAGAGCTAAAGTAAAGTTAGTGGATGACTGGGTAAGTGGGTAATGTGGCAAATAGGCTCAACCCGCATCCAGTGTTTCCTCGCCTGATTTTTCCACACCGGTGGTTTTCGGTAATGGTAGAGGCTTCCATAATAGGAGCTCAGCCCGGGTTGTCATTTCAGCAAGAAATTGTGGAGGTAAAATGGAGGAGGAAGTAGAATGCAGTGATACCTCTATGGTGTGTAACAATTGTTTGGAGCGCAGCAGGAAGTAGAAATTTGAGCATCCGAAATCATCAGAGCTGTTGGTGGGACATTGAACGGGAGTAACAATGTGAAAATCGGGTGATGCATGGGGTAGTAAGGGATGGTTCTGGAACGATTGGCGTGAGAAAGTTGGGATCAAAGGGAAATTTGCAGTCGGCAAGGGTAGTTGGTCGATGAGGTGGATGTGGGAGTGCCGAATTTGTTCTGTGGAGGGAACTGAAATGGCGAGTTGAGTTTCATGTGGTGGTACAAAACCCGCAAAGGAAGGGATTTCGGGTTGGTAAAGGTGAAGCTGAAGATCGATTGTGGTGCCTAGTGGTGATGGTAGTCTATTGGGTGAGGTGTGGGTTGGAGTTTGCAGTTGCGATTGCGGAAGAAGTGGTGGAGGATAAACAGTAACAAATGGAGAAGCCACAAGTGAGGAAGGATTTACTGACCAGTTGTGCTCGATTCAGTTGGATTCAGTTGAGCGATCGACTGATTTTAGCAAGAGAATGATGGATTTGCGTTGTAGTGGAGGCGGTGGTGGCGATTTGGTCGACATGTTGTCGGATGGTCGTCGTCTGTTGCTAGACGGTCACTACAATTTTCTTCACCTCCTTCGCAAGTCTTGCAACGGCAGCTTCGAGCACTTCAAGGGCTTGTTCTTCAGCCATCGTCTCCTCTACTTTTGTCTCAACGAGAGCACCATTTGATACGTGCTCCATGGCCGTATCGTGGTAAGCGACTGCAAGAGGGTGAGATTGATGGAGAGAGAGGAGTTCTGGCAGAGGAGATAGGGTAAACAAGGGGAAAACAGGGAGCACAAGAGCGAGAGAGTTTGAGCGAGAGAGAGCGAGGTAAGGAAGAGAACCAAGTAATTGAGTGAGAGAGAAAGAGAAGAGAGAGGAGAACAGAAAAAGCAAAGGAATGTAATTCTCCCTGTCGCTCTACAGCAATGGGCCCTTTAAACGAAAAAGGGCAACCACTAGTGGCCCACCAAAAACAGAAAACAATAAAGAGGGGCTGAAACACAGAACTGAAAACAGAAAAGGGCTGGGTACAAAAATAAAATAGAAAGCATTCGTAACAGAAACCAAACCCATACAACAGCTAACTGGATCATCTCTTCTGAGGGTCTGAATTTGGGAGACATGGCGTAACAGTTAGGTAATATTGGAAAATCATCCAAGGTCCTTAGTAAGGACCTTAATATGGTCCTATTTGTTAAATTTGATTAAATAGTAATTGAAGTCCACTATCACCTTGAACCTTCCTTTCGGATTTCATATGCCATGGATTCTATCACAGAGTTTTCTTACCAAAGGGATGTCCCAACGTTTTGACAATCGCGAAATGTTCCCAATCCTTGACCGACTTAGATTTTAGCCTTTCAGATAGAGTGATTAGAGGCCACTTACCCGAAAAATTAACCACAATGTTGTCGTCTTCAATTATATTTTCTTACATTTCGTCCACGTTCTTCCTTTGGTCCTATCCCTTACTCATCACCCTGTCCCTAAATGGCAGTTTCTTCTTGAATGGGTCATCGATTTATGGTGCCACCTTCTGCCAAACAATGGTGTCGTGAATCCGGTTGTCTTTGTTTTCAAGCTCCATTCCAGTTGTTTGGTTGAGTAGGGATACGGCGGCTCTCTACTTTTTTTCCTTTGGCGTAGGTAATTGTCGGCGGTGATACTGGTGGGAGGGCTTTTGACGGGGGTCGACGAGAGGTTTTCGAACCCTAGAATCGGGAGCTTTCAGGATTTGGTTTGTCAGTAAGTATCCATTTGACTTTTGAGAGGTGTCTTAGATTACGTGCATATGGGGTTTGAGGGGTTACGAGGTTTTATGAATTTACTACGACCAAATTCGTGTGTGTGAGCGATAAACCTAATGATGTAAATCTTTCTATTGTTTACTTATTCTGCTAGACCAAATAGATTTCTTTCAGTGCCATCCAAAAAAATAGATTTGAAACTATTAAAATCAAATCACAATGATACTTTAGATTTACTAAAATATGTTTTTATTTATATAGTTTTAATCTGTCAGATTTTGGATTACTTTTTTTTTATAGATATTATAATAAATAAATGAGTAATTTAAAAGACATATAATATTTACGCATGGAACACTCAAGTGGAGAAGTCAAACAAATGTCACACAATATTTATACGAGGTCAATCAATTGTCAATTAAGGATCATTCAAGTGACAAAAGACATTGAAGGATCTTATAATACTTGTACAAAAGTTGGTCAAAATTCAATTAATAGCGCTTAATAGATACTTGAAAAGAGCACATGTAATATTGACCTAAAAAAGTAATGCGTAATACACATTTTAGAGATGCATGTAAGTGACTTGTTTATACATGATGTATACTTAATAAGTCATTTATCCATTAAATCTGCGCTTAATACGCATCTAATGAATGCTTGTGCACTAATACTATTACAAAATCATATCTAATGCGATTTTAAAATATTCGAAATTATTTTGTAATATAAGGAATATTGTACGAAGAAAGAAAATAGAGAAATAGAGGAGATGAATATATTTAACATTCGATTGATATCCAATTTGTGTTCAATTCTTTTCTAATATTGAGTAAGTTATTTTAGTATTATTTTTAGTGTATATTATCATTTGGCTGCTCATTTTTTTTTACATATTTTTTCTATGAATTGTTAGATATATTGAGAATTATATTTAATTGATTATTTACTTGGATTATAGTGAAAGAATTTTATAGTGAATTATTTTTGTAACTATTACTCACTTTTCATGATAGTTTGATTAGAATTTATTTTGTAATTTTTTTCTCATTTTAAAAAAATTTTTATGTTATAAATTATTGCGTAACGTTATACTTTTGTATTAAAGTGTTTGATAGTTGACATTTGACAGATAGGTTTTGATTTATTTCATTACGTTAGTTGTGTATATTTTGATTGAATAGCAACATAACATATCTAAATTGAAAAAAGAATTTGATGCGTAGAGGATTCGGATGCTCCGAGACAGAAACGAAAACACCACTAAAGTAAACAAGAGGTCTGGATTTCCCCACCGAAAACACTCCGACGCCAAGTCGAAATGCCTCAGGAAAGGATGATCCGAAAAGAAAGTGAGGCGAGATAGAGTGCGTTTCCCGATGTAAGGGAGGCGAGGCCTGGATCGGGGATTCCAACGATGTAAAGAGGCGCAGGGCCTTCAATCGGGGAGGTGGAAAGGCGAAAAGTAAGAGGCGCTTTTGTGTGCCTTAAGATTCTTGATGGATGTCCAGGGCAGCAGAATGCTCGCATAACGGTGAGAGACGGCAATGAGGGCGGTGGGCTCAGAGCCTTTAAATTGCGGCGTGATTAATTTAATCGCAACTGCAATTATGAGAGCTTGTCCGAGAGCGTATGCGCGAGGGTTGAAGTGGAAGAAGAAGTCCTCCGTCCTCCTCGTATCGGAAGAAGGCAGAGGTCGAAGAAAACCCCCGGATGATGGATCCGTGGTTTCTTTTATAAGAGGGGACAATCCTCCTCTTTGGAAGGAGTGATTGCCTTCTTTAATTGCCGGGCCGTCTTGCCTTTCCGGGAATGACCCAACGATAGCGATTGTTTCCTTGTGTGGCGGAGCCCGAGATCCTCCCGACTTTGGAAAGTCTCGATGCCGGCGGTCTCCGGGAGCTTAGATTTTAATGACCTTCCATGTTTGCCTCCTTCCTTTCCATAGTGTCTTAGTTGGAAAGTCTTGCTGCAAGAAACGTGGAAGATCAGTTACCCAATGAGTGACGGGCCGGGGCGGAGTGGGCCCATTACTAAATTCGAGTGTTTCATTGAAGTTCTTTGGCGGAGCATCTTTGTGGGCTTGGGCTTTATCAGACAAGCCCATTCATAGGCAGTGCTTCTTGAGGCCCAAACGAGAAAGGTGCTCGCAACGCCAACGTTCCTTGAAGGAGTTAGCCGCCCAGGCAGTCAACGCCGGCACCGTCTTGGGCCTCCTTGAAAACCTTTCCTTGGGCCACCCATTTTGGTGTACCCATCACTAGCCCCCAATGATGGGATGCATCTCCTTACTTTAAGGTTCTCATGGGAATTCTAAAAAAGTGTGAAGGAGAGTTTGACTTAATCATTAATTTTACGGCCAATTTGAAGTACAATTGTCGACCGATCGGGTCAACCGAAAATTAACCGCTTTGGTCAATGGTTGTCGACCGTTTTGGTCAATTCTTCAATTGTTGACCGTCTTGGGGCGATTCTTGGAATGATTTACACTTTAGGCGGATTGCAAGGTAGAAAACGATATGTGTCTTCCTTTGGTTGGGCGGAGATCCCGATCATATGTGTCCCCTTGACTGGATTCATCGACCAAAAGTTTGGCCCCTGGAGAATGGAAGGAACCAGATTGATGGTTTCTTGGTTGTCCACATCACTTGACCAGAGAGCGAAATAGAGTAGTAAATATAGTTGTCGATTTCGTTGACCAATACTGAGTCGTGTTGACCGGATCGATAACCAAAGTTCGACTTGGAGTGCGGTTCAAAGCGAAAAATCTTTGTTGATTTCGCGAAGTACTCAAACCATTCCAGAAATCTTTGTTGAGCGGAAAAGTTGGCCGCGAAGTGCTCAAATCCCGACCCTGAGTCGAAATCTTTGTTCACCGGAATCGGGAGCTCGAAACCGGAGAGCGATTCAGGAAATCTTTGTTTGTTCAACCGAGAGTAAAATCTTTGTAGGAAAATAAGTGCTCAACCGGAGTTTCACCTGGAAAATTCTTATCGACCGGATCCATTCACGAGCATTTCAAGTCTTAGACCAGGAGCGCACAGAGGGAAGATCCCAAGCTCAAGATCGATCTCCTGTAAAGATGCGGTTTTCGAGAGGTGACCTTAAGATAGAATAGGATGTACCTTGTGCTCTTGGAAGGGCTCTTCGTTTGGAGAATCATCCAACGGTAGAGTTAGGAGCCCCAGGATTAGTAAACTTTTGACTCCGGATCGAGTGTCGATGTATGATTACGCCAAGCCCTGATCTAAATGACTCTCTCCTCGAGGATGCCGCTTTGCTTTCTAGTTAGTGTTTAATGGGTGTCAATTTGCGCGGGATTTCCGTGAAGGGAAGTTTGGCCCGAGGAGACGTGGTTTGTCATCTAAGCATTCGAACACGCCTCTTTGGTTGCGCCGCCCTTGCCAAGAGGTCGTAAATGCTTTAAACCGTCGTTGTTAGCTTGCTGTTCATGTATGTGGATGTCCTTTGGCGGCCACCGGGTTTCCGCCCGCCAAATGAGTTGGGTGTTGTTGTTTTCTTTGTTGAAGGCGTGGTGGCCTTCTATCTCGTGTTTTAGGCCGTGTGTGCGTTAGCCTCGCTTAGTAGTTGTGGCTTTGAGAAAAGCCTAGTGGCGTTGCCCAAGTGGTAATTGGGACAACAAGATATAGAAGGAATGTTTCTCGTTCTTGAATACTCGCGTTATTCTCTCGTAGAGATTTCGAGAGGTGACCAACGGATTAGGAGCGAAGTCCTTAGGATGGGAGGTCAGGTGAACCAAGTGGTGACAAGTGTAGACTTGGCTGCAAGATTGGAGAAGAAATGTTTCTCCTTTCGTTGATCGACGTTCACGCTCCCGAAAGGAGGTCGTCGCGTGTGCCATTCTTGCCCCCTAAGGTTTTATGGGCCACTTGGATGACCAAGGTTTAGACCGCTCATACGGATTTGGTTTCACCGCTCATGGGCCAATTCTTGGATGACCAGTTTCATGGGCCACTGGATGACTGTGGTTTGAGACCAGCCTCACGGGCCACCTAGATGATAGGGTTTGCATCGGGCCAGGGCCACCCGGATGACTGTGGTTTAACAAGAGGGTGAAGACCCTCCCGACTTAGGGCGAGCAGGGTCGGATGGATACCGCAAGGTAAACGCAGTTCATATAACCTAGTATTCTATATGCTAAGTAAACTCCTTACCTCGCACGATTACACAAGCAAGCGAATGTATGCATGTAGAAGGGTGAGTTCATACACGGGTTCGGTGCGGAATCATCGTTGTGCATGAGCGATGTTCTTATAATCGGCTGTCGCCCTAAGATGCACCGGCCCGGAGAGTCGTTGGGGCGCTTTGGTAGGCGAATGGCCCCCGGGTTCGTGGGGATTTGGTCCTTTCCGTGAATTGGTTGGGTAGCGTCGTTATCACCTATCACAATGGTTTGGGTCCCATTGTCGGATGGTACGCCTCAAGTGACCCAGGAAGTGACAAAGACTGGGGCGGGATGATATCTTCTAGCGGTGCAATGGGTGGTGGGTCGAGAACATGCATGCTTTGTCATAGCTTTTACGGGGGGTCATCATTGCGGCAAAATAAATGAAGATCGACCTTGTTTGCTACGGGGTGGAGGTCGAATCGGAGAAGATGCGGCGAGATAGCAGAGAAGAAGATTCGCGGCGAGGATGCGGCGGTAAGTAGATTTAGAGATTCGCGGCGAGGAGCTCCCGGCGGCCAGAGAAGATTCGCGGCGAGGAGCTCCCGGGGGAGAGAAGAAGATCGCGGCGAGGAGCTCCAGGCGAGAGAGATGCGCGGCGAGGAGCTCGCCGGGCGAAGAGAAGATCTGGCGGCGAGGAGCTCCGGCGGCCACAGAGATCTGGTGGCGATAGCCGATCGGCGAAGCCCCCAGTGTTACATCTTCTAATGGGTGCAAATGGTCAAGAAGAGGGTGCTCTTCTAAGCGTTAGGCACTAGCACATTTGACGTTAATATAAGCATGGCTTGAGGGGTCGCCATGGAAGGTGATATCTTTAGTCGTCGTGCTGACTGGAGCACAAGCGTTGACCATGTTTGTTTTGCGTAAGAGATTGAGTGTTGAGGGGAGACGCTAGACTTTTTGTCGCGTTCCCACAGACGGCGCCAATGATGCGTACCTAGATCCGACTTCGAACAGATTCGGATGCTCCGAGATGGTGTTGACCGACCCGTTCTCGAGTGCGAATCCCGCACACCACTAAAGTAAACAAGAGTTAACGGCGGAGGTTGTCCCACCGAAAACACTCCGACGCTAAGTCATTTTCCGAAAGGATGAAACGAAAAGAAAGTGAGGCGAGATAGAGTGCGTTTTCGATGTAAGGAATGGCCTTCTTGAATCAAGGATTCCGATGTAAGAGAGGCGCGGGCCTTCTTGAATTTAGTAGGCGCTTTGTGTGCCTTAAGATTCGATGGATGTGTGTATATTAACGGTGAGAGCTTTGGCAATTGCCTTTCATTTTTACGTGATTAAGTTAATTTTGCAAGTACCACCGAGGGTGTGTATGAGATTGTGCGAGATATGCGCCGAGGGTTGCCGAGGCGTCCAGAAAGCGTCCCAAGTAGTAGAAAAGAAGAACAAGCGGAAGAAGAAGTCCTATCCTCCTCGTATCGGAAGAGTAGGCAGAGGTCGAAGAAAAACGGATGATGGATCCAGGTTTCTTTTATAGTAGAGGGGACAATCCTCCCTTTGGAAGGAGTGATTGCCTTCTTTAATTTTATTTCAATGACATAGTTTGATTCGATTTGTTTCTGTGTGGCGGAGCCGAGATCCTCCCCGACTTTTCTCGATGCCTTATTTTAAAAGGAGGATTCTTTCCATGTTAAAATTCTTTCCATGTTTGCCTCCTTCCTTTTGTTGGAAATGGCAAGAAACGTGGAAGATATTTTTTTATATTAAAGTGCCCATTACTATGATAGCGTGTTTTGGGGCTTGGTTGGAAGAACGCAGACGGCCAACATCTCGTTGACTGTCTCGAGTGTTGCCCGCCCGTTTATTCTTTGGGAGCCTTTGGTTTGGGCTTTATTACGTTAGTTGTGTATATTTTGATTGAAACGCCGCCGCTGACCGCCTGGGCCTCCTTGTTTTGGCAACATAACTTTATCTAAATTGAAAAAAAGAATTTATAAAAACACTAGGGATTAGAATCCAAATTTGCAAAGGTTATAAAATCAAAAGGTAGTTTCTTCTTCTATGTTAGACTCCTTGCATACGGAGGAGATTATACAAAGCTGAGTGAGAGATACATGAAATTAACTAGGGGGGTCAAGTCTCAGCCATGTCAAGATTAGGGGTTTAGAAATAATTGTGCTCTAATTTAGCTAAAGGAGAAATTTTATAAGAAATAGGAAAATTGAAAAAATCTTATAGATTATGAAGAAAATCTTAACTGTTTTTTTTTTTTTTTAGTGATTTTTTTTGTTAAAATCAATTTACAAATTTCTATACAAATTATTTCTAAAACTCCTCAATCCTGACAGCGTTACGGCTGGCTGGGTCTAAGATTACGCGCGGGGCGATTAACGCTTTCATCTCCACAGAACAAGGGTACTTGTGTAATTTCATGGCTTATCTTATTCGCTTGCTTGCATCTCCCTATCCCTATATCTCCTCCGAGTTTCCTTCTCTCTCTTCACTTTCTCCACAATTTTCCTTCACCTTCTTTATCTCGATTTCCCGATAAAATCTTCTGCCTCAGTAACCATCAGAATTCCCAGTACATCCATAGCATCCTTCTCGCTCTAGCTTCGAAGGTCAGTCCATAGCATTAGTCATTCCAACTTCATATTTGTTCTTTGCGATCTATTCAATTCAGCGGTCCTTCGAAGAAATTAATGTTTAAATATCGGGCTGTTGGGATTCATTACATGTTTATTGGATAATAATAGAAATTGTCAAGGGTACTAGTATATCGCCTCATTTATAGTCCATGATGCCTACTCCTAGAAGGAAAAAATGGAGTGAGGCAGAGGAAAGAACATTGATTGACAAATATGGCGAAATGGTTTCCGATGGAACCTTGGCGAAAATGAAAACTAGAGAAAAGAAATTCAGACCTATTGCCTTATATGTCAATTCTGTGCATCATATTAGAGACCCTGTGTCATATCCATGTCAATGGACTTGGAAGGATGTGTCTACCAAAGTACAGAACATGAGGCATCAGTACCTGTTGGTTAAGCAAAAAATTAAGAAGCCCGAGCTGATGGAGAGTGATTCTTCAGTAAAGGAAGAGTTTGAATGGTCTGATGGTCTTTCGCATTGGTCCAATTTCCTCAGATATAAGGAAGTATTTGGGGATGTGCCTCTTATTTTTAGTAATAGCAACTCGATGATGGGTGCCTCTGGGAATGATGAGAAAGGTAGTGGTGGTGGTTTTGATAGGAGTGATCGAGGGATGGAGATTGCAGAGTTTGGCCATTTTGGTCTTATGGGAGAAGGAGATTTTGGTGTCAGGATTGATGGTGGTGAAAATGGGGCTATGGGGTTGGGGTTTGAGTTTGATGAGGGGGAGGAGAATTTTAATGGTAGTAATCAGTTGAAGGAGGAGGGGTTTGTGGATGAGGAAGTGGAGGCTAATGGATTGGAATTAAGAAAGAAGAAGAAAGCAATAAAGGGGATGGAGAAGAAGACGTTGGGATTTCTAGCTAGCCAGTTGGGCCAGATGAGAGAAATTGAAGCTCGTTTTGAACGTCGTGAGTTGGAGCGAGAACGAGAAAGGCAAAGAAGGGAGCACATCCTATTAGAGTGGGAGAAAGAGAATGAAAAAAAGTTGGAAGAGATAGAAAAGGAAAGAGCAGAGAGGGAGAAGAGTAGGGAGAAGCTGAGGAAGCAAAGCATGCTAGAATGGGAAGCCATGGAGAAGGAGAGCGGAGAGAGGGAAAAAAGAAGAAGGGAGGATCTGGTGATTCAGGAGAGGGAGTGGGTTGAGAGGGTGCACCAACGTAGATCTGAATGGAAGAAACGAATTGATGATATGTTGGCTAGCCACCGTCAGGAAATGGGTGAGATTCAGTCTCGAATACTCCATGAACAACAAAACACTGTCAATCAGTTACTTGGGGTTGTTTCGCAGTGGACAGGTCATCCAAGTGGGCTTTCTGATCATACAGGAGCTAGCAGCCATTATCTTTCACAAATGATGCAGAACTTGCACCATGTGAATGGCATGGTTCATGATGACACTAGGGTTGAAGGGGACAATCAGGATGATCAATTCATTGTTGATGGATGATCCTGTCTCTCCAGAACCTCTCATTGAATGTAACTAGTGATGGAAATCCGCAAGGATGTATCTTCCTCATCATGGCAAGTGTAAAGGTGATAGAATTAGCTGCGATTTTATGCCTATGATTGGATAAGATCCTATATTGGTATCTCGTGTAAATTGAGTCAATAAGAGGCATAATATTTATATGTATAACTTAGTGAAATAGCTTGATAATATTTTTTTGGCATATAAAGTCTGCGCTTCTTTTCTCGGCAGTCTTTCTGAAAATGTGGAAAAGATTGGATGCAGGGGCCATGAGAAATTTAATATTTCCAAATATGTATTGGAAAGATTAAACGCAGAGGCCATGGAGGGTTACATGGTCCTGGCTGTTCAGACTGAACCCGGTGGTTTCTGGTTTCATGGTCATATTTTGTACTTTCTTTACTCATGGAAGTTGAAGTACACTATTTTTGTTATTGTCTATCATAAGCATGCGATCCATAGCACTCCTACTTTGACACACAAAGGCAAAGCTGGTTTACGAACTGTTCGTGGCTGTTTATTCCGGTATCTATAATAGGTTTATTATTATTATTTTGTGGTTAGAAGTTTGCCTTCTTGATCGTTATCACAGCTAGCTTTTGTAAGCTATCAAGAAGATTAAGCTGAGCTTCCGTAGGAATTTGGAATTTGAAGCTTCTCTAAACAACTAATTCAAAACGTATGAAATGGCATGACAGTTGTGTTATTAAGAGTTCTATGGATTAACACGACTCGTATTGGAGTCAATAGGCCCAGACTCCATTTGGGAATGTATGTCACTTCTAGCAATACAACTCTTTGTGAAAGCATCTCCTTGATAATTATTTCTTATTTACTTATTTCGAGGGCGTGTAAAAGCGTCCGCCAAGTGCTCTTTTATGCAAAAGCCATCAAAGCTATGTGAAATGGCCTCGTCTGCCCAGCAACTACATAACATGAACTCCACATGATTTTGTTGGCAGGTTAACAAAACCCAATATGATAATGCATTAAATTTGGGTGGAAAACGTTTTGATGTGGACCGATTCAAGTTTCTAACACAATAAAAATAAATTTAAACGGTTTATTTTTTAGAGAAGAAAATTTTGTCATCTGATAATTATCTTATTACTCCATTTTCTTTTGCCTCCAATCTAGTGCTCCAAGATAGATTTGCTGCTTCGTGGAATCAAAATATCCACAAGCAAAATAGCTACGCCAAAAAAGAATTCTAAATGTAAAAATGCATATACAAATATGTTTTGGGGTGAGAAAATAAGGATCATAGAGACTATACTGTTGAACTAAGCTCCAATATCAGCTCGAATGTTCGAATCCATCATAATGTACGGGTCAAAGCAGAATTCCTTTCTGGTTCCGCAAATAGAAAAGTGCGATTCATACGGGTGCATGGACAAGATCCTGAAAGCAGTCTATAATCTCAAACTACTCAACCCCACATGTGGTGTTGACCATACATTTCGTCCCACCCGTGTTAAAATCTTGGCCTAGTCATTCATATACGTGCATAGTCTTGGCTGCTTACAATTGTCATACGAGATGCTAAGGTTTAATTTCTTCTGGGAGAAAAACTCTCCAATAACTTCCACCAAATTCAACTTCTATTTGCGTGCCCGGGTATGGCTGGCCACAACATCAGCTTCGCATGTCAGTTTGGAAGGAAGCGGCCGGGAGATTCACCCGAATTGCTCAACACCAGATTCAGGAAGCTGCTGCATTTAGTTTGGAATCTTCACACATTCTTTGCACGAGTATCTCTTCAATGGCATCCACAAATTGTGTAATATTTGCCCGCACTGTACAATCTAAAGAATTGGCAACCTCCTGCTCATCCAACAAAAACCCTTCCATGAGCAGAGGAGAATAACTATTGGATTAATACAGCACAAAAGAAGGCAAGACAAGAAAAAAAGAGGATGGAAACTAAAGTGCCAAGTGAGAAATTCCACTGTCATCATCCTGTATTGCAATGAAAGATTTAACATCCCGCTCCCTCCCCAACCCCAAAAAAAACATGGTACAACCAGCCAATTTGCTATGCCCTCTGAAGGAAGCAGGGTGAAGGCCATGACCTCATGCACGATCAATATCATTGACACCAACATTCGATTCAGAAGCTAGAGCTTTTACAGTGCAAACTTATGACTATATCACCTCAAGATACTCCATGACTCCCACCAAATGCAATGTTAAAAGAGGATGCAGAAAAGGTATCGCTTGTAAGTGACATGGACCAACAAGATGTCCCAGTAGCTCAGAAAGCCATCATCATCTTCAAGATATGTAGAGCCCTATCCATATATCCAAAGCTAACTAGAGCTCCAAAAACATCTACAAAGCAGCAAAAACATGAAAAGTTTTTTTCGAAAAGGGGGGGGGGGAGCAAATTATGAAATGCATAATGTTGAATTAAGCCTTAGTACACAACGGATTATCAAAAAATGCCGAGGATAACTTCAACAATGGGCAGTATGTAAGAGTGAGACCTATTTGTTCTTTCATGAAGAGAAGACTGAGAATCATTCAGACTCTAAGAATGAAAACAAGGTGATAAAAGAGGGGTGAACAAGGGTAAAACTCCTATATTGCAAGGTCTACAGAGGATTAGATATATGCCGCCTTTTAGAGGCATTGTAAAGACATTATCCTTTTGATTGTATTTTCAATCAAAAAAAACTTAGCATTGCGCAACGTTTTAGACTCTATAAGTGCCGAAAGGGAGGAATAGAAAATAACAATACCAACGGAGAAGATATCAATAATAACAAGAAAGAGTAAAAAATGTACTTGCCTCAACCTTGCACAGCAGGCTCCAAGAAATTTCCCTTGCATTATGACCTGAACTCTTAAGAGATACCAGCTTCAATGCAGAAGTGGATAATGGCCAACCTTGAGAAAGTTTTATGAAAGCATCAACTCCCACAACCATATGAGCTATAATTAAGTCATCTTTGTCCAAATACTCGAGGGAATGCCTGCATTGTAGACAACTTTAAGTAACAGGCAAAGTTGAGAGATTTTAGAATCATGTAGCAGGAACTTTGATCAGTAAGAATTTTGGACAGCCACAAGACTGTCTACATTTGAAAGTCATGCCGGACAGCACACCCTTGGTTTCACTTGGGACTTTCAGTTCCCATGAATGCAGGATGACACATGAAAACAAGGGAGGCATAACAAAGAGAAAGAGACAGATTGGCAGGCACACATGCTCAGTGAGATGCCTCCTAATGGATATAAAAGTAAAGAGAGATCAACAAGAAACAGATTCTTTTCCCACAAAGAAACAACAAAAAGGAGAGAAAAGACAGAGAGCTGTTCTGAAAGAACAAAACAAATAAAATCCCTCTCCTAGTCTAGCCTATATACACAATTAAGACACTACCCAGGTTTGATGCTTGGCAGCACAGGTTAAAAACGATTCTGTCTTTCTTGTCCACTCTAGATTCAATTTTCTTAATTTATTAAGCAAGAAAATAGAGGTAAATATTAACACAATGGCAAGGTTGCTTTCATGTAAATATTATGCCACAAGCTATAAAACATTTTTGCAATGTAAGAAGGTTGCATTTATCTTTCCCTAGACCCCGTAATTTGGTAGCCTAGTTCACCGTCTGCCCTTCCATTAAGCGAGAGACGATGAAGATGATCTTTACATAGACTTAGATGCTTTGCCTCCAATTTCTGAAAAGGGTAATAAATTGGTCTTCTACTGAGGCAGGAAATATTTTTGAGCGGCAGTGGATGACAGTAAGAGCTCAAATTAGTCTTCATTCACTCAAATCTTACTAACTGACAAATTGACAGTGGATTACATGGAAGCCAGAACGAGAATGTACAGTGTTTGCACCAAAAGTCCAACACAACCCCCAAGGAATTAAGCATAGTATTTCTTTTCTACCAATAGCATTTATGTGATCATTATATCTTTCATTTGCTTTACAGTGCATTGTTATTCTGTCAAATTGAAGCATCCTGCTTTGTTTTAAGACTTCTTTCACAAGCAATCAGAGGCAAATAGAGCCTATCTGTAACTTTCTTCCACATGTCCCCCTTTGTTCTAAAACCAATGCTATTTAATTAGTTTTAACTGATGTTTGAAAGAATAACATAATAAGCACCAAACTTCTCTTGAATCAATTTGAACCATATATGCTTGCCCTATGTATAGTGTGTACTAATGAATCATGAACCCAGCTTATGAGTATCGTGACTATACCAAAATAGTTAATGGCTGTTAAATTAGCCTATTGGGAGGAGCTATTGGTAGTTGTCTCCCCCAACAATCAATGAATATATTTGATTAACCTCAAAATTGAGGTGAGGCTGTTGAGAGAATGTCTTTTTCTCCCCAACCACAGCAGCAACTCAAATTTTGAGCTTTTAGGCTGTTAGGGATGGCGCCTCTGCATAAAAATGTAAAATGACTTGAGTTTCCCCACATAAGCTCTTCTATATCTTTTCCTTATGCTTTTGCATTTCCCTACATAAACTCTATCATATCTTTTTCTTTTATGTTGTGTGGACTAGTGTGTATATATATTTATTAGGCTATTTATTGCTTCAACAAACAACAGCCAATCATAGTTTACGAAACACAAATATGTTTTCAAAAGCTAGCAACCACAACAGCGACAGCATGTAACAGCATCAGCAACCAACCTGTAATGCAACAGCAGAGTTATAACAAAACCAAACAAGGCCTTAATCACTAATAGTCTTGTATGACCTGCCTATATGGCTTATAGCACATAGATTATTGCAACTAAACAGGTTTAACATATATTTTAACTCCATAGCACTAATGCACACATCTACAGGCAAGAATATAGGCATGAGACACTGAGGCAAAAAAAACTAAAAAGTAAAAAACTAAACAAGCAATGGAAAACAAGGTGGGAGTTGAACACTTGGTTCAATCTCCTGGAACATCAATAGAGATCCAAGAGTCTTTCATGCACCCTTGGGGAAATGGGTCGAGTGTTACAGCGAATCAAATAGCTCTAGAAGCATGTGTACAATCTTGTAATGAGAGACATGGCCTTGATCGCAAGGGTAACAAAATTCTCTTTGAAGTAAGCAAGTGGAGTCTTAAACTAACTACTGCTAGTAAGGTATGGAAAATGGTCTAATAAGGAAATCAAAATGTCATCCAATAATTACTGTAAGGTCCCTTAATAGAATTGCAATCAAACAAGGCCCAATCTTTTGCTAAAAGGATTGAGCATAATATAATTACAGTATATAGTCTTTTTTATATAGATACTTGTTCTGATACACAAGCAAGATTTTAAATAAAAAATTTAAGAAAACAAAAGTCAAATGTTTCTTTTCTTGATTTGGATCCACAATGAATCCTATGGATTTTTAGGATTGATGTATTCTTTTATAAATCATGGATGAGTCAAATATAAGAACTCTTTCTACCAAACCTATATATTATCCTTCTTTGTACCGTATTGGATTAGAAACCTATTATTAGATAGGTACGAGGGAATTGAATCAAAAAGCAGGACAAAATAGACTCCTACTACTCCAAAAAGTGTTTCATTTGAATTAACTATCATTGAATATGGTGCTATTGATATTGAATCAACTGTGGGGCTTATCTACCTTAAGTAGAATAGGAAATTCTTTCTCACCACGTAGCTCCTTTGTTAGGAACATCAAAAAATTGAAGTTAAGAATCGTCTCTGATGAAAATACCATATAATCAATAGGGACCTTATCCTATTATTTATCAGAAATAGCAACCTTAGTAAGAATAGTAATAAGGTGATCCCTTACTCTATTCCTAGCTTCCCAATTGTATATGATTTAGCAAATAAATACTCTTTGACAAGCTACTCTCCAAGTAGCACAACCTCACCGCCTCCCAAGCAAGTCACATTGCAATTGGAGCTAAAGATGAGGATGGACCAGGCTTATCCCGAATTGGCCAACCTAACCAAAGAAGAACTTCTTCCAAACAAACACTGTGAATAGCTATGAAAGGAAGAAGAAGATAGACAATGCAAAGAAGCACCTACACCAAGAGAGAGAAAGAAACTTCCCTCAATAAGAGGCGCTAAGACCATGCTGAGAAAGAATGACACTTATAACTATTTCTTCAGCCTTAATAGCAAGTTGGAGCCAAACTAGCACCGCCGGATTCAAAATAATATGGGTTCAACTTGAGAATGATCATCATTTCTTAGCCAGATTCACCAAAAGGCTATGTCCGAGGGGCTTCTCCATCTTATAGTCCCCCTTCTTCCCCTCACCACCTTGCTGATCCTCAGATGACTTGAATGAGATTTCAGAAAAAGGGGCTCTTCGTCCCCTAATTTTTCACCTTTAATAGGGACAACCATCACAAGAGAGGTCTACGAAAAATTCTTGAAAAATGTCAGTGGATGTTGGCTTATTTGTTAAAAAAATGGTACAATATGAATAATTATTTGCAACTTTGAAGCACAATCTATTTCACTTGCAATCATAAAGGAATTCTAACACAAATTTGGGCAATAGCCTGGTTCACTTTTGAAGTTTAGCATGCCTTATAATCTAAAGACCAGATCCACAGGGAGAGTTTGGATTACCCAAGCCAAGGATCATGCAGTAGAAGAAATAGAATACATGAAATCAAGTAATGAAGATAATTTGAATAGCATGCAATGTCACCTTGACTTACTACCAGCCTTCACCATACGTTGCCTAAGAGTGCACATAATAATTCTATCTTGTGCTTTCTGTAGAAACCACTCTAATGAACACCGCATCTCCAACAGTGATAATCCTGAGTTTACCTTCCTGGCAAAACAACAAAAAACAAGCAAAATGATTGTACAGTGCAGTTATAAAATAGTACACGTTAGTTAATTTCTCTTCTCACTTGAAAGTTACATATTTTCGTGCTACCTCTTTCTGCTATATTTTTCTCCTTTTCTCCTTTTTAAACTGGAACCCGAAAGATGTATATTTCATATTAAAATGTGCGGTAAGTGATGAAGCAAAATAAATTAATAGCACATTTGTTCATGCCCATGTAGTTAAAATGCAAGTACTCAGGCAGTGTTTTATGTAAGAACGCTAGTGTATATCAATAGAACATTTACCGATGTCCATGCAGCTAGAAGGTAAGGATTCAAGAATTCAGTTATAAGCCATCAGATCATAAGGAAAAAGATAACTTTAGTTGGGAAAAGGTATTTCAGGAAACAGACCTGAAGGAAGCTGCAGCTTCAACAATATCAACTATGTATACATCATTTGGAAAAATCTGCAGTTCAGATTTTTTTTTTTTTGGTTAGAAAAAATACAAAGGATCTTGCATGGGGAGCTATAGATACAAGTTTGATAATTTGAGTAAGAGAGAAATGAACCATGAAGAAGTCAAAATTCTAATGTTCTATTTTTATACAAGGTAAAATAAAAATATCATGTCAATATTTTTAAAGAACCTAACAGTATGGCACTCACAGCATGAAAGCAAATTCACTATGTATTAGCTGCAGGCATTAAACAAGCTAATTATGTCATCAAACAGCAGAAGAAGTGGGCAATGTTTTAAGCTCAGATCTGCTTGCTCACTTACAATTAAACATTGGCATGTTGTACTACAAACATACATTCAATATAATGTTCAACAAGATCTTTCGCTAATTTCCATTAGTGGATGAGGACAATAATCTTTTCTACTATGATCACTTTGGGCAAGTCAAAATTATATTTACTACAGCCTAAACCAAATGTACATTCAATACAAGGTTCAAGAGTATACAAGAGGACTGGATAAGATTTCCTTGCTACCTCACTTGCATTTTTCATCTATTATTGATGCACTGTGATTGAAAAGGTGCAAATTCTGAAGGGAAATATAGTAATTTCATGTTAAACACCGTGATGGAAAAGTTCTTGTATGAGTTGAAAGGTTATATACAATTAAGGGAAAGCATTGCTGAAAAAATAATAACTAAAACTGTCATTGTTGAGAGGTAGTAGTATGCATCAAGTAATAGGGAATAGAACAGTTTCAAGACAAGGAAGTACCTCAACATTCTTTAACTCCAGTGTGCCATCCATAACTTCTACAAGAATTTCATGATTTAATTCAGATGGCTCAACGACATCTTCCAATTGCTGATGGCACATCAAGCCTTCAACATTCGGAATATATGTCCTCAACAACAGCTTCAAGCAGTTTCCTTCAAACTCAATGACTTTTAGACCAGTAAATGCTTCCTCGATCTTTGCAATAGCCTCAAACCTGAAAACATCAGAAAACAAAATAAGCAAATATAGTGGCATTGAGAATATCAGATGAGTCAATAAGACCTACATTACCTTTTAAAAATAGAATCAAGATCCTGCAATGACTTCAAAGTCGCTTTATTCTTCTCAATTTGATTATTAAGGCTCAATATCTGCAAGGGGTTCACAATACAATAATAGGAAGGAAATTTCATATAGCAGCGGCCTTTGCAAATAGCTTCAACTCAATGCTAAAACAAAAGAGCGACCTTTCAGTATATATGCTCAAGGCAGAATAGCAACAAATATTCTGATATATTACAGTTCTATGTGATTTAGTAGTTGCTACATGTATAATAAGCAAAGTAATAGGCACTTTGCTTCCCTTTTTATGACAAAGGTTTTAAGATACCAGTGTTGTAATTCAACTATCAAGTGTCAATTTATGCTGATTTAAACAGAAGAAAACAGGCGGCGTTCCCTTTTTCTTATGTTTAATCTGTATAATGCCAGCAGATACCAAGAAGAAAGGGTAAAGAATAAAAATAATCACGAAGTTATGGTCAGTATATGGCCTTGACAGTGTTATATGATCTGAATCTTTCGAGCAGCCAGCAAACGCTCCTGAGAAGGAGCACTGAGTTGACATTCAAATGTTAACTGTCAATTTGACTGATCAAGAATAAAGAAAACTAGCATGTTTCTTTCGCCTTTTGTACAAGGATGTAATGGAAAGAACCTTGAAATTATGGCCAGAATATCCCTTTGACAATAGTGTATGATCTTCTGCATGTATAGAACACCCAACGAATATTCCAGGTTTCAGTTCCCCCAGGCCCTACCAAGTGATCACTCAGTAAATAAGTTCAAAGATATACAAGCAATTCTCCACAGGCTGTGAGTAATATAGTAGAAAGTATGTAAGAGTAGATCGCAACAGCAAACTATCATTAATAACCATGGTTCAAAATATCATCCGATATTCCAAGTATTGACTTGCATGTAGCGCTATCTAGACTACTCGATAGCGATATTTCTCCATACCAAAACTATTGTGATGCCTCTGTATCAATGGCATATCGCAATGTATCTATCCATATGTATCAGCCCATTGTCTATCCTTTGCTTCACTTTTCAGAAACCTCAATCCACATATGCCCAATTTTTCTAATAAGCCTAAATTTATAAGTTTTCTAGGAGTACAAAACATGAACATCTTAAAAGTTTCAGAATATTTTTTCAATAACCTAAAAGAATAGCAATCTTATTTTTTATTAAATTAACTAAAACTTTTCAAATATGTAAATATATGACAAAATAGTACCAAATTTTAGTCCATAACTATGTTTTGATGTGGGTGCCATACAAAAAATTTTCAAGTCCACAACATCCGATACCGATACAGTAGCGACCAATATTGATATTTATACCAATGTTTTAATCGGTGTCAATAACAGATCAAGCATGCACAAATATGAAAATAAAAACTTTCTGTATCTAAAGTCTAAGGGCACAATTTTCATCAAAACTTGACAATTTAGTCATAGTGGTATCAATTCTACTTCAATATTTAACACACAAAACCATCGACTTCACTATCGGTCAAGGGTGTGTACTACATATTTTGAAATTTTTTGTGATGTGGAATAATAGCTAACAACGTTTTAAATACCAAAAATAAACTTTGATTTGATAGTAAATTATATTAGAAATTGGTTGTATCAAGTTTATCTTATGGATGAGAATATCGTTATCGGTATCGATCATGGTTATATTGGTATCGGAGATATTGAAAAAAATGTATAAGTATCGAACATATCAAAAGTAAAGAAATTTCTGTAAATTATAACCGGATAGAAAAATATCAACCAATACATCACTGATATAACAATATATCATGATTTTATAATGTTATAAAAAAACTAATGCCTATATATATTGCCCAATATTTTATTCCATGGTTTGTGCACAAATGCATGACCCGTGGACAAGCATACCTAGACATGCGCAAGTTTACAAACTGAATTCTGAATCTAATAAACTACATCCTATTAGTTCTAGTTGATTTTAATGTAACTAAATCCGACATCATTACTGATTTTTTCATTCCAAATAGAAAAATATCGGCCAATACACCACTAATATGATAATATATCGTAATTTTACAATGATATAAAGGAACCAATACGTACATATATTGCCCAATATTTCATTCCATGGTTTGTGCACAAATGCAAGACCCATGGATATGCAGACCTAAACATGCACAAGTTTACAAACTAAATTCTGAATCTAATAAACTACATCCTATCAGTTCTAGCTGGCTTTGATGTAACTAAATCCGACATCATTACTGATTTTTTCCCTTATTTTTATCTTTTTGTCTGATCAGCATACTTGCATCAATCAACAGTAATAAATGGCACCTAAAACAATTTTTTCACATCTGCCCTGCAGCCCATATGCCTTCATACTACTTGGAATTCTGTCATATGACAAATCCATTGAACCATTCATTTTAGCAACTGCTGACAATATCAAAAGTCAATCCCCACAACTTCTATATCAAACGAAAAAAATTCGCTAATATATCCATAATTACCTGGTAAAATAACCAAAAAATAGACAAAAACAAAAACACCCTCAATCCTAATTCAACCAAACACACCTGAGCTCAATTACTAAAAGACACTCAAATTGTACCAGTCTAATCATGCTGCTTACCTAGACAATATAACCATTCAAACATAAAACCTTCTGGTCTACATTTGGTGCACGTTGGGATGGAGATTCTGGCAGAGAACTGACCTGTCGTTTGGCATAATCTAGCATACAATTCAAACCTTCAAGATCTCTCTCCAATTGGCAGGTTCCTGAAATTGTTAAACAGGCTAATTTAGTAGTTCTTATTATCTATTAACCTTCAAGATCTCTATCCAATTGGCAGGTTCCTGAAACTGTTAAACATGCTAATTCAATAGTTCTCATCTAAGAAGCATGGACATTCTCTGGGACTTAAAGTGTTGGACACCAACATGCCCCGAACATACTGGGACATGTATAGGACACCCTCCGACACAAGTCAGTTTTTTAATATGATGCACTCCGGACACGTCTCAATAGGTTTTGAATACATTAAGTAGTTTTATAATTTTTTAAAAGCAATTAATCATTTTATAAATTTTAAAAAATGTGGGTTATTTTATAATTTTAAAATCTTAAAACCTTGCCTCTCTCTTTAATTTCTGTCAATAATCACTACTCCCAAGAAATTTCTCACAGTCAAGATAGACTTCTTTTTTCGTGGTAGGTAATGATTTTTTTTTACCAAATTTTCATAGAACATAAAATCCAGACTTGAAAGAAAGGATACAGATACAAAAATAAAGCAAATGAAGGTAATAACACAACTAATTTTTTGTGGAGCATGGATTTGATTTCTTCATCACAAACGAATACAATAACCAAGAAATTTATGATAAAATAATAGTACCCATCAATTAAAAAATTATAAACCATAATTTTAATTTATATGTCCCCAACATATCGTGTCCTTGATTTTTAAAAAATAATGTGTTGGTGTCGTGTCATGTTGCATCCGTGTCCCGTGTTGATGTCCATGCTTCATAGGTTCTCGTTATCTATTTATGGACAGAAAATAGTGGAACTGAAAGCCTCCAACCTTTCACATAAGCTTTCCTGAGACCCTCAATTTCATCACTGATGTTAGCATTTTCGGCCTCCACCATCCTAAGCTCCTCACTCAAACCTTCCAAGTATGCATCTACAAATACACCAGCCTAAGATATGTATGACAAAAGAACAACAAAATCCAACCAATACAACTATAAAACCCCATTGGTAGACTGTAAAACAAAACATTTTGTTTTTGGTCTATAGTAGCATTTGATTAATTTTGTGAACATAATGATAAGTAGTGCATTACAAAATTATATCACTTCAAGAGCACCCCTATAGAACCCTGCAGAAAGTCTCCAAACCAGTCAAAGCATAAAGTTTGATCCCTAATTGCCTCAGGTTTGAGTCTCCAGTCTTAACTGATGCATGGTGCATGCAAGTGGCGTCATATATAGGGGGATTATTCCACTCTCTCATAAGAGAAGACAAGGAAGTTCCTTGTCGACAAAAAACCACACCCTTATAGGCTTCCTTGTACAATTGTACTTGGCACTTCAACAGATTTTCATGGGGTTTATTTCAACTTGTATTCCATAACTCCTATAAATGAAGCTTGCAATACTTCAATTTAATCAATATTTTGTTCAGTATCAATTTTCCAAAACCGTAAGCAGTGCCATACACAATTGGAAAGCAGGAAACCGTGGAAAAGTAGTGTGCTTTATCATCCCATACCAGAGAATGGGGAAAGTTTGGGATCAGTTATAAAGCCTAAATAAAGACTAGTCTCTTGTCAACCAAGCTTACCGTTTTGAGCCCAAGATTCTTCGTAGGGTGGTAGTTTGGGTTTTGGTTGTCACAGCTATATTTAACTAGCAGTTTAAAAGTCTAATTGATCGGATATCTCTTGCTCTTGATTCCAAACCCACCTTGTCAAAACATGAACCATGGTAAAAGTTCCTTTTTTATGACAGTGATGGAGTGGGGGGAATCAATTAAATAATACATGTGAGGAATATAATCTGTAGAAATTTTGAAGATGCACCCAGAATATATAATTTTCTGATCAAGATAAACGCTTGTACACAAAAATTTTGTGCATGAACCAATACTTTAAAGGCCCCTTACCAAAGACGTCACTTCTCACTATCCACCTGCACAGTACACGCGCACACACACCCTTTTTGCTAAACCTGAGCTAGCCTACACATATCCCACTCTCTCTCACACTAATTTGGCCGCCCATGGCTGCTATTCATATATGCATATTGTCAATCAATTTGACGAACTATAATGAATCTAGCTCCCTCTTATGGGGGCTATTCATGTCCCACTTTCTTCAGGAAGATATTTTGCAACTTCTAGTTTTTTTTTTTTTAATTCAGGATTTACGGAATGGAAAAGGAAAGAGAGAATGAAAACTTCGACATAATCAACCATCGACAACCACCAGACGCTAGCAGTGAGGCTCGAACCCCGCTCACCGACTGGGGAGGGAAGTACCAATCGACTTGCCAAGCAAGTTGCTGTCTCAGAAAAGTTCTTGAGTAGTGCGATATGTGCATATAACCGTGTAAATTTACAAAATCATAACAAACAATTTTATTCCGTTAAGTTGAATCCAGATGATCGCAAACTTTCACAATACTCACCCAAATCTTCGTCTTTGAGAGACCCGATATCAGAGTGTTCTGATACAATCTGTTTCACTTTGGTCTGCGTGATTTCAAAAGCATCAGTGCTTATTGATGGAAAAGAAAGATAAATTGCATATGGGTTGCTAACCTCTAAACTGAGAACGCAATCTTGTAGCAATTTCTCGGAATCCGAAGACGATGAATCGGGAACGTTGTTGGAGTTTCTAAGAATGCTGGTTAGCTCGGTTATTCGACTGGAAATGGGGCAAAAGGCTGAATTAATAGGAAATCGTACATTAAGGAAGAGCTACCGTGAAAGAGATGGGAGACAAAAAGAGAGAGACCTACGAACGGAGTCGATATCAAGGGGTTCCGATTCCGATAGAGTGTCCATCTGTTCCACCATTTTACTCTCTATGCTACATTTCTCAATACTCAGGTCTGATCAGTTCTCCCGCCCTCGCGGCCACTCCGAAAACCCAATTTGTTTTATACGTTCAAAAACATTGTGCCTAGTTGCTTTTCCTCCTCCTCTCATTTGAAAATGGCGTGGGCAGCCAAAACTAATCCGGGAAAATATTACGTCCAAATTTTATTTATTTATTTATTTATCAGGAAATTTTGAATTTATGTGATAATTAGAATTTCTCGTACATAATACGGTAGGATTCAATCGGTTACAAATCATGTTAAGTACAGCCTATGATAAACAATGCCAAAATATATATAATAAAATCTAATATTTTATTACACATTAGACTTCAGATTAGTCAACCCATAGCATGAATCATAACATGCTAAACATTGCCATTTTTTTAACTTCAACAATCATTTTACTCATTGGGTGTGGCCCAGTCCTTGGAACGCATCATCTCCAAACCTCGACTGAAAAAGAAGGCCCACAAATGAAGTAAATACCCGATAAAATTTTAAATATTTCAAAACTAATGAAACACTCAAGCGGGCTCCAGTTGGCAGCTCTTGTTGATTCAATCCAATGAAGACCAAGCGGGCAGTTGTGATTCGAGGCTCGAAAGAGCCCATGCCATACACTGGTGTGATAAATTATCATAACCGATGAAGGACAATCTCTCTATAATATAATCGTCATATAACGCAACCGTCCACTTCTCACACACCGAAGCAACCTACTATAATCAATTGATCATAATAACCAACCGGTGCATCATTATCTATGAAGGCAGCTCAACATATAGTTGTTATCAAACAAGAAGTTAAAACCACCATTTACTCTATAAATATAACCCTTGATCCCAGCGAAAGGAAGAAGGAGGCCCCAAAACATAGATCAAAAATGGAGGAAATGTCAACCCTCCATCCCAGGAGGCGATCTAGGAAACTTATCATCTTTTTAGGGGTCTCTCCCTTCTTCTAAGAGGCCCTAGAACATAGATAGAAAATGGAGAAAATGTTAGTCCTCCATCCTAGGAATTTAACCCTCCATATTTGGAAGTCATCCAAGAGACTTATTATCTTTTAAGGGGCCTCTTTTCATCCAGAAGGCCCTAGAATATAGATAAAAAATTAAAAAAAATGCCAACCCTCCATCCAAGGAATCCAGCTCTTCATCCCAGGAAGCATATAGGGATCACCCGAACGCTCAATCCACAACTACATGTTTATTCTTTTAAAAATATATATGACTTGAACGTTGGAGGATATACAGTGAAAGAAATTTTCGCTATCTCTTGCCTGTCGTTTTCAGTTGTATTGCGTGGGATTTAAATTCGAGACTATAGAAACCGGATTCACATCAGATCAACTCAGCGTAAAGATCCGATTCGTGGCTTCTTAATCCGTAGGACAATTCAAATTCATGGAACACAATAATCGTTGTTGCTCCTTTTTATATAAATAAATAAATAACTATAAATATTATTTTTATTAATTTTATTTATAATTTATATATTATTATTATCATTTTATAACTTAATTATTAATTATAATATGTAATTTTTTAATTTCGGTAGTAAAATAATATAAAAAATTATTTTAATACTTTAATAGTAGCTACACTATATATATATATATTGATAGTGATTCTAAAATATTAAAATTACAACCTATCCCAAATATTCCTTCTACTACCCTTAATTCTAGCCGTCTCTATACAAAACATTTTAGTAGTGTATGATTACTTTTTAAATTTGAATTTGTTAATGAACATAAATATGTTATTTATAATAAATATAAAAAAGATTATACTTGATGGGTATACCGTAATTGGGTTAGCCCAACGGTCAAAGAAGGCCCAAATAGCCTGTTGGATGGTCAACTCCAACGTTGGTCCAATAGGAGGTAAAGGCCCAAATTCTGAAAGGTTCAAACGCTCTCCCATCGGTCAACGTCAACATTGACCGTCGAGACACAGACGGGCGGCTAACTCGCATACAAAATGGTCAACCCGGGTGTTGACCGGAACCACTGTAGCAACAAGTAGAAAAATAAAACGCTTTTTCACGGGCCCGACCCATTTGAACCCACGATCCAACAGCGCGACTAATAACGGCTCTTTCAGCACCTTCCATGAATTCAGCTAACACCCAAAAAGGATATTGACAAAATTAATACCCTTCCCATAATGAAGGCGCCAAAGTTTTCTAATTTCTTGCCAACTGAGGCTCTCCAACGGTATAATGCCTAGAAGGAAGGTGAGTAACTTGGAAAGCCGCTGGCTGCCAGGAAGGGAAGCAATCTCAGCCTGTTTGACAACTTGTGCCTCCCTGCAGAAGGAAGGTCATCCAAAATAATGCAGGGGATCACGTCTTCCAACCAAGGAAGATCACCCTGTCATCCTTTAAGTAAACCATAGAATTCTCATTCAATGCACACAAACTTTTACTCACACAACGCCCAAAACGACAACGGAGACATTCAATTCATTGCTCTCTGCTGACACATAAAAAACTAAAGGCATACAAACGTGCTTCTGACAGCCATTTTCTGCCTCTCCACCATCCAGATTTAAGAAGGCGGCTTTGCCTCTCTTCCATCTGGATATCCACGCATTCTAGGACTCTCTACCTTTCAATTCTCAATTCTAGTAACATTCTCAGATTTTGAAGGCTGTTTACTGACTTGAGTGTTGCAGTGTTTTCGGTGGGATAACTTTTCGCCGACACTCTGACCTCCTGTTCATTCTAGTGATGTGCAATATCTTAATTCAGTGAACGAAGTCGGAATTAGGACAAGTAGACCAGTCCGAATCTGTTCGAAGTTCAGAGCCAATGACGCATCATTGGCGTTGTTTATGGGAAGCGCTTACAAAATGCCAACCACAATTCCTCACAATGCTCTCTTTTCACTGTCAGATTCATCCGTAATGGTGAATACGATAGCCCAAGTTAGCGATCCTACTAGAGACGCCACATTTTTCGATCAGGACCACGCTGCTGGTACACTGGTCAACAGGACGACAGGCGGGATGTCAGCGCCTTACTTTTAGCAACTGATGGAGCAGATGCAGACCAACAACCATCTGCTCCAAATACTTTGCTCTCGACAAGAGCAGCCACAAGCGGATCAGCCCAAATCTATTCAAAGTTCGGATTCAATGACGTATCAATACTTATGAAGGTTTTTATTATACCAATCACCTAAAGTGTCGAGTCAAAAAATAGGAGAAGTAATAATTATTGTTAATTTAAACAAAACTAATATTTTTAAATAGTTAAAAATTAGTAATTTTTTTATATGATCAGATGTTAAATCAAAAATAAATAAAAATATAATATTTATTTAACTAGTGATTTAAGGTTACATAATGACTTTTATTACATTTGTATTATTGCATATTGAATTTAAAAAAATAAAATATTATAATAAATTATTTGTTTAAAATTTTTAAATACCCACATATTACTTTTATAATTTTTAAAATAATTAATACTTTTATAAATAAATATGAAATATTTAATAAGATTTTTTCTATAACTTTTAACAATATTTTAGAAACAATGCTACTATTTATTTATTAAATCACAATTTTTGAAAATTTAAATAATAATTTATTTCACACTAATGGATCTGGTAGTTCATAAGCCGATCCAAAACTCGACTTGTGGGAGGAAGAAGGGTTCAAGAAGCAGCAATGGTCCGGCAGAGACTCCGCTAAGCCCAAGATTCAAAAGCCGCAACAAAATGTCCAAACAACACAACTCAAAACTACTAAGCAATATATGAACTATTGGGGTCGATCATAGGACGAGTCCATAGATACACTTGTACTTGTTCAGCAGATAATTCTAAGTAGTTGTTGTCACCAAATGGTCCCTTACGATTGCAGAAATAGGAATCGCAAGTAACAGCCATCAGCTTGTTGCATTGAGAATTATAGTGGTGCTGAATGCTAGAGGTGGAAGTATAATAACGGCTCCCTCAAAAATATAGAATTGTAGCGCTTGCAGCCCACCATCACAAAACCATAGTGTCAGCCACTTACAATTGCAAAGCCTTGAGGCCTAAAGATGGCTGCCTAATATTCACTCCATAAATACGTCAATTCCTCCATAAGAAAATGGATCTCAATCAAATTCGATCTAATCCATCTATTGATCAATTAAGAGCAATCACACTCTGGGACACTCAAAGGTCCTAAGTGCTACTCTCTAACACAAAGCCACTCTCCTATAAGTGCACTTCTCTAAAAGCCACTCTCTGACGAACGCAGATCTCTAAGTCACTCGCCCATTAAGCGCATTAAATAAAGCCTAACTCTCCACCAAACACTCAATCTCCTCATATTTACATCTATGATACTTTTTCATCATCCTATATTTCTATTTAATTAAGAAATATTACTAATTTGAGTATTAGATGATATATTGATGAAGTAAATTTCGTGATCCTCCGACATTTAATTTTTAGTTGTGGTGTACGAGAATTTATATTTGAAACCTTGGCCCGAACCCATTTTCAATCGGACACTTGAATTACGTAACTTCTTAATTCGTTCAATAATCCTGATTTAGTGACATATCACACATGAAATATACATGTATATTATTTTCTATAACTTTTAACAATATTTTAGAAACAATGCTACTATTTATTTATTAAATCACAATTTTTGAAAATTTAAATAATAATTTATTTCACACTAATAGATCTGGTAGTTCATAAGCCGATCCAAAACTCAACTTGTGGGAGGAAGAAGGGTTCAAGAAGCAGCAACGGTCCGGCAGAGACTCCCCTAAGCCCAAGATTCAAAAGCCGCAACAAAATGTCCAAACAACTCAACTCAAAACTACTAAGCAATATATGAACTATTGGGGTCGATCATAGGACGAGTCCACAGATACACTTGTACTTGTTCAGCAGATAAATCTAAGTAGTTGTTGTCACCAAGTGGTCCCTTACGATTGCAGAAGTAGGAATCGCAAGTAACAGCCATCAGCCTGTTGCATTGAGAATTATAGTGGTGCTGAATGCTATAGGTGGAAGTATAATAATGGCTCCCTCAAAAACATAGAATTGTAGCGCCTGCAGCCCACCATCACAAAACCATAGTGTCAGCCACTTACAATTGCAAAGCCTTGAGGCCTAAAGATGGCTGCCTAATATTCACTCCATAAATACGTCAATTCCTCCATAAGAAAATGGATCTCAATCAAATCCGATCCAATCCATCTATTGATCAATTAAGAGCAATCACACTCTGGGACACTCAAAGGTCCTAAGTGCTACTCTCTAACACAAAGCCACTCTCCTATGAGTGCACTTCTCTAAAAGCCACTCTTTGACGAAAGCAGATCTCTAAGTCACTCGCCCATTGAGCGCATTGAATAAAGCCTAACTCTCTACCAAACACTCAATCTCCTCATATTTACATCTATGATACTTTTTCATCATCCTATATTTCTATTTAATTAAGAAATATTACTAATTTGAGTATTAGATGATATATTGATGAGTAAATTTCGTGATCCTCTGACATTTAATTTTTTAGTTGTGGTGTGCAGAATTTATATTTGAAATAAAAAAACCGAACCCATTTTCAATCGGACACTTGAATTACGTAGCTTCCAATTCGTTCAATAATCCTGATTTAGTGACATATCACACATGAAATATACATGTATATTATTAACATTTGTGTCAATAGTATTTTACAATTGATTTATTCTTATGTGTAGAAAATAAATAAATATACATATTATTTTATTTGTTAAAATATCTTCTTTTTGTGAATAAAATTTTAGACATTGTACCAACAAAATAAACTCATTTACTGGAAGATGAAAATAAGTTGCTTAACACAATAAAACTCAACTTATCAATTATTGAAGACCGCATATTCTTTTCATTTTGTTTTAACTCTTTCATGGTAAAAAATATTTTAATAGCTGACTCGATCAAAGTATTAATTGAAAGATTATTAAAATGATTAAATATTTTTAGATATATTTTATTTTGTTATTAATAAATTTACATGTAACTATTACACAAACTAAAATTTGCTGTGTGAACCAATTATTGTTGTTTATTGATGACCTTACACTTTGTCAGAATTATTATAATTTTTTTCATATAATGTGGATGATAAAAGTAAATATATTATATTACATTTAAATAAATAATTTTAACTAAATCTTAATTTTTTAAAAAAATAATATATTCACTAATATTATATTTAATTTTTTAATAAAATATTAAAAAATCTTCTCATTTTAGATTATTTCATAATAATTATGGATCCTATATGAATTTATGAAAAATATATATCCATATTGAAGAATTTTATGTCAACACAGGATAGTTGATAGCACAGAATTAAAGATTTGTATCAATCACAATTTACATATAATATACAATTTATTTACACTATAGCCAATCTCAGAATAGTCTAATCCAATGGTGAAATAAAAGTAGCAGCAAATGTGGCTTGAAACATCCCAATAAACGTAATTTACTTTCTTTTGTATGGATTTAATATAGAATAAAACTGATTAGTAAAAATATAATATTGACTGAATTTTTTAACTATTTACAATCCAATCATATTTTCAACTTTATAAATAGCAAATCAAAATTTAATATTTTAGATTGATAAAAATTTAACGAGTATATATTTATCATGCGTGCATCAATTGGATAGATATCTTTATCTCATCGGCAAATAAAATATCATTGGAGTCAACATTTAGTATCAAGGTCAAATAATTAAGAGAAAAAAAGTATAACATTTAAGATAACAAAAAGGTGCATCTATTTCAATGATTGATTAGATGTAAAAAATTAAGTTGAAAATTCGATCATTTGGGTTTCAACAAAGAGAATGATTTAAGAAGTATAAACAATAAAAATATAAGTGAAATTTAAAAATAAGTGAATTATTATTAGATATATATTTGTTATTTTTATAAATTATAATATAAAAAATATTTAACAAATAAATAAAATATAATATATATTTTTATAATATTTTATATAATTTCATCATATATTTATATTTATTTATTATGGATGCGTCTAAGCTGATATAGCTTGAAATTATGCCTAACCAAGCGTAGATGGGCTATGTGAAATATTGGCAGAAAATAGTTTTATTCTATATTGTATTTGCACGACACATTTATATATTAATAGCCCGTGACATATGCCATTCAACCACATTGTGTTCCAAAATTTTTTAAACAATTTGTTTTTTAAATTGTTTTGTCAACAATTAACAAAGTATTCATAGAAATACATGTTTGGTTTAACTTTGATGATACAAATTATAAACAAGTAAAAGAGTTAAAACTGACCCAATAAATTTCAAAATATATTTTGTTTAATTTGTGTAATATAAAATATAGTAAATACTAAAAAAGGTCTATAGACACAACAATGTTTGTTAAAATTAAACAAATATTTAATTATTTCATGGGTTTTTAGATGAGTAATATAAAATCCCATATAAAATATAACTATGCTTCTTCTTCTTTTTTTTTTTTTGTTTCAAACGTTTCTTGCATTTTTTTTTAAATTTTCATAGCTTGCATAATATATTGTTCAAATCACTAAATTTTTCGCATAGTTTTGCATGGTCAATCTATAAAACTATCTCCCGTGATAAAGAATTTACATTAAATTTGTAGGGTACTCTTTTGATAATGCCCAATTTGTTAGCTTTTTGAAAGATATTTAAATAACTCCATTAAAAAATCTCAAAACAGTGTAAATAAGATCATATTAGAGATCTAGTAATATGACAATGTCAGTATATCATATCAACTCTCTGGCAATGTTGTCATTATTATTATTCATTATGCTTCCTTCAAATAAAAAGCTTTTATTAGTAGTGATATATGAACGTTTAAACCTCGATAAAACAACGACTTAATTCACTTAAAATTGAATGAAATATTTCAAACTACAGGAAAAAAAATCAAGTTGCTAGATATCTAATTGAAATATTAATCTCCACTTCTACGTTGAGCAACTTTTCATTAGTACGCCCATGTCAAGTCCAGTAGAATGTAAATCATGCTCTTTCAAGTATGTGTATTTTAACCGAGCACCATTGGGCCTAGACTTTTAGGTGTTTATATTTTATACAATTTAATGGAATTTTCAGCAAAGGCTACATATTATAGTCTAAGTTTATTGGCTAAAATATTCTTGAGGGTCACTCCCGTATGAAAATCCCAATGGTCTGGGGATATGGATAGAGTACGAGGACCTTTTTTGTGTGACTAAGGTTTGCGGACCTGTGCGCTGAGTGTCTGCGGACTATACACAACTTAAGTAGAAGAAGTTTTGGATGGGCAACAATGACCGATCAACTTGTTGACCAATAAATTATGTATTTTAATCAACATGATGTTGACCGACTGAAGACTCTAGGATTTGCTCAACATTGCTAGCTGGAGGCACCACTCTGGCGCCGCCACCTGAGCCCGTAGATGATCCGTCAACGTTAAGGACCCATTTTGGCATTTTCTTGCGCCGTCTTACGTCCTCAGTGAGTAGTCTTTTGAAAACCGGTGTGGTAGTTTTGACAATAAAGTCGGCTAGAGCCTACCCTAAATGGCTAGTTTGGGCTGAAATTTGATATCGAACTCTCTCAATTTGATAGCCCACTTTACAAGCCGTCCAAAAACGTCAGATTTTTGGATAATACTTTTCAGAGGCTGATCGATGAGGACAATCATGCGATGAGTCTGAAAGTAAGGTCTCAACTTATGGGCGGAGAAGACTAGTGCCAAGGCTAACTTTTCTACGCACAGGTAGCGCACTTCCGGGTTGGTCAATGTCGCACTTACATAGTAGACCGGTTGCTGAGTATCGGAGTCTTGGCGCATGAGGATAGAACTGAGGGCCACCTCTGACACTGCTATGCATGTGTAGTTCATTGGATGTTTTGGGGTTATTGGATTGGGTTTTATAATTTTGGAGAGTTTAATATTTTTCTGAAAGTCCGAATAATTTATTGGACACTGTATATTTTTATATTGATATATTTATATGAAAAAATGAGTATGAAACTTTGCACTGGCCGTGCAGTCACATACACATGTCGGGTTGTGGTCACTACATTTGGATTTGGATTTTTGGATTCTGGCCAGCTCCCGACGGGGAGATTATTTTGTTATTTGGAAATCCCTTTCCGCCGACAGGAAAGGCTGGAGTAGTGACCCTTCCCATTTGGACAATTTGATTTGACATTATAATATATTCGGACGTCCTAATATATCTGACAAGCTTGAGGAATGCACCCAAAATCGCGGGTGACAAAACATAGTGAGCAACCTTATCTATGGATATACAGTACATGGATTTTGGCCTAAAGTTACCGGGATTATGTGTAACCATTTCTCAAGTTAGTCTTTAAATAATAAGAACCCAAATTTGGTGCATAATTTATATATTTGCATTAATTGGTATTGGACTTCAATTTGGATATGGATTTTGGACTTGGATTTGAGTTTCGCCGATTTTGCTTATAATTGGGCTTGGTATGTCTCGTACAAATGATTTTGATTATATGTTTTGATCCGAATCTTTGGAATATCTGTCGCGGTGCTGCTTCGATCTCTGCGCACGCTATTGGATCATCCGGCTATCGGATTTTGCCCCAGATCACAAGCTGATCGGGCATTGGATTTGGACTTGGACTCGGACTTGGATTTGGACTCCGATCGACATCGATTTTGGAATTGGTTCGGATCACCTTTGTTTTTGTTATATATATATATATATATATATATATATATATATATATATATATACACGTCCCGACGATGACTATTTTTGAAATTTGGACATTTGTTTGGACTTGGATATTTGATTTGAGTACGAGACTACCATTGGATTTTGAAAATTGGATCTTGGATTTCGGTTGAATTTATTTTATCGGCAATTTGATTTATTCTGAAATTTGATTGGATTTTCATCCATTTGACATTCCCTCTGATTTATTGGACTCCTTTTGACGAAATATGATACTTGCTGGGCATTAGGCTCATTTTTTTGTTTTATCATTTCAAAGTAGAAGGTTCGGATGCAGTACAGGAGTACAGACATGATCGATCAGATATTCGTCCGATTTGGTGAGTTTCAGTTTTATTATGGTTCATATTGATATTTGATATATTTGGATTATGGGATTGGGCGGATATAGGCTTATTGTTATTTGATGGAAATAGTTTGAATATTATGTTACGTTTGATGATGATTTTTGGGTCGGATTATTACCTTCCTTACGATTATTGTAGAGCAGGTCACATTTATATTGTTCGGACAGTTATTCGATAAGGTACTTGAGGATTTTATTTTTGTTGAGTGTATATTTTGGTTTGTCACACACGAATTTTTGGGACTTAGCATTATTTGTTTAAAATCATTTGAAATTTTAGATTTTAGAAATTATAACTAATTATTTAAATTGACCTGCTTGGTTCGGGTTCGTGACAGTCGAACTTTGATGTTATATTAGGAGTGACTTGGTTGGCGAGTCACCATACTAGTATGGGTTGTTCAGTAATAATATTATGATTTATAATATGTGTTATGAATTTTGAATGTAAGAAAGAGTCGATTGATAGACGATGAAATTGTTATCGTTCTGCTCATAAGTATTTTGTTAAAAATATGTACCAAGTTTAGTTGGCATATGTGGCCACATCGCGGAGCATTTCTGCGGTCTTTAAGAATTTTCTGGTTATGTGATAATTCGAGGTTGTTTATTAGAGGAGAGGATTAGGTCAGATTATCTTCTGATCAGTAATTGAGGTTGTGTCGGGAGTGCCATCGATTTCGGGGACCTTACATAGAATCAATGAGGCATTGGTCGAGTGCTTTGCCATGGGGTGTTTAATGTCTTTGGGATGAGCTAGATGAATCAATGGATTTATCTAGGAATTATTAAAATTTTAATTTGTTTAATAAATGAATCATTTGATAAGTGAGTAATGGGAGTATTGTCAATTAAGGATGTTAGGAGTTTGTGTCGGAGATAGCCTTTAAGATAAATGTACGGTTGTTGTGAGTTTCGGTGGTATTTTTGGATTAGTGTTTTCGTTGGCATCTTTTATGAATCTTATGAATCGGATCTTTCGGCCGTATTTGGGCTTATTTGTGATGGATTCATTAATGATGCTTTGATTTGTTCAAGAAATTTATGTGGGGCATGAGATTCGTCTTAGGACTGTGCCATAGCTGCAAAGGGTAGTCAATTGTTTGCCCATTTGAAGAGATATGAGTTTGGTTGGAAGTAGTGTTATTTTAGGTATGTTGTTTTTTCGATGGCATGTTTGTGGATTTGCAGAAGAATGAAGTGGTGGCCGGTTGGAAAAGACCATCGTTTGTCGCAAAGATGCGCAATTTCTTGGGTCTGGTTTAATCTGTTCAGCGATTTGTTGAGGATTCATCGATAATTGTAGCTTCGGTGGGACATTTGGCTCAAGAGTCGTGGGTGTTTGTTGGAATTATGAGGAGAGCTTTCATAGGAAAATGAAGGGCGGATTATCAACAATGTCAATTTGGTCGATCCTTGATGGATCAAATTAATATGTGGTAGGTTGTGATACTTCTGAGAAAGATTTGAGGTTGTGTCCTGATGCAGCGTATTCAGGTGGTTGTCTATGGGTTACGGCGGTTGAATGTTTATGATCAAGGTTACTCCATCCATTGTTTGCAGTTAGTAGCTTAGGTCTTTGTTTTGAGAATCTAGAAGTGTTGTTGCATGAAGAGGGAATTGTGGTTTCATTGATCATAGAGGCTTGAATGAATTATTTTGCAAAATGAGTTAATCATGTGGCAATGTAAGTGGGTGGATCGCCTAAGGGTTATGATGGCGAATTTTGGTGTCAGTAAAAAAGGAGAATATTTGGCAATGTTTTGGGTCAGAAATTTTCGGATTTGATGTGTCATATGTTCATAAGAGAAAGCGGAGTATGAGTAGCCTTCATAAATTTTGCTTTAGGTTTGCCAATGATAGTAATGAAAATGGATGTGGTTTGGGTATTTGTGGTTTTGACTAACGAGGTTGGCCCATTTATTGCCAATTCGAGTAATGTGTTTGGATGAAAAGTTGACTCGTCTGCGTGCCAACGAGATAATTAGGTTACAGGATATTCAAGCCTTGTGGTTTTGATTGTGATCTGATGTTGGTGCTGATTTTTGGCGTAGGTTCGTACAAGAAATTCGAGCACCGGATTGAAATTTAATATAGCGATAATTCGCAGTCAGGTGATCAATCAGAATAGTACAACGGTAGCATGTGGGTCTGTAGCTTTCGGTTGTAAGATTTGATTTAGATTTTTAGATAGAAAATCTGATTTGAAATCTAGTTTGAGGGCATTGATTATGTGGAGGTTTTGTTGAGTCCTATAATTTTGGAGAAGTGGCGGGTTGGTGACGGTGTTACGTGCGAAGCCATCGAGGTGGTCGACGGTGTTGTCGGTAGCAACTGCAGCGGCGGTGTACGGAAGTGATGCAGTGGTGGTCAACGGTGGCCGGTGGTGATTCATCAGTGACCGCAACAGCTGTGGGTGAGCAACGGCATGAGGCAGAAGCGTGCGAAGAGAGAGAGAACGGCGCACAAAGAGAGAACGGTGCATGAAGAGAGGGGCACACCGGGGAAGGATGGCGGCCAAATGAGAGGTAGCAGCAGTGACAGTGGTAGCGGGTGACGCAACGGTGGCCACAAGGGAGGCAACGCGGCGATGGCCCATGCGGCAGAGGTTGTGTGCAGTGAGGAGAGAGGGTAATGCTCGGGTTTCACGGTGGCAGGAGAGAGATGTGTCGTTCGGGTACTTCAGAACTTTCTTTATTTAGATCTGTAAAGTATGAGGTCAAGATATATATCTATAAACCTCTTCATTGGTCTGATTTAATATTTGATGTATTTTAAATACTGTTTAAAATTTTTTACTAACATGTATGTATTTTTTTATATATGTTCTATCTATTTTGAAAATGCATGTATATTTCATTGGATGATTTAGGGGTTTTTGGACTGGGCTTTATGATTTTGGAGGATTTAATATTTTTTTAGATACCCAGATAATTTATTGGACAATGTATATTTTATATTAGTATAATTGTATGAAAATGAGTATAAAACTTTGTATAGGCTGTGCAATTACATGTATGTGTTAGGTTGTGGTTACTGTATTTGGATTTGGATTTTAAAATTTTTTGGCCATCTCCTGCCGGGGAGATATTGTTATTTGAAAGTTCTTTTTCACTTATAAAAAAGGTTTGGAATAGTAACCCTTCCCATTTGGATGATTTGATTTGACTTTATAACATATTCGGATATCCTAATATATCTGACAAGTTTGAGGATTACACCCGAAGTCACGGATGACAAATAATAGTGAGTAACCTTATCCATGGGTACAGAGCACATAGATGACTATATATGCTGGCTTAATTTACATTAAATTTTTTCTAAGGTTATCAGAATTATGTGTTACCCTTCCTTAAACTAGTCTTTAAATAATCGGAATTCAAATTTGTTGCATAATTTGTATCTCTATATTTATTTGTATTGGACTTTGATTTGGATTTAGATTTTGAACTTGGATTTAAAATTTACCGATTTTGCTCTCAATTTTGCCTTGGTATATCTTGTACAAATGATCTTGACTGTATGATTTGATCTGGATCTTTGGATTATCTATCGCGGTGCTGTTTCGACTTCTACGCACGCTATTAGACAATCTGACTATTGGATTCTGTCCTAGATCACAAATTGATCGGGTATTGGATTGGACTCGGATTTGGACTTGATTGGATTTTGGAATTGGCTATTTGCCTCTTGGAATTGGTATGGATCACTTCTATTATGTTTATATATATATACATGTCCCGATGAGGTCTGTTTTATGATGTAGATATTTATTTTGAATTTGGATATTTAATTTGAATACGAGATTACAATTGAATTTTGGATCTTGGATTTTGCATTGGATTTATTTTATCGGTGATTTGGATTTTTCTTATTATTTGAACGGATTTTTATCCATTTGACATTTTCTCTGATTTATTGGACTCTTTTTGTTTAAATATAATACTTGCTGAGCATTACGCTCACTTTTCATATTTTATCCCTTTAGAGTGGAAGATTCGGATACATTGCAGGGTATGGTCGTAATCTGTCAACTATTTGTTTGATTTGGTGAGTTTTGATTCTATTATGGTTTAAGTTTGTATTTAATGTAATCGAGTTATGGAATTGACTAGGTATAGGCCGATGGATACATTTTGGAAACAGTTGCGATATGATATTATGTTTGATTTATGATTTTGATTGAAATTGTTATCTCCCTTATGATGATGGTAGAGCAGGTCATGATTATTTTGTCCAGATAGTTATTCGATGAGGTCTTGTATGTATTTTTAATTTGTTGGATCATGTGTATTTGGTTTGTCATACCCGAATTTTAAGACATTGTGTTATTTATCGAATTTATTTGGAATTTTAATTTTTTTAAGATTTATAATTAATTATTTAAATTGACTTACTTGGTTAAAATTCGTAGCATCATCAGACTACACTTGTTGTAGAGTTGCTTCGTTTCGATGGTCGAGTTTTCCTGCCGACTTGGTGTTACCACTCGCGGTGATTTGGGACAGTAATATGTCTGTCCAGTGACCCAACACTTCGCCACACTGTATGCCGTTGGGAACTTTATCTTAAGGTGGGGTATCGAAGCGATGGCTCTAAACGCTGTTAGGCATGGGCGGCCTAGTATTGCGTCGTAGACGGAGGGTAGGTCAACCACTAAGATAGTGAGTGCATGTCTCGCCGTTTTTGGGTATGTGCCTAGAGTGACCTCGAACTGGACAGTCCCTTGGACGGGTATTGGTTCGTTGTTAAGGCCGTATTGCAGGCGTTCGGTAGGTTTTAATTGACTCTTTTTTAAACCAACTTTAAAGAACGCGTCAAGATAAAGTAAATCGCGTAAACTTTCTTTATCAATATATAATCGTTTCAGATAGTAATCGACGCTACCGTCTGAAACAAGCGCGGAAACAACAAGGGGATGCGCATGGGGGAGATTACATGTTCCAATTCATTATCGCCAAAAGCTAATGACAATGTCTTCAGTGCGCTGTTTCTTCCTTCCAGTTTGTTATTCCTTGTGGTCCGTCGGAGTCTTGGTCGACTGAGTAGTGATCATGTTGACCACTCCTTCAGCGATCCGATTCCGTAGAGGGGAATGCTCCGGTCCTTTGCTGTTTGCAGTGCTAGAGTTCTGACCAGGGTTCTTGACCAACTTGGTGAGGTGGTTGTTCGAATTAGCTCATCGATCTCCCGCTGAAGAGTCTTGCAATCATCCGTGGAATGTCCGAGAGATCGATAGAAATCACAATACTTGGTTGGATTTCCTTCATCCGCTTTTTAAGTGGTTTTGGCCACTTAAGGAATTTATTCCCATGAATTTGTATGAGGATGTTCGAACGCGTGTCAGTTAGGGGCGTTAGGTTGATCGGCTCGTAGTCCTTACGCTCTGGTAGTCCGGCTCTGTGGTGCTTTTTGTGGAAGTGGTCACCGTCATTGTACTTCCTCTTTTTCTCTGTTGAAAAAGAGCGAGGCTGTTCGGTCCACTCGGGACGCTTAGCCTCGTCGGCCTTCTCTGCTGTCGCATAAGCTTTGGTGATAGACTCCGCCTCCAAAAAGGTTTGTGGGTTCTTATGTGCCTGGTGCCTAAAGAAGTCTCCGTATGACAACGCGGAGATGAAACTGCTAAGCTTCATCTCTTCCGTGAGCTTGGGGATACATCTGGCTTCTGCCATGAAGTGATACAGAAACTTTTGCGGATTCTCTCCCTACTTCTAGTTGATGTGGGAGAAGTTCCAATGCTGCTTTTTTTTCTCGACGACTGGATGCATATTGCGTCAAGAAGCAATCAGTTTGCTCCCTAAAGCTTCCGTTCAATCCTGAGGGGAGACGATTGAACTATATGCGAGCATCTCCCTTCAACGTAAGTGGGAAGCAGTGGCACATCGTTGCGTCTTCCAACCCTTGTAGACTCAGATGGGTGCGAAAATGATTGAGGTGATCCATAGAATTAGTTCTCCTATCGTATAAGTCAAGGAGTGGCATCTTGAACTTCACTGGCATAGGACAGTTCAAGATTTTCGCTGTGAAAGGGGATCGGTCAAGGTTTATTGCATGCTCATTGTCTTTGAACACATGGTTCCACATCTTCTCAAGTCTTGGATTTTCTTGAGCGGCGTTTTCTAATCTTTTAGAGTTGAGATAAGTTTTCAACTCTGTTTTCTCTCTGGGATGGCGCGCAATCGACCGGCTACTACCACTAGTGGATCTGATGACTCGGGAGGCTCCCTTTTGAGCTTGGGTCTTGGTCTCTACCGGAGAATATCGGGGGTTCCTTCGTTCTGGACTTTCTTCTGGAGTCATGCTGCCTGATCGCTCTTCAAGCCTTGGATGGCTTTGAGCGTGCGAGACCTACGGAGCCTGAGTGCCGGTTGGCCTTCTGAACTTCCTAGCTGGCTTCATCTTCTTTTGGCCGCCTCTCCTGGAGGTCGGAGCAGAGACTACTATGGGCGGAGCCCCCTACTATGAGCGCTTCTGATGGGAGTAGAGCATCTAAAGTATCTTGTTTGTGTTCTGTATGTGCTCCATCAGATTCTGAAAGAAGAGTGCGGGCACTTTGTTGACCGTCCCGTTGACCATAGTATCAGCAGCGTGGTCCTGGTCGGGTCAGGTTACGTCTCTGGCAGGTTCGCTAGTTTATGCTCTTGTGTTCACCATTTTAACTGATGACATCATCTTAGAGAGTGAAGCTGAGAAAAGTTTTGGTGAAAAGTAGTTGGCTTTTTGTAAGTGTTTTCACAAATGGCGCTAATAATGTGTCATGGATCCAAATTTCGAATAGATTCGAGTTGAGTTAATCGTCTGAATTTGACTCCGTCTACTGAGTTTGGATCCTGCACACCATTACAACAAATGAGAGGTTATGTGACTGCGGAAGATTATCCCATCGAAAACATTCCGACGCTCAAGTCAATAAACAACATTCAAATCAAGAATGTAAAAGAAATGAATAAAACGAGAGTGTTGGGAGTGTGCTTGGGACGATGGGCTGCTCTCGTTGAGAGAGGCTTTTGTGGTCTCATGAGGAGCACTGGCTCTTAACACCTTGTTCGCTGAGAATGTGGTGATGAAGAGCGAGTCGTTTACTGAAAACGTGAGAGCTTTGCAGTAGAGAGAGATAGAGCTTGATGATGAAGGCGGCTGTGTGCGAGTATTAAGAGCGTTTTTGTCTGAGATTGAATGCCCATTTGGAGTGCGAACTCCATGGGCTTTTATATCTGTACTGCCAGGCGGCCTTCCTTGGACAGGAAGGCCTAATTTTCGCACTCTGTTAAGATAGCTTCATTTCTTGGCGTGGGAGCTTTAATGGCGGTAACAGCTCCTTGGTAGATTACTTTTCTTTTGCGTTTTGTAACCGTTAGGGTTTACTGAAGATAGGGAGAAAATCTGATACTTTTCTCATGGGATGTGTGTTGAATTTACCCGTGACCATTATAATGGAGATTGTCTTTTGAGAGGGCCTGAAATGTTGACCGTTATAGGGGAGAAAACCGTTGCTGGTTGATGACGAAAGTGTGGGCCAGACTTGGCCTAGCCCTCGTGAGGTCGGCCAATTGTGGTGCTTTCGATTAATAGAAATGTTGATTGTCTTCGTGAGCTGATTGCCCGTCCTGTTATTAAGCCAATTGACCGTTCGAGCACATATGAGCCTTTGTGGATTTGAGCTGTTCATCCTTCTTAGGCCAGCCACTATGAGTGTACCTATCAAATGTTAATGTAATTATGATAGATATTTATATTGATACTGAAATATTTATTTATGGTCACCGGGGGTTAGCCCATCAAGCATCAACTTGCCATTCATCACCTGACGCCTGGTGCCTCTTAGGACTCCGCTTACAAGCCCCGTCTCTTCAATTGATGTTTTGCATTCTCTTGTCGTCTGGTGCCATTGTTTAGGGCAAGTAACCGTTATTATCCAGAGAGAAAGACCCGTCTTCTAAATAATTCGCTTGATTCAACCGATGTCTGATCTGCTAATCATCCGTTCTTATTTCTCGCTTTAGGGACTTTCATTTCAGCGAGAAATATGGTGAGGTTTCATGGTCAATTTCAATGGCTACTGCTGATGCTAATGCAATTATATGTCATCTCCGGCGAATTCTTCCGCCCATTCAATGTGACTTACGATCACAGAGCATTGATTATCGACGGTGAACGTCGAATCCTCATCTCCGCCGGGATTCACTATCCTCGCGCAACTCCCGAGGTGCCCAATTCAAACCATTCCTTTTTATTCTATTCTCGAAACTGCCTCTCTTCACTGTCCATGTTTACTATTACGCAACGCATCTCATCGTGCTCCGATTTTCGCTGTTGCCATGAATTTTGACGCCACACTTTTATGGATTTGGTGATTTGTTTGTTGCATTTTTTAGTTATTGATGCCAATTGGTAGTCATTCAGTCCACCAGCCAAACATGAACTTGTGAATTGTGTGAAGCTCCAGAGGGTTAATCGTGTCACGACTAGCCGGAATTGTGACACGAATTGATAGAATCATTCCAAGTAGGTCAATTTAGTGGACGAATCATGGCTGTTTTGCCGTGCTTTCTGCGGAGCTTTTCTGCTCCTAAAGCAAAAGCCTGGTTACTGCTAGACGTGCTTTGAACAGGCTTGAAAAATTTGTTGAAAAACTAAATATGGTTCCAAGGATCTTGGTACACCAGCTATAATGTTGCTTCTTGACACCAGCTTCTCCAACAGACCGTTTATTGGAAAAGCTGCAGCTATCCTAGACAGACATGGTTCAGCTGTTTAGGGCCATAAGTAGACTGTGTAGGTAACTGACATTATTAGGAACCCATTTGGTTGAATTCATAAAACCAAATAGCTTTCATCTAGTTTCCGAATTTACCAAGTCTGTTTGCGGAGCTTCTGTTTTTCAGCAGACTTCTCTGAATATCTTGTAAAATAAGTAAGCAGAGGGCATTTAGCCCCTACCTTCATACATATTCGAGAAATGTGTGCTGGGCTACCACACAATAAACAAAATGCAACGTTCATACATATTCAAGAAATGTGTGCTTGGCTACCACACAATAAGCAGAATGCAACATCTAGCTTCTGGTGTGATTGGGTCCATTAACTTTGTCCTGGAATGATAGAATCCACTGTTTCAGAGGGTACTGAGTTACTGTGCTTATTTTAATACCCCAGTCAGAAACTTGCACAGCACAAACAAACGATGAACAAGAAGAACACAGCCTGTAATGTATATAGATGTATACCCTTTTAATCAAATCCTTAAGCAGAATACAGTGACTTGGTTAAGTAATTTGTTCTATTATTTGTCAAGGATGACATAAGCCACTATTCGAGAAGCTATGTTGTCCAGATTTGGCTACGATTATTGGATGTTGCTACTGCCTATATGCAGAATTCAGTTACATTATCAATTTTTTATATTTATAGATTATTGTCATTGCTTTGAACAGTCAAAGTATCATGCCCTTCCAATTGGGTTTGACACAAATTAAGTAAAGCGCTGAAGCAACTATATTAGAAATCTGTAGGCCCATTCTGTCTGTTTTTCTGGTAATATATTACTTATGGACGCATGCATGGTGCTAGCACATGATGAAGACGATGAAAGTGTGACCTATCACGACTAACATAAGTTGTTGCATGCACTTTTAACCAAGCAGTTGACCAGATTACCAAGACTAGCTCTACTATATAGCCTGTCTTATGTACAATGTATAGCCTGTTATGTCAGAAAACAGTAAACTTCCATTCTTAACAGTCATACAAACTTTGTGTAGCATGTGGCATAATTATATTTGAGAGATAACAAAGGCACATAATCTCTTATGCAATTTTTTGGCACACTGTCATGGGACAATACTTTTCTTATTTCATTGGTGCAGAACTTGCCTAATTCATCCCCTTGTGATGTAGATAAGTTAGCCTTTTCCAATGTTCCCATCCAATGGGTAGAGATATAAGGTTTTTATAAGTTAGCCTTTTCCAATGTTCCCATCCAATGTGTAGAGATACAAGGTTTTTGGAGGAAACTCACATATTGTTGTAGAAGTTTGAGTACAAAGAATATGGGGTATCTTTCTAACGCTATTCCCACAAGTTCCCCTTAGAGCTCTCAAGACTTGGCCACTCTTTCTTGATTAAACTAGTCTCGGGTTCATTACTATTATCTTGTCTGCAAATGAGTGAAAGTCACCCCTTTATATATGAATACCACCTCCTCAACCAATGGCTAGGATTTCTCCCCATCTTCCACCATGGATGGTTTCTACAATATTTTCTACAAATGTTCATTTGCAAAATGTTTAACAACTCCATTTTTCCTCACTTTCCATGCTTCTCTAGGCCTTCTCAGAACTTTTTAGACCTATATAGATAATTCTCTACCCTAAATCTATATCTTTGTAGAACTAAATTGTATATGGGAGTATCTTTTGTTGGTGTGGCACATCTATGTGCAGTATACCTCTGTGCTCTTATATAGATAATTTTCTACCCTAAATCTATATCTTTGTAGAACTAAACTGTACATGCGGGTATCTTTTGTTGGTGTGGCACATCTACGTGCAATATAACCTCTGTGCTCATTGGCAACCCTTGGCAATACATTGACAATATAAATTATTCCGGAATACCAACTACAACATATAACATTACTCTCATCAGATAATTTACAAAAGTATGTATTCAGCGCATATGACAACCCTACTTGTTAAGTGTAACCAATTAGCTTGTTGAAATTGGATCTCATTCTTTAGTCTTCTTCTCTCACGGACAGAAGACACTAGCTCTTTTTAATGTCTGCAAACTGTCACTGATGTGTAAACTGATGTAGTGGAAAAATGTGTGAACTGTCTAGAATTGGCACGCTTTATCTTTTATGCGTAATACTGGTGGCAGCTGGATTAGGCTTATCAAGAACTCCCTGATTTAAGGCTTTTACGCTACTACTACTGTGTTGTGATATGAGCAGTTCACATGGCCTTTTTCCAATTATCCTGGCCAGAACAGCTACACTGTTCTAATAAGGAGCATTTTTGTGATTTTTATATTTATGGGACCTTAAGATCTGTTAGCTTTTGCAACAAGTCCATAGTGAGAGAGCTCTTTTTTTTCCTTATTTTTGGTAAACTGTCATCAAAGCATGTGTACATGCCATGGGAACAATATCAAGAAGTTAAGTTTTCTATATTGCCTCTTGTTTTTGAAGAGTTACCTTTCCAGCATTGCTTTCTTGGTGTCATGTGTCCATTTTCTCTATGCATTACAAAGTCCTCCTGCATTTCCCCTTATCATTAAGAAGAATTGGTGTCATGCCGTGCAAGGGGCACAGCCTGCTAATACAGTAAATGGCAGATAAAGGGAAAAACATCCATACATGTGCAATAACTGCTCTAAAACATGAAGCCAAACTGGTTGAGATCAAGGAAAACACCCCTCACCCTATATTCTATAAAAGTGCATCTTGAAGAATTGGAAATTAACATTTTCTTGACCAAGATTCCTGAAGGTGATGAATTGTCTTCCTCCCAAAAAAATAAAACTATATATTTTCGGCTGGGTGCATTTGATAAGACATTTAAGCTAATGCCATTGATTTGATGCATATCTGAGTCAACATTTTGTTCTTGACCTGCAAGATAATCTATCTTTTGAGGTTCAATTTTATTTGATTTAGGTTTGTGGTCATCCCAATAGAGCTAGGGTGATTTGCTCTATGCCAGCAATGTGTAGCGATTAGATTGGCTTAATCATTTCAATTACCCTAATGCTAACTCTGATATGTTTTTTGGAGGCAGGAGGGTGTGAATAACCATGTATCAAGGGTTCAATTTGATACGATTTTTTAAAAGATATGCAATTATGTGCTAGGCCTTGTTTAATAGCAAATTACCTTTGGTTATGAGCTGCTGAAAGCCCAAAATGCAGTCTGCAAGTCTCTCTTTGCTACAAGAATTATTATGGCTATCCAAGGGTAAGGGTACTAAGGAGGTGATTTAAGTCACTAATTAAGTCAATATGTTGTGGTAGCTTTCAGCTGATTTAGACCTGCAATTTGTGGCCGACATTTTCTGGAGCTTCTTTCTACAGATTCTGTTGTTCTATGTTCATCCATCCACTCATTATAGTTGCGGTGTTGCATTTTCACTTGATGACAGATGTGGCCTGATCTGATTGCTAAGAGCAAGGAAGGTGGTGCTGATGTCATCCAAACTTATGTATTTTGGAATGGACATGAACCAATAAGAGGACAGGTTTGGATACTGTACATATATGTATGTATGTATGTATTTTTTGCTCTCTTGTGGTGACCTTGCCCACGAATGGTTGTTTTGGTCAGGATTTGTGCTCATGATGACCTTCCTTTTATTTATAACTGTAGTACAACTTTGAAGGAAGATACGATGTGGTAAAATTTATAAAGCTAGTGGGATCCAATGGACTCTATCTCCATCTTCGGATTGGACCATATGTGTGTGCAGAATGGAATTTTGGGTATTATTTCTTTCCTGTCTTGTTTTGGCATCTATTGCAGAATGTTTTAAGCAATAAAATTTGGATAATTTTTCCCTCTTTTTTTTTCCCCTCATCAGTAAAGCTGCCACTTTTTTTCTGGATTAAAAATGAAATAATTTTGTTTTCCCTCAGTATACAGAATATTTTCTTGATGTCTCACTTTGCTACTTAAACAAGAGAGAATTGGGCAGTGGTTCAAGGTGGCAGATTGACAGGGGAAGGCTGTAATTTGAAAGTCACATACTTTAGGGCTCAATCCAACAGTTTGGATGTATTATTCTGATTTGGATTGTATTAGAGTTTTCATATCCAAGAGCTTTTTAGTATTTTTCTGTATTTATTTTACTAGGATATTGTAAGAATATTCTAAGTTTGAATTGTCACTGTTTAGGATAGGATATTAGATTGTCATTGTTTCGGAAAGGATATTTGGTTTCTTATGTAGGTTATTTTTCTTTATTTTCTTGCTTCTTTTCCAAGCTGTTTAATCCTTGAATAGGGCCCTTGGAATCAATTTTATTGGAAATGCTTTATGAATTGTTGAGTTTTTTTATCAGATAGTTCCGCATCAAAGATTAACTTAGCACATCACATGTAAAGCTTGACGATTTTGCTTTTTATGTATTGATGTGCACATATTCAGAATTGCCAATAGGTATACCAGTCTAGCCTAAGTAGTGGCACTAACCAAACAACACATGGGTGTTGTTGTGATTAATGGCGGAATCAAGGAGAGGATCCAAGCACACACGAAACAATGTGTTACATGGTACACTCTCAGAATGGGAGCTACATTTATGAGCATAAGACAAAGATTGTTTCACTATAAACAAAAAGAGTATAAGTCATGGAAGTAACATGATTATGCTTCCCTCATCAAGAACTCTAGGTTGTTTTAGTGAATATCCAAACCACCGAAACATGGAAACAGTCAAACAGTGCACTTGGCTGAAAACAACTGCTGTTTTGTTTGTTACACTCAGCTGATGTGCATTTTTCGATATAAAACTCCCTTGCACACCCCTCTATAAGTAGATAAAAATGCTATCTAATTCGTTAATACAAATGTGTAGTTTCTAGGTATGTTTAATAGGGCATTAACCATGGTATATGGTTCAAATAAAACTTTTGTCATAAAGTCATATTTAATGCTCTTCTATTTCTCATGGCACCATCATTGTGTTGCATTCTTTCAAGGATCATCCATTGCAACACATCACCCAAAGCTTGACCATTAACTGGGTTCTTCCTCAAAGTACTAGTGGGATGCACCTCCATAATTAGGAGTTATGGCTTCACAGGTGCTAGGGATTGCTTGTGATTTTTCCTATTAGCTCCCCTTCTAAAATTTCTTGGGGTATTTCCATATCTAGTGCTAGGCAGATGTTAGTGGCGGATACTGGACTCAGACATTACTTCAAGATTGGAAAATCATTGAGTACCACTCTTGCCATATTTTCATGGAGTATATGCTATCCAACGGGAGTATAAGGGATTCAGTTTAGGTTCGTTTCAATTTCCCAAACTTCAAGTAAAGTGCAGATCTCATTCTCTTAATCAATATTGGATGATCTAAGGCATCTATATGACCTTATACTTGTTGTATGATCAATTTGTTAGCTGATTAACATTTCCTGAGATCGTAATATGTGGGCTCCAATATAGATCTAGCAACTTTGATACTGCAGTTTGCAGAATAAGATATCCCATTTCACATTACCTCCTTAATGGTGTATACTTCAGTGGTTCAACCCTCTGCATGTGGCCAAAAAAATAGCTTGTGTTTCTCACATTTCATTTCTGGTGCATGGGTATTGTATTGAACTTCTTATGGACTTGTAGTTTTAAAATTTTTCTTGGGCATTTTGATGTAGGATAGCAAACAGAAAGAGAGGTAAAATAAGAGGAAGAGCAAGAAAATTACTGAGAAGTATGCGAGGCAAGATCAGAGTGGAGAGAGCAGAGAGAGAAGACGGGAAGATGATCATAGGATGACCCAGTGCATAAGACGTCCTACATTGTTGGCTTTGAGGAGGATTAGATGAACATAATCTTACCCATGTAATATAGGGAGTCCGTTTTTGTTGTTTGAACCCTTTACTAATGGAGTAGCCTTATTGTTGTACTAGAACTCATTCTTTTGGGGAAGACAATCACAATAGATGAATAATTCATAATCTATTACTAGCTACTTGAACATAGGGACTAGGTACACTTGTATATTCATCAAATTAGAATTGTGTCCTAAAATATGGGTAAACATCGTCATCAAAGGAATTTATAAAATTTCAATATTTCTAATCGAAAGGATATTGCACTAAATTGCTTATAAAAATACATCTGACTTTCCAAATTTCACAATATAGGAGCCTTGTGCATTGGCTAATTTTTTCTAACTTATAAAAAGTATTGAAAATATAGGATCACAATTATTCATTGTAAATTGAAAAATTATAAAACCCTTATGATCTTGGTCTTTATTACATCACAACGGTTCACATTTATTATAGAACAGCTTAGGAGTGGCCATATTATGTGGATATCTATTCCATGTGAATGAGATTTTTTGAGCGTTTAAAAGATATTATGTGCAAGAAAATATGCATAACTGAAGTGATAATGTTATGTAGACGAGTGGAATGCCTTTACGAAACAAGAAATGAATATGTTCCCGATAATCTAGGAGTATCACTTAGTGATGAGAAGTGATGGAGATTTTATTAGTTGGTTTGGACATGTAGACCATCTTATGCATGGGTGAAGAAGAATGACCTGGGTGAGGTTAGAGGGAGAGCAAAGAAGACTGAGTGGCATGATATGGAAGGATTTGATAATCTTTCTGTTAAATGCCCCTTTTCCATAGAATAGAAAGCTTAAAATATTCATACAGTTGACCCCAAATAATGGTATTAGTGCCTCATGGATTAATAGGTGACAATGATGATAATTATAGGAGGCTATGGTGCATTGAAAGGAGTTTATACCAGAAAACTGATTGCTTGAATAAGCTAATTGGTTTCCTTGACAGTTCAGCTGCTCAGAGCCCAAGGAGAAATTTGTACCAATGACGTTTACTCCCTGAGGTGGGTTCCTGGATCATTGTGTTTTTGCTTGGAGAGGATTTTACTGTTAACATGGAAAATTTGAGAGTGAGTTTCATCAGTTGTTTTTTTCTGGTTGGTTAAATGGTCCCATGGGAGAACTTATTATTTAGAGGAATAATAACTTCATTGAGTCTTTACTCATTACTGATGATTGTGCCATTTCCCATGGTTATTTTTTTTATCTTTTCAGAACTTATGGAGTAGCATATTACTTATTTAAGACATTTATCAGTTTTTTTTGCTAATTGTTAAGTTAAGCGCTCATAGTGCCTGCATATAAAAGAAATTATGATAGAGATCATGTCCTATGGCAGTGGTACCTTCTACTTAAGGCAACCTTTATTCGGAGAACATCATGAAAAGTTTGTGCATGTGGCTTGCCTCTTTCTTCCTCTCATTTTGGGCTACTCTTAGAAATACGACTTGTTTGGCAGGGGTTTCCCTGTGTGGCTGCGTGATGTCCATGGCATAGAATTTCGAACGAATAATGCAGCATTCAAGGTATGCAGCATGTGAATGATTCATTTCCATAATTTCTGCACTATCTTGTAAATAACTTATTGTGACAAAACTTCTATGTTGTTTTGTTGTATCTATGTTGCAACTAAAACTGACCTTTGTTTGTGGCTTAACATAGAAGCCTGCTATATAGGCTGAATTTGCCTTGATCTTCATTGATGGTGTCACCATTCCAAAATACATGTGCTTATTGTGTATCTTTTCTTTTGTTATGTTCCAGTTAATGGGTTTTTTTTTTTTTGGTTTTATCATATCTATTAATTTCTTTTTGGCCTCTTTGATTGAGGGACCATTTTCTGGGAGCAGATTGCCAGACAGCCAACTTATGGAATCTGCTCTACTCCTGTTCACATGTCGAGTTCTACTTTTCTGTGTTCTTCAATTTATCCATCAACTCTTGATCCAATTTATGTACCTTAACGATACTGACAAAAACATCTGGATATTGAAAATTTTATGAATCCAAAGTTACCCTTTTTACTTTCTTCATTCCTTAGTTAACGCAAATTGAGCTGCAAGTGGATGATCCAATAAGGTTAAATATAGATAACCTTGCTTAAACTTTTACAATCTAGATGTTTTTGGTCGGTATGCTAACATGTTCATATCTGTACAGTAGACAAAATCATATCGAGTGTTGATGAGGTACTTGGGGATCTGATAGGGAACTTATATATTATGGAAGTAGTAGTAGACCTCGACAATGTCACCTATGCATAAAAGTAATGCAAATTGCAGAATGCGACCAGACAAAGGGCCCATTGATTGAAAGAAAAGCGAAAAAGGAATGCCTAGATATAAAAGAAACAAAATAAGTGCTTAGAGTTTAACAAAGAAGGTTATCCATATTAAACCTTCTTGGTTCCATGGATACACAATAATAATAATTTTGTTGATGTGGTGGGATTAATTTATAGAAGATGGTGGTTTCCTAGATCAAAATATATTGATATGAAGAAAGATGAATTTTAATTGATAAATGGATTGCACAATTAAGGCTCATCCTAGAGGAGAGCATCAGAATCAATCTTGAACTGATTTTGCTGTGTTTAAGCTATATAGTTGATAAACGATCATGGAAATTATGTGCATAATTTGGTCCCTCAAATGCATGTATTTCCTAAATTCCTAATCCAATTTTTTTTGCATCAACAGTTTTGAACAAGTCTCTCTTATAAGATAAATTGTATTTTTACCCTATCAAGCCCTTCATTATTGTAGAATAATTGTGAGACCAAATTATATATTTACTCTCACCAACAACAAAATCCATGTTATATAGTCCTTAATTGCACAATATAGTTGTTAGGGTATCTTATTATTAGTGGTATAATATGCTTATTGTTAGAATAGAATATGTTGATAGTATATTTATTAATAAAGGTATTTAAGTCTTTTTATTAGGTTGTAGATAATCCTATATTTATATATATGGGTTTTCACAAAGTTGCATATCTTCTTTTAATGTTTTAACATGGTATTAGAGTGGGTTCATTCCTAACCATTGCCAATGCGGCCACCGTCGTTGCCACTGCCGTTACTGCTATCGTTGTGAAATTTTTTTAGCGTATTGATGTGCCTCCTCTCCTAAAATCAAAATTATAAAGTAATTTTCCTTTTTATCCACAATTCTGCCCAAATTAGACCATTTATGTTTTTAGCAAAAAACGCAAATTTCTGCTTCATATGATCCATTCTCCGAAGTTGAGCTATTTTTTCTCTCTATTTCGTGAAATTGAAGGCCAACTTGGTTCTTTTTCTGAGATTCTCGGTGAGTTTCCACCTTTTTCAACTCTTTTTGTGGCCTTTTCTGCTTTCTGATGTGGTGCCCAAATACAGTCCTTGCTCTTTGTGCATTAAGATGTTGCTGGTGCTTTTACTTTGCTGTACAGGGTCCTCTAGTCTTTTGTATGTTTTGCGAGTCTTCTGTTGTTGGATTTGTTCTTCATGCAGCGAGTGTGGAGGGTATATCTGTTTCTGTTTTGTTACTAGTTGTTCGGTGGCTCTTGTAGGATTTGTTATGTTCTTTGTGCTTGGAGATGCTCAGTGGTTGTTTTGTTGTTTATTGTGGCTTGCGGTTCTCATTGTGGGGTTTGCACATGTTATCGTATCTGTCTTGGTTCTCTGGATTTACTTTGTTAGTGACGATTTTGTTCTTTAGATTTGTTTAGCTCAGTGTTTATTACTCATGATCCCATGGATGTAGGATCCGTTTTTGGCCATCTTGGTGGGAGAGGTAGTAGCTGAAAACTGATTTATTTTCACTGTAATAGAATTGGTTATATATGAAATTAGTGCTAGCGTCATGAACGAAAATATCGGTATCGATATCAATATTGTCTTGGCCTTATTAATATCAGCTTTATTGAACACAGTTCTTTTCATAGCTATATAAAAATTAAGATAAGTACTAAAGTTTAATCACATTAATCATATTTTACATAAGTGTTTTAGATAATTTTTATTCGTTGAATCAATATTTTAATATTACATTATACATGAACAACTATTAAAACGATAAAATAAAATCAAATAAAGAGAATAAATAAGAATTTACTACCAAATGACATGCATGCAATTTATTAATAACTTAAAAAGTAATAGCAAATGATATACTTATATTTTTGGCATTACTATAGCCAAGTTAATAAATAAGTAAACTCATTCTTGAACCGCACAGTTTACAGCTACTTTATAGAGAATAAGACAATTTGGGACATTATTTGATATTCAGTTAAGTTAATACTAACAAGCAATAAGTAGTGAGTAAAATATAATCATATCAATAGAATTTGAAGTTGCACAAATCACCTTGATATTCCCACTGTGTTGATCTTTGTCCTTCAGTATATCCATCGTCTTCATTGCTTTGATCATTGAATGATTAATTTGGATATCCTTCTTGGAATCAGCATTGGTCATTGAAAAAATATCTATACATACTACCAAATCTAAACTCATCATTGGTAGTGTTCCCAGGATGCTCTTGGCTAGACCGTTGTTTTGATGGAAAATGAGCTTGGGTTTTTGGTGCTCCAAATATTTTGTCTGTCCTAAGTATTGTTTCCCGTACTATTAATAGGGAAGAGGAGGTTGCTCATATATGCTAGTTGAGAAATCCTAGGGTTTGGTGTGAGGATATTTTTGTATATTTGAACTACCACTTGCATTGGGAGATTTGGAAATTCCAAAACCACCAAAATTATCTATTACCCCTTTGGATGATGACCCTCTAGCTGCTTAGGCATCTTTTCATGTTCTTCAATAAGTTTGTGTCGATTCTTGTGGTGATTCAATATCCATCTCATCTTTTCAAAGGGCGGTCCAAGAACGATCTTTGATATATGGAGAGAGAGGACGCTTAGTAATCGACAATACAGGCTTATTATCATCATCACCATCATGACCTTGAACATCAGCTCCATTACCAAATCTCCGCCTCCATTTTCTATATCATCACTGCTGAGGCTGTGTTCGTCTGGGGAAGAAAAGCTGTCATCATGTTGCCCTTCTTTGGGCCCTACAACAACATCTATCCTGTCGCCACCTTCTTTTCCTTCAAATTCAATAGTGATCAATTGTGAGTTGTATTGTCCGTCAAGAAGTGGTTTCTCCTGCTCTTCTAACCATGAACCTAAGGGATTATCTTTATTAAATATATAATGCAAGATTGTTGGATTAAATTGATCTTCTAGTTCAGCTTGAGTTTTCTGTTTGGCATTTCTTGTTTTTAGCAAGTAAGTTATTTTGACATAGACTAATTTATTTAACATTTGATACTTTAATCTATTCATTGTATTTGTGTGTATTAGGCAAAAAAACTCTAATATCTCTCACATCTAGAGGAAGAAGTGGTTTGACTCAGAATCCAAACAACAATCTTTTGTGGCTCGGGAGCAAAATTCTCATAATAAATCCACCATTCTGTTGCATTAAGCGATTAGTCAATATTAAAATTAACAAATTTAAATATAAAAATATTATAATCGATCAGCAAAATAATCAACTAATTTTTTACTTGGATTCATAGACAAAACAGTTCTTTGTGCAAGTTATGTTACAAAATAATTGTTTATCATGAAATATCGACAACTAAAAATTACTGAGAAAATTGTTAATACTCAATACTTATTAGTATAATGGATACACTACATGATAGTTATATATATGATATACCTGATTTATTGCTTAGTTTTTTAGACAAAATTATCAACTAAATTTCTAGTTACGTGGATTCGTAGACAAAATGATTATTTGTGTAAGTTGTGTTTCAAAAGAATCTTATTTTTCATGACACATCAATAACTCAAAAATACTAAGGAAATTATTAATTCTCAATACTCAATAGTATAATGGACACATTACATAGATAATAGTTACATATATGATATATTTGATTTATTACTTTGATTTAAATATCCAGGCTGAGTTCTAATATTTGGATAACTTTTTTTACCCCTTCATCACCTCTAAATGTTTGGAAAGCTTTCCACCATATTGATATTAGAGATTTAAATAATAACCTAATAGTAGCAATATTAACAATTAACACATATCAATAAGTATGCACTAAGGACATTAATGGCATATGAAAACATAATTGAATAGTCAATAGTTTCAAATTAAATCTCATTACATACTTACTGCATGCAAATGATAATGTAACCGAGAGTTTTGCATCTAGTTAATCGTCTTTCAAAGGTTTGCATAAAAACAATAACCTTCCTTGATGGCTATATTTGCTCAGTCTATGATTTTATAAATGAACCATATTGTTGGTTTCTCATCATTGTCAACTATTGATAAAATATCAGTATCGATATTGGTTGCGATCTTATCTGTATTGGATATATTGGATAATATGCATCATTATTGGATGTATTGAAGTGAAAATATTCTTAAAATTATAAGCTAATAGGGTTATATTGGCTTATATTAAAATATATCGTTATGTTATTGTGGCATTGAGAAATATCAGTATTGGGGGGCCCAATACCGAAATGTCATCAATCAATCTGAGTACTTTTGTAACGTCCCCGGCGCATCCGCATGACAATATTGTCCGCTTTGGGCTGGGGGAACTTACGGCGTCCCAGGCCAACACGCAGCCCGCACGGTTTTGTTTCTGGCAGACGGAATCCACCGCCCCCAAAACGCGTCGTCAAGGAGAAGGTATCCACACCCTTATAATAAGGCATGCTTCGTTCACCTCCCCATCCGATGTGGGACTCTACAGTCCACCCCCCTTGGGGACTCAGCGTCCCCGCTGGCACACCGGATCGGTTCCCGGCTCTGATACCATCTGTAACGTCCCCGGCGCATCCGCACTGTGGATATTGTCCGCTTTGGGCTGGGGGAACTTACGGCGTCTCAGGCCAACATGCAGCCCGCACGGTTTTGTTCCTGGCAGACGGAATCCACCGCCCCCAAAACGCGTCGTCAAGGAGAAGGTATCCACACCCTTATAATAAGGCATGCTTCGTTCACCTCCCCATCCGATGTGGGACTCTACAACTTTAATTAGAGGTCTTTTCATTTTAATAACTTCACCGGACCTTCTTCAAAAATCTTCCCTCATATGATCTTTACTTTGTTTGCCAGGCCCGTTTTTGCTTTTTCAAATCTTGGGAATTTATAATCATTTGATTCCAACGTATTCCTCAGGCCCTCTCAACGAAGATAAATGGACTCCTTGACAGGAAAGTTTGTGGCAAAACATGTGGTAATAGGATATAGCAAGTCTTGGCCATTAGTAAACATTTTCATGTAACCAATCAATCATGTTGAGCCTTAGATGTAGCTCACAATTTTCTTCTCTTTGGCTATCACATCCTCATCATTCTTTTTTCCCTAAATTTTTTAAGAATAAGGTCTAGAAGATGTACTACACAACTAGTCCGTTATAGATGTCTTATCTTCTGTATAAAGAGCTGCCCATCTTCTCTCCTTACTCTCTCGTTGTTTGTGACAACCTTGATAATTCTATCCTCTCCAATTTCGTCAACAATTTTGTCTATGTGTTTGAAGTAGTATTTTTTGTTTCAACTATAGACATTAGTGGTATTAATGAACTTATAAAAAATTGTTTTTCGAGAGCTATATATTTACAAATTAATCAAGTGTTTATGTATTATGTCTATCAATCGCACATAATAGTAACACCCACTCATCCCAAATAGGACTGAATCTATCATTTCATTGATTCAATCGTTTATACTTGTCCTCCAAATGAATATTCATAAACTCATAATGAGTAAGGCCTTTAATTTTACGCAATAGTTGGTTGCTGTGTCTAAGATAGGCTAATAAAATGGGTTGCTTGTAGCAACATTTGGTGGAATGTTACACCACCACAAAAAAGACCAGCAATTTGTCCTAGCCTTTTTCATAAACCCTTCATCAAGGACTCTCTTATTTTAGGTTGCTTCTAGGACTTTCTTCTGTGCATAGTCGGGTAAATCTTTGCCAAACAAACGTGTGATCTTGCTATCTTTTGCCTGCTGTTGCAAGCTGCATAAGGATCTTGCTCTCAGGTGGTAAATGATTGCTGTATCCTTGAGCCTCGACTACTGACGACCCTTGATCTACCACTGCTGCCATTTTTCTCAAAACGAGATGATTGAGCTCTGAATTTGTCTCCTCCCATATATTCTGTCTCCTGATGCTCTCTTACATAGCCATGTCAAATTGTACATCTTCCTCTTCATCCTCTAAATCCATAATGTTGCTACACAACCCATACACCTATTGCATTGAGCTTGAGCCTATTACCCAAGATATCCTCATCCTCTTGTAAGCTCCTTTGAATTCTCTTTTTCTCTACTATTTGCTTCTTTTGGTCATTTAGTTGTTTTTGCATGAGCTGCCCAACCTCTCCCAACACAGAACTACATGGATCAACCTGGGCCCAAATGTTCTTTTAGCCTTGTGATCTCTCCATTAATTATTTTATCGCAATTTACATTTTGATTTATTCATATCCCCCAGTACAGGTTCACAAAACCACCATCCCACATTACCCACATAATTTCCTCCCGCTCCACCACCACTACTACTTCCCCGGTCTCCTTGCTTTGTTGCTAATATTTCAAAGTTTTTGCAAAAAATATAAAAATATAAATTTGAGAAAAAAGTTAAGAAAAAAAAAACATATATCAAGGTTCGAACAATTAACAATAAAAAACTTGCAATTAATTGTAAAATTACTAATTAGTAATTAGTTACATAATTTGATTAAAATATCTAATATAAAAATTTGAAAATAAATTTCCTAAATTGATATTAAATTTCCTAACTACATTTTCTAATAAATGTCCTAACTAGATATCAAAAATCTAAAAATACTTTCTTTTGAAAAAAATTAAGAAAAAAATATTAAGAGTAACAAATATAAATAAAAAATATTAAAATTCATGAATAACAAATATGACGCATAATATCACAGTTTTATTTAACAAAGTCTTAAAAAATGATTTAAAAAAACATACTTTAAAAAAATTCATCATTTAACATAAAAATATACAAATTAAACATTATTAACAGAGATCTATAGATTCTTAGTGTAAATTGGAGTAAATCTTAAAATTTTATCTTAGATGTAATTTTAGGGTTTTCAAAGTTAAGGCTTAGCTCTCATTTTTGGGCATAAAATTTGTAAGATATTTATATAAGCTAAATAAAGTAACAAATTATAAGAAAAAACAATGTAAAACAATAATTTTACCCTTTTTCCTTCTTAAGCAATTTTATGATTTATCTCAAATTCACCACAAAATATGAGAATCTGGAAGATAAAAAATATTTAAAATTATAGGATTAAGGTTTATGTTTGAGTAATTTATATTTGATTTGAAGAAAGAAAAACATTAAGAGAATTAGGTGAAGAGGAAGAAGAGAGTGCACAGTGTCTCTTTTGGGTGTGTAATCTGCTACTTGTGAGTGAAGTGAGAGAGGGGTGTGTTAAGTGGTGTTTGTTTTGTTTAAGTAATTAATAATATTAGTATAATATTATTAGTCGATACAGATTGATGAAGCTGAAATATTGCGATATATTGTTAATACGGCGACATATCACGATATTTTATCAGTGTTGGATTTTTTCGGTGTTAGGAAGGCCCTATATTGAGATTTATTGATCGATATACATAGAATAGGCCGATATTTACTTCCATGGTTGGTGGTTGCATCAGAAGCCTACAAAAAATTCTTGATCAAATGTTACTACTCTTATTCAAATGGTAATTTTAGCGTCTTCTTGGACTAGGGTCATCTAGTATGAGTCTTGGACCTCTTATTACATGACTGAAATCGCAGTTCTCTAGTTTGATTATCATCTATGATCTATTATTCTTGAAGTTGCTTTAGCTAATGGCTCTTCTGCAAAGGTTGAGGGGATTGGCTCTACTTACTTGATTCAGACATTGCGTCTCTCATTAGTTCTTTTTTGCTGAATTTTTTTTTTAATTTGCTAGCAATTGATAAGTTTACTTAAGATCACAATTATTATGCAGTATTTTTTTCCTCTCATGGTGAATTGTTGGATTTCATGACAAGGAGGATTCTTGATAGAAGTCATCGTGAGTCGTGTTAGTTTACGAAACAACATTGTGGAGATGCATTTGTCCCTTTGAGTTAGTACACTCAGATATCTGGGCAACTTGTACAATTTCGTATAAGTTGGGATTTTGTTATTTAGTTAACTTTGTTAATGATTATTCGGGGCTTACTTTGTTATGTTAATGAAAAATCGTTTTGAGCTACATTTCATTTTTCTGTGCATTAATACTGAAATTAGTTTTCAATTTCCTACTTCTATATGTACTTTGTTGTGTGATAATGATCATAAATGTTTTTTTGCTTCCTTTTCATCATTTCTATCCAAATATGAGATTCTTTATAAGTCATTTTTTCTCGATATACCTCAACAGATGGAGTGACATATTAGAAGGATTGGCATTTGATGGAGGTTTCTAGAACTTTCTTATCCAAATGAGAGTTCCAAATCTTTTTTAGAGTGATATTCTGTTTACAACTTATTATTTTATTAATCGAATGATATCTGTTGTTTTTCAAGGGAGATCTTTTATTATATGTTATTTCTACAAAGATTTTCAGTTGTGTATGTTATGCTCACGATATTTAGCCTCAAGTGACTAAGCTTGATCACAAGTTTTTATAATGACATTTGATGTCACATTTCATTAGTCAACACTTATTTATCCTGAAATGTCTTCATTGAGTCCATTGTTGAGTAGTTTTCCTGATGATGATATTTTTGTTTATGAAATTATTTATAAGGTTGTATATCCTGTACCTTTGTCACATGTAACTCTTTATCTACATGTCACTCAAATTTATGTCTGTGATTCTCGTCGAATGTTTGGTTCTTCTCCTAGAGCAGATCTTGAGCCGACCCCTATTGAGCCGATCCTTCAGTCTATGGATATTATTATTCCCTATCAGTGACCAATTTAGACCCTTCGATTGTATGTGGAAGGGTCATTTTAGCTATGCTTGGTATCTTATTTGTTTTGTTATCGTATGATGGTATTTCTCCTTCTCAGCAGGATTTTGTGTCCATGTTGGACTATTAGTGTCTTGATCTGTATTCATGCTATTTTTTATCTTGGTTGGTGAGTAGTTGTGATGGCTACAGTTGAGTGTAATTACATGTGAGATCTGATCTCTTTGTCTAATGGGAACGCTTAGGTTGTAAATTGGTTTACACAATAACAGTTAGTTCAGATAGTTCTTTAGCTGATTGAAAGCAAGTCTGGTGGCTAAAAGTTATACTTAGATATATGGGGTGGACTATACTGTTATATTTTCTCATATCACTAAGTTGACTTTCTATTAAGGTTTTCAGTTTTCATTGTTTTGATGCATCACTGGTCTTTCTATTAATTAGATGTTCATAATACCTTCTTATATGGTGATTTTCAGGAGAAGGCTTATTTAGAGCAACTGTAGGGTTTGTACCTTATGGGGAGTTGATCTATTTATTAGCTGAAGAAGTCTTTGTGTGGTTTGAAATAGTCCCCTAGGGCTTGGTTTGGTAAGTTTAGTGAAGTTGTGTTTAAGTTTTGTCTTTGTCGTCGTGATAGTGATCATTTTGTGTTCTATCGTTATTCTAATGTTTGTTGTATTTTCATGTGTATATGGAAAATATTGTAATTATTGGCAATAATTTTACTGACATCGTTGATTGAAAATTGTTTCTACAAATTCAATTTTAAACCAAAGATCTTGAGGGTTTGCATTATTTTCTTGCCATTGATGTTGCTAGGTGTTGTTATGGTATCTTTTTGCAAAGAAAATGCAATGTTGATTTACTTTGGGAGATTGACATATTGGATTAAAATATGTGATATTCCCATGGATCCAAGAATTAAGTTATCTATAGATGATGGAAAGATCTTTGCTGAATCGAAAATGTATCTACGATTAGTTTGTAAGTCAATTATAATATTGTTTCTCGTTTAGAAATTTCCTTCTCAGCTACTGCCGTGAGCCATTTTTTGTCTTTTTTTGATGTTCTTCATTGGGAGGTTATAATGCATGATAAGAGATATCTTAAAGAAATATCAGGATAATGTTGACTCTCTAATGATCACGGTTATTCTCAAGTCAAGGATTTTTCTAATGTTGATTAGGCTTGGTCACTATATGATTGGAAGTCTACCACTAATTATTTTACATTTGTTAGAGGTAATCTTTTGTCATGGAAGATGAAATAAAATTTGATAGGCAGGTCAAATGCGGAATCAGAATGTTGGCACATGTTATTTATGAAATGATTTGGCTTTTGCATTTATGTGGTTGTTATGGTTATAGGAGTTTTGAACCTGCTTAACTGTTGTATAATAATCAAGCTGCTACCAACATCGCTCAAATCCGGTATTTCACAAGCATATGAAACATATAGAGTTAGATTGTCATTTGTTTGTGAGAAGTTCCAATAGAGCTTAATTCACATTTGTTTTTTGAGGATTGTTGATCAACTTGTAGATATTTTTATCAAGTCCTTAACTAGAGTTCTAATATAATATATTGTCATTTGTACAATATGCTTATAGTTAGAATATAATATTTTGATAGTATATTCCTTTATATGCGTATTTTGGTCTTTGTATTATGTTATAAAAAAATCATATATAGACATATATGTTAATTTTCCCGACCCTAATTGAGAGGGTTCCCACAAATCTGCCTCCCTTCTTTTATTATTTTAACAATGATATGTATATTCTTTCTTCAGTTTACTGCATCAGCTCAATAGCAATCTCTCTAGAGAAGAGCTAGCCAGAGGGAGAGAGAATATATCGGTGCTTCTCTGAGTCTTGAAGTCTGTTGATGAAGGAGGTGGCAATTACAGGATCTAATATGAGGAGCTTAGGCATACTTTACAGCATTAAATTTTTCTCCTGGGATGGGCTCTTCATAAGATTCCATCCCTTTATTCATCATAGGAGAATAGGATTGGTTTTCCAAGTTGGTGTTGTTTAGTAAGAGGGACAAGGAGTCAAGAAATCGCAGTGTAATTGCAGTATAATTTTCAATTATGCTACTTCATTTTTTGCTCTGACTGGTTTGGGGACGGATTAGGCACTGTTGAACACATTCATTCTCTAGGAAAATTGGATTGAAAGACAATTGTCTGAGAGAGCTATGGTATCTCCATCTCGTTGGTGCAGTATCTGGATAGAAAGAAATCAGAGAATCTCCAAAGATGAAGAGAATTCTGTGGAGCTTCTGGAAACCATCTCATTGCCCACGTTGTATTTTAATTTCTCCCTTTTGTTGCCTTCTGCATGTAACTTTTTTAAATAAATTGCTGAATAACACTGAAACCAGATATCTGTCCTTTGCCTGTTAAGAATTGAATATACCTGCAGTAACAAATGATATTTCCGTGGGAATTGATGTCACTCTGCTGTTGTCAGTCTTAGCTACATTTTTTAAAAGTTCTGTTAATCATTTTTCTTGCAACACTAGGAGGAGATGCAGCGGTTTGTTACAAAGATAGTTGTGCTGATGCGACAGGAAATGCTGTTCTCTTGGCAAGGTGGTCCAATAATAATGTTGCAGGTTATAAGAGGATTATAAGTTTTTTTTTTTTTCTTTTTCTGCATGATGCTTTACTTGTGGCCTGGTCATTCCTTTTATGTATTTTGGACTGTGGATATATTGTTTACCTAAAATAGTACACATAGTGCTTATTGTCCATTGATGCACTAGATTGCAAGTAATGGGTGTGGAGGTGGTGCTTCAGGCACACATTCTCATGTGCATTTGGTGGAAATTACTTGCTTATTTATGATGTTGGGGAATCAAACCTTATCTATTTTCTCATTTTTATGTCCCGAGGGGGCTGGAGATGAAAAGGGGAATAAGAATTAATATGGAGCTACAATGTTTACTACCTTTGACTTACCAGTAATCATTGAAACCCTCTATCTGTATTTACTCTTTTTTTTTTCAATTTTTAACATTTCATTTCCAGTTCCTTGTATTGCTATGCTCAAACAGGCTGTCGAGTTATATTCCCTGATTTGGATTTGTAAACAGCCCCTTTTTATTTTTTGTCTAATATTAGGAAGTCTTGCCCACAAAATGAATGATATTTTTTCCTTTCCTGGTTGACATTTTATCAGATTGAGAATGAATATGGAAATGTTGAAAGCTCCTATGGCCAAGGGGGCAAGGATTATGTAAAATGGGCTGCAAGTATGGCTGTTGGGCTTGGTGCTGGCGTTCCATGGGTCATGTGTAGACAAGTTGATGCTCCAGAATTCATTGTAAGTGTATTTGTCTCTGATATATATAAAGATGGATCTTGTATCTATCGTATAATAAAGTACCATATGAGTAGATGTATAGGAATCTAAATATGCCAAATCACTCATGATATGATCTTTTACATCCTAGATCTTCCTATTTCGTCATTTGCCTTATGTTCTTCATTTAACATTTAGACCAAATGACTCTATGAAATTACGTCGATACTTCCATATATACATACCGTGTTTTTGTGTAATTGAAACTCTATGGTTCACTAGTAAAAGCAAAACCTATTTATGTTGTTCTTCATCTTCTAGGTGTTGGCTTTAAATAAGTTATGGCTGTTTACAGTTTGATTTTTGTAATGTAGTTTAATTTCCCCTTATTCTTATGCAACAGTTAGATGCTTGCAATGGATACTACTGTGATGGATTTAGGCCAAATTCCAATAACAAGCCTGTTCTTTGGACGGAGGACTGGGATGGCTGGTACAATGACACCTTTTGATTTCATAAGAATTACTTTCTTTCACTTCTTTAATAGTGTGCTACCTCATCAGATTGTCTTGTCTTACATTTTGGAATGTCTCATACTGATGTCCACTAGTTAATTAGGCAGTCAATTTATTATAGCTTTTCCTCAGCTCTGCCAAATTAACATTGCTGAGAAATTGAGGCTAATATAGGAAAATTGAAGTAGAATGATCAGGTTAGGCATGCTTGCTTTATGAAAAGTCAAAAGAATGGGAACTCGGGCTTATTAGTGCTGACAGCCATTGAAATGCAGATTCCTTTAGAACATTCTTTTTCCCAACGGGAAACTCTCCTAGTTGTGCTTGAAATGGAAGCAAAAATAAATAGACTTGCCACCTTCATCATCATTGTGATCCATGAAAGGACAATAGTGACTATTCTGAAAGTGCTTGGAAGTGTTGCTTTTGCAGCTTCTTGGAATCTTTTACACAGGAAAGCGTGCTCTTTATGGATGGGTAAGATGAATCATACTGTAACTAGGCCAGCCACATCAATGCTGGTGGCCTCCTTGACAAGGCCGCTAGCACTACCAAATGTGTCATGCGGTAGTCTAGCACTGCAGCATTTTCTAAAATGGAGATATTTACCAGTTCACCCTGTGTTTTCAATGCATGAACACCATAAGATCCATAAGATGGAAGATGCCCATAGAATGTTCGATTGGCCACTTGCATTGAACATAGAGTTGACATGAGCGTGGTTTGAGGTTTGCTATAATAACACTACTCCTGACCTATTCCAAGGATGGGCTAAGTCAAGGACGCATTACTTTAAAACAACACTTGGTTTAGCCATACCATCATGTTTTCTTTCACATTTCTTGGACCTATGATGGAAATCTAACATACAAAGATTTCCTAACAGTAAACTTGGCATATAACTTAAGGAATATCTTTGCTGCTCAGTTTCATAACCTTAACCAATATGAATACATGGACAATGAAGATCAAGGCTATCATTACAGTTGATTGTCAAAGCTGCGTTCTGGCGATGGTTGTTGCTCAAGCTGAACTGTGAGAAAAGTTCTTATTGTTGCTGATCTCAAAAATGTTGGAGCTAGTTACGGTGGACTAGTTTTTAGGCCAGCCGATCTTTTGTGGTCGAAGGTTGAAGCAGTTAGGGACGATTAGCAGGGTAATAGTTACCCCATTCAAGCAAACATGAAAGAAAATATGAAAATAACTTATGTTGCATGCCAATTTAAGAAAGCAAATATAAAAATAACTTATGTTGCATGCCAAGTTAAGAATTTAATTCTACTGCTCGATATGTTATTTATCTTAATTGCGTGAAGTTGCAGGTCCTGTCTGGACAGTTATATAAATGAAAGCTGTGTATGAGTGGACCCCCCACCTGGTCCTCATTGAGCAGTGATAATGACTAGATAGTTTGCTTCATTCATCTCTGTTGGCATGTCTAATATATTTCAACGTAGCAAATATGCTTAATTTGCTTTTTTCAATTCATGGCATTGGCTCTGTGTCTAATACTTGCTTATTGGCTTAACTCATTTTCTTAATTTATTCTAGGTATACAGTTTGGGGTGGAAGATTACCTCATAGACCTGTCGAAGATCTTGCATTTGCTGTTGCTCGCTTTTTCCAACGAGGTGGGAGCTTTCAGAATTATTATATGGTAAGCTAAAATGAGTTAATTATTTGCTTTTTTATAGTGGTTAATTCCAGTTACAACATTTATATGTTGTGAATGATAAACTGCTAGACTTGCAGCCAGTGTGACTGGTAAAAAATGAATTATTCATCACAGGTTCAAATCACGAAAAAACTCTCTCTGTATTACTAGAGTAATGCTAATATATCTAAAGCTCGCTAAACTCCACGACATGAGTGCCTCGTGCACCGGGCTGCTTTTATATTTTCTAGATCACAGTTACTTGTAGCTCAGATTATCAGGCACTAAGTCATCATCAAGTTGCGGGCTCATTGGTACCCTAATGACCTAGGCTTTTTTTTCTGTTTTAAGAATACTATTCAACTGGCGCTGATATAAACGAAACTAAGCTTTATGAATGGATCCTTGCGGAGGTATATGTTAAAACAAATTAATGGTGCTGGGGAAGAGATGGTAGCAATAGCCTGTAATGGACTTTTGAATCCCTTTAGTCATATACTTCATAACTGAATCATTATATTGATTTTTCAAAATTTCCAGATTTTTCTTTCAGCTAGCTGTAGAATGGGGGAAAAAAGGTGAACAAAGGTGTGTTTCACATAGGTTACTTAGTGCACATAGCACCAAAGGCAATACAAAGTCATGCAATAATTACATCTTTTGCTTTTGATTACTCCCCTGTCCTGCATCACTATCTAGATGTTAGGGGCAGGATAAATCAGAATAAATTAATCATCACTATGCTTTTTGTCTTCTTCATATTGACAATTTATTCACTAATGTTCTATGTCATGTTATAGTTTTTTGGTGGGACAAATTTTGGCCGGTCGTCTGGGGGTCCATTGTACATTACGAGTTATGACTATGATGCTCCCATTGATGAATATGGTAGATTAAATATCAGCATTGCTTTTTGAACTGAGTTCTTAGTACCTTCTATTATGTATATAACTTTTTTTCAAGCAAACAAGCTGAGTGGGGATGTTTTGAAGCCATTACTTTTGCTGATGTAGGTCTGCTGAGCCAGCCTAAATGGGGCCATTTGAAAGATCTGCATGCTGCAATCAAGCTTTGTGAACCTGCTCTAGTTGCTGTTGATTCACCTCAATATGTCAAGTTGGGACCGATGCAGGAGGTTTGTGTGATGGTTTCTATTCAAATTTTCAAGTTTTGATTGCAAGCATTATTATTAAGCTGGATGAAAATGGGAAAGAAGAAACTAGGGTACGATCTTTTGATGATGTCACTGACATGCATGGAGAGCAGCTTCCAGCATAAAACTGGTCATGTGACTTCTTCTGAGCTACACTTGCCTATATCTCTATTAAATGTTACCGAATAAAACTCATAGAGTGCATAGATGCTTTCCTTCTGAGCACTCATTGATGGCAGTTAAGTTCTTTATGCCAGACACCAAGGAAAAATAAAAAGAAAATGATAGACATAGTTATTGGGCTTTGGGTCTTTCATTTTCTCTTTTTATTGGCTATTACCATAGTGGGATTTCAAAGAAATGGGCTTCATTTTTTAAGCTTCCCATTACGTGCAGAGGGAAGCTTCAGAAATCCTGTGTTTTAGTATAAAATTATTTAAAACTATTTCTCCCTTTTGTAAGATTATTGGATTTTGATTGGATGTTGGAATAAGTTACAGGAACATTCCTATATGTATGAATATGATTCCCGATGTTGGGAAGCTGATTCACCTCAGTGGTGTAAAAACTCCGACAAAATTGGCTAAAAATTGCAAAGGTCAAAGCAGATTGACGCTGTCTCCATGTGCAGTGGCTATCTGCTACCAAATCTCAGTGATAGCTTCCTGGAGGGGGAAGATCCTTGTGTAATGTGATATGCAAAAGTTAAAGGTGGATTTAATAGTGCAGATCTGCTTTGAAAATTGGGTAAATCTGAGGGAAAAATGAGAGAAGTGGAGGGAATAGGGAGAACAAAAAATTCTTTTCAATATCCTTAGCTAAACAACTTCAACCTGGTTTACTGTCAAGGTTCTTTTAGTTTGAGATATTGCCTCAAGCACCCAAGAAGAGTTGCCCATTAAGAAGCTTCTGAATGAATGTTGTTGTCTTGTAATAGAAAGGCAGGAGGAGAACTTGTTCTTGTTCTTTATCTTTTTAACATGCTTTCCTTCCTAGTTGCTTATCCTCTGTCACTTTTTAAACTTCAAGTATCATCCTTCTTTTTGACTATTTCAGGCACATGTGTACAATAAAAAAGTTACTGGCAGAAGGTTGAGCTCAAGTCATCATGCTGGAGATGAAAGTAAATGCTCAGCATTTCTGGCAAATATTGATCAACATAGAGCTGCTTCTGTGGAATTCAGGAGTCAAATGTATACTTTGCCTCCGTGGTCTGTCAGTATACTACCAGACTGCCAGAATGTTGCTTTCAACACTGCCAAGGTTTGTCCTAAGGAACTCTTCCTGACCAAAACAAATGTTTTCCATTAATCTCATCATGAAGTTATCTGCATATTTCTCTGCAACCATCTGATAATGTGTGCTCTCATTGGTGTGACCTATGACATCTGAAATGAGATGCTGCTTACACTTTGGATTTTGTCATTAGTGTTAGCCAGTCCCAAGGCTGGATAAAGGTGGAGGGTTTGTGCATTAGATTGTGAATGGCCAGCATGAATTTTTTGTCAGATCTTTGACATGGATTTGCGAAATAATGTGGTGTTTGGTTAATGGAAAGTAATGAGGTATGATTGAATATTACATTGTTTGGTTGTGCATGGAATAAATATAACATTATGTATTCCGCAGGGAATAAATATTACCATCACTACCATGTTGGCGGGGGTGGCAAGTCAGGGCTGGGTGGGTTTGCGGTTCAGGGGTTGTTGGTTGCCCATGATTATCCTGTTGGGAATACTATTTCCCTGAACCTAGCAATAAATAAACCCACATTTTCTTTGGAGTCAGTTAATTTAATTTATCTGACTATAAATTCCCAGGGAATGACTATTCCCATCCGAAATTTTTAACTAAATGAGGTAATAAAGATTTTTTGGGAATAACGTAGGGATCAATATATTCACTAGATTTCTTCCAATCAAACATGCCGTAAGAGTGTCATCGTTAGGTTGTCCCATACTTGTAACACGATGTATCATTTGAGTAAAGTGTTAAAATAGGCTTGGGCTGTTGCATCATCACTCGAGTGTAGTGTAGAATTAGCAAGAGTTACCGCATCATGGATGACTGTGACTAAAGAGGTTAGCCACAGGTAATAAGATTTGTCTAGGAACTTGGAATACTGGTGCTTTGACGGGTAGAACTGTGGAGGTGGTAGATATTATGAGTAGAAAGGTCAATATAGTGTGCCTATACGAGGTGAAATGAGTGTGAGAGAAGTCTAAGGATGAGAGGACCGGCTACAGATTATGGTACTTTGGGATGGATATGGTCAGGAATGGAGTTGGCATAATTGTAGACAATGACTTTAAAGAGAATGTAGTGTGTGAAGTGAAGTGGCGATAGATTTATGGCTATTGAAATGGTGCTAGGAGAAAGCCCAAAACATCAGTAGTGCATACCTACCTTAAGTGGGACTAGGAGAATAATTGAAAGCGAAATTTTGGGAGGAATTGGACAAGGTGATAAGAGATTTTACAAAGGGTATGATTTTTTATGGGCAGGCCTTCTAAATGACCTTGTTGGATAAGATGAAAATGGGCATACACGTGCATGTGAAGGCTATGGTTATGGGGAAGGAATGTAGTAAAACACGTGGATTTGCTGTGTCTTATGAACCTATGGTAGCTTATACATTTTTCAAGAATAGACAGGAGCATTTCATCAAGTAGAAGCTTAGGCTCTGTTTGTTTGGAATATGATTTTTCCTTTTCCTTTTTTTTTCTGTTTTTGTTGTTCCATATTCACAGTTTTCCTAAAAAAGTTATTCATTTGCTCTTGTTAAAATGTCAATATTTAACAAGTTAATGTTTTAATACTTCTTAGCAAAGTATCAATCATTTGACATATAATTTAAATTGCTAATCATATAAACTTCATGATAAATGTACTTAGTATATTTACCTATAATAAATTACATAATCAAACTTAACTTGTGATGGCTTGGTTCATAATTATTGAAAGTCGCAAAAAATCTTATGTACCGCATATTGACATATTGTGTACTGAATGTGGTTCTATTTATTTGGATAAGTAAATTGTGGTTCATAATGATAATCCGTTATATAAACAACACTTTTTTATATTGTTCATATTGTACTATCATACATAATTTAAACTAGTAACTATTGCTTTGTTAGAAATACGAGCTTAGTTTATTTGAGCTGAATTCAATGCACTGATGTGTTAGAGCTCAAACTAATTTTTATGCTTGTCAATTAATAAGTTAAGTCTAGTTCAAATCATATTCAATTTATTTATGATCTTGCATATGTATTTTATTGTCAATTAGTTAAAAATGGATGTCAATAAATTTTTAAGAATGATAATCTTTCAAAAGATTATAATAATTGGTTTAGTTTGTCATTAAATTAATAATGCACACGTTTTTAAGTTGCAAAATTAGATTGTAACATAAATATTATCTATTAAACCTAAATATTGATAAAAAAGACCATATTTTTAGTTTTTCATATTAATTAATATAACTACATTTTCTAATGTGTAAAAAGTATAATTCTTTTCTATTTAATAACCCATGTAGAATTACTAGATAACTCAAATGGAAAAAGATTCAAAATATAAATAAAATTGATGATGAAACCAAATCAAAATTTCATTTTTTCCTAAAAGTATTGTTTTATTACTCACATATATTTAAGTTTATAGACCTCAAATATATTATTTCCATGATTGCGAATTCTTAAAATATTAGTGTATTAGTGAGATATTAAAAATCATGGAAAACTTTGCTTTATAGCTGGTGAAAAACTTTGGAAAATATTATTTGATGTTCTTTGAGTTTTCAATATTTCAATTTGAAATATATCTAAATGGAAAACAAATATATTTGAACAAAATTTCTAAATTTTCTGTTTTTATGGTTATTTTTTTTCCTGAAAACTGCCTCATGCTTAACTACTGAACAGGCCCTTAGCTCTTCCAAAAATTGGATTGACTATTTTATTTGAGAAAAAAAGGATTGTTTGTATTGTATGGATTGTATGGCCATTACTAGGAAAAGCATGACTGCATAATGCTGTTTATAGATGTTGGATATGCATCTTAAGAATTGGAAAGTAAAGAACAAACAACCAAGAATTAAATAACAAGATGCAGAGAGTGACAATTAAAGCTTTTTAGGAAGATACTAAAGAAAGGCACTTTGGTCTCAGAGGGGTTAGGAAGAAGATGTGGGATACTATAACTAATTACATATTAAGAGCAACTAAAGAGATTTTAGGAAATTCAAAAGAGTGTGTATCATGCCTAGAAGAAGCTTGGTGGTGGTGCAAAGGAAAAAGTATAGAGATTTTAATAGTATGTATGGGCTAAAAGAGGCAATGGTGTTGAGTGAAGTGAAGTCTCAAGCTTACGATGACTTGTGTAAGTAAGTGAACACTAAGGAGGGAGATAATGATGACTTGGATCAGTTAAAGTTTTTAGGAGAACAAATGGTTTGAACAAAGTCAAGTTTATTAAGGGTGGTAAGGTTTGAGTACTTATTACAAATGAGGATATCAAAGATATAGAAGAGCTGTCTCCCTAACCTTTTTTATTGGAAAAGAGAGAGAACACCATAGTGTTGGGAACTAAGTGACTCCGAGGTAAATCTAAATTGATCTTATTATTAGTTTATTGAAAGGGTGGAAAAAGAAGATAGAGAAGATAGTTGGACTAGATGTTGTCCTAGTAGAGGGTTGAAATATATAAGGGTGAGGAAATTTTGTTGTTGACTAGATTGTTTTACAATATCCTAAGTAGCAAGAAGATTCTAAATGAGTTGAGAAAGGATGCATTGGTACCTATTTACAAGAACAAAAGGGATATACCGAGTTGTGCCTACTGCATAGGTATTAAGTTGATTGCCTTGTGATGAAGTTGGGGAAATGATGATTGAAAGGAAGTTAAGGCAAAATTGAGTATTAGAGAACCAATTTGGATTCCTAGTAGGTTTTCTAGAGATATCTATTTTACTAGGGCGCATGATAGAGCAATTTAAGGAAAGATATGACCTTAATATGGTGTCTATCAGTTTAGGCAAATATTGGATAATAATGAGTTTGTAGTGCACACAACCAAGTTGTGAAAGCTATGTATAATGTAGAAGTGGTTTGGTCAGGACACACATAGGAGATGGAGTTTTTTCTTATTATGGTTGGTTTACACTACGAGTGAAATTTAAGTTTTTATCATTTGGCATTTGCCTATGGATGATTGACCAATCACATTTGAAGATGATATACCCTTATTTCATGCTTTTGACATTTGACAATTTTGATGAAGGGGGTGAGAGAGGGCATTAACCCCTATGTTGGAAGTTTGGAGGAAGATTTAAAAATGCTGAAGGTTTTAGAATAAGAATGATAAGAACAAAATGTATGGAATTCAAGTTAACAACAGAGAAGCAAATGGTGGGGGAGTTAAGAATAGAGACTAATAGCCTAACAAGAGGAATTATTTCAAATATCTTAGGTAAATGGTTCACTATGGGGTGAAAGATGAAGATATTATTCATTGGATTAAACAAGATGGATGAAGTGGAGAAGTGTTTCAAAGGTCAATGTTAATGGAGGATACTGCTTAATCGTAAAGAATACTATAAATTTGTAATTTGGTTTGCCATATTGTATGGAGCGGAGTGTTGGGCGGTTAACTACCATTGTGTGCAAAAAATAGCATTAGTGGAGATGAAGATGTTGAGATGAAAGTGTTACCGTATTGTTAGTTATTTTGAATGCTCTCAATTGAGAGTTTTTTCTCATTAAATATAATATTTCTTGTCCAAATTACAGTATATTATAATTTTACTATTTCTTAAATTGTAACCCTAATTATAACAATTGTAATCAATTATAATAAATCAGAATCATCTAATTAATGTAAATATATATACAATCAGGTAATTAATGTTTGACTAATATCCCCCTCAAATTGATACTGGCTGAGTAAGAAGTATCAATTTGTCCATCATGAAAAGATGTTATTGACGTGAGAGAGTTTTAGTAAACCAAGATCTTTTATTTGAAATGAAGTTTGTAGCTGATTTTGCAATTGTTTAATCATTTGAGGGTCAAATCCAGTTATAATAATATTATCCATATAGATGATAAGTATAAAAATGCTAGCAGAGATCTTGACTAGAAAAAGAGAAAAATCGTATTGACTCTGAGTGAAGTTGAACTCGAGAAAGGTATGAAAATTTTCAAACTAGGCTTGTGGTGCTTACTTTAAACCGTATAAAGAATGGTTTAACTTATATACTTTAAAAGAGTAATGAGTGAACATGCCAGTAGATGGTTCATATAAATTTCTTCCTTTAGATCCCTATATAAGAATACATTCTTGACATCCATTTGTTGAAGTGGCTATTCTTTGGAAGTAGCGATGGCCACAATAGTACATACGGTAGTCATTTTGGCTATTAGCACAAAAGTTTCATCATAATCAAGTATTCCTATCGATTTTTAAGTGCTATCTAATGAGCTTTATAAATGTCAATAGAGTTGTTAAACTGTAGTTTAAGTGTGTATATCCATTTATATCTAATAGGTTTGATTCCAGAAGGACACAGCATAATATCCCAAGTATGATTTTCTTGAAGAGCCTGAAGCTCATCTTGTATAGCTTGTTGCCACTTTTGAAAAGAGGCTTGAGAGTAAGATGAAGGGATAAGAATAGTATTCAATATTGCCTAGTGAGTAGCATGAGAAAAACCAAACCTGTCGGGAAGAGAAGTAATCCAAGTGGACCGTCATGGTTGAAGTACCGTGGAATCAAGCATCGATTCTAGATCGAGAAGAGGAGGTTGAGAACATCGTTGATATACAAGTCTAGGTTCAAATTGGTGACTTGACTTAGGCGGGGTCTTCAAAAGTCGGAAGAATGGCAAGAGTAGATTTATGTATGATATGAGACTGAAAGTAAGATGTATTTTTAAAGAAGACAACATGGTGAGGAATATGGAATTTGTTTACATTGGTATCAAAACAGACAAACCCTTTGTGTGCATTGCTATAACCAAAAAATGCGCACTTCATCGCTTGAAGTTCAATTTGTGACGTTCAACAGGAGGTAAGTAGACAAAATAGATATAATTAAACGTATTCAGAACATGATGGCCGGGTGAAATTCCAAACAAATGATAGTATGGGGAATGGTAATGCAAGTTTTGTGAGAATAAGTGAGTAATCAGATATATAATTGTAGATAAAGCTTGTAACTAGAATTTTAAAGTTACAGATGATACGATTAATAAGGTACGAATAGCATCTAGAAGATGACAGTTTTTATGCTCGGCAATACCGTTTTGTTAGGGAGTTTAAGGACAAGAACATTGAGATAGAATGCCTTTTATATTTAGATAATTCCGAAATGTTTTGGATATATATTCCCCCTAGTGTCTAAACGTAAGATTTTGAGGCGCGTCAAAAATTTTGTCTCGACATAAGTAGTAAAAGTTTGAAAGATAAGAAATACTTTATTTTTAGAGTAAAAAAAAAAATCTATGTAAAATATAGTCATCAATAAATTCCACAAAGTACTTGTAGTTAGCATAAGAAGGAGCAGAACTTATACCTCATACATCGGTATGAACAATCTTAAAGCTGGTGGACGCGTGACTATTGTGCAAAGAAAAAGGTAAATCCTTACTTTTATCAAATCTACAAGAAATATATTCGCTCGGCTCATAAATTAATGAATCTTATTGTCTAAATGATCATGTCTTATAAGATTATTCAAAATGTTAGAGTTGGGATGTTCAAGTCTTTTATGCCATACATTACTATTATTTGTGGTAATAGTATAAGCAAAAGAAACAAAAGTAGCAAGAGGAAATTAGAGAGGAAGTAAATACCCCACTTTTGGCCTCTTTACGATTACCTTCCGATGCTTGATCCTGCACAATACAACTATTATGATCAAAGTGAATTTCATAATTATTATCAACCAATTATTTAATAGGAATTAAACCTGTAGATAATTTTGGAGATACAAAAATATTATTAAAGGTGGATTTCAGATTTCCAACTGTGATGATGGGAAGAAAATCGTCATTGGCTGCTTGAATATATTGCTTACCATTATACTGACGAATATTGTGTGAAGTATTTGTAGTACTTGTCATATGATTTGACGTTGTTGAATTAAGTAGCCATGAAGAAGGAGGCAATTTCACTTACCTTATAGTTCAAGAGTAGAGAAAGCAGTGGTTATTATTTGTTATACTATCTCAGGAGTGAGAGAAGGGAAAGGAATAGTAGATGTCTGAATTGGAGAAGCTAACACACTAGCTGAAGCAAAGTTGACATTGGTATGAAAGGCCTAAGCTTGTCTATTTTGAGGTCGAAGGCTATTATTTTTGATAATGTGCCCCCCTTTTTTGTAATAATTACTGAATTTTTTATTACAATTCTTTATAATATGCCCATGTTCCTTACAAATATAGCACTGGGTCTGAGATTTGAGTTTTCTGTGTCTTTAAGCAGCACACGCCAAGTTAACCTGCTCAGAAGGTGTTGTTTCTTGTGTAATGTTATTATGAGTGGCCAAACGGTGCTCTTCTCAAAAAAATTCTCCCAAGCAGATTTTATAGATAGAACAAGAACCAGATTAAGAAGGCTTGTTCAAGAATATTCAAATTCATGTCTCAATTTTATCATGAATTGATTTCTTAGACTTTTTGTATGAATTTTTTGTAGTGCTACAAGCACCTTCTTAGGAGCTTTAGAATGAATAATTTTAGTATATTGATATCATAAATTAAGGAATCCAGTAGAGAATTGTTTGATAGTAAGGTCCCATTGTCTGAAGCTAGCAATTTTTAATTCTAATTGAAATTTTTTATCGTTATTTTCTTGATTATAAATGAGCCTATGATAGTCTCACATTTCCTTAACAGTTATAGCATCAAAAATTAATTACCATATGTGGTTCTATCAATTCTATCAACCATGACACAATCCAAGTATTTTTGCCCTCTCATTGATTACGTTCCTTTATTTCAGTGGTAATTATAGACGAACCATCTAAATGATTCCAAAGTTCGTTTACCTTTACGAAAATTTTAAATTGAAACTCCGGATTGAGTAATTTTTTCCATTAAAATGGATAATGAAAATTTTTTTCTGACATAATAGAAGTATAAATAATACCCATGTGAAGAAAAAGAAGATAAAAGCAAAGTCCCAATATATCTCTTGTGAAATCTACTCTCCTCCATGTGATATCCACGTGCTGAAGATGAGAACCAAGAAGATGACGTGCAATTTGTGCATGTAGCAAAGTCACAAACTAGCTTACTTTGGCTGCTATTTATCCACAATAGAGAGAGAGAGAGAGAGAGAGACTTACATGATGGTGCTCAAAAATCTTGCGAAAGAATGAGAGAAGTGCTTCTTTCAGTTGTTTCAAAGAGAGAGAAAACTTACATGAAGATTTTGCAACAAGCACAATCATGATATTCATCCAAATAACAACCAAACTTGATGTTGCTTCACAAATCAATCACTATCCTCAAGTCGACATCCTGTTTCGCACCTAATTAAAGCTTCAAAATGAATCAAGAAATCGGCAAAAATTTGGAACTAAAAATCACTGCCGTTTGATGCAATCAATTGGAGAGAACAGGCAAGTTCTCGGCACTATTCTTTGTTTTGTCGAGAGAAAGATGTGCGCATCTCAAATCTAAGAGAGAAATGCCTGAATGAAGTTTTTTCATAGCACCGAATAACGAAGAAAGAAGTGAATCTCAAATCCATAGAGTTTGAAACTGTCAACCGTTTTATGTGTTTAGGATAAACATTCGAATAAACCCAAGAGATTAGAAGTAGCAATTCAGAGGTACTGTCTCTAATACTATGTCAATTGTTCTGAATGTACTCAATTGAGAGTTTCTTTTCATCAAATAGATTCTTTTTTGTTTTAATTACAACGTATTATAATTTTACACTTTCCTAAATTATAACCCTAATTATGATTCATAATCAATTATAATAAATCAGAACCATTTAATTAAGGTAAATATATATAAACTGTATAAGGTAATCAATATCTAGCTAACACGAACAAGAAGAGATAAATGTTATATGGGGAAAGTTGGGGTACACCCATAGAATAAAAATGTATGAGAGGTAAAATGTATGAGAGGTACGTTTGAGGCAGTTTGGTCATATAAAACAAAAACTATCTGGTACATTTGTTAGGAGATGTGAGGTCGAAGAGCTGTTGTAAAATAGTTAGTGGAGGATCAAATCATAGTTTAAACGGAAGTGTTGGGACTGGTCTTGCACATTTGACTTAGTAGAGGGCATGCGCACAAGAGAGCTAAATGGATAGAAAAATCATATAATGGACCCCACTTAGTAGGAAATGTCTTATTTTTATTTGGTTTGGTGTATGGTATCAGTAACCGGTGGGTCTATTTTTCTTAATATGGGAAAAATGAAACATAAATATTCAAGGTTAAGATTGTTTCTTATATTATAATGCACCCGTGGTTATTATTCTATTTACAGGGATCAATCTTTTTAGGTTTTCCCTTCTTTTGTTACAGATAACATTCCCCTGGTATCTTAATAATAATGTTTTTTATTAATCAAAAAATTATTACTGAGCCAAAGACAGTTCAAAACTTGACATTTAATACTTTGAAATCCTCAATATTTACTGTGCTAGTGATAACTTGCTCACACACATTCTTTCCCTGTGTTTAACCTTCCTTAGTTGAAGATATTAATTGAAAACTGCAGCTTCAATATTTAGTCATTGTGGCTTTTGTGGATGCACAATCACTGGAATGATTAGGTGTGGACGTGCCTTGTATACATGATATATAATCCTTTATGTTAATCAATCAAGAAGCCTCTGAGTGTTTCTGCCCCTAACTAGTTGTTGCATGGCAATGCTGTGTGTGTTGCTTGGAAGGTTGGGATGGACCAGTTGAGGGATGACTCATCCATCCGCTCTCTTTAAAGAATATATTCTTTTAGGACTTACAATCCCTACCTGTTTGGTGTAGGTTGGGGCCCAGACTTCCATCAAAGAAGTGGAGTTTGATCGGGCTCACTTTTCAGATATTGCTGTGCCACAAAATATAATGCTCCAAAATAGATTACACTATTTTTCAGATGATTGGAAAACTGTAAGTGAGCCAGTTGGTGTATGGAGTGCGAACAATTTTACAGTCAAAGGCATATTGGAACATCTAAATGTGACAAAGGATTCTTCTGATTATCTATGGTACTTTACCAGGTATATAATTGTTGGATTCTTCCTGCTATCGACCATGTGATTGAATTGCATGTGTTGTGGAGAAATTGTCATGTATGTGTGATTTAGGAATTCTGTTGTCATAATCAGCATCCAATTTGAACGTTCATGCCACCTGGGGATAGATATACAAATTATTTTCTGCCATTATGCTCAATTACGTGCAACACCCTATGAAAGTTGGAGGGGCTCATCTATACCTTCTTCACCAGTCTGGTTTAATGCCTTTCCAGTTCTGCTTTACTTCCTTCTAATGTCTCTACCATCAATAAGTTCATTCTTCCTGGCAGTGCATTAGCTCTATGTTGCAATGCCCAAACCAGGTGGAGACCCTTCTCACATTTTTTTCAGCAGGCACAACTTATAGTTAATGTGTTTGACTTTGTATTCTTGCTTCTTCTTAAGTTCTGATTATGTAATTTTAACTGTTGATGATGGCAATTGTTTATTCAAACTTTTTTTTCCACCTTTTCTGTACATTATGATCTCTTCAGCTCTTATCTCTGCTTTTACTGCGTGTAATGCATGATAACCTATGTTTGTAATGCTATGACACTTATGTTTTGAGTTGAGAAATGACAATCTAGAAAAACGTTCTCTTATTGTTTGTAATTGTTTAAATCTAATAGATTGCTGGGATTGTCATGACCCTAGACTAATAGCAGGTAATAAATAATAATAATAATTTATAACTCTGAATTAAATCCCTAGCTGTAAAGGGATACACCCAAATACAATATCTAATACTAGGTCGGATTTGACATAAATCAACATATTATCAGTAATCATGACAACGATCACAGAATCACTTTCGAATTATCTGTTCAAACTTCAAGACAGTGACCATGACCTGCTATACAAATCGTAAGGAAAGCGACCATCTAGGCACCACAAAATTCACAACGTCGATCCTGCATAATACATATAATACTACAATCCCAATACTAAAGCAATCTATGATAAGTCTCCATCATAATACAACGTACTGTCGTCAACATATATATAATCTCCTCAAAATAAATTTGAAATACAAATACTGTCTCAAATGCAACTCCAATACAATAAAACATAAATAAAATCTCCTTAATATCATTGGCGAAGCTTTCTGCAAGTAATCCATAGTCCTCTAATCTAAAAATGGTTAGAAATAATAAAATCATGAGCCGAATACTTAACAATTATTAGTATATATATAACAAAATAAATGTGCATAAATCAGACCTAAGAATTAAAAACAATAAAACATGTACGAAAATCCGATATAAATCAAAGGTCCAACATATCAAATATTCAACCGTATCAGATGTCCAATTATTCAATATTTAAATGTGATTTCATACGTAAAATTCATAATCTGCATATGAATGCCATCCAATCTAAGTGTATGAAATCGTCTAAAAGTCTCGAAATCCAAAGTTCAGCATACAAAAATCAGGTATATCAGGATATCAATTAAATCCTACAAATCTCATGGGTCAAATTGTTCAAATGTCAAATCAAATGTAGGAAAAATATAAAAAATCCAAAACATGTTAAATCTGATAATCAATGACCAAAGACTAACTTGAAGGAATGGTTATACGTATTTCTTGTAACCTTATACCAAATTCCTACTATTTAGACTTGTAAGCGGACCGTCTACATATTTCTCCCTATAGATGGGATCAAATGTTACTTTTTTGCCACCTATAGATGATATGTGTAATCCTCAAGTTGTCTAAACATACTAGGACCTTTGAATATATTAGTTCCGATCAATTCATTGCAATGGCTCTCAATAAAAATATTAAATCAGGGGACTCTATAATAAGTGTCCAAAACTTTTTCTCACTGTCATAAAAGTATAAAAATTTTACTTCAGGGAAGTATAAATATAAAACTTTTCACTCTGTTAGAAAGTATAAATATCGAAATAAATGACAAAATAGAGTTTGACTCGAAGCACATGTATGGACTACCATATGCAACGCCAAATGCGAATTTTTCATGACATTTCCTTTGCAAACATTTCCATTTATAAGTGTAATACTTCAAAATATTTATTCATTTTGTACAAAACAAACAAGTTCGTCAAATACTTGATAAAACCAAAGCAAAACCTTAAAACAACCGATAAAACTACATGCATGCACATGTATTTAAAGTGGGGGAAGTAAAAGATGGCATGCATGTTTAATAAACCACCAAACATAAACAAAAGTGGAGGAAAACTGAAATAAATTAAAGATTGGATGTAGAAATACTTGTCTTAACTTTTAAATTTGACAGATCTGACAAAATATTGATTCAAAATTGCTCTCTCCCCTTGCTCTCCCTTCTTTCTCTTCTCTTTCTCTTCTTTATTGTTAAAAATGCTTGAAAGCAATGTCGGCGCCACTTATATAAATGAATCAGAGCATGAGTGCCGATCAGACACGCATTAGGCGCCGCTCAAGCCTTTAGTTATCCATGGGCACTACATCAGGTGCAAACAATTTGCCAAAATTGCATGCAAGCATTGTAGGGGTGCCCCTTAAGTGCCACTCAAACTGCCTTAAACATACACAAGCGTCCCAGAGGCGGTCCTGAGGCACACACATTTTGCTTAAAATACGCATGAGAGTGCATTAGGTGCACATTAGGTGCTAAGCCTGCTCCTATACTTGAAAATTTTCTTCAAATTTTCATTGTATAATTATTTTCAAATTGATCCAAATTAAATTGATCACATCAAAATAAATTAATAGAAACTGGGCGCTACAGGGATGCTCTTTTGATGTAGGGAAGGGGAAATAGGGGAAGGAAAGAAGTGAATAGGGGAAGGGGAAGAAATAGGGAATAGAACACAGAAAAGGGGAGAAGTAGAGATTGCCATGAAAAAGGAGGGAGAATCATAATGTCTAAATATCAAATTCAATTCACCATTGACTACTCAAACAATATAGTTAGGGTATTTATATAGAAGTATTCTATTCCTTAGTTAATTAGGAAACAAATAAAATTTTCTAATTGACACCCTAAAATAATAAAATAAAATATAATGTTTTAAAGTATCCCGAGTTATCAAATTATAAAATTTCAAAATCCTCAAGATATTACAAAATATAGAATTAAATTGATGAAATTAAAATCAAATCTCTCTATGTGAAATTAAATCTTTTTAATATCTTTGATATGTTTCCTAAGATGGCAGAGACTGGACCCCGTCAAGCAAGGCTCCTTTTGTTGATCTTCCAGTCACGAGTTAAGTGGTAGTGTAGCCCTCTGTTGACACATGTAAACACGTGTAGGTGGTGTTGAAATCTCATAGCTCCGACTCCTCTTGGGTGAGAGAAGCTCGGTGACAGTGTTGGTCGATCTCCTGAACTTCAATAGAACTTCAAAATGTTTGGATTTAGTTGTTGTAGTATCTCTCTCTAGAAATCCAAGTACACTTTGAATATAATCGACTAGCCCAACAAACATGGAAATACTAGACCTCTTTATTCATGATAAATACAATTTGATTATCTAAAATAGTATCAATTTTATATTTGTGTGCTAGGGTTGTTAATTGTGTCGGAGTAAGAAAAGTTTCAATGTTCGGCTTGTTTAGGAAACTATGAATGGATCATTTATTGGGTTGAAACTAATACTGAAATTATGGTGGAACTAATGTGATATTGAATATCAACAGTATAGGCATTGATTTCGACTTGCTACAAAATTTTAAATGGATCAACATTACGGGCTTGCAGTTTAGAAAGGGTGCTAGGTGGGTGTTGCTTTGTTTTAATCTGAATCAAGACATAATCCCCAATATTAATTTTTTCATGTCTTATATGCACGTTAGCTCCAATTTGGTTAATATAGATACACTTGCATGCTAAGACATAGGGATTAGGGCTAAAAGTTTCCTATGTTTGTAGCTGTTCACAATCTCAAATGTACTCATGCCTATAGATCTATTTGCAGAGCTTTTATATTGTAGTTGGGTCGTAAGAAGAAGCAAATTCAAGTACCTCATATTTTTTTGAACCAAACATCATTAAGTTGTCTAGACTCTGGTTAATAACCTTAGTTTGTCCAAATGCTAGGGGTGGCATGCAATTTTGGTGCTAAGTGTGTTCCGCTGGGCCCTCCATGTGACTGGTAAAATGAAATAATCTTTGAAAGACTGTGCAAGTTAACAACCTTATCAAAATATTGTTTGAAAACCCAAGAAGTATAAGAGGCTTTACCACAATGAATGAAGTGGGCCTGGAATTTGGAAAAATACTGTGAGAGAACCATGCACTTTCCTTTTTCAACATCAAATTTTTTCTTCTTCTACCTCCTGCAATAGCAGATTTTTTTTTCCTCTTTATAATTTTCTTCAACTGTTTTTTCACCAAAAATTCAGCCAGTGATTTTTATTTTCACCTTCTACAGTTTTTTAGGATCAACCTTTGGAAAGAAGTTGTGCTTTGCAACACTGTTCTTTTGTTGGTTTTGTTGCGGTGATTGAGTAAATGGGTGAACAGTGAAGAGGAAATTGAAGCTTTTATATTTGATACCAAATTTGAACTTGAAAGAAGAAATAGGGGAAGCTAAGAAGAAATAAAAGGGGGAAGGGGAAGAAACAAAAAACTGAACAGAGAAAAGGGGAAAAGTATAGATTACTAGGAAAACGGAAGGATAACTACAATTTTTTAGAGATACCCTACTATGTTAATTAGAAAATATAGTTTCCTAATTAATAACGTTCTAAAATAAGAAAATGATAAAAATAAAATATATCATCACTAATGTATCTTGATTTATTAAAATTATAAAATTTTGGGAATCCTCAAGATATTATGAAATTTACAAGCAAATAAATTAAATTACAATCAAATATCTTTCATGTGAAATTGAATCTTTCTAATATTTTTGAGATATCTGCATCGCTCTCTTTCTGGGTTGATTTTCTGTTATGAATTTATTTTGTTTTGTGCAATATATAGTGCTTATTACTGTCTTAAAGGCCCATTTGGTATTTGATTTTGAACCATTTTACCTTTGCTAGAGAATAGAGAGATCCAGACAATTTGGTGGTAATTCTGATGATTTTCTTTTTGGAAGGGATGAAACAGGTCAAGAATACCGCCGAATTATGTTACTGCAGCATGGGCCAGATGGGATTCTGACAAGAGTAAGTGTAAGAAAAGGGAGCTAGGAATTGTTTGGAGACTTGGAGGTTATAATCTTAATATGATGGAATTGGTTGGAGACTTAGAGATTATAATCTTAATATGACGATTTGTGAGGTGCTTAATCTACGATTATGCAAATCCAAGCTACAACATTAAAGGAGTTCTGATATATGTTACTAGAGATCCTGCTTTAATCATACATTGCATGATTGAAAATTCATATTTAGAATTGAAGGAATATGTCTCTTGTGGGCTTGGTCTAATATTAGCTTGTTCCTGGGCATCGATAGTGATATGCTCCTAACATTGGAAAACTTGCAGTGACTTCACATTGTTGTGTTTAATTGACATGTTGATTGTGCCTTTGACTGTACACGCACATAGCATCTAGAGTTTAGATGTATATCTATGCCTATCTGACTCTGAAGCTGAGGGTATTGATTGCCACTTTCTTTCTGCCTTGGGTTACTTCTGAGATGTGTGAATGCATTGTAGAGTACATATTGCAAGGGAAGACATCTCATTTTTGAAGAACAACAGAATCAATTCAACAATTACCATTGATAGCATCCGGGATGTGGTTCACATATTTGTTAATGGCCAACTTGCAGGTATTTGTTATTTCCCCCATTTACTCATGCCAGCTTTAACATGTTTGTGAGGGGAAAAAGATTCTAGTGAAATGACCTTTTTTTCCTCTGGAAAACTATGCTATAATGGAACGTAAACATATACGTGCATACACATCTGCGTACCTAGAGATATATAAACACACAAGAAAACATTCTACAGGTGGGAGACCTGGAGGTTCTTGGGAAATTGTTTTGCTCTGAAATAAGGAATAATTGAAATTCTTCATCCTTAATCTAGTAGGTATCATATGATATAGTAGGTGATGATTATGTGTAACTTCCTGGTGTAATAAACATTTTTCTGTATTGATAATGTTTAGGGGAGTCACTTGTAATATCAGTATGTCATCAAAGCAACAAAGCATTAAATCTGTTGTTTTGGAAGTGAATGTTACGTAAAATCTGACTTGAATGTCTGATAATGTGTGAAAATGACAGTGATGTCAGCATATCCCCATTCTGCTATCTGCTTTTGGTGCGCGTCACTTCTTTTATAATGAACCTAAGGCAGGCTATAATGTTTGTTTTGGAAGTAAAGGTCGTGCATTTGGTCATTGGGTGAAGGTGGTGCAGCCGGTTCAGCTTGTGGAAGGGTACAATGACGTGGCATTGTTGTCTATAACAGTTGGTCTGCAGGTAGAGTCTATCTTTCCTATTTATTCATTCTCAATCCCACTATTTTTGTCTCTTAGAAGGTGACGTGTAGAAACATTGATTTATTAATTTACAACTTTAATATGAAGCATTTTTTATCCTAAGTGTGAAAAGTAAACCCTAGTCAAGGGTATTTTAGTCACTGTATAAAGTTTGTAAATGTATTCAATATATGGTATTAGAGCTGGTGTCCACTGCCACCATTGACCCTATGTGAGATCAGGGTGCCTTGCCCTATGTATCAAAAGCCCTGAGACAATTTCTTGTTTGAATAACTTTGAGCCATCTATTTTGAAATCTAGGGGTCTGCTAAAAACCCTAAATCTGTATTGTTCTTTGTCTATTCAACTATTTTTGGCCTTAAATCTTCAATTACTAGTGCATTTGAGGGTCGCCTATATATAAAAGAGGCTCTTTGCATGTGATTGAAGCAAATCGTGTGGTTTCTCTTCGATTTCCTTCTTCTTTTAGTGTTCTACCTTTTGTTTGGTGTGTGATTCCAGTGATCTTAATTGATGCATTGTGGTGATTTGTGTTTGGCCCATCACAATATTTATCTGGGTTTATTGTTCGGTATTTTTTGTATATTTGTTACACAGCATGGAGATCGGAAGTATAGTTGGTGAGAGTGCCTCTCCTGACCCTTCAACAAAAGTGACTATTACTTTATCCGCAAAGAACTATATTTGTTTACTTGTTGGCATGGCTACATCTATAGCTACCATTGTTCAGGTGGATAATCCCATAGCTTGTTTATCGACATTGTGTCGAATTTTGATTATTGATTCTGGTGTGTTTAATCATATGAAGGGAACCTCAGGTATATTATCCAGTTATTGGTCATGTTTGACTCTACCCATAGTTACTTTAGCTGAGACTCCTCTATGAAGGTTGTGGGCATTGGTTCTATTTTCCTAACCCCAAAGCTTCACATTTCATTGGTGTTACCTTTGTTGAGCTTTCCTCTTAATTTATTATCCGTAAGCAGGTTCATGACTGAACATTACTGTTGTATTGTATTCTTTTCTACTAGTGAATTTCAGGATCTCACAACAAAGAGGATCATTGGTAGGGGTCATCGTGAGTCAAGAGGTCTTGACGTGCTGGATACAAGACCCTCTCCTATTTGCTCAAGCGTTCTTTTTGCGCCTTTCCAGCTTCACTATCAATTGGGCTATTGTAATATCTTGCATCCGATTCAGATTATTTTAATATTAAATATGATTTTGGATAAATTAGACGTGGCGACAATTAATTAAAATATTGTGAAAATTTTGGAGGATGATCGGAATTGTGGCGTGGCGCCCGAGGTGCGCCTATACTATCGCCCGAGTATCGATTTGAATTTTAGAATAAAGAAAAAGGAAAATAAAAAAATATATAAATATAATAATATAATAATAATATAAAAGAAAAAAAAAGGAAGAAGAAGGGAATCAGGAATCGGGGAGAGGGAAGAAGAGAGGAGAGAGAGGGGTGGCGCAGATGGCCGCCGATCATCGCTGCCAGAGGAAAATCGCTGCCGGAAAATGGAAGCCCGGCGAAGCCCACCCTTCGTTGTGTCTGTGGTGTGAAGAAAAGGAGGAGATCGCACGGGCCAAAGGGCCGCTGTCGCTACATGCGCTGCTATGTTGCTCGCTATGCCGTTGCTGGGTTGTTGCCGCTATAGTCGCCGCCTTTGCCCGTGCCGGAGCCATCGTCAACGGAGGACGAAAACATGAAGTGCGGGTAGGAGAACGACGCTGCATGAGAGAAAGGGAGGAGAGAGAAAGGGGCGCACGAAGCAAAGAGAGAAAGTGCCCGATTCGGGTGCTTCAGAGCATCCTTTTGGCAAACCTGCTTGGAATAAAGTCTAGGCAATTATTTTCTAACCCTATCCTTTGTTTGATTTCGCATCCGATATATTTTTGTTATGATTTGGAGATTTTAAACTCGTGGGTGCACTTTAATTAGCCTGATTATTTTATTGTGTACGTATGACCTTTTTATCGGTTAATTGAGGATTTTATTCCATTTATGTTGATATTTGTGGATTTTAACATTTTCTGAAAAATGGGTAAATTTTTTTGACACTGTATATATTTATATCAGTATGTGTATACGAAATGTGCATGAAACTTTGCATTGGTTGTGCATTTTCACATAGATGTGCAGGGTTATGGTCATTACATTTGGATTTGTTATTGGATTATTCCGGTTAGCTCCCTACGAGGAAATTTATTTGGAAATACCTTTCCACCAGCAGGAGATGCTTGGAGTAATGACCCTACTTATTTAGATGATTTGATTTGACATTATATATATTTGGATATCCTAATATATCTGACAACTTGAAGAATTGCATCCAAAGTCACGGATGACAAAATATAGTGAGCAACCTTACCTATGGAAGACAGAGTACATAGGTGGCTTTATGCCTGCCTTACGTGCATCGATTTGGCCTAAGGTTACTAGGATTATGAGTAACCATTTTCTCAAGTTAGTCTTTAATGATCGAACTCAGATTTGGTGTATATTTTGTATTTTTGTATAGATTGGATGTTTAGACTGAGATTTGATATTCGCCGATTTCTCCTACCGATGGATTTTGGTATGTCTTGTACAAATGATTTTGATTATATGTTTTGATTCGGACCTTTGAACTAGCGATATTGTTTCGGCTTCTGCGCATGCTATTAGATCATCCGATTATCGGATTCTACCTCAAATCACAAGTTGATCGAGCCTTGGATTTGGACTCGGACCTGGATTTTGGATTAGACTCAAAATTGGCTGCCTATTTTGGATTCGGTCTGTTCACTTATGTTTATATATATATATATCTCGATGAGGACCCTTTTTTAATTGACATTTGTTTTGGATTTGAATATTTATTTTAAGTACGAGACTATCATAGAATTTAGATATTGGATTTTGGATTTCTAATAGATTTTAAGATATCAGCAATTTAGATTTGTTCTGTTATCTGATTGGATATTTGTCCTTTGCCTCTCTATCTGAATTATTGGACTCCTTTTATTTAAAAAAACTGATACTTGCTGGGCATTAGACTTATTTTTCTGTTTTGACCCCTTCAAAGTAGAGGATTGGGTCATATTGCAGGAGTAGGATCGAGATTCGGTACAGTATCGTCTTTTCTGGTGAGTATTAGATTTATTTTGATTGTGATATCGCTACATGCCCCATTATATTATATTTCTGGATGGGTTTTATTTGGATTGTCCTTGGATGTTGGAGTTGGCTGACCGTGGGCCTTTGGTTTATGTATTGAGAATTATTTGGTTGATTTCTTTTGTGGATGAGTTATTATTATTTGGATATCTCCCTTACGACTGTTTGGAGCAGGTCAATGATTATTTCTGTTAGGACGATGGTCCGATGAGGTCTTGTGTGGGTCGTTTTTGGGTCCCATTTGTGTATTTGGTTTGTCTCACCCAGGTTTGGATAAAAAAAATTAATTAAAATTTATTTAATAATTTAAATTGATCTGCTAGGTTCGGGTTCTTAATAGCTATCCGTTATTATTGAGTTTGAAAAAGTTGTGTCATAGTCTTAACTCTACGACAGATTTGTTTTGCAAGTATTGTCAGTTTGTTAAACATCATTAAGTTTCATACTATCCTAGAGTCGATAGACGAGCTTTTGCTCCTTTGAAGCAATATATTTCGATATTTGGGATCCCTGTCTAGTGATCTAAAATTGGCCATTGATATTTTGTTACTTTTATTGATAATTATTCACAAATAGCTTGGTTATATCTAATGAAATATTGTTTTTAATTACTTTTATTTTCGTTCCATTTGTGCATTTTGTGAAGCGCTTATGAATCCTTGTTCACTCTGTTTCCTTCATTTATGTCCCGGCATGGATGCTTCATCAATCCTCTTGTCCTGATATTACACAACAAAATGGGGTGGCTAAATGTAAAAGCAAACACCTTTTAGAAATTGCGAGAGCTTTTCTATTCCACATAAGAGTTCTAAAATATTTTTAGAACGAGGCAATTTTAATTGCCTGTTGTCTTGTTAATCGTATACCCCTGGTTGTGCTTTAGGGGGATATCCCACATCATATCTTATTTTTTCACAAGCCTTTACACTCAGTTTCTTCAAGAATATTTGGTTGTATAGGATATGTTCGTGACATTTTCCTTCGGGTGACTAAACTTGATGCCAAGTCACTTAGTTGCATTTTTCTTAAATATCCATGCACTCAAAAGGGGTATCGATGCTTTTCACTTGGGTCAATTTCTTTTGTCCTCTGGTGTTTTGTTTTAGGTTTTGACTCCTTTTTCTTTCCTAGAGTTTCCTTCCACTCCCACATATCATTTCACCTCTTATGATGAGTTTCTTGTTTATCATGTTGCCTTCACCTCATGCACCACCACTTGATCCAGTGATTCACACCTATATCCGTGGTTCTTGTGAGGTGTTTGGGTCCTTTGTAGTAGATATTCCTCGGTTGGCCCTTGCAAAGTTAATCCCTTTGCTTACAAATTTAACGACTATCAAGTCAGCGACAGATTTAGACATTTCTACTCGGTATTCTTTATCCACCACTATTTGTTATATTGGTATGTCGCCTTTGCTTCGTGATTTTGTGTTTGCTTTAAACTCATGTTATATGTTTGAAGCAATCTCTCATCTTGGTTGAAGGAAGATACGTCGACACTTGAGCAGAATCACACTTGGCATATAGTTCTCTTACTTGTCGGGAGGAAACCCATTAGATATCGATGGGTGTATATAGTAAAAGTTAATCTTGATGGTTCTATTACTCGGATAAAGGCCTATTCGGTAGTTAAGGGATATGTTTAAATTTATGGTATGGACTACACTGATACATTTTCTCATGTTGCTAAATTGACATATGTTCTTTTTATACTTTTGGTTGTTGCTCATCAATGGCCTTTACACTAACTAGATATCAAGAATGTCTTTTTTACATGGATATCTTTAAGAAAAAGTTTATCTTGAGTAAACATTTGGGTTTGCTACTTAGGAAAAGTCTGGCTTCATTTGCAAGTTGAAAAATCATTATATCGCTTGAAATAGTCTCTATGGGCTTGGTTCAGTAGGTTTGGTAAAGTTATTCTTGAATTTGGTCTCTCTTGTTATGGAAGTGATCGTTTTGTGTTCTATTGTAATTCTAATATTGGGTGTATTTTCCTTGTTGTATATGTCGATGATATTGTGTTCACTGGCTGTGATAATGGGGATATTGCAGATAGTAAAATGTTTCTTCAGTGTCTATTTCACACCAAGGACTTTGAAAGTTTACAATACTTTCTTGACATTTAGGTTGCAGGGTGTCATCGTGATATATTTTTCTCACAAAAAAGTACACAATTTACTTTGAGATACGGGTATACTAGATGCAAAACCGTGTAGTGCACCTATGGATTCAAGAATGAAGTTTTCATTGGACAATGAAGAAATTTATGCCGAGTAATTTGACTAGACATTATATTTTCAATAAGTGTGGCAAGTTAGTTTTTATCCTCTCCTCATGTTCTACATTGGGAGATTGTCATGCGTATACTTAGATACTTTAAAGATTCCCTGGATGTGGCCTACTTTATAGTAGTCACAACTACACTCAAGTAGAATGGTTCTTCGACAGCGATTGGATTGGATAATCTTATGGCCACAAGTTTACTATGGGATATTACATGTTTGTTGGGGGTGGTGTGGTATCATGGAAGAGCAAGAAATAGATTGTAATTACTTGGTCAAATACTAAATCAAAATATTGTGTGCCAACCCAAGTCATATGTGAAGTGATGTGGCTCAAATAGTCACTTAAATTACTCGAATGTAAGAGTTTTGGACTATATTAGTTATGGTGCAATAGTCAAGCAGCTATTCATATCGCTTAGAATCCAGTATTTCACGAACGTCTAAAAAATATAGAGGTGGATTGTCACTTCTAATATGTCAAACACGTGAGAACTGGAGATTAATTATCTTATATGTTCACCAAGTCTTTAATTAGAAATCGAGTAAAGTACATTTGTAATAAGTTGGACATGATTACTATCTATTTTCTAGCTTGAGGGGGAGTGTTATAATAGTAAATTTTCATAAGGGTATTTTAGTCACTATATAAAGTTTACAAATGTATCTAGATATATGTATATATACAAAGTTTTTCACCATAATTATTCTCTTTTCCTTTAGTTAACATCCTGCATGTGTGGTACACCTTTGATTGTGAAGTGAACTCAAGGCTTCCTGTATTGGATACTAATGAGATATTTGAAGTGATTTTCAGTAGTAATCAAGAATTATTATTTACATCTCATGGGCAAATGATTTAGTGGATGCCTGTGCACTGCTGCATACCAAGAGCATCTAGTTGCAACGGAGAGTTGCATTTGGGGAGTCGTGATGATGGCTATGTGAATTGGTGATTTCTCTTTCAGAGGTGAGAAGATTTCTGGAATTATATTCAATGCTTCAAGCATAACTGATGTAGAGAGAGGGTTAAAGTAGAGAGAAGAAGAATAGAGGGGTAAAGACAAAAAATTAGACTAGAGGGGTAGAGACAAGAAATGGATCAAACCAAGGGGGAGAGAGGAAAGGAAGTCATAATTGCTCAATTGCAATCAATCTCTCAAATATTCATTCATCAACCAATCAATTGTCCTCCAAACAATAGCTCTAAGGATTCTTATATAGAGAATCCGATGTGAAAAAAAATTGAAAACAAAATCATAATCAAATAATTAAAAAAGTGAAAAAGAAAATCAAATAAATGAAAATAAAATCACAACTAATTTGGAAGGCAAATAAAAGTGAATATTTGTCTTGGATGTCCGCATCAATTCTCCCCGGGTTGGAGGAACTGACCCCAGCGAGTTAAACGTTAGTAACCAACTTTCCAACCACAAGCTGAGTGGCTGGGCAACTCGTCAGCGACGGTGATAGACTCGAGTAAGAGGGGGCCAAAAGCTGACAGAACGATCGAGATCTCCGGAAGGAAGTTGACTAGGGCCTGAAGAAGTGCAATCCTAGCTGGCTTTGATAGAACTCCAAGAGGCCTCGGTCGAGCTGCTGTAGTGTCTCGCGAGAAATTCAAGCATTCTCTAACTCTGGTTGACCAACCCAACGGACAAGGAAGCGATGAATAGTTCCCTCCCTGGTAAACATCACCTGTTGATCTAAAATAGTATCAATTTTATCATGGTGTGCCGGGAGGGAGGGAAGTGGCGCAGGGGAGGGCGAACGGTCAATAGGGGGTGCACGTGGGGGGGTGGCAAAGGGATCCCCAGGTGGGGAAAAGTTGCCTTTATACGCAATGAGATCTTCCACATTGAAAGTATGATGAAAACTAAAATGAGATGGAATGTCAAAAACATATGCATTTGATCCAATCCGCTATAAAATTTTAAATGGACCAGCACTACAAGCCTGCAGTTTAGAGACGTGCCTAGGTAGGCGCCGTTCTGGTCTGATACGAACCATAACATAGTTTCCTATATTGAATTCAATGTGTCTTTTATGAGAATCAGCGTGTAGTTTGTATGTGGCATTGCTTGCTTCTAACTGCTTATTGATCTCGATGTGTAAATCGTGAAGATGTTGTGTAAAAGTTTCGGCCATCATGAACACACTAATATATGGAGACATCGGGATAAGGTCCAATGGTTTTCGGGGTTTGTAACCATGCACAGCTTCAAATGGACTCATACCGAGGGATCTATTGAAAGAATTATTATATGCAAGTTGGGCCGTTGGTAGGATCAAGTCCCAATTCCTAAGATGTTCCTGGACCAAATACCGTAATAGGTTACCTAAACTCCGATTGACGACTTCAGTCTGATCATCTGTTTGAGGGTGGTATGCAGTGAAAAATTTTAATTTGGTACCGACCATGTGCCACAGGGTCTGCCAAAAATGGCTGGTAAAACGGACATCCCATCAGAAACAATGGTCTTAGGAAGACCATACAGCTTGACAATTTCAGTAAAATAAAGGCGAGCGACTCGAGAAGTATCAGCAGCCTTATTACAATGAATGAAGTGGGCCATTTTAGAAAAACGATCCACAACGACAAATATGGAATCGTGTTTCTGAGGGGTACGGGGAAGCCCTAACACAAAATCCATGCTAACATCCTGCCAGGGACCATTAGGTATAAGTAGAAGGGTGTAGAGGCCAGTGTTTTGCTTTCGGTGTTTGGCGAGTTGGCATATTCGACAAGTAATGATGATTCTAGCCACGTCTTTCTTCAAACTAGGCCAATAAAATTGTCGCTCAACTTCTTCAATGGTCTTATCATGTCCAAAATGGCTAGATAAATCTCCAGCATGAACTTCCCACACTATGAAATCTCGGACAAACATTTTCGAAATGCAAAGTTTATTAACTCGGAATAAGTACCCATCCTGAAGACGAAATCTGTCCGTGATGTCCAAGTGCCCACACTGTAAAGCGAGGAGTATTTTGTTAAAATCAGGGCAGGACTCATATCTTCCTTAAGCTTTTCAAAACCAACAATTTTAACTTGAACAGCAGAGAGGAAGGTCAAACGACGGCTCAAGGTATCAGCCACTTGATTCTCAACGCCTTTCTTGTACTTCAGGACAAAAGAATATGCTTGTAAATACTCGATCTACCGACCATGCCTATAATTTAATTTCTTCTGAGAGTTGAGGAATCGAAGAGTTTCATGATTTGAATAGAGGACAAACTCTTAAGGGAGCAAGTAATGACACCAGTAGCGTAGGGCTTGTAACTCCTTATCATAAGTAGAATATCGTCGCTTGACATTATTCAACTTTTTGCTAAAGTAGGCAATTGGGTGGCGTTCTTGGCTAAGAACTCCTCCTATTCCTACACCTGACGCATCACACTCTACTTCAAATACCTTGGAAAAATCAGGGAGTCGCATGATAGGAGCTGTTGTCATCCTGTCTTTGATGAGTTTGAAAGCTTTGGCAGTATAAGGAGACCAAGTGAAGTCACCTTTCTTCATGCACTCAGTGAGGGGAGCCATGATTGTGCTAAAACCCTTGATGAAATGGCGATAGAATGTGGTTAAGCTGTGAAAACTTTGAACTTCGTGGATGGATTTGGGTTCCAGCCAATTTATGATTGCCTGGATCTTTAGAAGATCGGCAGAAACCCTGTCAGAAGAAACAATAAAGCCCAAGAAAGCCACTTTATCTGAGAAGAAGGAACATTTCTTAAGGTTAGCAAATAAGCTTTCTTTTTTCAGAGTAAGGCAGACCTGTGAGAGGTGTTCTACATGTTGCTCCTTGGTCTTACTTTAAATGAGGATATAATCAAAATAGACTACTAGGAACCGTCCCATAAAAGGCCGTAAAGTCTAGGTCATGACTTTCATGAAAGTGCTTGGTGCGTTAAAGAGCCCAAAAGGCATGACCAACCATTCATAGAGGTCGTCCTTTGTTTTGAAAGTTGTTTTCCACTCATCCCCTGGACGAATTCTGATTTGGTGGTAACCACTCTTTAAATCAATTTTGGAAAAGATTGTGGCACCATCATATCTAACACGTCATCAAGTCTAGGAGTGGGAAAACGATATTTTACGGTGATTTTATTGATTGCTCTACTATCAACACACATCCTCCAAGACCCATCCTTCTTAGGTGTTAAGAGGGCAGATACTGCGCAAGGACTCATACTGTCTCGAACAAATCCCTTGCAAAGGAGTTCGTCCACTTGTCTCTAGAGTTCAGCATGTTCAGTAGGATTCATCCTATAATGATGGAGGTTTGGGAGTGACGCACCTGGAGTAAAATTAATGGTATGTTGAATTTCGCATAAAGGTGGTAAGTGATTGGGTAGGTCCTCGGGGAAAATATCTTGAAAGGTTTAGAGAATTTGACGGGCCTCATTAGAAATTGGTGTGGAAGAGTTCGGAAAGGTTTCGAGGATGATAACGGCGAACGCAATTGACTCGCTGACAGCGGACCGTTCAAATGCGGTGGTACTAATAATATGTAATCCTTTGGCCACTACCATGGTCCGTTCTTTGTTGGGAGTCGTTGGTTTGGGATAGAAGCGAATCCTCTTCCCCTTGTGAACAAAAGAGTAGGAATTGGAACGGCCTTGGATTGTCACATCCAAGTCGTAGAGCCAAGGGCGTCCAAGAATGACATGACCCACGTCCATTGGGATAACATCACACCAAATATGATTTTTGTACTCTAAAAATTGAATCGGTACAAGACAACGTTCTTTAACGGATATAGAAGACGTGTCAATCCAAGAAATGCTGTAAGGACTAGGGTGTGGGACCGCCTTTAATCCCAAACGAGAAAGTGTTAGTAGAGACCGCATTGATGCAACTACCGCTATCCACGATTACCTTGTAAGCTTTCTCGTTCACTTTGATGTAAGTGTGAAAAATAGCGTGACGATGCCAATCATCAGTTTCGCTGGATTGTGTCAATGTGCATCGCACAATGCCTAAAAATGGTGTATCGAGGGAGAAAGAACCGGAGTCTAAATGAGAGGAAGTAGGTCGAATGCAGCTCACAAATGTGTCAAGGTCATCATCATTCAAGTTATCAAACTCCTCTAATTTGGGTTCATAGACTTGTTCTTCAAGGAGTTCCTCATGTATTTCATTTTGTTCGTCAATGAATAAATTTTTACTCGAACATTTGGAAGAAATATGCCCAAAACCTTTACAGTTGAAACAGTGTAATTGAGAATTTCTTTTCGGGGTTTCAACATCTTTTCCTCGAGGTTCCCTTGCAAGGGTGACGGTAGAGGGAGGGGTTCCTAAGACAGACTTAGAATTGATGGCAGGAGTGTGTGATGTGGATTAACGATACGGCATCCTGGTAACTAACTCAAAGTCGCGGACCAAATTATTCGCATGGTCTAAAGTCGTAACTCCACGAAGGACAAGTTCTCTCCTAAGATCCTCGTGTAACCCTTGTCGGAACCTACTCAGCGTCATGGTTTCGTCCTCAATGATGTGACATCTCATTCGAAAATCATTAAATTGAGTCACATACTTAGTTACGGACCGATTACCTTGCCGCAGGGAATTCCACTGGTCGAGTAAGTGGCTACTGTAGGAGCGGGGTAAATACTTCTCGTGAAGGCGTCACTTCATTTCAGCCTAACTTCGAACAGGGGTGGCTTGACGCTGAATCAAGAGGTCCTCCACACTTTTCCAATATAATTGGGCGTTGCCGGTTAACTTAAGGCTGGCAAATTGAACTCTCCTGTCTTTTGACACGCCATACCATTCAAAGAAACAATCCATGTCGCGAACCCATTGAGTGAAAACTCGAGGGTCCAAGCAACCGTCAAGAGTAGGGGCATCCAATTTGATATTTTTGAAGAGGTGGTCATCCGAATCCCACTCTTGATCATAGTATCGAGGCCTGCAATCGTATTTACTAGGGGTTCGTCTGTTTTGCCTTCGTCGGTGAGCTTTGTTATGTGATACATCAGAGTTTTCAGCATTTGATGAGTGAGGCCCTAGTTCTAAAGTGGCAACCCGATTTGCAAGATCCAAATTTGTCTGATGAGTGGTGGCCAGATCAGTTTGAATGGCAATCATGTGATTTTGTAATTGTTGTTGACTAGAAGCTAATTGGGCTAATTGTTGACTTAATATTTCAAATTGATTAGAGTCCATGCTTAGATCAAGGGTGTTATTGAAAATAATTCGACCACTTCGCAAATGCATACAACACCGAACGGAATTGAGATCAATAAACAATTGAGGCAATTCAAATTTTTTTTCTTTTGTGAGATTTGTATGGTTCCGATCAGGCAAACTAGTATTGCTAATCTATTAAAATTATAAAGCGATAATCAATTGCGAGAGGGTGTGTCAAATGGTAGTGAGAGGGCTTGAACGATTTTTTTTTATTGTTTTCAATAAAATGGCATACGTAAATAAAACTAAATACTATTAAAGATAAACAAAATATGCTACTCAAAAGAAGATGGAGTAAACACACCTGGAGATGATTTGACCAGCTTGTTGAAACTATCTCGAAGATAATTTGACCCACTTGTTTGAGATTGGACGGAAATCTGCGGAAATCTGCTATTGTTTGATTTTTTTTTCCTTTTTTTTATCTCTTTTTTTGTTTTTTTTCTTTCCTTTTTTCTTTTCCCCCTCTTTTTTTTTTCCCTCGCTTACTGTTGCCCCCTTGTTTTCTTTACCTGTACGGCCTCAAAGCACGCAGAGAGAGGGAATGAAGTGGTGCGGCTGCTCAAGCGGGGACGGCAGCACCCGCTCAGTCCGATGACGTCGACGGCGACGGCGACGGCGACGGCGATGAAGGTGCCAAAGAGGATGACGACAAAGACAAACTCAGACGAAGAAGATGAGGAGGAGATGAATCTGATGAAGCGATGAAGACGAAGAAGAACAAGGGCGAAGATAAAGACAGAGAATGAAGACGAAGATTTGGGACACCTGATTCGTGACTTCTCTTTCTACTCCCTTTCTTCGGGTTTTTTTTTTTCTGAAGTAAGGTGGAGGCTAGGGTTTTTGGGGTGGGCTGTGGCGCAGGCCTCCAGGTTAGGGTTCCTGGTTTCAGGTCGTCTGATGAAGGTGGTCGTTTACGGTTTCGGTCGGTTCGTAGTATGGTAGAATTGGGTTTGGGTTTGGGCGTGGTTTGGCTTGACTAGGCGGGTACTGGAGTGTTGGAGGTCGTGGTGGTTAGCGGGGATGGGGGTTCTTCCTCCGGTTGTGGCAGCGGCGCCGGCTGCGATGGCTTCGTCGGCGTTGGCTGCTACTTCGACTGGTGCTGCCTCCTTGGTTGAGGCAGGGATGCAGAGACGGTTCTCTACTTCTGTGCCTGCTGCTTCTTCTTCTACCTCTTTCTTTTTTTTGACAGAGGTGAGCATAAGAGGAAAAAAAAACCACACCTTTTGTTTTTTGTTTTTTTTTTTCTACTGGGACAGAAACGAAAGTTTTTTTTTTTAACAATACGGAGGAGGCAGTGGTGGTGGAGATGAACCTACCAGTAGATGCACAGAAGAACTTTGTAGGGTGGTGGGACAGTGGTGGTGGTGGTAGGGTGGGTGGCTGGTGGCAGGAAGTTGTGTGGCTGGTGGGAAGGTATTGCTGGCGGCAAAAAGATAGGATTTTTATCTCTGATACCAATTTGATGTAGGGGGAGGGTGAAAGTAGAGAGAAGAAGAATAGAGAGGTAAAGGCAAGAAATTAGACTAGAGGGATAGAGACAAGAAAGGGATCAAACTAAGGCGGAGAGAGGAAGGGAAGTCATAATTGCTCAATTGTAATCAATATCTCAAATATTCATTCATCAACCAATCAATTGTCCTCCAAACAATAGCCCTAAGGATTCTTATATAGAGAATCCGATGTGAAAGAAAATTGGAAACAAAATCATAATCAAATAATTGAAAAAGTGAAAAAGGAAATCAAATAAAATCAAATAAATAAAAATAAAATCACAACTAATTTGGAAGACAAATAAAAGTGAATATTTGTCTTGGATGTCCGCATCAATAATTGTGACAGGGGTGTCACCAGAAGTCTGTGATCGAACATATGGCTATATGTAATAGTAATAGTATAGTTTATTCCTCTTTGTCCCATTTTGCCATTCCAACTTTATTTCCTGTATGTACTGGAATGATTATATAGAAGCCAGTGACCAGGGCTCCACTTGGTTAAATGGAATTTTTTTCTATATTATTTTCCTCTTTATTTTTCTTTTGATTCGTAAATGGGAATTTTGGGGATATTTTTCCCCACTCAATCGATGATAAAGTTGACCTCCCCTCTCTAGTTATGGAAGTAAATTTTTTTTCAACTTAGATACCACCACTGCCAACAAATTGTCCACATCCAACGCCTCCATCAGCGGCCCGCCTCCTACACCTCCTATACTAAGGCCACCTATATGGTCAAAACCCTACCTTGAATGATCTTGTCCTTCTCTGCCGCTCTCACCACCATCTCCACAACTGCTCCTCAATCTAATTAAACCATCAGCTTCAAATCTTCCACCATGTCATGGACCACCCTCAATATGACCACTTTCATCTCCATCATCTCCTCGCGCTTGTCCCTGAGCTCTGAAACCTTCTCCTTGACTTGATCCACCGACGACACCACCTGCTGCTGACTCCAGTACCATAGAAACGTTCACCAGCACCAGCACCAGCACCAGCACCAGCACCAGCACCAGCACCAGCACCAGCACCCTCCTCCTGCAATACCAGCTATACTACCCTCAGTTCCGAATCTTCGACTGTAACCAGAATCCCCGCTTAAACCTCCCTTCTCATGCCCACCACCTAAGCATCCAGGTTTACAACGGTACCACTAACCATCTAATTAAATATACTCCTTTCAAGGAAAATGATGTTTTGTCTCAAGCAGGTAAGTTAAATTTGGAGGAAGTTATTATTTCCACTTAGAAGTATTATTTTCTTAAAAGGGCAATTCAGTTGAAAACTATTTATATTCAGTTCCAACCAAATAGAGCCTAAATCTTCTAATTATTCTGCATTGTTGTTTTGAATTGTAGAGAAAGAAAGAAAGGACAGGTGTTAGTGCAGTTATACAATTAAAATGCAGAATGAAATTTGTCTTGTCAATGTGAATGATGTATCCCGTATCCGCCTAAACGATAGGTTTTTGATCATGGAGTAAGAAGGTTCGACCAAGGGAGTAACTACATCAATTATGACAGTGATGTTGTGGTGTAAACATATCTAGGGTATAAACTTTATTTCAATAGTTACTGCTGAAGAACCCTGTGGTTGCTCAAGTTGTATGATGCCTAGTTGTTCATATGTCAATCATGGTTCAACTCGCCTTAGCCATCTTTGTGAGCTTACTTACCAATAGGCAATAAGTTGTCTTTTTTTTTTTTTAATTGCCGAAGCAGTGATTGTAATGAGATGTGGGAATCTCTCATCCTAGAGCAACCCAGATAGCTTTTACTTTTGACCCAAGTTACCAACTGCAAGATCTTTGCAATTTGAAGGCTTCTTTTGAAACTGAGATGATTGTCATCTTCTGCACTTGGATTGTGGTTGTTCGTTTCCATATTATCCCCTAGACTAGATGATCCCACGATATCTACACCTAATCAAAGGTGAAAGAATCTAGTACGTCCTAATAATCTATAATAGTTTGCAAATTTAAATCGGCTAATTGTTCTCGGATAGCATTTGCTCTCGTAAATATTTCTTGATTTCAAAAGATATCGAAGCCTTGGGTAGAAAAAAAAGTGGGATGCTGTAATTCAAAGATTGGATTTCATATTCAAATAAAACTTGTATTCGTAAAAAAAGTAGGTTTTTTTAGCTATGGGCCTAGCAAAAGAAAAATTGGGATAGGATCCAATAGTACAGGATCTCCCCCCCCCCCCCTTTTTTTGTGGTGTGGGGAGTAATGTAATATATTATATATGTACAAAAGGAAAGCATCCCAAAATGTTTAAAATGATGCAAGGTGAATAAAACTTACCTTGAAAGAATATTGAATCTAATCAAATGATTGGGATTGTGCCATGTCATATTTTGATGTTTTGAGATGCTTCCTCCTTTTGTACTTATAATATTTTTTGTAATAGAAACAGTATTTTTTTCCATAAATTATTTTATAGGATGCTTTAGTTGTATTTTATAGTCAATCATTATGTAAACCAGAGCATCTAATATTTATTGCTATAAGTTGTTGAATCTTTGGCTTTGCTAATTAGTTATTTGACTATCATATACTAACACTAGAGAAGCCCCATTTGGCTTTCTTTTTCCAGATTTTTAGTATAGTGATGATAAGCTTTAGTGCAATGATAAAATTAAATTTCATTCTGACCTGAAGGTCATGGGTTCAAACTACGGAAACAACTTTTGTACAATGCAGGAGGGACAATGTGGGAGCCTAAGGCATACTGGGAAATAACATATTTATTGTTTTGGTAGTCTATCCTATGTGGTCCTCTACGAGGCTTTGGTTTATATTTGCTACTATGGCTCTGGTTTGTTATGCAGAATTACGGTGCCTTCTTTGAGAAAGATGGAGCTGGAATTAGGGGTCAAATAAAGCTAACAGGATTAAATAATGGCGATATTGATCTTTCAGAGTTCATGTGGACTTACCAGGTATTTTCTAGGGTTTTCAGGAAATTTCTTGGTTGCCAGCGTATTACATGTTTCTTGTCTCTATTCACTAACATTTTTCTCCTTCTCTGCACTCATATTTAGTTTCATAGTATTGCCATTCTAAACTTGATCTTTTTAATGTTGCCATGGCGTATGTAGCTAAAATCAAACATATGTATATGAAACACTGGACTGGATGCTTTCTTGTCAAATATTTTTCAGCATTATGCGGCTTGTAGATTGCTGTGCACAAGGTTGCTTGTTTGGAACGTAGTTGCAGATTTAATCATAATGGCATGAATGTGATCTCTTAGCGCTCATTAGTTGGTTTAGAATAACTAGTGAATTACAACTTTATTGTACTGTAATTAGTGTATTATTCTTTGTAGCATTAATGTTTTTTGTTGGTTGATTCTATTATCACAAAGTTGCTTCAAAATTGGCTTGGTTCCAGACCGGGGAGATCCTGTTAAATTCTTAATAATCATAACATTTCTTTTTTGCATAAAAAAAGATCCCTTTTTCCGTTGTTTCAAAAAAATTTCATTCCATTTGCTCAGCATGATGTTTTATTTAACTTTCTTTTTCTTTACCCAAGAAGAGAATACAAGTGTTAGCAGTGTTGTGACTTGTGGCTACTAAATCAAGGATTGAAACTAGAAATTCTTGAATAATCAGGTTCATGAGTCATCCTAGTTAGTGTCAATTTGCATCATGGTATACTTGGTGGCTAATTTAATCGTGCAAGCATGAGTGCCATATATTGGCACTCATTATTTGCTTTGTTTTCTTTACCTGAAAAGAGTGTTAACAGTGTTGTGACTTGAGGGTACTGAACAAGGATTGAAAATAGAACCTTGAAAATAATCAGGTTCATGACTCAAGAGCCATCCTAGTTAATGTCAATTTGTATTATGGTATACTTGGTTGCATGCACTTGAGCCACCCATTTGCCAGACACTATGAAGATAGAAGGAAGTATATCATGTGTTTATTTCAGCTCCATTTCTTTCTTATGATCTTTGTGGATGCAAACCATATCATCAGTGTCATACAAATTTAATGTTTACTTCTATTACAAATTTTACTCACATGTATTAGAAAGTTCAAATCTGTATCGTATGAGAGAAATTAATACAATAATGTAAGAGCTGGACTTCAGTGTATTGGCATTGATGATTTAGGGTTTCCTATTGTTCTTTGTACTTTTAATCTTGACGTGATAGCATTTTTACTAATTGGAGAAACATCTTCGAGGACTTTTTTCTTATTAATAATCTCTCTTGTCCCTCCCTGCAGGTTGGGCTTAAAGGTGAATCACAGACAATATTTAGTGTAGCAGAAAATGAAAGAGCTAGCTGGACTGACCTGAAGCTTGATGCAATTTCATCCTCTCTAGCCTGGTACAAGGTAGGAGTTACTATGTAAAATCCATCTTCTGATATTTCCTTCTTTTTCATTATTATATTCCTCGCTGCTGTTTAGATAATTTACAGATTAGAAGGAAAATTTATGAGACAACTTTGAACTCGGCTATATTTTGTAGATTGGAATGTAGGGCAATTGGAAAAATAACATACGCAAAGTATGTGAAGCAAAAAATGAGGATGTTGAGATAGATGATTGATATTGCTTGAGTTCAAGGAAAAAAATCTGAACAAGTTAGAAGCAGCACCTTAGAAGGCAATATGTTGGAAGGGGTGCTGTATATGGTTCACTAACTTGAAATATAGATTAGATGGTGCACTGTGAAGGCAAGTTGTTTGATACTCATCAGTTATTTCATTGAGGTTAGAGGCAGTTAGAAGGGGAGATATAGGCCTAATAAAACTTGGATAGGCGAATATAAAAGAGGATTCAACCATAGTTCAACTTTTGAAGGATGTTACCTTAAATCAAGCAGAACAGGAGGAGATTTATATGGTGGGCCCCACAGAATTAACCTAAAGGCTTCTTGTTGTCGAAGTTGTTGATGGTGATATTGATGATGTTGCCACTGGGATCCTAGTTAAACTAGGATTCTAATGGAAGTTGTTGTTAACTTAAGCCTCGCTATTCTTGTTTGGGAATATGGCAGGCATAAGAAACAATTTCTTTAGCCTGCTGAAATTATGCCAATGGCACAAATCTAAAGACCTGTTCTGTGCCTCATAATGACTTTGTATTTCACATGTGGCTGCTGCTCCATTGTTGCAATATATCCGAATTATCCTGTCATTTTCACTTTCTGTTCACCCTTGTTTTCAATCACACGGTACTTGCATGCTTACAATTCTTTTTATGCATCTAATGCAGAATAGTTTCAATGAACCTGATGGGATGGATCCCATTGCTCTTGATTTGAGTAGTATGGGAAAAGGTCAGGCTTGGGTTAATGGCCATCATATAGGAAGATATTGGACTTTGGATTCCCCCAAGGATGGTTGTCAAAAAGCTTGTGATTATCGTGGACCATATAATTCTGACAAATGCACAACCAATTGTGGAAAGCCTACTCAAATATGGTACACTTCTACCATACTAGATTGCTTTTAAAATGAGTTATAAAAGGTGGTTATAATTCTGAAAATTGCAAAACCAATTATGGAAAGTGTACCCAAATACAACATGTTTCTACTCTACTAGAATAGTTCTGTTCTGTATTTCAGAAATCTGTTATCAAACTCTGAAATTAATTTCCATGGTGATGTACTTGTCTGAAGCAGATTATGTGTAAAGTGGTTATTACATTTCCATGAGAGGAATAGCATTTCATTTCTATTTGTTATTAAGTAGTAGAAATTCATATTTTTCCTCGGGAAGTCATCAGAATTCGCATTGCTTAGCTTTCAATTTGCTTCTAACCATCAAATGAAATATAAATAACCCATTCTTTTCTTTTTAAAAGACGGGGTGTTTCCGGTTCTTGTGATGCTTGATACAATTTTGTTTTTCCTATATAACTGTATCTCTAAAGCCAATAATCTTTTTGTATGAGGAATCATTGAACTTAAAATTTGCCTCTAACTATCAAATGAAATGCGAATAACCCGTCATTTTCTCTTTGAAAGAAGGGACATTTCCTGTTTTGGCGGTGCTTAAGACAATTTTGTCTTTTTCATATTAATATATCTCTAGAGTCAATTTTTTATGAGGAATTATTGAACTCAAAACTTATTGCCGTTATTCTTCGGTCTTCGTCCTTTGTCTTCTAGGCATCAGAGGAAAGAAATGGAATGATATTCCTAGGGGTTCTCCGCCTTTTAACCTCCGTAGGAGAGTACTAATTTTAGTCTGTTTGGCGTCAAGGCAATTTAATATCAGTAAATGTTTTTTTTTTTTTTTTTACACATGCTAGTAAGCATGCATACACATTGGAAAAATAGTTAAGTATGAAAGCACTCCAAATTCTAGATGTTTTCTTATGGGAGAGAATTTGTTTTTCGGGTTGAAACTAATATCACTTTCTATGTGCACAATGTTAGTTATATGAACTTCAGTTGCTACTGCTACTGTTCATGTGTTCATGTAATGGGCTGCTGCTGTCTTGTTGCAAAAACTGGGGAAATTGTCCATATAAGGTACTTTTTTTGGAACCAGCGTCAGTGGGACTATTGGTGAATGCTGTAATAAACAACTAAAGTTGGATAAAAGTGGATCTGACCCGTGGGTAGCTGAGGTCCTGCAGTGATGAAGCCTTAATCAATGGAGACCATGCTTGTGTTCACTTGACAGGCCTTTGTCCAATAGTTGGTTGAAATAGGTACCCCCTTCCCGGGAAACAATAAACACAAAAGATTGATCCCTTTAGTTGGGCTAGTAAATCATTGATTGATCCATTGACTTTTCTAGGAGCCTCTTCTAGGGGATAACTGCTCTCTGGTTGGCCAGGGTGATAACATGATGATGCATATTATGCAAAGGTATCTTTTTTTAAAAGTTTCCTTCAAGAACCTGAAGACTTGTGACATGCAATATGTAGTAATCCATTCAACTTCACATTCGTCCTGTTATGTTTAAAGTAAGTTCCCATACTCCAAGTACCTTGTGTAGGTATGTATGAGTATATGCATTTAAATGTATATGTACATCTAATTTCCATTCAGAATTATCAAATCCGATTGGAATTAAGATGATTATGTAATGGTCATTATTTATGAACAGGTACCACATTCCACGTTCATGGATGCAGGCATTGAACAACTCACTAGTCATCTTTGAGGAAACAGGAGGAAACCCATTTGAGATTTCAATAAAGAAGTATTCTGCACCTCTCATATGTGCTCAAGTGTCAGAGATGCATTATCCACCTCTTTGGAAGTGGTCTAGTCCATTGTTTGGACAGGTCTTGATAAGTAATATGACACCTGAAATGTATCTGCAGTGTGAAAATGGACATGTGATCGCCATAGAATTTGCTAGCTATGGGACTCCACAAGGTACCTGCCAAAAGTATTCCAAAGGTGACTGTCATGCACCAAATTCTTTGGACGTGGTTGCTGCGGTAAGTGTGTGGGTTAACTATCATGAATTCAATGGAATACCTCTAGACTGTATGGTAGTACATAGTATTGCCACCTAAACAATCAATTAGCTTTGCTATTTCCTTTTACAATGTGAAAGCTGAGGTGCTATACCTATTGCTGCTGATTCACTGGTAGCTTTACTAAAGCCATTCTGCTGATTTCTGACTGTATTTTTACGGTTAGGCTGCTAGGTTTGACCTAGGGAGTTATCTTGAAGCTGCATTTTTGTGGCTGTATTAGTCATCCCAATTTCCAAATGTAGCTGTGGTGTGGAAAAGAGACAAAGCACAAAGCCTATTTCTCACAACATGGCTAACTGATTGGGATGCCATGCCACGGCTTCTAGAACTTCCTCTGTTGGTATGACCGTAATAGAAGCTAATCTGGCAATAGTTTGGTTGGTGATAGTGTTACCGTTGGACTGTCCTTTGTGGGCAGTAGTTTCATGCAAGGTGTCATTGAGTATACTGCCTTGTCTTTTATCTGGTCTGGTGACCAATTGTAAAGAATGGTAACAACACTTACAGCGTACATGTTTCAGGCCCTTTTTGACTTCGTGTGGCCATGACTAGCACGAATTCCTACGATGATTGTGCAGTAATCATTGAAATATTTTTTTCCCCCTTTTAACTGCAGGCTTGCCAAGGAAGAGAGAGTTGTTCCGTTGAAATTTCCAACGCCGTATTCGGTGGTGATCCATGTCGGAGCATTGTTAAAACACTGGCAGTGGAAGCGAGATGCGTATCCTCCCGTCTTCTTGGGTCCTTGGCTGTGGAGTGAGATGTGGTTGTTCCATTTGTTGAACGAGTGTAGCTGGCAACCGGATCTCCCATGCATCATGAGGATGGCGATGTTTTGCACCCAATACGTGCTGCATGGCTCTTGGTGGGGCATGCATGATGTGTCTGTAACTAAATGCATGGTTCTGTTATACTATTTCTTCTTTCACTTGAAAATAGAATGGTGTATTTTTCCCACATCCAGAATTTTATTCTCTTTGATAAAACAAAAGCACACTTCTCTTATGTTCTACAGATAAATTAGAGGACCGAGTACTGTGGAGTACTTTTTAAGGAGCCTTACGTATTTTTCCATATTTTTTCTGTTCTTTCCGTACTTTTTACGTGCGTCAAATTTAATTACATATTTTTCACGTACTTTAATTATCCCTATATTTCGACGAGATTATTCGATCAAAGCTTATTGTTAGCCTCAATCAACGCATACCACCCACTAATCTCTCTCAATTAATGAACCAAATTCAAGTGAGAAGAAGCCAGCTAAAATTAAACTCACTCCTCAATTAAGTTAGAAGTCAAACAATGCGTTCGCTATTCACACATTTACCATGGTGCTGCACAGAGTAGGGCCAAAAAGTGCACAAACTTCAAAGAGTCGTACAATGTAAACAAAAAAAAAAAAAATCGTGCAATGATGAGCGAGCATTATTAGGATACTTGCACAAAGAATATGCATATGGGAGTTTAAAGTACCAAATGCAAGCTACATTGAATCATAGCATCTTAGCCATTATGTCAATGTGCTTTTCTTCATATTAAATACATATTTGAGGAAGAACATAATGTAATTCTACTCCATCCATTAGCCTCTCGAGCTGCTTGTTGGATAGAACTTGCACATTCGACATGGAGATACCAGGGGTGCGACATTAGTTTCCGGCCCATGGAAAGCAGCACCAGCTCTGAGAAAGAGTTTCAAAAGATACTAGGGAATGAATAAGCAAGTTTGTCAAAATAGAACATTGGTCACTCTAATCGTTGCAAAATAGAACAGCCGTGACCAATGGAGAAAAGGCTACTATTTGCAACAATTGTTGACATGGAATGAAATATTGATCGAAATATATCGATATCAAGGGAAAGCATACCAATATTTTGTGATATTGAAAAAAAATCGCAACATGTCACCGTATTAGTATTATATAGACTAATAATAAAAATATCAATATTCTCCAATTTATCGGCCAATATTTGCACTAGGTACTAATTTGTAAAAAAAAGTGTGCATCCGGTGCATCCAATACTACCTGATATAGTTACAACCAATACATATATATTTTTACACCCATGATAGTTGGGGAAATTGCAACTACTCAAACAACTTGAACTAAATACCTTGGAATTGCCACTTCCAGATTGGCCATCGCCATGGGACTGACGTGCATTGGGTGCCATAGATGGTGCCACCGCTGCACCATTGTGTCTCTCCTGCCTCACTCTGTTGAAAATCTGACTATACCCATCAGCTGAAGTGGGATCGTCCTCATCCCATTCCCCAAATTTCGGAACAGCAGCAGCGTGGTCAGCTGGCTGCAATATTACGAGGTTTTAAAATTTCCCCAGACAACATCACCATATAAGGACTCTTTTAGTTGTTTTAGAAATACGATTGTAAAAGTGATTGCTTTTGCAAGAGCCCCTTTCAAATGCCTATTAGACATTATAAGAGCTCATTTCTATAAAAATCAAAAGATTTATAAGAAAACCAACAAAATTTTAAAGTCTAAACTTCAGGATGCAAAAGAAATGCCAAAAATAATGGATATAATGTCATGCAGATTGTCAGTTTTGAACTTCAAAGAAAAACTCAGGGGCCTGGATATGTAGGAAATTTTAATAAAGGACTATAGGTGGCAATGACTTAGTGTATCGAGAATGTCCTTGGAAATGAGATGATACTCCATACGTATTTCTATATCCGCTATGTGTGAATTACAATAATCAATGACAAAATTAGGGAATCAAACATCCTTCATTTCCTCATTTTCGTATCCAATGAGGAGATGGGTATAAAAATGAAGGAACAAGAATGAAAATAGTAGGGAATCTTAAACCACCATTCTCTAACCACTGGACCATTGTATTTGCATTTATCCATACTTATTCTTAAGTAGGGATCCTACTACAAAAGAGCATTTGCAGTAAACAAAGTCAATGCCATGAAAATGGAATGAAATTGATATTAATGTAGAAAGCTGCATGAATGAAAAGTTGCTTCAGGCAGTCAAAAATGTGCAAAGATGACCAATTATGGTAGAAACAGAGAGGGAAATGTGTTTCAGATCAGTCATAAAAAATAATGATTCACCTGGATCACTTGGGATAATGCCACGGGGGGAGAGGTAAACCATCCATAGTTTAATCAATTAGGAAGAAACTCTTGAAACCAAATATAAGTACTAAGACTTTGTTCAGTTTACTTGTGTGTTGAAGTCGGCAAATATTCAAAGAAGAATAGGTTAGAGATTCAAGAGGAAAATTCTTTTTTGACCACCACTCTCTCTTACAGCAAAGTTGGTTGCTTCCCTAATTCCATCGCAAGACTACAATCAAAACCTTCACCTAAACCTTAGATTTTTAGGCTGAACAATTATTTGATAAATGCCATAGCCAATCAACACGTTTTTTTTCATGGGTGGAGAGTTCATGTAGATCCGAGGACAAAAACATGAGATGTCAGTAAAAGTACTTACGGTTTCATTGCCTCGAGTAGATCTCAGCCACAATCTTCCAGGAGTGGAGGGAGCTAAATCATGGGTACCTGCAGATGAAATCTTCCCTTCGGATGTGGGAGACACTCAACTTCCTCTGCTTCCAACCTTAGCCTGGTAATGTGGGTGAAGTGGGGAGTGGTCAGCACCACCATCATTTCCCATATTTGTCATCACAGCCATTCCCGGTGTTTCACTGGGGTTGACACCAGCATGATGCTGATGGGTTGACTCAGTAGCAGCTCTCCTATCAATGTCATGGTGCGATGGATAATCAGTTGGTCTCTGTAACTCATCATCTTCCTGGTTTACCTGGAGTTCATGCTTTGGCCTAACAGCTTTTATTCTCCCCAAAGCCTTGCGTTTACCCAATAACAGCAATGCATGGGATTGAGCGCTGGAAAAACTATCAGAATCTAAATCATAATTATAATGAGGGTCATCTAAGTTCATTGTTTTGCCAGACTTAGCCTTCCTTGCCTTCTCAAAGTATTCCGTGAAAGGGATATCTTGATTTTCCCAATCTCCAAATTTTGGCACTGTGGAGTTCTGCCACAAGATGAAGGATTTTTTACAATAACACATGAGAATCTTCCTTGGCCAAGTCATGGCAATGGGAAGGTTAAAATACCTAATCCGAATTATTGTAAAGAAGGTGTCTTTCCTGTGTATCCATGGAAAATGAATGCACATTCAAAGCATGTAGACACTGAGAGCAATGATCATGCCAAACTTTTAAGAGAAAACCATTGCGATGTTATAGCCGTGGAACAAAAAAAGGACCGTTTTCCTAAATTCAAATTGTACTGCAGCTCCGTTGCAAAATATAGGCTAGCAAAATAGACTATGATGTAATTGAGTCTATAAAACTACTATATTTGATTCTATAATTTGCATAAGCCTTAGGCAAAACTGCACCAGGTCATTTCAGGTAACAACTACTATAAGACATGAACTTTTGTGATTTGACAAGTTTATACTTCATGCCATATGTTAACTCAGTGTTGCTCATTTTGCAATAAGCCCAATGAGCTTACATGAGGAAAGAAGCAATGGACACTGCCCAGGCATAAATTAAGACCCTTAAAATTCGAAAGAAGAGACAGGAAACCCTTACACATAGCTGCCCAATTATAGGCATTTGCTCGATAACATATTATTATCTTCAGCACTGGAAAAACACAAATGTATCAAATTATTATCTTCTGTAGTAGGAAAATCATTTAGCTAAGTCTGGCAAAGAAAATATTTCTGTACTTGACAGGCAAATCCACAAAACTTTAGGGCTAAAAAAATATCCATTCCAAGTTTGAAAGCCATTTTCAACCTTTCCCTCCTGAAAATCGTGGACACTTTCTCAGCATTTTAGCCAATTTTGAAAGTTAAATCGATAAGCTACTTAGTAGCAGCAAAATCAGATTAAAACCCTCTGAGTAACCCAAATGGAACACCCAGTCCAAAACCTTCGACCCCAAGATCATATTCCATACAATCACACTCCAAACCCATCTATACGGTGTTAGAATCCAAATTGAGCCTGCGTAGAATGCATCCAATGTCAACAAGTCATAATTCAAAGCCAAGAGTGGGGGAAGTAGCTTTCGAAAAAATTCATCACTGATGAACTTTCAGAGCTCCAATGAAGCTTTAGTACGTCGACGAGTAAGAAAGTATCTTTTGGTGGATGCTTCCTACGTGACGGGCCGCATAAGGTGGTATAATGCCCGCACAAAGGAGCTCTAAATGCTCTACAAAAAAAAAAAAGTGATTCCCCGGAGACGAGAGACGACGAGAACAATGGTGACCAAACTCACATTGACAAGACCACCTCTTGTATGCCACGGAAAAGCATGTTTCGGCATCCACCAACCCCATAGATCTAATGTAGGTGAAAATTCAAGTGAATGGACAGAGTGCCCACGCCATGGTTGACATAGGCACCGCTCACAATTTTGTGGCTAGGATTGAAGTGGATCAACAAGGTATACAGTTGTAATGAGTGAACTAAAAGGCAAAGCCCACCCTTGGTATTGCCAAGTCTACATCAGTGTAACTTGAATAGTAGAGCAGGAAGCTGAATTTTACAGTAGCATATATGGATGACGTTGACCTGATTTTTGAGCTGGACTTCCTTAAGTTGACTAAGGGAGTGCCCATGCCCAACTTAAACATAGTGCTCTTCATGGATGAAAGTCCGTGTTCGATAAATGCCTCCAAAAAGCCAAAAGAATTTGAGAGGAAGGGTAAAAGTAAGGTATTATCTGCATTTCAGCTTAAAAAAGGCTTAAAGAAAAGCAAACCTACCTTCCTCACAACATTGTAAATGGACGAATATGTCGAAGTTAGATCTTTAGGACTAAAAGTCGGCCTACTCTTAAAAGAATTTGAGGAGTTGATGCCAATAGAGTCACCCAAGGTTCTTCCACCCCAAAGAGAGGGAGATCACTCGATTGAACTGACATTAGACGCGAAACCACGTACTTAAAGATCACATAATATGGTACCTCCAGAAAGCTTCAAAAACAACTGGATAGGTTGATTAGCTCAGAGTTCATCCATTCTTCGAAAGCATTTTATAGAGCCCCTATTCTATTTCAAAAGAAGTAAGATGGGAGTCTTCATCTTTGTATTGACTACAGGGCCCTAAACAAGGGAACTGTGAAGAACCATTATTGCTAGCTTGTTTGATCAATTGAGCAACGTGAAATACTCCATGAAACTTGACTTGGGGTTGGGCTATTACTAAGCCAGAATTGTAGAGGGAGATAAGCTAAAAACTAAATATATTACAAGATATGGAGCTTTTAAGTGGCTCATTATGTCTTCCGGATTGACTAATATCCCAATAACTTATTGCATGTTGATGATCTAGGAATTCCATGAATACTTAGGCAAACTTTTTGTAGTGGTCTAATTGAACAGTATTGTGATGTATATCTTAAACCTAAAAAAGTCGCCCAAAGCATCTAATAATAGTTCTCCTGAAGTTAAAGGAGAATCATTTCTATGTGAAGCGTGAAAAGTGCTAATTTGCTCAGGGGGAGATCAGCTTCCTGGGGCACTTCGTGGGGTGAGGTAAAATTAGGAGGAATCCAAAGAAGGTGTAAACTATTTTAGATTGGCAAGCCCTGACAAGTGTGAGTGAGCTATACTTATTCCAATAGTCTTACTAACTACAACCGACGATTCATAGAAGGATATTCAAAGAAAATAACACCTTTGACAAACTTATTCAAGAAGGATAGGAAGTAGATTGATAGGAGTTGAATGACGTTACACAACTTAGGAGAAGGAGTTGATAGTGATCGTACACTGTTTGAGGACTTGGAGTCATTATTTGCTTGGTTTCAAGTTCATGGTGGAAATTGACAACAATGCTGCTAGCCATATCCTCATCTAACCAAAGTTAACATTAAAGCAGGTTCGATGGAAGGAATTGTCAACAAAATTCAACTTGGAGCTAGAACACAAATCTAAGGTCTGTAACCAAGCCGCAAATGCCTTTAGTAGAAAACTAGTCACCGTTGCCTTGTTTTCAGTAGCCCATCTATTAACAAGCGAAATTGCCATGACCATTAGAGAACAGGTGAAGCTAAACTTTGAGAATGATCAAATGGTGATGACTCTACTTCGACTTAGTTGAGAATGCAAGACTCAGATATTCTAGGTTAATGATGAATTGATCCTTAAAAAATGGGCACTAGGTTTTCATACCTAATGTTGGAGGATTGAGGAGGATTCTTCTTATAGAGTGTCATGATACTCTATGGGTTGGTCACTCGGGGTGGTAGCGTACCATGAGCCTACTATAGAAGGATAATTATTAGACCAAGATGAAGGAAGATGTGATCAGCTACATGAAGACAAATATCACCTGTCAATAAAATAAAATTGAACGTTATAAGTCGACAAGGTTGTTGAACCTCTCAATGTACCTAGTAGACCCTAGGAAAGTGTTTCCCTCGACTTCATCACAAGGCTACCTAAGATTGAGGAGTAATTGTGCTTATTAATAATTATGGACTGCTTTTTAAAGTAAGTTACTTTTGTTTCGACATCAAAAGATTGTTCAGGGGAGGAGATAGCATCCTTTTGTTTTCAAACACATTGTCAAATATTAGGGAGTACCTCAAAACATTGTGAGTGACAGAGATGGTCTATTTATCGGACCATTCTGGTCAGAACTCTTTAAACTATTCAATTTATAATTGAACATCTCATCGATTACCATTTTCAAATTGACGGTTAAACAGAGAGATTTAATAGCTTGCTTGAGAAGCACCTATGAGATTTTATGAGTAACAGTCACAAGGATTAGGGGAAAATCCTTGATGTTGCTTAATTTTGTTTTAATACTTAAAAGTGCTTTTCTACAAATAAGAGTTTCTTTGATATTGTAATAAGTCAATAGTCACTTCTTCTAGACACTATGGCAAAACCATACAAAGGTAAATGTATTTGTGCTTACAGCATTACACGAGAGTAGAAGCAGAACACAAGAATTGTCAGAGCCCACAAGAAGAAAGAGTCTTGTTGAATGAAGAAGTGGGCAAATTAGAAGAGGAAGCATATGCAATTTAATGTGAGAGATCTTATATTGATAAAACTTCTCTAAGAACAGATATAATTTCTCAGAGGAAGAGACAAGTGCCATCTACATATGAAGGTCATATTCAGATCGTTGCTTGTGTGGGGATGTCATCATACAATATTAATCCTCTAAAATAAATGAAGGTTCAACTTATCTTCAATGTGATCTGTTTGAAACCATATTATCCTGATATGGAAGACTGTTCACACAACATATCACAATGCACCAATATTACATTAAAGTCACTATTAGCGCCAAAAGTTAAAAAAATCATTGTTGAACAGAAGGTGACTACATCATCCAAAAAGAAGAAGTTCTTGTGAAGTGGAAGGGGAGACCAATAGAAGAATCAAGTTGGAAACTTGTAAAAGACGTGAGACTAAAGAGGTGAGAGATCAAAGTTATTGTGAAGATTAAGTTAACGAGGACATTGACAGTTTAGTAGGAGGAGGATGCTAGAATTCAAATCGAGTATTATAAATTTTTACATAATTTTTCTAAGAATTTAAGTAATTTAGTTTGAATTTTAACATTATAAAAAAAATTAGATACTCCATTATAAAAGTTGGAGATTTTTAATATATACTAGTACCAAATATCAAAAACCTAAAACCATTTATATGGAGAAATAAATTCTTAAAATTTTATTCTATATCTTATTATTGCCTGTTGCTATAGATTGCTTACTCGTATTTTTTATATTTTTAATTAGTAAATTATTTGCATTCGATATACTCGACACTGGTATAACTTTTGCTTTTGAATCATGGGATTGATCATGATATTTAAGAGTGTTCATGGGTCAACTTGACTGGCATTCATTCCCATTAAAAACTGGACACAGTTGCATGGCTTTGTGGCTATAAAATTCAAACTGTGGCACACGGCAGCAACAGCACATAATATCAAGACAAAAGAAGCAGAAAAAAAACAATCATCCAAGAAATCATTTCCACAATAATATACAAAGCTCTCACTGAGGCTCTATGTGAAATCCCAGAATTTTGTCCTGAAAAAAGAAGAAGAAGAAGAAGAAGAAGAAGAAGAAGAAGAAGAAGAAAATTGTGTAATTAATTGGTTATTTTTCGCTCTTTTAATCGAAATAAGGTCTTAGGGGTAATCGTTATGCAATAAAACAAAATAAAAAAATAAAAAAATGAAAAAGAATATAAGCATGTAGCGATAAACAAATCAAGCAAATGCTGAAACCCATATGCAACCGATAAATACACGAAACACAGACTCGAGTACTAAATAAGAAAAGATCCAACGAAAATGAAACGAGAAAGAACTCACAGCCATAATATATTCAAAATAGACTTCTGTGAGTTAAACGGAGAAGCTCGATGTATATTCCAACTTTCAGAGAGAGAGGGAGAGCTTACTAAGGGGAGGGACTAGTACAAGCAATGTGACCATTGACCCTAATAGCCGACGACTTCGACTTGTCTTTCTTAGAAGTCAGCAATGGGTCCATCTATCTATCTTCTATGCAGGTAACTATTGAACGGTCAAATTGAAGATGCGTTAAAGAGGTGATGAAGACGCTTTGGCAAGGAGGAGGAAGGTAGGACATCCTTTTCGCTCTCTTTCCCTTCTATTTTGGATTGGGGGCCCAGGAAAGAAGTGGAAACGAGGGTTGTGAATGAATACGTTGCTTGGGAGATCAAGCTGAAATGCACAATTGCATTTAATATATATATATATATATATATGTTGCGTCCTGTTAACCCTGACCGCGCGAGAGGTCGAATGCGAGCGGATCTCTAGGTACGCGGACGGTCAGAGTGGAGCAACACAAAGTGAACGTGAGTTTAGTAAAGAGAAAAATACGGGGGCAGTGGAGGAACACTTCAATTTACGTGGAAAATCCATCAATCGGTGAAGGGTGAAAAACCGCGGTGACGGACGTGCGGTCAGAAATCTCACTATGAAGAAGAGGAAATACAACGATGGGCGCAGGAAACTTAGCGTCCTCGGGATGTTCTGATCGTAAGAAATATACTTCTCTCTTTTCTCTTCTTCAGGGATTTTTGCTAGAAGTCTAGTTTGGGAGGTCGGAAGCCAAAAAAGGTCCTCTTCATTTGTTGAAGTTGGGTATTTATAGAGAACGTGATGCCGTAAGGGAAGACGACACGTGGCGCGTGTCAGCATGCGCCACCATCGCCACCACTTGTGGATGCGGGCGGATGAGGGACACTGTCACGGCCTCTGCAGATCTGACGCCGCAGGGCGCATGGCTGCAGTACGGCGTGTCGAGGCGTTGGTTGGTTGCTCGTGGCAACATGCACTGAGCTGACATCTGGGTTATTTTGGTCTTTCTGGTGGTCCCCGTCTTAAAGGGGTGTCAGCGTCTGTCCGAGCGGCCAAGTGCTCGGAGACGAGCCAGCCGTTTGAATTTGGTCGGGTTTATAGGCCTTTTGGGCCAGCCTTTCTACGTAACTCTTTGGGCCTGCTTCTGCGATTTTGGGCCAAGGTTCCAGGACCCATCACGAGCCCCCCATGTCAAGCGGTTCGAGGACTCAGCCGTTTTACATGCCTTGCAAGCATCTTTTCGCTGTCAAAGACCATGGTCTTCGTCTTCTGCTGGCGTGTAAGACGTCCGAGGTCTTCTCGTGAATCACGAAACCTGTCTTTCGCCGCCGCTTCCCCTCCTCGTGGAGCATTGAATGCGATGGACGATTGATGTGACATCGCCTCAGGAAACCCTAAGGCCTACACTTTCCTATTGCGTATGGGGAGTTGACACGTGGAACGGTCATGATGAGGGCGCCTTTTCACTTGTTTGAAAATCTCTTTAAATCCTTCGTCGTATCCTCATTATTCTTCGCGTTTTCTTCTCTCTTCCCTTAGCTTTCTTCGAAAACCTTCACGACGCTTTCTCCTTCCTTTTTCACGCCATGGCTCCTGGTGTTAAAGATATTGCTTCCTCCCTTTCTTCGCAAGATCTCGAGCAGATCAGGGCGAAGTATAGCATTCCGGCATCTGACTCGATGGTGGTTCCAGGAGCCGCGGAGAGGGCGAGCAGCCCACCGACCGGTTACATTGCGGTATACGAAGTTCACCTCAAAGGTGGACTTCGCTTCCCTGTTCCTGCCGAACTCCGCCGCCTGATGAAGGAGTTGGCTGTCCCGCTCGCGAAGCTTCAGCCAAACGCCATCAGGTATTTGGTCTCTTTGTGCGTCTTCGCGCGCTGTCATAGCAAAACCCTCGAGGCGGTCATGGTGAAAATCATGTTTTGCTTCAATTAGACTCTTGAGTGGATCGCTATGACCCCCCGCCCGAGTTATTTGAGATGAGCGGAACCCGGTTTCACCAAAAGGTGGAAGGGACAGTTTTTCTTCCTCAAGGTGGGCGAGGACCGGGAGCTCTCCTCAGGTGTGGGAAACGTCGCTAGCAAGTACGGCTCCGACGTTCGATGATGAGGAGAGGAGGCCGCCGGGGAGGTCACGGACTTGGTACTAGCGAACACAGGCGGCTTCAAAGACGGGGAAGAAGAACATCTCGGCTGTCCCGAAAGGCGGCGGAAGCCCAGTGGGCCGGTGCCATCCGGTGATTCCCGCCATTGCAGCTTGAAAAAGAAGAAGAAGAAGAAGGCGAGGAAAGAGAGGGTCCTCTTGTGATTCGGGAGCCCTCCGGCGGCCTTCCAAGAGCTGCGGATTGAGGTCTCGGGGATCCGCCGAGAGTGCATTTGGTGAGTCTTCCTCGAGAGGATGACCGCGTCATTGCCCCATGGTCGGGAAGGCCGCGGGGTGACTTCGATCCTGGAGGCCGAGGTCGTCATGGCATCTCCTTCTCAGTATCGAGGTCCGTCCCGAGGTCTCTGCCCGTCTCGTGGGTCATCCTTCGATGATCCTGCTTTGCCTTTGGTGCCTTGGAGGAGGCGGCCTTGGACGAGGTCATAGAGCCTCATGAGACGGAGAGGCTGCTTGTTGATGTTCTACTTGGGAGATCTTTGACCTTCTTGGCGGGGAGGCGGTGGCCGCGGCCTTAGAGATCCCGGTCTTTGCGCGCCCGGAGGTAGCGGAGCCCCCACCCCCGAGGGTCCTTCTTCTGAGGCCATTCTTGATGTCCCTGCGGCGCCTACGGAGTGCCCACTCGCGCCCGAGGTCCCAGAGGAGATTGCCCCCACTGAGGATCCTGTCATCTCTCAGGTATTTCGCTGCCTTATTCTTCGTCTCCATTTCTGCTAACTGTACTTAAGTGTCCTTGATTCTTTTCGCAGCTCCAGGATCTGATTGGTAGCCTTAGCCGGCTGGTGGGCGAAATCGCTCGGTCTCGATGGGAGGCGGAGTCCCTGAAGGCCGCCCAAGAAGAGAACCAGCGGCTTCGTACGGCACTTGCTTCATCTGAGGAAGCCCTTAGGCTCTCAGAGGTTCGACATGGTTTCCTGACGGGACGGATCCTTCAGCTGGAGGAGACGCAAAGGACCTCGGTGAAGATTGCTGAGATGGCTCCTGTGCTGGAGTCCAAGTTCTGGGATGGCATCCATCTGTGCCGCCGGGTGATGCGGGTCCTGCATCCACAGTTTCCCACTGCTGTGTTGGATCCGCGTAACGCGGGCGCCGTGCGCCCTCAGGATGTGTTTGGTCTTCGGGACAGACCATTTCCCGAGTCTTTGGTGCCGAGTTCCTCAGCGGGTCCTCTTTGCCAGGTCAACCGGGAACTTTAAGCCGCGGGGCGGGTCCTTCGTCTCTGGGAGAGTCATCTGGAGCCGTTCCGCCTCAGGGCCCCTGCGAGGGCTAGACTTTGTTTCTTCTTTCGTATCGTTGTATTGTATTTTATCGAATAAAAGAAATCCTTGACTTTTATCACAAGTGCCTCTTTCTCTTTTCTTCTTTTTGTTTCAGTCAAGTTTTTGTTATAACCTCAAGGGCCCGGCCTTTGGGACCGCTCGGTCACAGCAGGAGTTTTGTTATGACCTCAAGGGCCCGGCCTCTGGGACCGCTCGGTCACAGTCGAGTTTTTGTTATGACCTCAAGGGCCCGGCCTCTGGGACCGCTCCGTCACAGCCGAGTTTTTTATTATGACCTCAAGGGCCCGGCCTCTGGGACCGCTCGGTCCTGCCAGGAGTTTTGTTATGACCTCAAGGGCAGCCGCCTGGGACCGCTCGGTCACAAATGAAGTTTTTGCTTCATTGGAGACGGCCCGCTTTTCACTGGTAGTACTTCCTTAGGTGGGCGGCGTTCCAGGTCTGGGGTATCAGCTTGCCATCTTGGGTACGTAGCTTGTAAGCTCCTCCTCGAAGGATAGCCGAGACCAAAAACGGCCCTTCCTAATTTGGTGAGAGCTTGTTTCTTCCAGCTATTTTTCCCGTGGCTTCCACGCCTCTTAATACGAGATCTCCGACCTCGAATGGTCGCGCCTTCACCTTCTTGTTGTAATAGCGGGCCACCCGTTGTTGGTAGGTCGCCACCCTAAGTCTCGCCTGGTCGCGAACTTCCTCGATGGCATCGAGGCTTTCTCGGAGCCTTTGGTCATTATCAGATTCTATTTGAAGTATCCAACCCGGGATTTGGTAAGGCATACTTCTATTGGGATGACGGCTTCGACCCCGTAGCAAAGGTTGAAAGGGGTCTCTCTCGTGGGCTCTCGTGGTGTCGTTCTATACGACCAGAGGACTGAGGGCAATTCATGTACCCATGAGCTCTCAGATAATTCCAGCCTGGTTTTTAGCCCATGCAGGATTGTGCGGTTTGTCACTTCTACCTGCCCGTTGGCCTGAGGGTACGCCACCAATGTGTGCACCAGGTTGATCCTCAGGCTTACGCAGTACTTAGTGAACCGCTTTCCAGTGAACTGTGTCCCGTTGTCGGTCACGATGCATTCGGGCACTCCAAACCTGCACACGATGTTCTGTCGGATGAACTCCGTCGTGTTTTGCTCTGTGATTCTGGCCAGTGGTACCGCTTCCACCCATTTGGTGAAGTAGTCAATCCCAACGATCAGGAACTTCCTTTGTCCAGGGGCGAGAGGAAATGGCCCGAGGATGTCGAGCCCCCATTGGGCGAACGACCATGGAGATTACAGCGCCCGGAGTTCTGTGTGGGGGCGATGGCTCATGTTACTGTGGAGTTGGCAACTCTCGCATTTGCGCACGAAATCCATGGCGTCATATTTCATAGTCGGCTAGTAGTATCCTTGTCTCATGAGCTTAAAGGCTAGATTCTTTCCTCCAACATGGGATCCGCATATTCCGAGATGCACCTCCTGCAGGGCGTATTCGGCTTCTTCTGGAGTAAGACACCTCAAGTAGGGGGCCGAGAAGCCCCGCCGATACAGCCGGCCGTCTACGATCGTGTACCAACCCGCCGTCTTCTTTATCTTCTTGGCCTCGTTCGGGTTCTCGGGCAGCGAGCCATCAGACAGAAATTTTAGGTAGGGAGTCATCCAGGTACTTCCGTCCGCGACCTGCATCACCTCCCGCTCGGGGTCTTCACTGCTGGACCTGCCCAGGATTTCTCGCATCCCCCTAGCGTACTGTTCAGGATCTCCGGAAGCCGCGGCTCGGGCGAGCGTGTCGGCTTTGGCGTTTTCCTCCCGCGGGATGTGGATGAACTCGGTCGTCTTGTATCCCATGATCATGTCCTTGACCTTTGAAAGGTACTTGGACAGCTGTTCGTTGTTGACGTCGAAGCTTCCGCGGACCTGATTGATGACTAACTCGGAATCGCTATAGATGGCGAGCTCTCCGCCGAGCATTCCTTGGCGAGTCGAGTCCGGCCGCAAGGCCTCGTATTCTCGCGACGCGTTGTTTGTGGCACGGAATCCCAACGTCAACGAGTATTTTATCTCCATTCCTCGGTGTGCGTAACACGATCCTGCTCCGCAGCCGTCCTTCATGGAGGAGCCGCCCACGTCAAGGTCCAAGCGGAGGTTCTGCTGAACTCGTCCGTAGTAGTCCGGTCTCTCGCCACAAGTGGGCGGTGTCTGCGTTTCGACAAGAAAGTCATGGCGCCTTTGTCCCTTTAAGGCTGGTCTCAGACGGAACTCGATGTCAAATTCACCCAACTCGATGGCCCACTTGAACAGTCGGCTGGAGATCTCGGGTTTCTGTAAAATAGCTCTCAAAGGTTGATCGGTTAGGACTATTACCTTGTGCGCCTGGAAGTATGGCCTGAGTTTCCTTGCGAAACAAACCAATGCCAAGGCCACCTTCTCCGTCAAGGGATACCTGGTTTCGGCGCCCGCGAGAGTCTTGCTGACGTAATACACGGGCTGCTGCTTGCCATGCTGCTCTCCTACCAATACCGAGCTCAGTGCTGCGTCGGACACGAAGAGATACAAGTACAGCTCTTCGCCTTGCTGAGGGGAAGCTAATAGGGGCGGACTCGAGAGGTAGCTCTTGAGTCCTTGGAATGCTTCCTCGCAGTCATCATTCCAACGGAAATCTCGAGATTTTGTTCCTCTTAGCGCTTTGAAGAATGGCAGGTGCTTCTCGGCCGATTTTGCTAGGAAACGGGAGAGGGTGGCCACTCGCCCAATAAGCTGCTGTACCTCCTTCACCGTTTGTGGAGACCGCATGTTCAGGATCGCTCGGATCTTTTCTGGGTTTGCCTCAATTCCCCGGTGTGACACAATGTAGCCCAAGAATTTTCCAGAGGAAACACCGAACGTGCACTTACTGGGGTTGAGCTTCATTCCATGGGTTCTGAGCACATGGAAGGTCTCAGCCAAGTCCCTCACGTGATCACCGCTCCCCCGGCTCTTGACGAGCATTTCGTCAACGTATACCTCCACGTTTCTGCCCATCTGGTCTTTGAACATCTTATTCACGAGCCGTTGATAGGTTGCTCCTGCGTTCTTGAGACCAAAGGGCATTACCTTATAACAGTATGTCCCTTGGTCCGTCATGAATGACGTATGCTCCTCGTCCTCGGGGCTTATTTTGATTTGGTTGTACCCAGAGTACGCATCCATGAAGCTTAAGAGTTCATGGCCGGAAGTTGAGTCCACAAGGTGGTCGATCCTGGGCAATGGGAAGCTGTCTTTGGGGCATGCCTTGTTGAGGTCGGTGAAATCCACGCACATTCTCCACTTTCCATTGCTCTTTTTCACCATGACAACGTTGGCCAACCAGTCCGGGTACTGGACTTCTTGGACGAATCCAGCGTCCAAGAGTTTCTTGACCTCCTCGCGGATGGCCACCAACTTCTCTGTGGAATAGTTTCTCCGCTTCTGTCTGACCGGCTTGTGCCGAGGGTCGACGCTTAATTTGTGGACGATGACCTCGGGTGAAATCCCGGGCATGTCACTGGGGGACCATGCGAACACGTCCGAGTTTTCCCGTAGAAAACTGACGAGTTGCTCCCTTACTGCCTCTGAGAGTGAGCTTCCTATTTGGACATATTTCTCTTGATCCGTGGGATTCAACGGGACTCGGACTACAGGCTCTCCCGGCAGAGCGTGTTGCAGTGTTGCCTCGTCCCTGAGGTCGAGGTCTTCCATGGGCTGTGGAAGCGTTACTTGCTCGGTCTGGGCTAAGTAACACATCCGTCCGGTTGACTGGTCTTCGAGTACCTCTCCTACCCCACACGGGGTGGGGAACTTCATCTTGAGATGCGGAATGGAGGTCACTGCGTTGAACGCGGCCAAGCAAGGCCGTCCGAGTATCGCGTTGTAGAGCGAGGGAAGGTCCACGCGAGGAAGGTGAGGATTTGACTGTTGTCCTCGGATAGGTTCCCAGGGTTACCTCCAACTGGATGATACCCTGGACGGGCACTGGCTCGTTATCCAGCCCATAGAGTGGCCCTTCCGGCGCTTTCATTTGATTCTTCTTAAGCCCTAATTTGAAGAAGGCATCAAGATACAGCAAATTACGAGAGCTTCCATTATCAACAAATACTCATTTCATCTGGTAGTCATTTGCTCCATCTGAAATGAGTGCGGTTACAACCAGGGGGTCGGAGTGAGGAGAAGTTACATGATCTAAGTCCCTACTGCTAAAGCAGATAACATCATCTTCACTTCCGAGCCCCGTCCTTGGCCTCTTCGCTGCTGCAAGTCCACGTCCGTCCCCCCAACCGGTCGGCTGGAGATCATGTTCACGACCCCATGACCACTCGGTTCTGGGGGTTCTCGTCTCCGCCGTCCTCGGACCACGAGGCCACATCCGGCCGCCCTCGAAGGAAGCGGCTGAGGTGTCCTCTCCGGATGAGCTCCTCAATCTCGCTCTGTAGGGTCCTGCAATCCTCCGTGCTATGGCCCCCGCAGCGGTGGAAGTCACAATACTTCGACTGGTCCCCACCGCCCGGGTTCTTCAGCTGCTTGGGCCACTTCAAGAACTTTTCTCCCCGGATCTGCATGAGGACGTTGGTGCGGGAGTCGTTCAGCGGCGTGAGATGGATTGGCCGCGGTTCTCTCCGAGAGCTCTGCTCGGCCTTATGGTGCTTCTTTGTCGTCTGGGGACTTTGATAGTCCCCAGATTTCCTTTTTCCCTCCGCGGCCTTTTGCTGAGGGTGCTCGTCCCTCTCAGGCTTTTTGGCATCGTTGGCCTCCTCGGCCGCTATGTAAGCTCTGGCCACAGCCTCAGCCTCTACAAAGGTCTGCGGACCTTTATGTATGAGGTGCTTGAAGAAAGCACCCCCTTCGAGGGCCGAGAAGAAGGCGTTCAGCTTCACCTCGTCGGTCAGCCTCGGGATCTGCCTGGCCTCTGCGGTAAACCGCGCCAGAAATCCTCTCAAACCCTCCCTGGGTCCTTGTTTGACACGAGTGAGGTGCCAGGGCTGCTTCTCCACTCTTCTGCTGGAGGCAAACTGGGACAGGAAAGCCATCGCCAGGTCTCCGAAATCGCGGATGGAGTCCGCGGGTATTCCGTAGAACCACATCCGTGCATCCCCCTTCAGAGTCAGAGGGAAGCACTGGCACATGGTTGTCTCGTCCAAACCCTGGAGGCTCAGGTGTTCCCTGAAATGGTTAAGGTGATCCATGGGATCACCGCTGCCGTCATACAACTCCAGGTTGGGCATCTTGAACTTTGGGGGGAGCGTCCTCGTCCTAATCTCCGTGGAAAACGGAGATTAGAGTGCGTTGGCTCCTCCTCCGCTACTCTCACGCAGCATCAGGTTCCATCCTCTTTCCGGCCTGGCCTCCACTTGAGGTGGTGCAGCCGTCCTTCTTTCGTTCAGGTAGTGCCTTAATTCATAAGGCTCTTGAACTGCACGGCCCTCTGGGACCGTGCGGGCTCCTCTTGGGAGCGCTTCTCAGGGAACCGCCTCTTGAACGTCGTGGTCGCGGCGGTTCCGTTGGGCCTCCGAATGGTGTCTCTCGGGGCTTTCTCCTTGAACCTGAGGACCTGGTTGGTCCTCAACCCTTCGTGGCGCTCTGCTGCTGGAAGCCACCTGGGTCCTCGGGTGTTCCCGTCGACTGGGAGGTCTTCCGCGGCGACTGCCTCATTCATTCTCGACCTGCGGCGCCTCGGCTTGTGAGGCCCTGTCGGGAGCCACTGCTTAAGTTGGTCGATTTTGGAGGCGAGAGGGTCACGAAAGCTGTGACATGCCGCCCACACAGGCGGCCAAGCCCCTCACCACTGGATCGGGATGATCCTCAACCCTAACATAGGGGTTAGCGCCAGCGCCTTGCGAGGCCGCTTCTCTGGGGGCTGCGCTCGCTTGTGCCCTTATGTTCACCATCGAGAGATTCGAAGCTTAGGTTGTTGGGTACTTGCAGAAAGTGTGAAAAGCTGACTTTCAGTCGTTTCCCACAGACGGCGCCAATGTTGCGTCCTGTTAACCCTGACCGCGCGAGAGGTCGAATGCGAGCGGATCTCTAGGTACGCGGACGGTCAGAGTGGAGCAACACAAGGTGAACGTGAGTTTAGTAAAGAGAAAAATACGGGGGCAGTGGAGGAACACTTCAATTTACGTGGAAAATCCATCAATCTGGTGAAGGGTGAAAAACCACGGTGACGGACGTGCAGTCCGAGAAATCTCACTATGAAGAAGAGGAAATACAACGATGGAAGCCTGGGAAACTTAGCGTCCTCAGGATGTTACAATCGTAAGAAATATACTTCTCTCTTTTCTCTCTTCTTCTGGGGATTTTTGCTAGAGTCTAGTTTGGGAGGTCTGGAAGCCAAAAAAGGTCCCTCTTCAGCTGTTGAAGTTGGGTATTTATAGAGAACGTGATGCCGTAAGGAAGACGACACGTGGCGCTGGCATGTCAGGGCTGTCTGCCACCATCGCCACCACTGTGGATGCGGCTGTGAGAGGACACTGTCACGGCCAGATCTGGCGCCAGGCGCATGGCTGCAGTACGGCGTGTCAGGAGCCGTTGGTTGCTCGTGGCAGCATGCGCTGAGCTGGCATATGGGTTATTTTGGTCTTTCTGGTGGTCCACGTCTTAAAGGGGTTTCAGCGCCTGTCCGGGCGGCCAAGTGCTCGGAGACGAGCCAGCCGTTTGAATTTGGTCGGGTTTATGGGCCTTTTGGGCCAGCCTTTCTACGTAACTCTTTGGGCCTGCTTCTGCGATTTTGGGCCTAGGTTCTAGGACCCATCAATATATAATCAAATTAACAACTATATACAGTAATAACTTTTTTTTTTAATTCAGTAACATGATCATAAAGGTAAATGTAAGACAAAACATAAAACTATTTTTTTAATAAAAATATTGGTAGATTTTATTTTTATAATTTAAATGTTAATTTTTAATTTAATATTAATTATATACTAAACCAAATATTTTGCCAATTTTTTAGAGTAAGCAGTTTTTTAAAAAAAATTTATTACATTTTAATATCACGCAATACGCACATAACCTATATAGTGTTAGAACATATTCTGATTTTATTGTATGTAAATAAATATGGCCATTTGACCTATACCTTTAAATTATACAAAATCATCATTAAATTAAGTTTGTAGTAAAATAAAAAATATAAAGATATTATTGAGAAGCCCAATTCTTGCCAATAATTATATATTTATGTGTGTAAAGATAAACAGTGTATGGATTATATATAGAAACAAATTTCAAGAAGATATACCTAATAATATGAGTATCTTAAATATAATGTTTCTTAGATATATTATGTACAGAATGATATTATATAAGATATATAACTTAATATATGTATTTTATTGAAGGGTTGATTGCCACTATATTTGTTGACTTGGTGTATAATGGTACATTCTCGTTCTATATTTTTGTATATTTCATTCCTATAATTCTCTTCACAATCTCTTAGCTTAGAAAACTATTAATTTGCAGTTATTTCTTTTCTTATTCATTTTATTCACTTCCTTTCCTCTTAGGACTCTTCCCCTATAAATAGGCCATTACTTATGCAATAGGCCATTACTTATGCAATATTATATATGCAGAAATATAGGGAATCCTCTCTATCTTATATCCTCTCTCTTTGTTTCCACATAGTACTTGAGCAGGAGTCTCCACACAACTTCATTCACTCTGAGATCCCCATCCATCATTATTGAAAACCACCATTGGTGAATATCCTTCCCTCTCATTACACATTTAAGAAGCTATCCCTCTAACTTAGAACCTCTTCAAATTTGATTTTGCAAAACCAACACTATCACGACGTTTGCCACAGCCATATTTATCACCTTTTCAAATTTCACACCAATTGTTCTTACCAAACTCCCTCATGCACTTCCTCAATATTCACATGTGAGATATGCCATCCCATACGCATCCTAAACGATCACGTGTGAGTTCCATGTGCTAGGATATTTCCCGTGTCATTCTTGTACTGCATCATTGCCATGTCATTGCTCGGTCATTGCAATGTCAGCATTTGATATCATCATTGTATCAGTACATTATTGGGTGAAAAAAACTTTTTTCTTTTTTTATAATCATATCTTCCCAAAATAATGTCACATATTTTAATGACATACTTTTTAATTATACAAACTACAACCTATGGGTTTCAATCTTCCTGAAAGGAAGAAAACTTTGGCGCTATATCTCTAGTAGCCTCACCTCATTAGAAAAGACATCTTTTGAATCTACTATAAATTATTTTGCAAATGCTTAGAGAAATGGGAAAAAATCTAGTACAAAATCTATCTTGGTTTATCAACACATCTACCCTAAATATTCAATGTCTTCTTCCCAAGTTTGGAATTTGAAGACCGCATGTGACTTCTTTGCAAATCCCAATAACCGCACCAATGAGACATTGCTTCAGTTCCAAATAAAGAATTAATTCTATTAAATGTGTCAGGAACTAAATTAATTTATAACTGATTTTTATTTTTAAACCACTAACCTATAAGAACAGTTAACTGTCGTTAAAATACAATTAATGTCCCACTAATATGGAACTCTTTGCTACGCATCAAGATTGAAGGAAGTTCATGCACTTTTATGACAACCCTTTGAGATGACTTCGAGACCCTGTAGGCCTCCCTTCTCTGTCGCACTCCACTTCTTACACTGGATATCATAATCACTGAATTAATTTTCAAGTAGAATCATAACTTCACAAGGAAGATACAACCTTCAGATATAGTTATGGTTGCACGTCCATCCTACCCACCATAGTCCTCCTCTTAAAAACCCTTCTGTAAGTATTGTCGTAAGAAGGATTACGCTATCCAAGATTGCTGAGCACTACAAAGAAAGAAAGAACATAAGTCCTATGGATCTCCTCATCAAGCCAGCGATGCCACTGCTCTAACTGATTCTCCTGCTACAAATTCTCTATAACCATTGTATTTATTGTGATCGACCTTAAGACCTTCACTAGATTCTGTTTTACTCATTTTGTGTACTCTTTGCCACATTTGAAAAATTCTCATGAATTATAGACTCTTCTTGTTACAACCATATGACTTTTGACTTATCATTATTATCCATAAAATGCACTTTAAGCCATAATTCTATCACTGACGCCGTTGATAGTTCTTACATACCTATTAGTTACACCGGTCAATATTGCTATCAACCTATCACTCAATAACAAATACTTGGTGCCTAAATTATCTTTAAATCTGTAATCTATTAGTCAACTATGTAACTTAGGCATTGAGCTACATTTCTTTAATCATGGTTATGACATATAAAATTTACAGACATGTCAACTAATTTGGACAGGCTATAAATTTGAGTGATTATTTTAAATTGATCGCTTTAAGGTCCCCACAAATATATCCTCCATTGCTACCACTACCACTTCCTCGAATCTCTGGCACACTAGTTTAGGCCACAAGTCGTTACACTGTCTCCGATCATTAGCATCTAGCGGTAATCTAGAATTTGTAACTTTCACAATCTTTGATTCTGTTCCACGCTAACTAAATAAGAAAACTTATTTACTTTTTAATGAAAGTGACTCGCATTCATTTGTTTTATTCAACCTTATTCACTCCAATATTTAGAGACCAACTCCAATTCCTACCAAGGGGGGATCACATTACTTCGCCGCCTTTATAGACAATTATTCCCACTATGCATGGCTCTATTTAATGCATAAATGATCTAAACTACTCCACATTTATAAAAATGATTCAAACCTAATTTTCTAGCACCATCAAAACCTTTCACTTAGCAATGCCATGGAATACAATGGCACAATCTTCCTAACCCCTTTTACAACAAAATCGTACTATCTCGTATCGGTCATATTCATACACCTCATAACAAATGGTTATGTAAAATGTAAAGACTGATATATTCAAAACATAATCAAATCCCTACTTATCTCCATCTCTCTTCATGAACATTTTTGGGGTGAAGACGCTCTCACCATTGGCTGCACCATTATTCATGTTCCCTCACACACTATCCAAAATAAAATTTACGGTCACACTCCCAACTATAGTTCTTTTTTATTTTCCAGTTGTGCTTGATTTGTCCTCTTCCCACCACATGAAAGAAAGAAACTGCAATCCCATTCTAGACTTAGTTGTTTTTTCAACTATAAAGTCAAACAAAATGGTTACCGCTGCTATAACCCCATAGCTAAATGCCTTTGGACCTCCCAACTTGCAGCCTTTTGGGAATACAAATTCTTCACTCCCTCACCTCCACATATAATAGCCACCCACCTATCTTTATCTTAAAGACATTATCCTGACAACTTTTATCATGAGTTTTTTTCAAGCCCACCAATACGAGTTAGATGCCCTTCACCAGGTGATCCCACAAACTACAATGGATTTAAAGTGAACTTATAAGATCAAGCAATCGTTTTCTCCTCATGCTCATACAAAAAGCTTAGCTGACTCTCAATTATTTGCGTTTATTAATCTCCTAACCATAGTTAAAGCCTATATTACAGTTGCACCTATCAAACAATGATAGTTATTTTAGATAGATGTAAAAAATACATTCTTAAAAGGAGATTTTATTCAGAAACCACAAAACTCACTAGGTCAAGCAAGCCCCTCGTGCCTGGTTTGTCAAGTTTTCATTTGCTATAGCTCAACAATAGTTCACTTCTAGCTTATATGATTCTGCCTTATTCCACCTCTAGTTATGTAAATTTGCCTCGCCATCATCCTTCTCTATGTAGATAACATGACTGTCACTGGAAATGACTCTAGCAACGTTTTAAAGCTTCACACCTTCATCAACCAATAATTTAAAAAAGTCTATCATTGCTTTTTAATCATTCTCCATCATTTATGAATCTCACCACTTTTATCATGAGGCAAACACATTAACTCTCCTCCCAATAGCCTGATTTATCTAAAAACCATGTTTGCTCCACTTACTAGTTAGATATTCCCTTCTATTACGAAAATCAAACTTAAACATAGGGACTTGGTGGCTACTATTTCATACTAAGATCCTCACTTATCATTTAGCAAAAAGACTACAATGGATTAAAAGACACCACCCTAGAACTTATAAGATTGAGATTTAAACCAACTTCTTTACACTATGATAATCGTGTTTGAATGCTGTAAAGATCATGCATTTCATCAAAACTTATCTTAAAAAAGCAAACTCTTAGCTCAAATTAATTCGCGAACATCTTTGGTATCAATTATTTGGATGACTTTTGCTCACCAACAATTAATCTCCTAACCATAGTTGGAGGAAAAAAGTATTCTTATTATATTATTTCATTTGCATAATTCTCTTTATAATTATAAATAACTTATATTTATGATATTTAACCATCCTCTTCCTCTCAGGGCTCTTCCCTATAACTAGGTTATTACTTGTACAAAAATATAAAATAATATATATATATATATAATGCACAAATAGAATGCTTATCCTCATGCTTAAAATGTGAAATTTTATGCATTTAATAGCATTTATAATTATAAGAGGTATGATTAATTTGCTCAGTAAATAATTTTTCCCTGAGAATTTATGTGAGGATTAATCAGAGCAAATTTTTTTCCAGAATTCTAATAATAGCATAAGTGTTAATGAGAATAATAGTTTTATTATCAATGTTGTTTATGATATTAGTCTATGATATTATTTTTGATTGACTGAAAGTCTCCTCTAAATGTTTAAACGGGTTTTAATCAGGCCATTTCACGTTAAACATGGATGCAAGACCAGCAAAAGAATGAAAACGAAGTAAGAAATAAAAAAAAAAAAAAAACAATCACACCCATTCATCGCCATCATACTGCGTGTGCCAACCCTATGCATTAGGGTTTAATTTATGGATGTGACAGGTACGCATCCATCCCATGAGATTTTTTTTTTTTTTTTTTTGGGTAATTATTGAGAACTTACATCCGCATTCGAATTTTGGTAATAAGAAAAAAAATTATTCAAAGTATAAAAGATAATATTTTAAAATATAAATAAATTTTTTTACTTACATATCTAATTATTAAAATAATATAATATATGAACATAATAATTATTATCAAAAAATAAAATAAAATAAAAATAGAGTTAAAAATTTTTATTCTCATATTTAATTATTAAAATAGAATAAGATAAAAATTAATATTTTGTATATAATAATAGTAAGATAAATAGGGTGTGAATTTGTATTAATAATTTTTTTAGTCTTATTTAAGAAAAAAAAATTTTAGATGTCAAAGAGTATGAAAAATGCCTACAATAATAGCTGCTACTATTATGCATAGCAAGATTTTGGTACTTATTTCCTTCCCTATAGTTTCTGGAGCTTTCTTTTTGCGATGACAAAGTCCTCAACTCTACAAGAAAAACGCGTAAAGACATAGACTTTTTGTGGGTCCCGTTGATAGGCCTTCTTGCCAGGGTGGACGAATGACAACCAATCCAATCGTGGCTATGGTTGCGGATATAGTAACAAACCTTGAATTCATGCATTCGAAACTAACCGATGGAGTATGGTCATGAATTTGGACCGCATCTAATTGAAAAAAAAAGAGTGACGAACAACTGAGAGACAAAAGACAAAGAAATAAACAATCAGGGTTTCAAACGAATGATAAAAGAATAAGGAATAAAACGATAATAATTGCGAAAATAATTATTTCTTAGATATAATGAAAAAATAATATAAAAAACTAAGTATTTTTTATTTTTTTGAGTTTGAAGAATATTTATTTATTTAAAAATAATTATATTATATAAAAAATAATTAAATATAAAAATAAATATTTTACTGATAAATAAATTAAATTAAAATAGAATCCCTATTTTTACTTATCAAATATATTCAAGTTTTTTAAGTTTAATATTGAATTATGATAAATGTGATTAATTTATATACGATATAAATTTGATACTAAAAATTAAGACCTGGTCCTTAAATTCCCCCGGTGCTCATTCATCTTCCGTTATTCGACACTAAACTCTCTCTGAGCGATCCAGCGCTTTAGGGTTTAGTCCACTGCGGAGGCGCCCTTACAAATTCGATTAGAAAGAAGCAACTATGAAATTTGGGCGACCTAGGTCCGTCTCTCTCAATTTTATTACAGCCAAAAAGTATGGTGATTCTGGTTGATCTACTCTAATTTCTTTGGGTGGAATAGTCTAAATCCATGTCTTTTTGCTCTCATTTGTTTCAGTTAATTCTCTTTCCTTGCCTGGTGCACTATCATTTGTTTTTAGCGGGTTTGTTCGACTATGACTTGTTCGTTGAACATCAGTTACCCGATTGTGTTGGCGATTGTTGTCTTGCGAGATATGACTGTAAAGTGAGATGAAGGATGAACAAAGTTCAGTTCTTAGCTTTATTCTTAACCAATAATTTGACTCATAGAAGTATATCTCTTGCATCTCTATATTTCGGTACATTCTCCTTATAAATTAAGTGAAAACTGGGAGTTTGTTCAGCTATCCGTCACCTCTATGCTTTATCCCATTCTCTCTTTCACCCGATTTGTAACATGTGCCGCCATTCTTTTTCCTGTATTCTCCCATCTGATCCCTTCGCCAAAAGAAAAAAAAAAAAAATAGTATGTCCGCCTGATTAATAATATGTTTTGATATAACCAAATTCGAATTCTGCTAGGATTCTGAGATTTGGAGTGAGACGACATTCTGCTATTATGACTGGAAAGTTCTACTCATAAATCCTGATTATTTATTGGTTTTAAATAAAGCATACTGCTTGAGTAGTGGATTTATTCCTCCGATCTCCTCATAGACTAATTCTGTGTACATACATGCTCCTTATCTTAAGTTGTGTAGCCAAGCCTATTATGATGGCTGTTGCTTCATCCGTGGAGGAATTACTAGCTGTTATGGCCTAAGAGTAGATGGCCTTAGTAAAGCCTTGCAAGATAATGATGAACATTCACCTGGTTGAAAAGTAAGCTTTACAGTAAACATTTAGTAGCAATGAATGATTTGTTTTGCTTGGTGCCTCCTTTTGATCTAGGGTTTCTAGAACTTAAAGGCTGTTTGTAAGATTTAATCTGGAGAACCTTTGGATTTTCTCTGGTCTTGGCCTTTGTTCGGACTATCCCACTATTTTCTAGTATAGTTAGCTGTGGAGCAATTTCTTTTGGTGAGGAGCCTTTTATCTGGGGGCCTTAATGAGGGATTTTAGTACTCATGTTTTGCATGCCACTCACTAAGGAGTGGTGTGGTAGGATGGTTGTGGGGGTGGCTTTTGTGGCTCCATTGGTTGTTTTAGTTTACCATATCGCCAATGATGTGGCCTCAGACTTGAATGGGCCATAAATATATAACCACATTGTCTCCCAACCTATCTAAGTTGGAGATTATTAACCCTCACACCTCACCCTTTTATTACACGATGAAGTTCTGAAATTCCAGATCAACACGATTATTGCTTGTAGCCATATATAATGTGTGATAATGGTGGGCTAAATGGGAATAGATAGCAATTGCCTCCTGTTCTGTTAAACTCTTTATAGAATACTTAGTAAATGGTTTATGTGTTTCTTGTCTTTTCTCTGAGTTTTTTGTTGCTTGGACTTTTGTGCCTATGGGTTATGTCCAATATTACTACGTGATCTTAAATGCTATCCAAATTGGGGAATGTAATACCACAATTTTCTCTTATTCCAAAAAATTGTTAACCCTGCCTTTTCTGATGAATTGTCAAAAGTGGAAGAAAAGAAGACACGCTTGAGTTATTTACAAACTAGATAGCTAATATTTCACTTGTCAAGATTGTGTTTGATATGCTTCATTCTTGTCTCAATTTTCAATGAGCTTTTCACAGCTTGTTGATTGAAAAATTGATTTCCCTGTTGTTTCTTCTTAAATTCAGCAAATTTGGCCTTGCTAGAATTTTTCTTGGCCCAAATGTAATTGATAAAAGTTGTGATAAAATGAGGCTTAGACCCACGAACACCTTGAGGGAGTAAATAGGTTTTTCTTCACTAAAGTACAAAATAAAGATTTACAACTTCAAGAAATGTAAATAAATTATATATCTAGATGCTTAAGTATAAATCATTAATATTCACATGCATATAATGTAAGGTAAAATGCTAAAATAGAGAGAACATAATATTTTCATGTGGAAGAAAAAATTTTGAACAAATCGTTTATAGAGAAGACCTAAGTTGCCAATTGAAAAGCCACTATATAAGAAAAGTTAACTTATTGACTTATGAACAGACGATCTAGACCATCTAGCTAATTAACTTGGGACACATGACTATCTAAGGCCCTTATTATATTTGTAAACCTGCAACTACCTAGACACATTATGGTCCCTCCCAGTGGATCTCCGGTCGATTGAACTTCTTTGACCAAAACACACAGTCAAATTTGCACATGAGCACACATTGGAACTCTATAGGTTTGCAGGCTAATGAGATAAGATTTAGAATTAGAACATTTGAAAGATCACGAGACAACAAGGCTCTTATCTTACAAGAAGAAAGATCTTTCAATAAATAGGTGGTTCTCTTAAATCTTAAGGTTATACACTTGGTCGTTCAAAGAAGATTCTTTCTTTACTCATTAGTTCAGATTTCGCGTCTTATTTAAAATCACGCGAATCTTGCATGAAACAATTACCAAGGTAATCGGTTTAAGTTTCTAACACAAACCACTTGCAGTTCACCTCTGGAATTTTATAGCTTGAGCTAGTGTCTTGTAGACCACTTGATTTTTGTCTTGTAAACACTTGCGGCATAAGCATCAATCACATGGATATGATGCGGGTTTGGTACATAGTACTGAGAGCTTATAAATATGTGATGAACAACCTCCGAGCATGAATTGAACTGCTACATACTTTTGCTTGAACATAAAATTGCGAAATTCACTCATACCATCTTTCGCGCAGGCTAATGTTTCTATGAAACTCATCATTCCACATTTAAGCATATGAAACCCTAAAACTTAAAATGCAACTCTATGTCACGAAATTTGCTATTACTAAAGACAAACCGAATATGTTGTTTGTTGTTTTGGATCAGGCTTTGCATGTTTCTTTCCATAGGATTCTTATGCTTTGAGGATGTATGGTTGCAGGTGAGCTTGGGAATACACCACAAAGCCCCATCACACTAACAACATCTTGCTCTTAGCATATTACGGCTTTCTAGATTGTTATCACACATTGGAATACACTGTCTCTGTTTACTTTGATTTCTGATTGTGTTACTTGGGAGGGACAAATTTGGAAACCTTGGAAAGAGAAAATGGTTGATGTCCACAATGGCGGAAGCAAAGCTCCTAAAGTTCCGGTATCAGGCAGACGCAACATCTTGATTACAAGCGCTTTGCCTTATGTCAACAATGTCCCTCACCTTGGCAACATTATTGGATGTATCCTCTCTCTATCGTTGTTTCGCTCTCCAAATTTCTCTGTTTGATGGATTCTTTCGTATTTTGTTTGCACAATTTGTCTGAGACTCAATTGGTTTTTGCTTCTGAATTGAATTATGGTGTTGCAGGTGTCTTGAGTGCTGATGTATTTGCTAGGTTCTGTCGTATTCGTGGTTACAACGCAATCTACATTTGTGGTACTGATGAGTATGGCACAGCTACAGAGACTAAAGCCATGGAGGAGAAGTGCACTCCTCAAGAGATTTGTGACAAGTAATTATTTTGTTTTGTTTTTATTATTTGAAAAATTGTGTTCTATGGATCAAAAACATGATTTAACTGCAATTTGGTTGAATTTGGTTCCAGAAGGCATGTATATGTGATATTTGAAGTGTGAGATGATTTCTCCAAAAGATGTTATGATTTGAAGGAATTAATTCACTGCTCTTCTACAATCCACCTGCCAACTTGAAATTGGAGAACATAGCTACTTGCTTTTAGATGGTGTGGTGAACTGGTGATACATAACATTTCTTATGAGGATAATCAAAAATTCAAACGTGAATAAAGACAATGAAAAAGAAAGCATGAGCATTTTTCTGTCTGGTCTGAATTTCATTGTACTGCACTTGTAGATACCATGCGATTCATAGGGAAGTCTATGAATGGTTTAACATTAGTTTTGATAAGTTTGGGCGCACCTCAACTCCTCAACAGACTGAAGTTTGTCAAGCAATTTTCAAGAAATTGATGGAGAACAACTGGTTATCTGAGAACACAATGCAGCAGGTAACCCACCCTTACCCTCAATTTTTTGGTTCCTTGGCTTCAGAAAATCACACTGTCTTTTTTATTAAAAAGGAATGAATTTGACCCCAAAAAAAATTATTTTTACTTGCTGTGTATTTTTATCTATTTTACCAGTGAAAACATTGTTAAAATTACAAATTTTGAATAAACATGCAGCTGTACTGTGATAAATGTGAAAGGTTCTTAGCTGATCGGCTAGTGGAGGGTATTTGCCCAACAGTAGGTTGTAATTATCAGTCAGCTCGAGGAGATCAGTGTGAAAATTGTGGAAAGCTTTTAAATCCAACTGAATTGACAAATCCAAGATGCAAGGTATGCCATCTCTCCTTTCTCTCTCTCTCTCTCTCTCTCTATGTGTGTGTATACATGTGTAGGAGTATGACAGATTTAGTACCCCCGCCTCCCCCCAAAAAATCAAAGCATTTTCTCATATTGTCTTCTCATATTTGTTATTAGCCACGCCCCCTTGGTCTTCATAAGCCTCCACTTGATGATACCAAAACCCAGTAGCTCTGTAAACAATTAAGATATTGCATACCTGCATGCCTAAATGAATAATTGTTGTCACTGGTTAACAACAAACTCCATATATGTTTATGTCCTCGTAAGCGTTGTGATGCAGGAAGGGGAAAAAGTAGGGGAGGAGAAGGAGAAGAAATTGAGAGGAGGGGAAAAAATAGGAGGAGGATCAGAGAGAAGAGAAGCAGAGATTAGTAGAGAGAGAAGGAATTCATATTACTCAATATTCATTCAACTTATTAATAATTTTTCAATATTAGAGTTATAATTCTTATATAGAGAAACCTTATTCCTAGGCTAATTAGAAAATAAATGTAATTTCCTAACTAACAACATTTCAAAATGAGGAAATAATATAACATAATTGCCTAAAATAAAATATTATCAAATAAAATATCGCAAAATCTAATAAAATAAAATCTCCAATAAAATAAAATAAAAATAAAATCTAATAAATCTCAAATCACTTAATTTTGAATATCCTAGATGACCACATCACCTCGTGTATGCTTGTTTTAGTAATTTTATCTATCACTAAAGTAATTGATAAGGAGTTGAGGACCCGAGGTCAAACCTTAACGTAACACTATTGCTATTGGAAGATTATTATTCTACATATACAACTTTCACATATGACTTTCTTTTCTATCACCCACTACAAAAATTTTGTCCTTCTTCCAGAAAATTAAAAACTATGAGTAAGTCTGTCTTCTTTTCCATTAAGACTGTAGTGAGCATCAGTGACTGCTCTTCCTGAGACAAACAAATTGATTTCCATGAATATCTTTCTCCTTCATTTAAAGGTTAAAAAGTTTAGTTCCATGATGTATCATGTTGCATGTAGTGTTTTTCCTTCATTCATCTCATATATAACAATTCATTTGCACTCTGATCATGTTGGTAACTTTGTATCCCAGATTTAAAACATCAACTTGTTTTGTGAACAGACCTGTCAAAGCACGCCACATATTCGTGATACAAACCACTTGTTTTTGGAGCTACCTTTACTGATGGATAAATTGGAAGAGTACATCAACAAAACGTCAGAGGCTGGATCTTGGAGTCAAAATGCTATTCAACAGACACATGCATGGCTAAAAGAAGGATTGAAACCCAGATGTATTACTAGAGATTTAAAGTGGGGAGTTCCTGTTCCTCATGAGAAATTTAAGGACAAGGTTACATGAAAAACACGCATGACTTGTGGCTACCAATCCCCTCTTTGTAGATTAATTTTGTGGTGGTACACCTAAGTCTCTGATAGATTTATGTCTTCATTTTTCATCTCATCATTTGATAATATGAATTTATGATGATTTGCTAGGTGTTTTATGTCTGGTTTGATGCGCCGATTGGTTATGTCTCAATTACAGCATGCTACACACCAGATTGGGAAAAATGGTGGAAAAATCCCAAAAATATCGAGTTATATCAATTTATGGGCAAAGATAATGTGCCGTTCCACACTGTAAGGATTTATTCGTTGCTGAAATATCTTCATTATTGGAGACTAAAAGTTAGTGAAGTCCATTCTATTGACATGCTAATCTGAGTAACTGGTTGTTTTAATATCTTAGTTTTATTACCATGTCTATGCCTTGTCTAGATATTGCTTTAACAAGCTTCATGTGAGTGTAGGTTGAGTTTACTTGACAAAAAAAAAAAAAAAAAAAAAAGAAACTCTAGTTTGAGATCTGCTCAGATTGAGTTATAAATCCCCTAAAAAGAAATTCTAGTTTGAGATCTGCTCAGATTGAGTTACTAATTTCAAGTGTATTGCAATTTTAGGTGATTTTTCCGTCTACACTTCTTGGCACTGGTGAAAACTGGACTTTAATGAAGAGTATAAGCGTTACTGAGTATTTGAACTATGAAGATGGTTAGTTCAATATGTGATTCCATTTAGCAAAATTGATTATTTTTGCCTGATTTAATCACACGACAAAAGCTACTCCAAGAGCTACTCAACATTGTGATACCTTTGCCCGGTTTACTCGTGGATTTTTTTTTTTTTTTGCTATGGAATTATCATTGTTTCTCCAAAATTTAAAGTATTGTTACCATATGCTTTTGCAGGAAAGTTCTCCAAGAGCAAGGGAATAGGAGTTTTTGGCAATGATGCAAGGGATACTAATATTCCTGTAGAAGTATGGAGATATTATTTACTAGCTAACAGGCCCGAGGTACTTGTTATTGCAAAATTAAATATATTCTCATCCCATGCTTGTTTCTTTTTTTACCTTTCGTGTATATAAAATAACAGTAATTACCATTGAGAATTTCCACCCAATAGGTGTCAGACACATTATTTACGTGGGCAGATTTGCAAGCCAAATTAAACAATGAGCTGCTGAGTAATTTAGGCAATTTCGTAAATCGAGTTTTGAGCTTTATTGCAAAGCCATCAGGTCAGTCAGCTGCTTGTCTATAATTTATTTGCTCTATTCTATTTTTTCTAATTCTTACGCTGTCTGGCAGTTGCTGAGTCTTGCACGTAGGAAGAATTTCTATCGGCAGGGACAGTGAGCCGATTTTTTTTCATGACTACAACATGATCATGAATTCTCGCATTCATATTTATCACTTTTTGGCTGTTCTTTATGGGGTGAATGTAGCCTTTTTTTTCACTTGCTAGGTTTTATGTTGTTTTAACATTCATGAGAATATCCACGTTTGAGGTTCCTGTCCCATGCTGTACATATGCAGCCATGACAGGTTCCTGCAGTGAAATTTTTCCCATTTTCTTTGCCATAATATTTCTTTGGTGGCTTAGATTCTACATTGAAAGGAGGACCGGCGACTCTTGCCTCCACCCTGCTTCCCTCCAAATAATAGGGAGAGTATCACTTTCGAGTCTCATACCAATATGCCTAATTTGGAAGTCAACACTGCCTACCCAACTGTGGCATTTCGGATTAGTGTGGTCAGTTATTGGCATGCGATTCCTTAGGAAGTTCATGAGAGTTTTGCTGCCCAAGTTGCTCAAGAGATCTGCAAAATGAGTTTATGCTTAAAATATCTTTTAAGAAAGCTGCACATTTAGAACATGCCTATTTTTTGGATATATAAAAATTGATCATCTGATTGCCACTTCAGTCGAATACGTTAGTAAGTCTTGCTCAAGTCTATGAGATTATCATGCTAAGATTAACCCATATGCACCAATGTCTTATAAATTTTAGGAGGCATCTGGAAAGCATGTTCCCTAGATTATTACATAAAGAGTAGCCTTCATGATTTATTTTGAACATCGTGTTTGCAAATAACTGCTTTCTGTAGGTCAGGGATATGGCTCCTTCATTCCTGATGCTCCTGGTGCAGAATCACATTCCTTGACAAAGAAATTAGCTGAAAAAGTGGGAAAATATGTAGAGCAATATATAGAAGTCATGGAGAAGGTGGTTGCTCGTTAGCTGACGTCTCTTCGGACATGTCTTTGTATAATACTTTCCAATAATATTGTTCTTCCTATTTTTGGATGATGTAGGTGAAGCTAAAGCAGGGCTTGAAAACTGCAATGAGCATCTCCAGTGAAGGGAATTCGTATTTGCAGGTAAGCTTGTGGCTGTTTCTTATTATTAAAAGCAAGTGGCTGCTTATTGTTAGTCTATTCTTTGGGGCTTTCATATAGCCTTTATCAGACAAAGAAAGATTCAATTTGAAAAGCTTTTTATCTTGTTATACATGTTAATATGTGCTTTGTAGGAAAGCCAATTTTGGAAGCTTTACAAAGAAGACCAGCCTTCCTGCAGTATTGTCATGAAAACTTCAGCAGGGCTAGTGTATCTCCTGGCATGTTTATTGGAGCCTTTTATGCCATCTTTCTCTCTTGAGGTAAATAGTAAGTTGCAGCAAACGTGGACATACAGTTTGTTTAGTGTGTTAACCATGTTGAAACCATTTATTTGTGATGGCTCTATAGGTACTTAAGCAGCTCCATATGCCTCCTGAATCTCAATTCTCTCTTACTGATGAAAATGTAGATATCGTGAAAGCTAGAAAACTGTGGGAGATTCTACCTGCTGGCCACAGAATAGGGAAACCAGAGCCATTGTTCAAGGAACTGGTAAAAATCATGACCATATGTGTTATTTCCTGTCATTTGTAACAACATTGTGGGATGAATGCTTCTACCTGATGTGAGTTGTCAGGACATGGTGACTTCTTGGAATCAGGATACATGTTTTGTGGTTACTTATTAAAATGGGACTTAAATGTGTTTTAGTCTGGTAATCATGTAAAACAGCTTGGAATTTTTTACAATTTGATTGTGCTGATTAGTTGATGAATAATTATTTGTTGAAGCAATATTATTTGGAAGGTCCCCTTTTTTTCATCGGTTATTACTGTAAATTATCGAACTCAAAAATGATAATATGATCATATTGATGCATTAGTTAATGTTGGCTCAGGTACTGTAAATTATCTAACTCAAAAATGATAATATGATCACATTGATGCATTAGTCAATGTTGGCACAAGTATGAATCGAGTTGGCATGGATACTATGTGTGCTCTATTTTCCGGATGTACAAACGAAAAATAAAACCCAATTGAAACACTAAAGTGTTTGCACTAGTAGAGGAATCCAGTTGATGGATCCTGTGTCACTCTATCGTAAGTTGGCCTGCTGATAATTTTTTGCTAGTCTCATGCATTGGCTAACTGTATGGTGGTTGCCACTTTTTCATCTTGAATGATGTGGCCTGCTTTGCAGAAAGATGAAGAGGTTGAAGTTTATCGGAAGAAGTTTGCTGGAAGTCAAGCTGACAGAGAAGTCAGAGCAGCAGCAGAAAAGGTGGCTGAACAACTGAATGAAACAAAAGTTTCAGGTCCCATGATTTTTCCAGCCTTCTATTCATTGAGATTGTCAATCGTGTGAGATGGATACTGTATCAATCTGAACAGATCAAAGGCCATGGCTATGGGGGGATCCTTTTTTCCCTCATATCCACACAACTGCAACAGCTTACATCATATTTCTCCATCATATTCAAGCTACTGCATCCTTTTCAAAGAAATATTTCTCTGCCATTTGAGGCCTTGAACCTGGTCTATCTGCTATTAATTATTCTACCCTTACAGTTCTAGACTGTGATGAAGGAAAGAAAGAAAAAAAATGAGATTTCATCAACTCATAGCTCTGAGAAGTGTGTTGTTACATTTTGATGTACTTAGGATGATTCCAACTAGGCATCCAATTTATTGTAGATCTTATGGGGAAAAAAAAAACTCTTAGCTGTGAGAACGATAGTTGGCAGCCTGAAAAGAAATAAGAAGTCTGTTTTTCCATAAAATGAGGCTATTAGATTGTCTATTGGAAATTATGAGAGCGAATCGGCTATTAGAAAAAGAGTTATCATTTGACTAAGACAGTAAAACCCCCTTGTTTTTCCATGAGGAAGAAAGCAAATTAAAGAACCTGCAAATAGGGGTAAAACCTATTGTTTTGCTAGTCAAGGTATTTGACCCATGGTAAAGAGAAAATGGGCTTTGATAGGATGTGCTCAGCCTCAGAGTCATTTGTTCCTGTTTTTGTTTTTTGTGCTTGCCTGAAAGAGCTAGTTCATTCAAGTAGAAGATGAGGAAGAGGCATGATCAGTAGAACTGGGGTTAAGACCCTAGTAGATAGCTATACATTGCTCTTGATGTAAGATATTTTGCTGTGGGTTGTGGACGCTGCTTGTGTTGCTGCAACACACTGATGTGCTACCCACAAATTTAGGCTGTCATTCCTTGGCCTTTATTTTTTCCCTTTCTATTTTATTTTGCCTTCGTTTTTGAAGTCTTCCAAAGGCCCTTGGTCATTCACCTCTGAATCTCTAACATCCATTTTTGTATTGTTTACTTGTTGTCCCCTCTTTTCTGTGTTTACTGCTACCATTGGAACTGGAGCCCAACTTCTTTTGTATCTATTAAGCTTTCTATGTCGCCTGTAGTAGGGGAGGATACCGAGCGAGGATAGTGACTATCTTGTGCTTTGCATTTCTTACTGAAAAATAGAACTGAATTCTCTGTTGCTCACAGATGGTAGCTCAAAGAAACATCTGAAGATGTCTGCAGCTGAATCCAAATATAAATCAGCTCATGAAGCAGAAATTTCAATTACTAGACTTGATGTCCGTGTTGGCCTTATTAGAAAGGTTCAGAAGCATCCTGATGCAGATTCCCTCTATGTGGAAGAGATTGATGTTGGCGAAGCTACTCCTCGAACTGTTGTCAGTGGCCTTGTCAATTACATACCTATTGAAGAAATGCAGGTCATTGTCCTTGCTTCCTGTATCGTTGATATTGCTGGATTGCCTTAGTCTTCTATTCTCATTGATATGATAGTTTTCTAATTATTTGCAGGATAGAAGAGTCTGTGTCCTTTGTAACCTGAAGCCAGCTACCATGCGAGGTATCAAGTCACATGCTATGGTTCTTGCAGCTTCCAACAGTGAGCACACCCAGGTAAAAATAATCAGTCATATTGTTGATTAACAACCATCGTTTTAAATATGGCTATCTTCTTTTTGATGCTTGTTTAATGCTGCAAAAAACATTATGCAATGCCTTGAAGACGGTAATTCTACTTGTTTTCTGAAAATTCCACGTCCAAAAAGATAACTTCTACTTGAGAAGAGTGATTTTATTTCTGAAAATTGATTGAATGGAATAATATAGGACGTGAAAATAGTTCCTAGTTGCTGAGTCTTGCACCACGTTTTGCCAACTGCCAGTCTTGGATGGCAAATATCTGTAGACTATGTTACAGCCTGCATTGTAAGGAAAGTATCCTTTTTCTTCTGCTTTTTTTTTTTTTTTTTTTTTTTGTGCTCATGTTGAGTTTTTCATCCTTTATGGGTTTGAGGGCAAACAAGGCGATGCCTGATAGCAATAGACTCATTGATATTAGTAGTAGTATTTCCTTAACAGCTTGTTGGAAAATGCACACCGAATTTGTTTCATAGAGCTTGTTGGAGCTTATGCTGTAGTTCTGTGAAACAGTATTTTAGAAATTTCATGAATTTTGGTTTTTAGCTTTATGAATAAGCTGTTCAACTCTTATTTTAGTTTTCTTGAAAAGCCAAAAGCATATTCTAACAATAACCATCAATAGTCCAACTTTAGCTTTTGCCTCAGAAACGGTTTCAAAAGCCAGGCTAAGTAGGAGATACATTCATGCATGGCTACATTTATCTTTTATTGTTCCGTGGAACTAAAGGTAGTGAATATTACCTAACTGATTGACGATAATCCTGGTGAAAAAAAATAAACAGGTTGAACTAGTTGAGCCACCGAAAGATGCCCCTGTTGGGGAGAGAGTCAAGTTTCCGGGTTATGACGGTGAGCCTGATGGTGTTCTTAACCCTAAAAAGAAGGTTTGGGAAACGTTGCAAGTGGATCTAAACACGGACTCGGACTTGGTGGCACGCTACAAAGATATCGCATTCACCACATCTGCAGGTGTTTGCAAAGTATCGTCAATCGTGAATGGATCTATAAGGTAGGTAGATTGATTTTGGGTGATTCACAGGTCTCGAAATGAAGATTTTGCCCCATTGAAGTTATTTTTTCCTTCCTTTCGTCCTGTGGGAGATAGATTTGCCATACTGTTATTATGGAACTCGTTCAAGTACATTTCTCTTTTGCTGACCCACATGTGAGACTACATCAATTCGACAATGGTACACTTTGTATTGGTTCATTTGGTTTGGTCACGGTGGCCTTTTTGACATGCTCCTTTGCAAACACATATTTGTTGTTCTGTCGGGGTTAACAGAAGGATTGAAATCCAAAAGTTGTCCATGACGTGGAATTTTTCCCTTGCGAAGATCCAACAACCAAACACCCAATGGAAAACTGCTGCCTAGGAGATGATCTTGCTATTTTGGCCCGCTGAGTAGAAAATATTTATAGTTTATTTGGTAAAATGGAATAAAAGTTTTATTCCTACCTTACTATCAGCAGAATTGTTATTTTACTGTTTAATTATTTATTCTAATCGTAGGAACAACAATACCAAATAGAATCGTTACAAGTTATTTCTAGTTATCAAAAAATAATTATTAGAAGTTATTCTTTTTATTTACTTTTATTCTAAATTAGATTTGATTAAAATTGAATTTGAGTCATATATTGGTTGATTTAGAGGAAAATTTGTGACTGCTAAACTAGATTAGGTTTGACATGTTTATAATCTAAATTGGGTCGATTTGGATTATGATAGAGATTTTCTTTATTTTAAAGAATTTTTTTAAAAATATATATATATATAATTAGAAATATAAATATTTTAATAAATTATATTATGTTGATTAAAATATTATATAATTATATATTTTAAATAAAAAAAGTTATATAAGAATTATTAATTATATGAAAATATGTCTAAATATATTTAAATAAAAAAAGTTATGTAAAAATTATTAATTATATAAATATATAATTTATTAAAATAATTTTTTAAAATTTAGTATTTATTTAAAATAAAAAATATATTTATAAAAAAATTTATAATTCAGGTTGAATTAGTCCGAATTAGTTGCTTACTCGTAATCATACCTTGCCTAAAATTAATTGGACATTCCTAACCATATTTGTCTATAATATTAATGTCTCGATTAAATCTTATAAAATTTTAAATTAATATAACCAAGCAGATTAGGTAACTCAATTTTGATTAAATTTATCCAAACCTTTCCATGTGTTAAACTATTGTTTTTTTTTTTCGATAAAAATAAAATAGTCAATTTATATAATTTCTTAATTATTTCTCACGCTATATTGAATATTAAATAATTAATTTTTAATTTACTTTTACCTATTTAAAGTGACTAATCAAATAATAAAATATTAATAAATTTTATTTTTACCTTCATCTATTCATTAATAATAATTATTATATTTTTATCTCATTTTATTCTATCAATTAAACAAGACTAAGGGTTTTCACTTCCCCCTAGGCAAACGAAGAACATTATTTTGTGTTGATGTTCAATGTGTGATTCAAATGTGTGGTTCTCTCCCCACAAATTGAAAAATATAGTACTTGAGCCTTGGGCAAATAGGCCAACAGTTGATTTTCATCGTAAATTCAGACCAAAGTTCGCTGATTATTGGCAAAGATATGCTAATTTCCAAATTTTGAAGTGGAATAGGAGTCCAAAATTAATCGGGCCATAACTGAGCAGAGGTCCCATGGAAGATAATGCGTAAACTTTTCCGGGTTTAAAAACAGGAGAAACCAGTGATTACAACTGCAGAAGCAGCCTTCACAATGCAGATGATTATTCTCTCCTTTCAAAACAAAAGATGGCAAAAACAAGCCGGTGAGAAGCGAGAACACAGGCCAAGGAAGAATTGCGCGAACTGAACTGAGAACAATTAGCGCTGCATCATCTTCCCTAGCGAATCCAGAACCTGTGATCAGGGCCCTTGGGCTATAAAGGGGCTCACAAGGGGGTGGTATCAACAATGGCTTCTAGTATTTTCTTCTCCAACTCACGCTCATCAATCCACATGGAACTTTGTCGATGAAGAAGCTGTTTCTTCTCAATCTTCTTTTCTTTCCTCTCTTTTTCTCTCGTTCTCCAGTACTCAAGCTTCTCCGTCTTTTCTTTCAACTGCACGTCAGTTTGACACACTCAAACATACACTTACAGGGAGTAAAATAAAATTCAGATTGCCTTGAATAACTAAATTAGAACAACAACGTGTCTCAGTTTGCATTTCCGGTGATCACTCAAGTATGAGGATTCACAAATTCAGATGAGTTGCCTCTCCAATGCTTTTGCAGGACAACAGGAGATTAGTGTCAGATAAAGAGACTCTCGCGTTCCTGTCTTCCCATTACTGCCACCAAACATGGGATTAGCTATCATGAGACATCGGGCTCTAGCCCAAGCTAGATCTCACAAATGCGCCACAAGCACAGACCGGCACACATGAGTGTGGCACCAAGAATACCAAATAATTCTTTCATCAGATTACGGCACTCACCCAATGTAACCTATTTTGGTAATTCAAAATACATGCACTCGTGCATATATGGAAAATGAAACACGGATTTTGGGGGAAAGAAAAACAGAACAGAGAAGAACTCCGGCGTTAATCCCGAAGAAGCAGCTGCCAACATGATATGTGAAAGGGCAGGTATTGCAAGTTACAACAAAGATTCCAACAACAAAAAAAAGTTGCATTCAGCCACGAACTCCATGAAACTGGTAGATAGCGCACACACAGCCACTGCATCTCTTGACATCAGTCAAAAAATGTTGGCAGCTCACCGCTAGAAAATTAATCACTCCATCATCATCAGAGAATGAAAGACCATAATTTGTTAGACTCCAAACATCCTAACGCTCCAGCTTCAAATAAGCAGTTGGTGGACACACACCTCTGTAGAATTTGAAAGTGCTTATTACTCTTGAGGATTAAACAAGCCAGAACCATGCAATCGACAAATGAAGCGACCAAAGTCCACATGAATCAGCACAGCAAGTCTGTGAAACTAAATAGCAAAACTCTCTCATAGAGCCCCTACTATTCCCCTTCTTACGATGCATTGTGACATATACTGTTTCATGTGCCGGCTTTTGTCCTTACTAGAAGGAAGATTTTTGGTTTTCAATCTCAGTTTGACATCAATACAATACCTAAACTTGCTCATTGAGAAAGAAGCTTCTAGAAGTAGCTAAACTAGCAGCTTACACATTCTTGAGTAAGCTATGCGAGACCAGACTTCTGATTTTATTCCTCTACGGATACATTGCATTGGAAATTTTGCATTTTCATTTTATTTGCAAACTATCCTTGCATTACAAAGGAGTAGGATGTGATAAACTTCATGGAGAAAAAGGATCTTCAATCCTCTTTGAATTCTCTCCTATAATCTGTTTTAGCTAATCAACGCCATGTAGGCTTGTTCTCCAATTCTCAAATTTCTTGAAATGAGTTACTCTGCCATTCTTTCTTAAGATGAACAGCATTTGAGTCATAACCAATGAAGGAAAAATGGAAAAGTGGTCTAAGCATGGGAAAACAAGCATACCAGGGTTTGCCGGAAATCCTCTTCAAAGGCCTTACGCTCGGCGGCTCTAGCCTCGGCAGCAGCAGCCTTGCTTTTCTTCCTTTCCTCCCGCTCTCTCCTAATTTCCTCTCTCCTGGCCTCGTCTTTCCTAAGCTTCTCTTGCCTTTGCAATTCCATCTCGCAGATGTACTGCTTGCGCAGCTCTTTGACCTGCCTAGCGTAATCGCGCCGGAGTTGAGCCAGATTCGATTCAGCCTGTTTAGGGTTTTTGTGGGGCTCCCAGCTTCCAATGAAGTCGTTGGGACTTAGGTAAACGTGGTTCCGCTTGTGATCGTTGTGGTGTGAAGGTTTATCGGCGGCACTAGAGGGGGCGACGGTGGAGGAGTATCGGAAGTTCTGAGTGGAGAGAGAGAAAGAGGTCTTGGAGAGAAGAGTCGACGATCGCCGAACAATTTGCCGTCCAGTCGCCATAGACGATTGAAAGGGCGAGAGGGAGCGAGGGCGGGGGTTTGGGTGGAATGTAGGGCCTGGGGGGCTTGAGCGATTTTTGGCTGCAATACATTGAGGAAGAAAAAATTAATCTTATAATTGCGATAATCTTATTAAAAAATTTATTCTGTAATTTTATTTAAGTTCGAATTTGCTAATCATATTACTATTTAAAAGTAACACGATTAACGTAGCTGCCATTTTGTTTCTCAAAACAATTGAAAAATCTTATTATTATTATTATTTTGCTTTGTCAGGCGAGTCTTCTATCTAGAAAATCATATAGGTTGTATACCCTTCTACAACCATATCACAAACACAAAAAGTTAAAATTTATATATTTCAGAAGTTTAAAAAAAAAAAAAAGACAACATTTTCAACTAAAAATAGCATACTAGATACACTATGTCTTGAGAATATAATTTATAAATATTATTCAAATTTTATATTTGTGTTAAATATAAATTTTAAAAAAATTAAAATAATAAATAGATTATAGAGTTAGTATTTCATTACAAATTAAGATTTAGGATTTGAATATCTTATGCAATTAGGTAACTCCAGGTTTTTCTTTTTGGGCATTCTTCATATGCCAAACTTGCCCTTCTAATTTTAACCTTCAAGTAAATTTTCTTTGCTTATGCAATTTAATACTTATCCATTCAGTTTAACAAGGAAAATGAAGAAGAATGAGAAGAAACTCAATCACCCAAGGTTTTATAAAAATGCCCAAAGTTTTTCTCCTTGGGCATTCGGAAGTTTAAAATCGGGTGAATCTAGAAACCGAAAAACAGAGTAAGGCAAATGGCGGAGGTTAGCATTTGTGGTTGTTTATACGCGATCCTTTCCGTATACCATTTGCCCTTCTAGTTTTAACCATTTAGTAAATTTTCTTTCCTTATACAATCTAACACTTATCCATTTGGTTTTATAAGAAAAAGACAAAGAAGGAGAAGAAACTCAATCACCCATTGAACCAAGATGCCAAAATATGGCACCTAAAAAATAATCTAATTTTTCTCTAACTTATATTATTAGCCCTAATTTTATTATAAAAATTATAAAATTACACAACGAGTATTAAACATATTGAAAGCATGTTAGCGTGTTAAAGTCAAATAAAATAAGATAAAAATTTTGACATATGTCAGAGTTTGTCTAATAATAACACTTTAATCTCAAAAAAGTGTTAACGTTGCTTCAGTGCTATCAGAGCTATCATTATTTTTAAATTACAAAAACAGCCAAGAGAAGCTAATAAGCAGTTATCAACACCATCTGATGCTGCTTCTTGATATACCCCAAAACAGGACGTGTTTATTTGTAACATAATTCTCAAGGAAATGATGCATCACATCTTTTGTAATTATCATTTGGGGAGTATGGTTGGGAGGCATAATCATTGTTACTCTTTCAATGGCCTTCTTCCATGGAGCCTGGACAACATTTCAGCTGCAACGAGAACATAGTAGAAGGGAGAATGAAATGCTATCATCAATCCTGGAAGCCAGTTGGCTGTGAGCGATAAGAAGGGTTACTAAAGCATTTAGGAAGTAGCCCCCCAACACCCCCAACTTTACATAACATAAGAAGAAACAAATTGAGGGAAGTTGTTAAATCAAACTCGAAGGAATAGATGAAAAGCTGGACATATGTAATATTTTGTCCGCAAGTACCTAATAAAGCACCCTTATTCAACAGATTACGATAAAATAAAATATTACAACAAATGATACACATCTAATTATAGGTTTACTACTCTGGGCATACAGACAGCTCTGAAAAAAAAAAAGTAGCACTATAATGAAATTTTATGCAAATTTGAGAAGTACATCAAAGGGGATCATATAATTTGACCAAGGGCATTAATATAGAACAACACTTCAATCCAACGGATTCCCACCCCAGCAATTATAACAAAAACAGAGATGCAAACTGCTTCTTGGCAACCAGGTGCACAATCACCATAATAGGAGAAAATTGACTGCAATCTCCCTTGGATTGTGGTGTAACAGACAAAAATAAAGCAATAAACAACAATTTAATTGAAAATCAAGAAAAGAGAGATTTGATATTCTTTTTTGCTAAGCAGGGAGTCTGCATTCACTTACTGCATCGGGGTCATTTCTGAAAACATAGAACAGTGGCGCCAAAATTTCATATAAAAATAAACGTAAAAAAGTAATTCAATTTAGATTATTATAGAGTTATAAAAAGGAAATTCAGTATCTACAATAAGCGCAGGATTATATTTTACACATAATGTGTTCTACTCGGTAGAAAGTTGGATATAAATGTTTTGAATTTGCTGGATGTTCAGACAGGAAAAAATCAATATCCGGATATATATTTCCATTTATTAGAGGTACAAGCTCTTGAAAAAGAATAAAATAAAAATTGATTATAATTTCTACTATAAAAGTCAAGTTAGTAGTATGATATGAGGTTGTTGAATATGCGGTTTAGCTGAGAATTTTTATTACATAATTGAAGGCTGTTGACTTAATTTTTAGATCTATAAAAATATTTTATGATAATTTAACATCAATTTTTTAAATAAATAATAATAAAATATCTAATGAAGATAAATACGAGTATCTTGTCATAAAAAGCATGATAAATATAAGGTATCGCTTAAATACATCAATACTGTGCTGATAATTGAAGGCCCTGTGACTAAATCTTTGTCCTGGAATTACTTAAAGATCATGTAGATCATATCAATCTATAAAGGTTTCATTAATAATGTATGAGTTATGCACATTTTGCATATATCATTTGATATTTATTATATTATATTTGTTCATTATATACATCTCTTTTATTTTAAATAAGGAAAAATTTTAAGTAATGAATAAATTTTATGAGAATTACATTCAAAAAGTTTGATTAGATTATGAGAGTACAATGATATTATAGTTATGAAAGATTTTATGTCACATTTAGATAATATTATCTCTATAATTCTTATAATCATTATTAAATAGCTAAATTTAATATTAAGTTACATATATCAAAATATCTTTATAAACTGCAGCATACAGTTTTTAAAATTCTAAATATTATATATTTATTAATTTTATTCTGAGTATAAAGCTTTTCTTATCAATATATTTCAAGTGGAAGAATGTTTAAATAATTTTTTTAATTGATCTACGATGAAACATAATAATAGTAATATTTAGAATTTAAATTTATATTAATTATTTTTATTAACAATTTAATTAGAATGAATTAAAATAGTAAATAATATTTTATTTATTTTTTACAAAGAAAATAAAAGATATAATTATTTCTGAAATGATACATCTAATGAAGTAAAAGTATATAATTATTCATAAAATGATATATTTATAAAAGTACACAACTTTTTATAAAAAAATTATACATTTTTATATTAAAAAGATTATACAACCATTGATCTTTTTTTTTAAAAAAAAGTTTATAAATAAAGAGTATGAGAGACTACATCTCTTAATTTATTCATAAAATTTTATTATCTCGAAGACTATTGTTTATCATTATTTATTTCACCATAACATTTTAGAAGAGGCCTCATCATCTCAATATACGTATCGATCATTACTTTCTAACATAAAATATGAGGCCTATTTAACTAGTTGGTAATCCAAATAAATTATATTTATTTGATTAACAACAGGTTTACTTAATATTTTTATTTGTTATACATTTTTCTAAGAAAAAAACAAAAAACCATTGTACATATTTCATTTTATCTAAATTATTAAATTAATATCAAAGTTATTTAACACGGGAATCAACCTAAATTGATCTAGCAGATAAATTACAAATATAAAAATAAAAATAATAATTATAGTAGAAAACGTGACTGTATTATAATATTATAGTTGAATGGATTAAATAAGATTAAATTGATATAATATAAATTAGATTAACTTAAAAGTTTCATATAGAACAACAAAAGTTCAAGTGCCACCTAATTGATGCCAATGAGTAAAATGTCCCGATGCTTTAGAATCTTATAATGATAAAGAATGTGCTAAATTATTAATAGATTAACCATTAAAAATTACAATGAAATGAAGATTATGTAATTTTTTTTTAATTACTGAATAGCTTTGTTTGCGTTAGCATAAATTTTAATACCTTTGTAGAGAAATTTTTATGAATAAAAATTTTATTTATGATGAAATATAAATTTAGAAACTTATTTGATAATTGGAAGGATAACTTAGAGCTTTATCTTAATTTTTTGTTGAGCGCAAAAGAATATCGTAACTAGAATGCCCATAAACATTTAAGAATTCACGTCATTTTTGCCATTGCGCTCTTCCGCATCGCATCGTCGTTCCTTCTCCAAAATTTCCCACCCAGATTCCGGATCACCTCTTCCCCGCTGGCATCTTGGTGCAAATTAAAAGCGTCTTCAGAATCCGTCAAAGTGATCGCTTTCGATGAGATTAACGTTCAATTTCTGAGATCGTCGGAGGATGACGAGGTTGTTCGTCGAAAATCTATTATCGAACTCGCACATCTCAATTCTCAGTTCAGCCATTGATGGACCCAGCCCCAACGGGAGGCTCCTCGAAATCAATAAAATCCGCCGACGATCCTGACCACGTCAAAGTCATCCAATGGGAAGATTTCGACCAAGAACTTGCGAGATTGTGGAGTCTATCTTCTGCTCTCAACGAAGCTAAAGAAAAGAAACAGAATCTTCAACAGAAGCTCGAAACCCTAATTCGGGTAATTCATTAATTGATTTTTTAAATTCGGTAATTTTGCCGTCTTTATGGTCATAAGCGAAGCTTCTGTTCAACTCTCGTGGAATTATCTCAAGATAATGGTTAGAAATGTTTAACATCTGAAAGCTGATTTTTGTGGACGGGGCAGACTGAAAGAGCTAAGTTTAGAGGTGTATGATAATGCTGCTAGGGTTAATATTTGTTTCATATCTGTTTTGGTTTGAGAAAAAAGAAAAGAAAAAGGGGTAGTTGTGAAATTCTTATGGGCTTTTTTAGTTCTATTTGTTACTTGAAAATCTAGCAGAACCGGCGTGTGAAGAAATCTGTTTAATGCGGAAAACGTTTTCTCAGATATTACCCTACTCACTTTTATGCTGCAAATTTGTTAATGCTATTGATAATTATTTCTATGCCTGCAAAAAAAATTAAAGAAAATGAAAGAAGTACCCGGTATTTTTTGACCGTTCCTTGGTTTGAAGAATGTGATGTCGGTTGTCTTTTTAGAATGCGTGAAAAGTGAACTCCACGGCGGTTGGGAGGGGAATCTGAATGGAAAATATAGGTTATTTTAGTTAAATTTTGGCTTTTATGTGATTGAATAGAAGATAAAACGTGGAAAGAAAAGAAAATTTTGAAACCTATGCAATATGATTTTGCTGATTTTGAGGGATAAGAGCGGTGATATTCTTAATGAGCCAAAATATGGTGTGCAGGTACAAGCTGAGTCCTTGGCTAGATTGAATGAGCTTGATGAGATTCGTCAGAGATTGGAGGACAGAAAACTGGTGATGGGAAACATGTTGATGCAATCAAAGGTTGTAGAAGAACATGCTAAAATGAAAGTGGAGCATCTTAGCAGTGAAATTAAGTCTCTACTGGTTTCTGGGACTTCTCTTTCCGCTGCTCGGAAGAGACTGCAGGTAAAATTTTCAAATTATGATTAACAATGTGGGTAGCACATTTCTATCACTTTTCTATTTTCTCCAAACATGGTAACACTCACTGAGTGGATGTTTCAGTTGATAGTGCATATAATTTTGTCCAATTTGTTGTTGCCTCTATCTGACATGCTAGAAAGGTGTGCATATCAAATTTACTGCCATATGGGTTTTCAACAGAAATTTGGTTTCCACTGCCATGTATAACAACGCAAGGAAAGACTACATGGAGATGTGATTAGGCAGGGTTTGCATTATTACCAATACAGATATAAAATTTCAAATAAAAAGAATGAACCGGTCAGACACTACTAGGTAAAAGGGGATGGCATAAGAAAGGCAATGACAAGAACTTCAAGTCTATCTTTCTAAACCACCTTAGTTGAGGCTTTGGTCCCACACACCCCACACACGGACTATACATCACTTTGAAATTATTAGCTGTTGACCGTACTTATTTATCTTTCTAAGATAAAGTAGAGATTTTCTGACCAACTGTCATGTTTGCAGCAGTTTATGAAATAAAATAAGAGTTTTTAGCTGTTGACTGTACTTAATCTACTAATACCACTTCCATTGTTGCTACTGAGTATGTTGAATAAAAAAGAAGGGTATCAAGATGTAACTTACTTTGTTTCCTTCCAGCTATCTCCTAATACCTAAATCACTATCGCATATAATCTATCCTAAGAAAATGAATTGACTCACGTTGCTGCTTTAATTAGGGCTTTGCTTATCTAAAGAGATTTCCTAGTGATGACTCCCTTGTGGTAGTAATTCAAACAAGATCGGGAGGACCTACGCCATTCTTGTGTCTCATTTTCTTGTTCTATGTACATGGCAATGTTGATGTTAAAAATCCTAAATATTCGTAAGTTCCCAATTTTAAAGATGATAGATCCAGCCATAGGTGCCTCTACATGAGCTTGAAGTAACCAAATATGAATTGGTATCATCCGCATATTGACATTGAAAGAGGTGAATAAATCAATCCATAAAAAAGATTTTGCTGCACTCACTAAATTCTATGGTTCATTAGATTTGTAATATCGATGCTTCCATGTTGTCTGCTTCACTGTTCTAGGGCTTAACGATAATATTACAAATTATTGGATGACCTCTATCTTGAACCAAAGTGGAATTAGGGATGGACAAATGAGCTTTCAAACTCTTGAAACTTGAAAGACAAGCATTGCTTAATCGATTCAAAATTCTTGGAGTGATATGCTTAAGAGCTTATTTTCTCAAGTAGTTCCAGTTTTCTATATTGTAGCATGCACACCTCTGTGACTAATGAATAGCAACTTCTTCCCTGCTGTTGTAGTTCAGAATTTGACTGCCCTCCTATTATAGGATTCTACTATATTACTTTCTGGAAATGGGGGTCACATTCGTCTTAGAAATTTGCTCAAGATGTTAAGAACAAGGCAACAATTTATGATATCTCAAGTTTCATTCCTCTACCCTGTGAAGTCCATGTTTGGACCAGCTCAAGAGCTAGAACTTGATTCATTCCCCAGTGGTAGTAGACCAGGTAAATACCCTAAGATGGTCATTATTCTCTTGTTTCTACAATTTATATATGATGTGGTACTTATATAAAAACCTTTATGGTTGGAAAGGTGAGTGAAGGTGAAGAATTACTAAATGAAACTTTATTTCATGCCGTAATTCTTATTTATATTTGGCTTAACTTTTATTGGAGGTGATCATGTCAGTTCTTATATGTTTATCTTGGTTTCTGGGCATGCTGCTGTTATTAATGTACTTTCTACAATGTTTTGCGCTCTTGTTCAAGATTTTGACCAAACATTTAGGTATTACCATTCTCACCTCTATGTTGCAATATTTATTTTACATTGCATGCATTGTATGTTGATAGTGAATGCCAGAGGAAACTTGATTTGACAACTCAGATGCTTTTGAAGTTTTTGGGAATGCAATTTTGTTAAATGATGCCCATTGGAAGGAGACCTCCCCCTACCCCCCCCCCCCCCCCCCAAAAAAAAAAAAAAAAAAAAAGAACATGGCAAAGTAGCAGAATGTTTCAAATCAGCCAGACAAAGAACAAGTAGAGCTAAAAAAAAAAAAGAACATGGCAAAGTAGCAGAATGTTTCAAATCAGCCAGACAAAGAACAAGCAGAGCTATCTTGTCAAACCCAGGCTATACAAAATCTACAAAATCTAAATTTGGTGGGGACAATCCCCTTCTCTTATATGTAGCAGCATGATCTATTCTCTTTAATTATGCTCAAGGATGACTAACTGTCCCTGAACGTGCATCTGTTACTAATAGAAACCATTGGTCTGATAATTTACTTGGCCATGTAAGGGTAATTTAGCCTTCCTAGTTCCTGCTGAGCAGGAAAAAGTAATGATTGGAAAGGGCCATCTTTAGCAAATAATTGGAGAAGTATGGGCTTTAATAGAGATGTGAGCACATTACTATATGGGCATGTGTTTTTTTATTAAACTGCTATCTCCCTGAACCACAACACTTTTGGGATGTGTAATTTGTGGTTTGTTAGAGTGCTTTCTTAAGGTTAGGGACTGCAGAAGGTAGGGGGCATGGAAAGACTTGAATGGAGCTGGTGGACAAGGATTTAATGGAAAATGGTCTCTAGAATCAAGCTAAATGGCAGTAAGGATTTTACGATTGGCCCTATTTAGTGGGACTTGTGGTTGCAGTTGCAAGCTGCAATTTCTAGACTTGAAAATTGCTTAAAAACTTAATTTGCAATGCTTTAATGTGAAAATCAGCTAATATATTGTTTTTAATGAAGTTTACATTTTTACCATTTTTATGTACAGAAATTCCTTTGGGGCCAGAGCAACTATTAGACACATAAATCTACAAGCTGGATATAAGTTTTTTTGGCTCTAAAAAAGTTGTTATTGGAAATAACATTGACCTAGATAGACACAACACACACACTCAGGCATACTCACACATGTGCATGCACACATGAATGTTTACTTTTTGAAAGTAGCTAGAGAGTTGAACTCCCATATATTGCCTTTTTAACTCCTAGAATGAAGCAAAATTAGGTGGTTTTAGGGGGCAAAATCAATTATCCCACAACAAGAGATAGCATAGACATATATCCACACATAAATGGCGCCCCTATGGTGCAGCCAATTTTCGAACATCATGCAAGTTCCATTAGTTGTCACTTGAGCTTCCCCATGGAAAATCTGGGAAGAAGGGTAGAAGAAGAGGAAAGATGAAGAGCTCCCTTGTGTAGATTGATCCTCTACTCCCACATCTATAAGATAAATCTCACGGCAGGTTTACCTCCTTTCTCCCCTCCCCCCAATCCTTCTTAGAAACACCATTTTAGAGGTGCTTAATCATGTTTAATAACATGTTTGCATCCCTCTCCCAAGCAATATTGATGAGATTGATTGGCACAAGGGTATATAGAGCAAAGCATAACAGCTTAACTGAGCGACAATGAAGCTTTTGATAATTAAAAATTCTTACCAATAATTACTGGTATATAATATTGAATCATCCCTGGCTTAATTTGACCCCCTAGATAATATTTGAAATTATGGTTTGGAAAAATTTTGGTTTGTATTTAGGAAAAATCAGAAAAGCTTGATTTTATCTTTTGATGGAGAAACTGCCATATCATGTAGTGATCATAACGGTGTTGTCATGACCTATATCTAGATTGGCCATGACCGGCGTTAAGACAAGATGAGCTTGGGACCCAACCTAGATAGAAAACTTCATATCTTAACTTAAAACATATCATATAAATATAATCAAAGGTAACACAAACATTGGGAGGCTCTGCTATCCTATATTATATATGTACGTGAGAACTAAAACTCATTAAAAAGTGAATAGATACACATGACATAACTAATAGTATATATGCTTCTAAAATGACTAGCGAAACCATTGAAGTCCTCCAAAAAATTGACCTTGACACATATAATTACTTAGAAGTGGCTCTGGCCTCAAAATCCTGCTGATCTGAAAAATATATAAAATACTATGAGACAAGTTTAGTGAATAGATAATAATCTTATAAGTTTTTTTATAAGTAATCAATATATATTAAAAGTTGAAGTAATCATGAATGTTGATGAATATGTATATAATTCATAAAACAATTGTCTAGAATATCTTTTATCATAAACATTGAACCAAGTATAAAAATATCGTAACATGGAACATTTGGAATCATATGATCATGTTATGTCATTGATTGTGATTATATGCATGCGCAAAGTGGCTCCTAAAGGGTAAAGACATCTATATACACCCCAAAGGCATCATGTATACCAAATACTGCCTCAAAGACCTTGTACCATGAATATAAGAATGATACGTGTAAGGTTCATATCTATAAATATAAAATATACTTGCTCAATAAAAAACTATGTTTCAAAGCACTAATGATAAGAAACTACATAGAAATTTTCATAAATATTGTAGCATATTATTTATTTTTCAAGATTCAAAACTCATTTACAAATATGATCAATTAAATGAAAAATATTTTTGTAAATTTTACTATCTACTCACCTAGATCATGCAGTACAATATTTATCTTACTCCTAAAATTTCAAAGGTGGAATCTAGCACCAAATCTTCCCCTATATTGAAATATATCATGATATACTTAGTTACTAATCTACCTTTAGCAATAACCTAATAATATTTAGATACATGATTTTTCTTTCATTATGAAAGTTAATACTTTAGGAATCATATCTATATTTTATTATCTCCATTATCCAATTTAACTTGCATAGCATTTTATTCTAGTTATCTTCAGTTTAACTTGTTTAACATTTTTCACTTAAATTATGCCACTAAATAACCTAATCGTATCTTAATTCCATATCACCTAACTCCAATTTCCCATAATTTACATAAAATAAATCACTAAACCTCTAAAATAACTCCTACAAATCATTTCACCCAATTAGGAATTATAATACACTTAAAATTCTCATATATTTCAAGAAGACATTAAACTATGGTTAAACACATGAAATTAAATTTCCTCCAAGACATTCAGATTTGTACATATAAATACCTATCATGAAATTGAAGAAATTACCTCAAAATATAGAGGTTAAAAGCTTCTCCCTATTTCCTCTCTTTCCCCTTCTTTTCCTCCTCCTGGTTTTCCTTTCCTTTTTCTCTTCCTTTTCTTTTTTTTTTTTCCCTAATGCTAAAAATACGGCTGGCTAGTCCCCCTTTTCTGAATTTTATTCACTGCAGGCAGCTGCCCCTTCACTGTTTTTTCTTTTTTCCTTTTTTCCTGCAGAGCTGGCTGCTGTAATTTTTTTTCCCTGCTGTTAACAGGTGGCCTGACACGGCCATTTGCTGATATTTTTTTTTCAATTGTTTGCTTGTTTGTTCCTTTGTCTTTTTCCTCCTTTATTTTTTTTAGGTTTTTTATTGACAGGGTCCCACAGGTGTTCTCCGTTTGTATTTTCAATCACACGAACGGGGCTTTATTAAGTTGGTTTCTCTTTTGTCGAAGAATTAACTTATTCGAAAATCTTATTAAGTGAAAGTCCAATAATATTTTTATTTTCTAACAAGCCTTCTGGCGCAATGTCCTTTGGGATTGAAGTGTGAGCTAAACACACCCACTCCTTGTGCTATTTTTTTTTTTCAAGAAAATAGGGCATATATGGAATCAAACTCTAGATCACTTGGTTAAAACTGCTCTTATACTATCTAAAAAACAGACTCAAAAGCTTAAGCTGTTAGGTGAAAGTTTCAGAATGGTTTTATACTTATAGCATTTCTTATATCCTTGTTGTGAAGGAGTACTCTTATGACAAACATCATTGTGCTGTACTTGAATTGGTAATTTAGGTGTCTGCATATATTGGAACGTGTCACTTGAATGCTGTATGCTTAACATGTGTGATGTGTGAGAGCTTGCTCTTTTGGCATTCGGGAAGTTTAATTGGGAAAAACAATTTCTGTTTGTTATTACTAATTGTTTTTTAGTCTAATTCTCAATGCTTAGTTGACATCATCAAATTTCTTGACATTGATTCTGTTTCAATGAGATTTTCTAGTAGAAATTGCTTAATCTCGTGGTTTTGAATGTAGAAAATTAGTTATGATGACACACAAAAATTTCCTATAATGTTTGCTGGCAACTCAAGTAATTTATTTGTTTATTTACTTGAGTTTTCTGCAGGGACTCCTAGTGGATCCCCACATGATAATAAACCACGCAATCAAGGGACGTTGACGATTTCGGGTCTGCAGTTGAGTATGCTTCCATTTACGCAGATGAGTTTCTTCACTGATAAGAAGCAGGTTCAGAGGTCTGCGACTGCACTGGGATATGTAGCACATGTGTGTCCTTTCTCTTCATTTGGAAATAAGTATAATGTAACATGTTCTCATGACTGGTATGTTAAATAGGCATCAGATGGCGCTTGCCATTCTTTGCCTGCCACATATCTGAATCCACATGATCTGGAGATGTGACATGATGTCTTGTTATTCTTTCTGGAGTGATGTTTTTGGTCCAGTGTGATTCAGTTTTTTGTCCTTATGAAAGCTAGGTTATCTAGGGTCAAATTGAATTTATAAGTTTCCCTATTCCCAACTTGCATTTTTTTCATCTTCTTTTGGAATAAAATACAAAAATAGATACATTGTCTTTGTCTTCTTTTGCAGGCTATCTCACTCATAGCTTCATATCTGCATGTTCCTTTGCGTTACCCTTTGCGGTTGGGTGGTTCCCATTCATTTATCAAGGATTTTGCACCTTCAGTTGAGCTTACATCTTCATCAAATGCAGTAGTTTCTGCAAATATGAAACACCTAGAATTTCCTCTTTTCATAGATGGCCAAGATGCTACTCGAACTGCTTATGCTGTATTTTTGTTGAACAAGGTATGCTACTCATCCCTTAATGTTGTTGCTTTGTAGGGTGCTGCTTATGAATCACTGCCAAATATTGGTGTGAAGTTATCCTCGTGGATTGACATAGAATTTAATTTTTGGTGTTAGGACCTTTTTGGTTTGGTTGGTGGAGCTTTGGTTGTAGTCCTGTTGGGTCATGGGTGGAGCTTTCTGTGGAGTATTAAAATGTTGATGCTTTTCTGAAACATAAAATTCCATTGATTTGAACTATTAGCTTCTGGAATGAACAAACATAAAATTCCATAGAAGCTCTTTATTGAAGATTCAGTGAACAAACATTCAAAACCTTACCGGTCCTTAAAAAAGGCTTTTTAAAGCTAATTTTTGTTTTTGAGAGCCCAAAAGCTGTTTGTGACCTTGATTGGCCCCACTTATAGAAGCCGTTATAGAAGCTAGGCCAACAAATACTTGGTGCTGACTTTTCTAGGTTTTATAGAAATCATCAGTCAGCTGCTTCTCTTTTTAGTTATTGGATTTATTAAGTAATGTTGTTTGATGTTTTAGGGATGGCGTGAAATGCATTTGCTTTCATTTTCTGCTTTTGACCAAGTGGGTAATTTTTGTAATCCCTTGTTCTCTGGGTGTAGGATATAGAGCAGCTTCTAAATTATCTTGGGGTTACCAGCTTAGGGCCACGCCAAGTGTTAGCCAATTTGAAGGAGCTTCTACGGACCATACTTTCTTTAGAATTTATAGATAAGTAACTGACTCATTGTTCAGTTTTGCTGCAAGTGAATTTCCTTTATCTTGTAAATGTTAATAGCGTTTTATTCTTATACCGGTGCATAAGTTTTGGTTCAGCACCTTGTCAAATTCAACAGCTTTGATGTTTATTCGTTTATGAGCGATGCATGAATTGTTTGGCTCACCATTTTATTTCTTATACGACTACTGTTTCAATTCCAACCCCCACCCCCACGCCCCAGTTTATTTTTATTTTTATTTTTGTTGTGGGAGGGTGAAGTATTTACCCGTTGAGTTTAGGGGAAACTTGATATTTCAGACCATATAGTGATTCTTTTAATTCTGCCTACAATTGCACTGGTTGGGTTTGGTTATGTATATAGCAATGTTTGTGTAGAGGTAGTTCTGTGAATCCTCCTTTTTGATCCACCTCTACTTTGATTCCCTGCTCCTTGATGTGTATGTATGTGATATTCAGCAAATTTCAAATTTTATGTGCCATGAGAATAAATTGTCACAATGGTAGGGTTTTTTAACATTTTAATACAAAAATAATAGATTTAAATTACGAAAACATCTTTGTATTGTTAGATGAAATTGTATATATGTTATCTTTTTCAAAACCTTGTGATCCAAGAAAAGTATAGTACAACAGGTTGTCTCCAAATTTTTATTTTACATGACATGTGATGTATTCAAAAAGTTTCCTCAACTGTTTCAATGTAACTTACCAAATCATGATGTTGTCTAATACTAGAAAACTACTAGCCAGAAAAAAAGGGTAAAAAACTAAACTCTTGAACCCTAGGGTTTCTCTCGACCACCCCTTTGCTCATCTTTGGCTTCTTAATCTCTTTGCCCTCCCCCGGCGATGGACCGACGTCTGGAGGCTAGATGGACTCAACTGCGATTGCTGAAGATGCACGTATCTAGGAAGAAGTAGAAATCATCCATTGCCTCACTTTTCACAATTGTCCTCAAGAAAGCCATCCTTTCTAGAGATGGTCATGAGCAAAGGGCAAGATCAGTGACCCCCATGAACAAAACATTAGATGAGGAGGCTAAGGAGATATTGTGATTGACCTAACTTGAGAATGACCTACAGTCAATATTCGGTGATTGTGAAACTGTTCAGAAGGCTCTTGGATTACAAGGCACTCTGTAGCAAAATCCCCATCCCTTAGAAGCTGAAGGGCATCTACAATGTATTATCAATATGGAATGCGACTTCTTTCTCATTCATTTCTTTGACCCAAATGATTACTTAAACTTGCTAACAGAGGGTCCATAGATAATTTTTCAACACTAATAACTGTGATTTTGTGGAAGATAGGATTCTAGTCGTCGGAGAAGGAAGTTACATCGGCAGTGGTCTGGGTGAGATCCCCAAGCCGCCCAATTCATCACTATAGACACCACTTTCTTTGGGCTGTTGGAAAGCTGATTGGGAAACCATTCATATTGATTTCCACACGTCAATGGCTGACAGGGGTTATTTTGCTAAAACTGTGGTCAAAATTACCTTGATATGCCTTTGTTGGCCAAGTTTATGATTGATGTAGAATACCTCAAGAGTGAATACGAGGGGCTGCAGGGTTCTGTTTTGGATGACCAAGCAGGGCACATCCTCAGGGACTGGGTTCGCTAGCACAACACAACCAGTACCTGTGAAAAAGGGAAACAATTGTTGAAAGAACTCTGGCAAAAGTTAATTTTGCTGGAAACAAAGACACTAAAGCCAGGAAAAGAGTTGAAGGAATTTGGCAAAACAAAGGCGTATAGACTAGAGGAAAGGAGTTGAAGGAATTTGGCTCCAAGCCAGAAGCACGAGGGTCCAGATTAACGCACTAGCAAATCTTGTAGAAGAAAGCCAGGAAAAGGAGTCTGTGGAAGAGAAACAACCAAACCTACGGCGAAAAGAGCCAGGAATGTTTCACCCTTCAGATAGAGGATTCACATCTAACCAGACATCCCTAGCTGAAAAACATTCACCAAGCCTACCCTAAGCTTCTCACAAGCCTACTCTGAGTTCTGTCCCAAACAAGGAAAAACGCTTCGTGATCCACCAAGAAAAACCCCACAAGCCAAATCCTGGATTCTCGATGACATCTCAAACTTACCACCAACACATTAGGCCCCATACAGGAAAATAGATGATACTCAGAAACCAGAGATGAGCACAATCATATCAGACACTGCCAATGTTTGACCCAGAATCAATAAGCATTGTAATTACAAATATACCAACCAAACCACTCGACCACTTTATGAACACCCAATACCTTGAATTGGTTGTGGCTGAGGAATTCTTCAACTGTGACGCTGTGGTCTCAAGTGAGAAAGGTGACCCACATTACATCTGATGTTGCAGCAAATGAGAAACCTGAAGCTACAAAGGATGAAGCAGAGACAAATCAGGAATGTCCAGAAGTATGATATTTGTGCTATTCTTGAGCCACACATGAGTGGAAAGAATGCTGCTAAAGTCATTTGCAGATTAGACTTTGATGGCTCAGCTATTAGTGAAGCTAGAGGCTTTTCAGGTGCCTTTTGGGTTCTTTGGCATCAAACGCTCATGGAAGTCCTTGCAGTCTTAAATCAAGTGGTTCACCTTTGTATCCGAGACAACTATGGAAATGCTGGTTGGAGGTTATCAGTGATCTATGCCGGTTGTAAGAATCACCTTTGTAGAGGCCTTTGGGAGGAGTTGACTACCCTTTCCAAGAACATAACTATCCCCTGGTGCACAATTGAAGACTTCAATGATATTCTTCTTTTCGAAGAAAAACAATAGAGGAAACCAGCCAACTTGAACAAGTGCCTTCAATTCCATAACTAGATTGAGAATTCCGGCTTGTCTGATCTTGGATTTGAAGGGCCCAAATATACTTTGTGGAATATAAGGAACATTCTTGCATCAGTCTGCAAATGTTTTGATAGGGGGTTCTTCATTGAAGAGTGAAACCTCAAATTCCGGAGAGCTGTGGTCTCCTAGTCTTTTGTGATTGTCTTGTGATCGTGGACTTATTTTCCTTGATACTGATGGTTTATCAAACCCCTTCCTCCTCTGAGCCTTTTGGATTCGAAGTTATGTGATGAAACCATCCAAAATACAAAGATATGGTGAGGGTCACCTTGGAAAGTTGAATGGATCAGCCATTAGAAGGTGCAAATCTCTCAGTCATCATTTAAAGTATTGGAGCAAGCTCTAATTCGGTAATATCTTCCATAAAAAAAAAAAAAAATCGTAAGCACATCTATGGGGTTCAGGAGACATTATGCAGGGTGGATTTTAGCAGATGGAGAAAATTGAAGAGAAATTACTGTTCTATTATAAGGAAATCCTAGAGAGGGAAGATTGTTTTGGCTTTAGAAATCCAGAGCAGACTGGATCATTCTTAGAGATAGGAATACCAAGTTTTTTCACTCAGCAATCATTTCCAGAAGAAGGAAGAACAAAATCACTTCTTTGAAGATGATGAAGGAAAATGGCACCGGAAGGAGAATCTCAAGATTATGGTGGTTAACCACCATAACTGCTAACTGCTAACTGCTTGAGGGGCTCAACCACACTTTTATTGCTCTCATCCCCAATATCATCAATCTAGAGACCCTCAACCAATTTAGGTCTATCTGTCTCTGTCATGTGTCTTACAAGGTTCCGACTAATGTTATTGTCCAATGGCTACAGCCTATTGTCACTAAAATTATTAGTCTGACTCAAGCCAATTTCCTTCCAGGAAGGGCCAACCACGACAACATACTTGTGGCATCTGAATTTGTTCACTCTCTGGAAAGAACCAAAGGAAAAAAATGCATGGTTCAAGCCAAAAATTGACTTTGCCAAAGCCTATGGTAGAATTCAATGGGACTTTGTGGCATAGACCCTGGAAATCCTCAATTTTCCTGGGAATTTAATTGATCATATCATAGAGTGTATCTCTAGTACACCCTTTGATGTCCTGCTCAATGGTGAAGACACAGAAACCTTCCATCCTTCTTGTGGACTTAGAGAGATCACTATCACTATACCTTTCCCTCATTTACATGGAACGCTTGTCCCACATGATTAATGTGGAATTACTTAAGGGAAATGGAAACCATTTTAGGTTTGCAAGCGAGGCCTTGCCTTCTCTCATCTCTTCTTTGTGAATGACTTATTCCTATTCTCCTAAGCTAACAAAAAGTAGATTTATATGATCACCAAAAGCTTAAATAGTTTTTGCCAAGCCTCGGGTGAATTCATGACTATGACTGGCTTGAAATTTGCATTTCCCCAGTGTGGACAGGGACAATGTATGAGCTATATAGGACATTAGTGGCGTTAAGCCTATGAAGGACCTTGGTAATTACCTGGGCCGCAGGATGATCTATGGAAGATTCCTCAAAGAACACCATAATTCAATTGCAGCGAAGGTCAGTGTGCGGCTTGGAGATTAGTTAGCAAAATTTCTATCCTTGGCTGGTCGAACTAGCTTGATCCTGACAATCATGCACACTTTCACAAACTATTCAATGCAAATCCATCTTCTCCCCAAGGATACCTGTGACCAACTTGACTGGATTAATGGGGGATTCATATTGGGAGACAAGAAAACACATTGTCAAATGGGAGGAATCTTGTCAACCCAGAGGAGGTGGGTTGGGATTACGTAATGAAGGGACAACAACCTTGCCCTAATTGGCAAGCTGGGGTGGGAAGTCTTACAAGGGTCAGTGAAATTTTGGGCCCAAATATTTAGAAGCAAATGCCTGAAATCTTTCGACTTCCTATCTGTCAAATCGAATTCAAGATCATCGAGTACGTGGCTCAGAGTTCTCAAAGCAAGTGACTTCATCACCAGCAGTATTAGATGGTCCATCGACAATAGAAAAAAGGATTCGGTTTTAGGAGGACACCTGGCTGGGGGGCCAACCTTGCTCTTGTTACCGGAGGAGGAATACTAGACAACCAAGTCAACCTCCTTGTCCTAGTCTCGTTCTTCAAAATGGAAATTTGAATTAAGGGCTGTTTGAAGACATGTTGCCTCAGGATGTATGCCGTAGCTTGAAATCCTTCAATTGGCAAAGCAGATGGAATGAAGAAGAAAAAGTATTGTAAAACAGTAGATCAGGTACATACAACGTCAATACTGCATATGAAGTTTTACAGGGCCGCGATCAAAAGAAACACGGATGGGCAATGAAAACAGAAAACTGAAATTCCCATTGAAATGCCGCTTCTTCATTTGGCTTGCATGGAAAAGTAAACTCATCACGGATGAGCAAAGGCAACGCAGGACAATGTGCGATAAAACAGAGATGATGACCCATGCCTTCAAAGACTGCATCGAAGTAGTTTATCTCTGTAAAGAGATCCTTGGATAGAGGTTCAGACCCAATGCTCATCTTATCCCCTTCAATTCCTGCATCAAGGAGAACCTCCTTGAAAAATGTAATGATCTTAAATCTTTTTGGTTCATGGCTGCACTGTGGTTTTTGTGGACCCGGAGAAATGCCATAGCTTTAGACGAGGAGTACAGTGAAGTAGAATACCCAGCAGGACATGTAATAGCAATTGTGGCTCAACTTATTTCGCCAAGCTCAATCCACCCTCTTCCAGCTAATTTTAGAACCTTGAGGACTAAAATATGATCAGCCCCACCAAATCGATGGTGCAAAAATGAATACGGATGCCTGTCACAATATTCAAGGCAAGTCGAGTGTTGGCGGGTTGGAAGAAATGACGAAGGAAAGAGGATTTTCAGCTTTCAAGTTGCCTAGCGAAACCTGATATTCTATTGGCAGAAATCAAAGCCATTCTTTGAGGCCTCAGATTTCGCAAAAGGAACATGGATACTGTCATTATTGATTTGAGTCCCTTCTAGTCATCTAGAAAGACGACTCCCCAGTTGTGGACTGGACTCGAACGAGTATCTCATCTTGGAATGCAAATATATATGTATATATATCTATGCCAATGACAAAAATTATAGAGATGCCCACCTGTATAGAGAAGGAAATGCGACGATAAATGCCCTTGCCAAATGGGAAATGAATTTGAAAGTCGAGATATAGGAATAGAATGAATCACTAAGAGTTATCAGAGAAACAATTTGCATGGAAGCTGTTGATTATTGCGGGAAAAGGTTGTTTGTGCCTGACCCAAACCTAGTAGTTAAATCTCATGCTTTTATTATCAATGCCATTATAAAGGAAGAGAGAAGACAATAAAAACTCTTTCATCCTTGGCTGCGTAAGTCATGACTTGCACAGCTAAGAGAAGGAAGAGTAGTAATCTCCGTGCTTGTCATTTGGTCCGTTTGTACTCTATTTTGGTCATAAGAAAAATTATAAAAAGGTAAAATGGGTATTGTTTTGTCCAATAGCAAAATTATAGTGTTTAGACTCCAAGATCGGGTTGGATCGCCAGAGAGGTAGAGGTGGACTATCAAGCCAGCTTACCTTGTTAGAAGCAGAATTGTCAAAGAGTTGTATTTTTATCTCCGGTCAAAAAAAAAAAAAAAAAAACCCACAAAGTTGAATGTATGAAAACTCCTTAGAAAAGTTGGCATATTTTAGATTTATTTTCCCACTTGATAACATATCTAATAGACATGCAAATTTACAAGCTTCTGTATTATTCTTTATAATCATATCCATGTGTATTGTGAGTTTAGATTTTATTTTAGAGATTTTAGGACTAATTTTCAGATTTTTTAACTTAAACTTTTACGTCACTGGATACCATAAACGGGTTCAAAATAAAAAGGTTAGAAAAAATTCTCAAATTTATCGAATCATACCACTAAACAGTCAATTGGGCTCTAGGACAAGCGGGATGACTTTTTTATACTCGGTTTGTTTCAATCGGCCTTTCAAATGAAGGCGTAAAGTAAAAGCTATCGAGAGAGGAATGGAGTGTCTTGTTAGGATGTCGATGTCGATATCGGAAATATCTATCTTTTTTCTGGAGGGTGGGAAAAATAAATGCTAGGGACCCGTAGTTTTGGAATTGGAGTGTGTTTTAGAGTTTAATCGGAGAATTTTGTTTTCAGGAGCACTTAGGGTTTTTGTCTCTCATTATTATTAAGAAAGAGTCTCGTTTAGTATTTCGGAGAGAGAGAGTTGATTGATTTAATACTTAGCGTTATATGCCTTTAGCCTCTTAGGATTTTGGATCGGGGCCTTTTTTGCAAAGATGGTGATCTTCCTTCTTTGGAAGAATCATCTCGTGATCTCTAAGCCTTTGATGAAACATGATTTTTGTGGTGGATTGTTTATGATAGGGAATTCAGTAAAAGGGCTAAAGTTTGTTATTCAAAGGTTTCTTGCCTTTTTTTATTTTGGAAGGATTTATTGTCGGTGAAGGGCTAAGCTTGATATTAATTATGATTGGAATAAAGATCTGGCGCGGCTTTGTTAAGTTGAATGGGCCAATCGGGCCCAAGAACTTTGTTGAAATTTCGGGATAAAGGAGAGCTTGATGGGCCTTTTTCCATTGACCGATAATAAGATATATTAGTCTAATAGAGGCGCGTGGGACTCATTTGGGCTAATGGGATTAGGATGCAGATGCCCATTATGTTAATGTAGTCGAAGAGACACGTTTGGACAGCCTTGGTCTGGCAGCAGGATCTGTCTGGGTGGGCGGGTGGGTTTGTTGGTCTCCGATTGATGGCTAAAGTTTGTTATTCAAATAGCTTGCCTTTTTTTATGTTTTTGTAGTTTATTGTCGGTGTGAAATCTTGAGCATATTAATTATGATTGGCAAAGAATCTCTAAGAAAGTTGAATACAATTATTAAGAACACCACATTTATAAAGGATTCGCTTGATGGTGGACCTTTTTTCCATTCTGCTAATAAGATATATTAGTCTAATAGTTCGAACACTTGGGACATCTTAATAAAAGGGATTAGGATGCAGATGAAAGTTATGTTAATGTAGTCGAAGAGACACGTATATCAGGACAGCCTTGGTCTGGCAGCAGGATCTCATAACTCAGCCTAGCGTATATATATTTATATAAAAAGCAGTAACTGCATCTGACGCCTAGAAAACTAAACCTCACAATTTACAAGTACAAATAAAAGAAAACCTGGGTGGGCGGGTGGGTTTGTTGGTCTCCTATTGATGGCGGAGGCCACGTTACCCATTATATATATATAATATATATATAGTAGTGGTATGTACATTAATATTATCAGAGTAACACGCATTTGACATAATAATTTAAATAATAATAATCATTATTATTTTTAAGTTTTTTTTTTATATTTGTGATTTATACATGATATATGTTAATAATTAAAAAATATCAATTTTTATTATTATTAAATTTTAATAATTGAATTTTAATTTAATAGTCTTATTTTAAAAAAAAAATAAATTTGAGAAGCAGCCCCCTCATCTTGCTTAATCCTTTTTTTCTGCTGATAATTTGTATGCTGTTCTTGTTTGGGTGCCCCTTTTTTAAGCAATCAACTTTAACTGTTTTTCTATAAATTTTATAAAAGCCTATTTTCCCAAAAAATTTCTAAAAAAAAAAAAAAACTAGTTTGTATATATCTACATATATTAGATAAAGTTACTTGAAGTTGACTCTTTTGGAACTAAAAAAAAAAAGGTTACAATCTGAAGCAAATGGAATAATGATTGACATCATCATATTATTTTATAAATTATTTATTTATCTTGAGTGCTAATTCTTTCAGCTTAAACAAATTCTAACTTTAGTCATTTGTTTTTATAAATTTTTTCACTTTTATAGTTAAAACTTTTCAGACGGCTATTTGTTAAACACATTTTTTTAAAATATATATACATATTCTAAAGAATAAATAATTAAAATTTCTTTACTTAACCTGGAAAATTTATATAAAATACTTATCATAGAATATAAATTGCCACATTAGCAAAACTAAAAAATATATAGTTGTTTTTAAAGTATTTGTTAGACTTAATTCATGATAGAATTGTGTGATTGTTATGTATCTTTAATATTAAAAAAATGATATGATAAGTTCGGTATGTTTTTATGAGACAGAAAGAAAGGTCAAATAATATATTCTGGGTACCGCGACATTTATTGCATATTTTTTAGTTAAAGTATACTTTTATTTTGAAAACACATACTGTGTTTGGCTATAGAACTATATATTTGGATAATTATTAGGCATTTAAATTTAGATGCTTACCATGATAAAAAAATTATTCTTGATAAATACGGTTCAAGACGAGGCAACCTAATACTCAATTGGATAATAGGTTCAGATGTTAATTGTCCAACAGAAGTCAAAAAATTAATCGAACAATAACGTTCAAATATATGAATGAAATAATATAATATGAACAGTTAGATATTAAATGATCGTAATAAACGTCCTAATGGCCCAATACAAAGGGCGATGGAAATAGTTCTATGATTGGTAGCCAAATGGTTCCATTATTGAAGGGAGATGGCCATTATAAATTACAAGTAATGTCTCTCACTATTGATTAAAAACTGTATTATACACATGCATCGATCTTAAGTATCGATCAACAAAACGATATCCTTGGTTATAAATAAAATATCTCTCAGATAAGAAAAGAAGAAAGAAAAGAAAACAAATAAAAAGGTCATTCTATTAGATGAGTGCACAAAAAAGGTGTATAATCCTTCAAATATGCACTTATCTTCATCATCTCTGATTTTTCATGTTTATTTATTAATATCTTTCAAACTTGAATATAAAAATTATTAACTTAAATGTCGAAAGATATGTCTGAGAGCGAGTCCCATATACTTATTACATTTATTTTATTTTCTAGTGATGCGCAGTATTCAGATTTAGAATTACGAAAATCAGACTTTTTATCATTTGAACATTTGAGCAAATTTAAACGACTCCCTCATTTGTACGTCACTCTAAATTTGCGGGACGTATTAATTTTAATTGTCATGAACTATTAGGTCGGATGGAATTAGAATCAATTACAACCTTAACTTAAAAAAAAATATATATAATTTCTTTGTTTAGCTAAGGGTATACTTATTTTTAAGAAGTTTAAATTGCTATAATAGTGAAAGAAGCTAATATGAAGAGAAAGTAATATTTTTTATTCTATACTTTCCCAAGCTATAATGTCCTCTCGGCCACCTCACCGCTATCGGAAGAGCTAGCCCCATTCACCACCCGCTATGGTGACCTCTACCACCACTGCCGCCATTGCTAAAAATAATATGCAGCACATATAATTGTAATTTTTACACTATTAAAGCGTATTTTCAGACGCAATAGTTTCTCCCACGCTATTTTTTCCAACCATCATTTATAAATAATACTTATTCAGTTTATACTGTAATCAATTTTAGCAAACCAAATGTACAATTCTTCTTCTGTACCTTCTTCAGACTACCCTCGTATATTCTGTTCGAAATTTCTCAAACCCTTTTAGCCACTCGCTTGTCTTAAAAATTTATTAGAATTTCTTAGTTTATAATTTGGAAGGTCAAATCTCTCAAATTTCAAGAAGAGGCATTCGATTCCATTCATTCTACTTGTCATCCACATTATTAGTCGGATGTGTTATAGTCATAAATAATCTCGACATCCTAGCTGGGAGCTGATCCTCTGTTTGATATGCAGGGGAATCTGAGATTGGGGACGGCATAAAACCATTAAACCCTACTAGTGTTGCATGCATTGTTCAATATGGGGGGAAACAGCACGCGGATATTCTCTGGTCTACAATCAGCTTTACTCTTTCCAAGGTCTCCAAAATTATACCTCAGGAATTATGCACCACGTTCGCATCACAGGTATATCCTGTTTGCTGTGGATTTGTGGTTATCGACTCAAGATGGTTATGCCTTCATCTTATTTCCTCTCTACTTTACCCTTAATGAATTTTGAAGCTAACACTAAAGAGTTTTGTCTGCTATGTTTTCTCATCTCAATAGATTTCCTGTTTCGCGTAGAGTTGCTGTCATTACTTTTAATCTTTGGATTTCCTTAGTTTCTGATTGAATATTCCGTAGGTTTTGTTCTTCATTTGTTTGTTTATAACCTACAGTTTTCTTCATCAATATAACACTTGTCAAAGGAACCAACATATCCCAACAACTTAAGACCCAATAATAGTTTCATACTTTGGTGTGCTCTCTCATGTGAATTTTCTATGGCAGTGAAAGCATGAAGAAGGGACAGGACTATAAGGTGCTAGTTTTAAAATTTTAAATTTTATTATAATTAAATTGAGTTTAGATTAGAAATATTCCCTGTTAAATAGAAGATTTGGTCAAAGTCAACCTTGAATCGGGTCCTATCAGATTGAATGATGGTTGACTAGCATCTAATGTGCACACTTGTGTGTTCAGGGCAGAGAGGTCACACCCGAAAGACGCTTGACTAGAGTTCAAGCGTACTTTTAGCAAATTGTCAGTGTTTAATGTGCGTCTGAGGACGTTTATGTGCACTTTTGGCTTATTGTCCGTGCCTAACGTATGTCTAAAGTGACGCTCGTATGCCACGGTGTTTTGCTATGGCATATGTGCGCTAATTTATAATAAAAGTCACGTCTGGCTGATTTGCGGTTATTTTTTGCTAGATAGAGAGAGAGAGAAGTAGAAGAAGAGAAGAGAGAGAAGGAGAGAGAAAAGGTTACATAAAGTCAATTAAATAGAAACCAAGGAATATATTTGGCAAATTTGAAGTCAAGGCAAGATGTATCTTAAACCTCTTTCCTTTGCTGCTAATATTTCTTTATTCTATTGTGTATTTATTATTCCAAATGTTCATGTATGTTATACTTTTGTAGCTAAAATATTTGTCCTCCATATACATGAACTCTCACTCTCATCCCCTATAATTTTTATGGAGTTTATGTTCTTAGTTCATATACATTGTATTGTCAAGTTATTTATTTACAATTATGTTTATGTATGTACAGAAATTCTGATTTAATACTCTCATATGTTATGAATTTCGTTCATAATGTTTAATATATTCTAAATTCTCAAGTATATGCTTTACATTTCTTAAACTCGTTATAATTTGCCCCTGCATGCTTGTCAATTGAACTGAAATGTTAAAACTAAGAAATATTTATTGGTTTTTCCAGCAATTCTTGCTGAAACCAGTCTATATGTTGAAAATTTTCAGAATATATCTTTTGTATGTCTTAAAATGAGCAATTCAAGTTTTTGCAGAAAGTTTAAGGCATTGTATGGCATGTATTTGAAATAAATTGATAGAAAACTCTACAATTTGTGAAAGAACTAAGAATATTTTCTTCGAAATGAGAAAATACAAAAGACTATTTGTATTTGCGTAAAGTTTTTCCTTTGTTATGTATTGGAGCATTATAAGAAATCAACGACGATGTATTATGACATGTTTTAATATATTATAGTGATAATCGATATTCAAACCTATTATTCACGGCGTAAAAGGGTGTTCGGTCCCATTTATAGGGTTATATATATGATGGCCCATTTACGAGTTTTAAATAGTAATGTAAGACCTTTGATTGTGTGAAAATAAATTTAACTCGGATTTCGATTATTTGCTCATTTATTGGTGAGGCCCTATTGGCCCTTGGTCCATAGGAATTAGTATGATTTGAGCATGTTTTCGAAGAACATTATTAGAGTAGGGAACAATTTTATCCAATCGAAACCTTTTGTACAAATGTTATGGAAATTACATAGCTTTTCGTAAGATTTTGATCGTGTCCCTCTCAACATAGTTTTGAGATGAATTATATGTTGAATTATATAAATTATATACTTTTTTGAGTATTTGGCTCACTTTTATTTTTGTTTTCTTCACTAATCACCTTCAGATTAGTGAGCTCTTGACACTCTTGCAAGTTGAGAAAGTTGGTGATGAGGCTGCTCAAGAAAAATTAGAATTTGTCATTAGTTATGATTGGATGTTGTACTATGCTAAGGACATTAGCTTCAAATGTATAATTTTGTTCGGATAACGGATTGTATAATCTAAATGATGTGACATTCTAGTTGGCTATGCATGTTGGACATTGGTTATTTTTTAGTAGCTAAATTGAGTCATAATTTTGTAAGTATTTTGATATCAATAAGATATTTGTTTTTACGAATATTTGGAATGGGTTTTGGCCGGGAATTCCAACTACTTGATGATGTGATATTTTGGGTCCTGTGATGTGATTATCAACATAAAATTTCAGGGTTATGTTTTGTGTGCAGACTTGTGGGATTTTAGGAATTTTCTTTGCTGGTCTCATTTTTAGTCTTGAAATGTTATAAAACAAGTTATTAATTAAGTTGATTAATTAAGATAGAATAATCTCGCTAATTATTCGAGACCGTTAAAGGGATGTGATAAGGACACTGCCATATGTTGAATAAATTTGAGAAAATCAGGTTTGGAGAAATTAAACTTTTGAATATTTGGTCAAAGTGGTTTCTGATAACATGATAAGGAATCAGCTCATCTCAACTACTTAAGCTATTAGATGAACGCCCCAAAACTGGTGAATACTTCAACCAAAAAATGGTTCATACTCTAACAATGCTACTTACTAAACAAGAATTTAGTCCTCTAACCTTCATTAATATTTGTCCTGCTCTGTTCCTGCTACACATTAGGGGAAGTAGTGGGTGGTGGGCTCTTGGATTTTTTTTTCCAATTGGGTGACTTTGGCCATATTCAATATTTATTGATCAATATGATAGCTTGAAAATTCTGTTGTCTTCTTGTCCTTTTCTCTTCCATCACACTGGTGCACATTTTTTTTTCTTCAGTTTCTCCTCTGCTCTAATGAAAGGTTGATTGAAACGACCAACTTCTTTTCTTCGTGCCCGCTCTTTTAGAGCATACTCAAATGTTTGCTTTGTTTTCTTGGGTTTATTTTGCAGGATTGAAACCCAATACGTGATACTATTATCGGTGTGGAGATCCTTCTATACCGGTTGTCAATGAGATTTACCACTTCAAAAACTATGCCTGCTAGTGGTCCAAGTAGCTATTCTGAAAGAATAGCTATTGTGGGTGATTTGGGCGTCACATACAACATGTCGTCGACAATTCGTCACTTGATGATCAATAAGCCCGACTTAGTTCTTGTGGTAGGGGACATGACTTATGCTAACCTCTTTCTGACAAATGGGACTGGGGCTGATTGCTACTCCTGCTCATTCTCGCAAACTCCCATACATGAGACCTATCAGCCTCACCGGGACTACTGGGGAAGGCGAAATTTCAAAAATTGACACTTAAGGTCTTTTCTCGACCTCCTAAAGAACCTTTCATTTCTCTTCTGAATAGCTTAGGTTCCGGACTGCTAAACCAGTTTCACATTCATCACAAACTTCTATAAAGATTCAGATCCAATGGCCGTTTTCTTGTGTCATGGTTCTGTATTTAGGGATCCAAAAACTAACTTACGGTTTCTCTTTATGTTTTAGATATATGCAGCCCCTGGTGTCCAAAATTCCAATGATGGTGGTAGAAGATAGAAGAACAGGCTGGAAACAGAACATTTGAAGCATACAGTGCTCGTTTTGCATTTCCATCCTAAGAAAGTAGATCTTCATCGTTCTACTATTCCTTTAATGCAGGAGGGATACATTTCTTGATGCTTGGTGCCTACATTGCGTATGAGAAATCATGTAAGTCTACATTTTGCATAAACATGGGTTGCTCTGTCTTTGAAAGTCTGATGCTATGCACAGTTTAGACTTGCTGGCAGTTGATGCGCTTCATCCAAAATAATGAGTGTAGTCATTTTGTGACAGCGGATCAGTACAAGTGGTTGGAGAGAGACCTGGCTAAGGCTGACAGGAAAGTGACCCCATGGTTGGCGGCTACTTGGCACCCGCCATGGTACAGCACCTACAGGGCACATTACGGAGAAGTTGAGTGCGTGAGGGTGGCAATGGAGGAATTGCTTTACAGCTATGGTGTTGATATAGTCTTTAATGGCAATGTAAGCTAAACAATACCCTAATCATTCATTCTGGCCTTGCACCCCAGTAAAATGCAAATCCTACCTTAGGCATTTGCATTGAATTAAGAAAGGAAGTCAAATCTTAGTAAATTGTCCCACCACTAGCATGCCGTAGTAATTATAATTCTGCATGTCCTGTTGGAAATGTTCCGACTTTTGAGTTACTTTATGAGGCTAGAAATAGAAGTTTTTCCATTTTCAACCTTGAACTATGAAATAGTGCCCAAAGGGCTGTATTGTCGCGATACTTGGATACTTGGGGAGTTGTTTGTAGCATCCAAGTCGGCTTGGGACCATTTCTATGCTGTCAACATGATTTTTGTTTCTGTACCCTGCCAATTAAGTTTGGACCTTGGCCTTTCTTTTCTACTACTTCTGATTTCACAATAATTGCTTAATGTGGAAGTCATATGATTATCAGTTTGTAGTGTTCCCGTCCCTCTGGGAATGCAAAGAGTTCGTGCCAATTCATGAGCACCTAATTGCACCTGCTGTTAACAAGAAGAGTCCTTCCTTTTTGGTACCGATTTACTCAACATGACAACAAAGACATGAGTGATTTCAAAACATTTCATATTCCTGTAGCTGAGATTTTGTTGATTTTGTCCTGTTAACAGGTTCATGTTGGTGCAAAAAACGCGGAAGACGATGGTGACCGAGCGGACACAGTTTTCGGACAACCAAACGGAGCGAGGCTCTCGGACGGACGAAGCGTAGAGATAGAGAACGAAAGAGAACACACGGGAATTTAACGTGGAAAACCCTTCCTTTAATAAGGAAAAAACCACGAAAGAATGCACTATAAAGGATTGTTTACAAGTGTTAGCTGCTGGCTCAAGAAAGAAAACAATCTGAGAGTGTGCGACTTCTCTCCCATTAAAGTGTTTCTCACTCTATCTTTACAAGCTTGCCCTTTGACTCTCTCTCAAAAAGCTTCGTACAATGTCTCGGCTCTCAAAGAAGAGAAGAGAAGGAGAGGAAAAGGTTACATAAAGTCAATTAAATAGAAACCAAGGAATATATTTGGCAAATTTGAAGTCAAGGCAAGATGTATCCTAAACCTCTTTCCTTTGCTGCTAATATTTCTCCATTCTATTGTGTATTTATTATTCCAAATGTTTATGTATGTTATACTTTTGTAGCTAAAATATTTGTACTCCATATACATGAACTCTCACTCTCATCCCCTATAATTTTTATGGAGTTTATGTTCTTTGTTTATATACATTGTATTGTCAAGTTATTTATTTACAATTATGTTTATGTATGTACAGAAATTCTGATTTAATACTCTCATATGTTATGAATTTCGTACATAATATTTAATATATTCTAAAATCTCAAGTATATGCTTTACATTTCTTAAACTTGTTATAATTTGCCCCTGCGTGCTTGTCAATTGAACTGAAATGTTAAAAGTAAGAAATATTTATTGGTTTTTCCACCAATTCTTGCTGAAACCAGTCTATATGTTGAAAATTTTCAGAATATATCTTTTGTATGTCTTAAAATGAGCAAATTCAAGTTTTTGCAGAAAGTTTAAGGCATTGTATGGCATGTATTTGAAATAAATTGATAGAAAACTCTACAATTTGTGAAAGAACTAAGAATATTTTCTCCAAAATGAGAAAATACAAAAGACTATTTGTATTTGCGTAAAGTTTTTCCTTTGTTATGTATTGGAGCATTATAAGAAATCAACGACGATGTATTATGACATGTTTTAATATATTATAGTGATAATCGATATTCAAACCTATCATCCATGGCGTGAAAGGGTGTTAGGTCCCATTTATAGGGTTATATATATGATGACCCACCTACGAGTCTTAAATAGTAATGTAAGACCTTTGATTGTGTGTAAATAAATATAACTCGGATTTCGATTATTCGCTCATTTATTGGTGAGGCCCTATTGGCCATTGGTCCGTAAGAATTAGTATGATTTGAGCATGTTTTTGAAGAACATTATTGGAGTAGGGAACAATTTTATCCAATTGAAACCTTTTGTACAAATGTTATGGAAATTACATAGCTTTTCATTAGATTTTGATCGTGTCCCTCTCAACATAGTTTTGAGATGAACTGTATGTTGAATTATATAAATTATATACTTTTTTAAGTATTTGGCTCACTTTTATTTTTGTTTTCTTCACTAATTACCTTCAGATTAGTGAGCTCCTCACACTCTTGCAAGTTGAGAAAGTTGGTGATGAGGCTGCTCAAGAAAAATTAGAATTTGTCATTAGTTATGATTGGATGTTGTACTATGCTAAGGACATTAGCTTCAAATGTATAATTTTGTTCGGATAACGGATTGTATAATCTAAATGATGTGACATTCTAGTTGGCTATGCATGTTGGACATTGGTTATTTTTTAATAGCTAAATTGAGTCATAATTTTGTAAGTACTCTGATATCAATAAGATATTTGTTTTTACGAATATTTGGAATGGGTTTTGGCCGGGAATTCCAACTACTTGATGATGTGACATTTTTGGTCCTGTGATGTGATTATCAACATAAAATTTCAGGGTTATGTTTACTGTGCAGACTTGTGGGATTTTAGGAATTTTCTTTGCTGGTCTCATTTTTAGTCTTGAAATATTATAAAACAAGTTATTAATTAAGTTGATTAATTAAGATAGAATAATCTCGCTAATTATTCGAGACCGTTAAGGGGATGTGATAAGGACACTGCCATATGTTGAATAAATTTGAGAAAATCAGGTTTGGAGAAATTAAACTTTTGAATATTTGGTCAAAGTGGTTTCTGATAACATGGTAAGGAATCAGCTCATCTCAACTACTTAAGCTATTAGATGAACGCCCCAAAACTGGTGAATACTTCAACCAAAAAATGGTTCATACTCTAACAATGCTACTTACTAAACGAGAATTTAGTCCTCTAACCTTCATTAATATTTGTCCTGCTCTGTTCTTGCTACACATCAGGGGAAGTAGGGGGTGGTGGGCTCTTGGATTTTTTTTTCCAATTGGGTGACTTTGGCCATGTTCAATATTTATTGATCAATATGATAGCTTGAAAATTCTGTTGTCTTCTTGTCCTTTTCTCTTCCATCACAATGGTGCACTTTTTTTTTTCTTCAGTTTCTCCTCTGCTCTAATGAAAGGTTGATTGAAATGACCAACTTCTTTTCTTCGTGCCCGCTCTTTTAGAGCATACTCAAATGTTTGCTTTGTTTTCTTGGGTTTATTTTGCAGGATTGAAACCCAATACGTGATACTATTATCGGTGTGGAGATCCTTCTATACTGGTTGTCAATGAGATTTACCACTTCAAAAACTATGCCTGCTAGTGGTCCAAGTAGCTACTCTGAAAGAATAGCTATTGTGGGTGATTTGGGCCTCACATACAACATGTCGTCGACAATTCGTCACTTGATGATCAATAAGCCCGACTTAGTTCTTGTGGTAGGGGACATGACTTATGCTAACCTCTTTCTGACAAATGGGACTGGGGCTGATTGCTACTCCTGCTCATTCTCGCAAACTCCCATACATGAGACCTATCAGCCTCGCCGGGACTACTGGGGAAGGCGAAATTTCAAAAATTGACACTTAAGGCCTTTTCTCAACCTTCGAAAGAACCTTTCATTTCTCTTCTGAATAGCTTAGGTTCCAGACTGCTAAACCAGTTTCACATTCATCACAAACTTCTATAAAGATTCAGATCCAATGGCCGTTTTCTTGTGTCATGGTTCTGTATTTAGGGATCCAAAAACTAACTTACGGTTTCTCTTTATGCTTTAGATATATGCTGCCCCTGGTGTCTAAAATTCCAATGATGGTGGTAGAAGATAGAAGAACAGGCTGGAAACAGATCATTTGAAGCATACAGAGCTCGTTTTGCATTTCCATCCTAAGAAAGTAGATCTTCATCGTTCTACTATTCCTTTAATGCAGGAGGGATACATTTCTTGATGCTTGGTGCCTACATTGCGTATGAGAAATCATGTAAGTCTACATTTTGCATAAACATGGGTTGCTCTGTCTTTGAAAGTCTGATGCTATGCACAGTTTAGACTTGCTGGCAGTTGATGCGCTTCATCCAAAATAATGAGTGTAATCATTTTGTGACAGCGGATCAGTACAAGTGGTTGGAGAGAGACCTGGCTAAGGCTGACAGGAAAGTGACCCCATGGTTGGCGGCTACTTGGCACCCGCCATGGTACAGCACCTACAGGGCACATTACGGAGAAGTTGAGTGCATGAGGGTGGCAATGGAGGAATTGCTTTACAGCTATGGTGTTGATATAGTCTTTAATGGCAATGTAAGCTAAACAATACCCTAATCATTCATTCTGGCCTCGCACCCCAGTAAAATGCAAATCCTACCTTAGGCATTTGCATTGAATTAAGAAAGGAAGTCAAATCTTAGTAAATTGTCCCACCACTAGCATGCCGTAGTAATTATAATTCTGCATGTCCTGTTGGAAATGTTCCGACTTTTGAGTTACTTTATGAGGCTAGAAATAGAAGTTTTTCCATTTTCAACCTTGAACTATGAAATAGTGCCCAAAGGGCTGTATTGTCACGATACTTGGATACTTGGGGAGTTGTTTGTAGTATCCAAGTCGACTTGGGACCATTTCTATGTTGTCAACATGATTTTTGTTTCTGTACCCTGCCAATTAAGTTTGGACCTTGGCCTTTCTTTTCTACTATTTCTGATTTCACAATAATTGCTTAATGTGGAAGTCATATGATTATCAGTTTGTAGTGTTCCCATCCCTCTGGGAATGCAAAGAGTTTCGTGCCAATTCATGAGCACCTAATTGCACCTGCTGTTAACAAGAAGAGTCCTTCCTTTTTGGTACCGATTTACTCAACATGACAACAAAGACATGAGTGATTTCAAAACATTTCATATTCCTGTAGCTGTGATTTTGTTGATTTTGTCCTGTTAACAGGTTCATGCCTGCGAGATGTCAAACTGAGTTTACAACTACTCTTTGGATCCCTGTGGTCAGGTTCATATTTTTGTTGGAGATGGTGGCAACAGAGAGAAAATGGCAATTCCTCATGCTGATGATCCAGGCAATTGTCCAGATCCATTGACCATACCAGATCCATATATTGACCAATTTTGTGCATTCAACTTCACATCAGGTCCTGGGGCTGGTAAATTCTGTTGGGACCGACAGCCTGATTATAGTGCTCTCAGAGAAACTAGTTTTGGCCATGGCATCTTGAAGGTATTTCCTTTTCCATCCAAGTGCTTACACAACCGAACGTGCCCAGATAATACATTCTTTCTCTGGTGCTTTTCTCTTTTGACTTCATGGGAAGTAATAGATTATTGTAAACTGGGTAAACTCTTTCTTCAGGTGAAAAATGAGACGCATGCCCTTTGGACATGGCATAGAAATCAAGACATGTACAATACAGCTGGAGATGAGATTTACATTGTAAGGCAACCTGAGTGCTGTCCCGTTAGCCGTAATCAACTTTTGCAAAATGAATGGCATTTATCATATTTCTTATTGAATGATGGAGAAGGATAACAAAGGAACACGGTAGTCGCCCTCAATTGCAACCTCCTGATTTCATGCCAACTCAATGGTTTAATCATTCTATGAACTTGAGCCTGGTACATTCGTGAGCCAAGATGGGCTTGTTCATGTAGCACTCATACCATGTATAAATAAGCTGAGTTATCAAAACATGGTGAGCTGTAACTTGGCTTAAGCTTGATTTAAACACGGCTGGTTCAGTTCAACTCGGTTGCTGCTACAATTATAGTTTATTCTGTGATTATGCATTCAGATGCAACTAATTTCCTCATTGCTGTAAAAAACAAAAAAAAGGGGTACTTGGATCACAAGCAATGGAGAGTTATTCATTTCTTTGACGTAATCTGTATATGATGAGCTCAGAAGGGTTTTGATTTCCTATTTGACCTCATTGTTGTTCCTTGTCGTTAGCTAGGTCATCAGAAGGGGGTCTCCAACATGAAGCCTCCATTGTACATGCGGCATGATGAATAGTGGGAAGAACCAGAAGGTGCATTTACTCATTAATGATTAATTATGTTTCTGTTTTTCCCGCTGATGAAATGAACAAGGATGGCAACATTTTCCATAAATAAAATGGTAGCCCCTGCAAATCAGGGGTGCTGCAGTGCCGGAGGCATAGCAAAGCATACATCGCTAGATGTTAGCCATTGGATTAGGTCCAACGGCTGACATTTGTAATTTTTTTTAAAAAAAAATCAAAAACGGCTGAGATTTGTTTCAAACTTCTCATTTTAAATGGGAGAGAATAGTGGAGTTTTCATTTGTCGCTTTATTTTCGAGATGAGGGCTGAAGAATACGGGCGCAAGTGCAGTGTCGGCAACAGGGCTAAAGATAATTCTCACTAATGTTGATAAATTCTCTTGAATCGTTCCAAATTTCATATGATCCCATCATATTTGGTAATTGTTAAGGCACAATTAATACATGAAATTTTGATCACTACTTGATATAATGGATGTTCATTTATTCTATTGTTTTAGATCAAATACACCAGTCATATGTATGTGTATGTATGTATGTATTAAACAAAAAAAGAAACATGGGAAGTGTCGTACTGACATAATTATTTTATTTGTGATTTATTTTGTAAAGAGTTGCACATGTTTAAAGTGGGGTAAAAAATGTAAAAACAAGAGAGACACGGGAGGGGGAAGAAAGTAGGAGTTGAAGCTCATGTGACTTGTCACATGACCAAGATATATTGAGGTTATTTGTCATGCGGATGTGATAATAGATGGAGTACGGCTGCATGAGTAGTATTTGTATAAAGATACATACGTAGGGTAGACAATTACGTAAAAGATTCTAAAAAATTTAAGATTCTAAAAAATTTTAGAATAATCTTGGTAATTATAAAAAAGGGAGGGAGGGAGTGATATTCTCTAACTCTAAAATATTCTAGATGTGAAAAATTTTAGAATATTATAAAAGAAAATATTTATAAAAAATGTTATAAAAGGTGAAAAATAGAAAGATTATCCTAATTATTGGTTGAGAAAGTGAGATATTTTTATATAAAGGGATAAATTTCTTTCATTTGAACCAAGCTCAAGGAGTTAGAGGGCAAACAATTCAAACGAAGCCAGGGGAGGTAAAATGGGGGAACCGAGGGGTAGCTAGTTAGTCATAGGAAAGAGCTTGAGTGATAGCTTGCAAGGATAAGTATTAGATAGATATTTTATACCCCTGTACCGAATTTCTATAGTAAAAAGCATTTTCTCTAGAAATTTTATATCCCTGCACACTTACTTTAGAGTAAAACTGTCAAAGAAAGTTGACTCTTTTAACTCTGTGATGGAGGGTAGCATAATTTTAAATAAATATCTCTGTGAGCCTTTGCCTTTCAACCTCTCACGAGTATGTCGCGGGACAACAATCCATGAGGGTATGGCATAACACTTTTGAACAGCGTCAAAATTGATGGTGAAATAAAATTAAGACCAAATATAAAATTCAGAATATTTTTCCGTTAGTCATAGGAGAGAAACTCAGAGAAAACTTAGGAAGAGCAGATCCTTTTTTTTTTTTTTTTTTTTTTGTGGGAGCACAATCCGTTGGAGTGGAGTGGTGAATCTTAGCAGGGAGACTTTCCGCCAACCCTTGTGGCCTTCTTCGCCAAAGTCGTCCCTTCACCTCCCTCCATCCTCCTCGTTCTGCTTTCCGGACCCCGCATTTTCAGGTGTCTCTGTGTCCGACTCATCCTCGCCCTTGTCTGCAGGTCTATCATCCTCAGTCTCGCTCATGCCTGATTCACTCCCATTTACCGGAGAATCCCACCCCTTTCCATCTTTCGCACCAAGCTCCACCATCTCGACGTCCGGATTGGGAGGCCTCTGTCGTATTGGCACTGCATCGCTGATCACCTCGCTAGACCTCAATCTCTCTCTATACTCTGCCATCTCTATCCTATATCTTTCTTTATCCTTTAGAGCTTTCTCTTGGTATACCTGCCATTTCACAGCAGTTCCAATGGAACGAAGCAGTAGAGAGTTAGTGTTCACTTCGCAGAGGAAAAAAGCCCTGAGCCAAACAGCCCTAACAGTACAGATATATAGTATTACTCACGGCTTTGTCGCTGCATATGAGGTTCGTCCACAATTCACCGATCATCCTACTTATCTCTCGGTCCTTCCCTGGGTAAAGTGGCTTTAATCTAGCATGCTGCTCCGCAAAGAAGAAATTGTAACCACTTCTGTTGGGCTTCGGATGAGTGGGATCCCTCTTTCTCATTTCTGATTTTTTCCTTCGGCGTCTCCGTCGTAGACCTGTTGCTGGAGGGCTTCCATAACCTTGGTCGGCGAAGACACAAGAGTTCAGCGGTGGCGCTCCCTCAAGGGGATCAGGAGGGGCCAGATAGAGGACGCCTTTCAGCTTCTCTGTGCCAACTGTGACGGTAACGAGATATCCAGTGTCAAATTTCCCGTCAATCACCCCAACAACAGGGCAGCTGACTGATGATGATGATGCCCCACTTACTGTAGCAACGAGAGCAGAGATCAGGGAATAACACCAGTTAGCGAGCGCAACAAAGTGGCAACAATAACCTAACCTAAACTCCATTAAATCTGCCCAGAATATAACAGGTACAAAGCACTGCTGAACATAGCAAAATAATCCAAGTGAAACAAACTGTCCAAGGCTCCCTCATTGTGTCCAAGTCGAGTGAGATAAAAATGGGCAATTCATATGATAAGCGCTTACTGAGATGATGCACATGAAAGGAAGAACTGCCGCCAGTGTACCATATTCGGCTATGTGGTGCACCATGGTAAAGGAATTTAGCACCCAGTTCATAGTTCCCATCAAACGAATTGGAGTTGATAATAAGTAATGGAATGGAAAGAACAAAGCTTCCCAAGTTGGTTTAAACTCAGCGAGGAAAGAACTAGGAAGATCCTTTCTGTCTGGGCCAACCATTTTGTTTGACGTCCAAATTTATGGTATTTAGGAGCTGCTATAATTTTAATTTGAATTTTTTCCATCCTCTTTCGGATAAAACCAAAGACATGAAAAAAGGAAAGCCAAAGTCACTTTCTTTCGCTACCCTTTCCTTCCTTCCTTCCTGTCCTTAAAAAGGGAATTTATTCCCATCCAAGCATAATGGAAGGATGTTTTGCTATCCGGAAGAACACGGGACTGCAGTAACAATGAGACAGGAAGAGACGCATGCAAATTTCCCTTTCCCACAAGTAAGAACTCGGGGTGTGGTGGCGCGGTTTTAACCAACCCATGAATTTGAACAGGAGCCATGGGAGGACGATACTTGCGAAGAAAGTGCAATACAACATAGTATATCGAGTAGTTCTGTGGGCGAGAGTGGAAGAAAGATGAAAAAGAGTTGAAATAAACGCATTACCAGGAGGTAAAGAAGGGATCCAACCACGCGTCTTAAAGAAGTAGATTTGTTCATAGTGTTGAAGCAGAGAGTAATAGTACTTGCGCAGTACAAAAGAAGCATTTGTAGCTGTAGGAGGAAAGCAGAAAGCAGCGGTCACTTCTTTCCATCTCTTCTCCCTGAGGACCTGTATGATTCCATTGGACGAGGGGATCAGCAAATACAATAAAATAAAAGAGAATGCCAGCCTCGATCTCTGGAAAAATAAAAAATAGAAAGGAAAAGAAACAACGTCGTGTCCGTAATGCTCCAGAACTCCATTATTATTAGCGAGTATGAAAATAAGGCACTCCCGTCGGGCTCTTCCAGGGACTACCCAAAAGATCATCCGAAACTAGGAAAGTTGATCATGAGCAAGTCAGTTACGAGGAGGAGGACATTGCCCGAATAGAGTTAAAAAAAGACGCAGAACGCGGCGAGTCGTCGTCAATTTTCGAATCAACAAAGTCATGTACAACGTCCTCGGAAAGTCTTGATTGGGCATCTTGATCCAGTTCACCATCAAAAAATAGGTGTAAAAACAAAGACAGTATTTTATTACCAATCAAAAGAAGTTGGAAGGTTCTCCCCGGCGCAACCAAGGATCCATTTCCAGCAACTGGATCACAGGGTTTCGCCGTCCCGTCTGCCTAACTATAAACCTTACCTTTGAACGTTAAATAATAATAACAATAATAACAAAGCTGGTTACATACATTGCCCTCCGTATAAGCTAGCATACCCACCGGAAATGGTTGCTGTCCTTGCCCAGAGGCTCGGTCCAGAAACACTGATTTTTCATGCCCACGATACAGCATATAAGAATAAGCAAACGAATGCGCCATGGTATTAGCTAGATAATCACCCCAACTCACCTTTTCAATGCCACCACGTGAAGTCACCGCCACAAAAAGCCGATGCAAATCGAGATCCCTGCCCCCTATAACCGGAATCCTACAACCAAAGTAAAACAAAAACTCCCAAGAATTACTTTCGTGATTTTCTAGCTGAAAACTCATACAGATACACTCGACAAACCATAAATTTTCTGGCTTGCTGCCCAGCAAAGCAGCTCTTTGTCTAGCGTACAAGCAGCTGAAACCTCACAAAACTATCCTAGGTTTCTCCTCAACGACAGCTAAAAGTTTCTGCTATCGTATAGTGCAAACGCATTCAAATAACTCAATCCATCGGTAAGTGAGGATCAAGCTTGTTGCGTGCGTTGTCATCGTTGACATTTTGCTAATTATTGTTGGGAGGGGATAAGTGAGGATTCAACTCAAAAACTTGATCCCGGACGTCAACAAGATCCCTGTGCCACCTGAATGTTTAGCTGCGCACAGACAACCACGACAGAAGGCAAGCATCATCTTATCAAGAAGTTTTCCGTTCAGCAGAACTCCACTTTCTTTCCTTCTTTAGTAGTAGTCAATAAAAGAGAAGTAGAACAAGAAGTAGTATTTTTTCCTTTCCATCGTAAATTCATGTCGCCAGCATGGGACTTCTTTTATCCGGACCTTCACTTACGGCGTCAAAAGGTTGTAGGTATGCCTTTGAAAAGCCAAAAGAGCAGGCAGGAAAAGTAAATCGGTATATACACAGGCAAAATATGCTCAAGCCACAAGTTCAAATGAAACCAAAGTACAGTCAACAGTTGCCGATAGGGAGCCCAAGAGGATGTTACTTTTGTTTCTTTCTTAGCTTACATGAATTTGGTCCCCATCGCAGCGTGAAGCTTCCTTAAGGTATCCACGAAGAGAGCAGGATCGGCTACAACATCCTCATACTTTGCAAGAGCTGGTGGATAATGATGATGGCAGGATGAAGCTACTTTGCCCGTCAACGGACTCTGATTGCCACCAGAAGAGGATGGCACAGCACCCTTCCCACCACCGCTACCACCACCTTCCTCTGTCTGTCCTTGTTCAAGCATTCTTCGCTTTAAACACTACACTGCAAAAAGAAGAAGAAAAAAGTGTCATGTTCCATATGAACATTATATGTACGTAACGTTTGAAATATCGGACCCACCCCAACCCCCACCGCACCTCAAAAAAATAATAACAATAATAACTTTGGGAGGAAGAGAGAGAAACAGTAAAATAGAATAGAATACAGCTATTTGCATGCAATGTGCAGGGCAAGGAGAGCATGAATGGCGAGCAAAAAAAAGGTATGCTTGGAAATAAATAGCACAAAACTACCCTGCAGACCCGACAAACAACATATAGGAAACACGGATCAAGAGACAAAACAGAAAGATAACGAAGAGGGGTCAGCAATGCTGCTGCTGAGAGAAACCAACAGGACAGGAGTTACCCGCTTCAAATGGGAATACGAATGAACAGGAGGGAAACAACCACCAACCAACTTGAGATATTAACTCTCTGTAGCAAAGGAAAGGAGGCGCAAAGCCCAAGAAATTCAGAAGGTACTGAATAGCTGTCATAGCCATGAATTCCTTCAGACTACCAGGGATGTAATAGCAGTCACAGGCCTTAAACCACCGGCTAAAAAAGCAGATGCTCTTTTAGTTCTAGGCCTGCTAATAAAAACCCAGATCCTCTCTCTGTCTGTTTCTTCCTTCTAAGTCCCCAGACGATACAAGATCTTTTTAGGCTCTGCCATTAAAGACCCAGATTCTCTCTCTCTCTCAGACGGGTCCGCCTAGCTTTAACAGGTCTAGTCTTGTAGTAATATATTGCATAGGCTAAAAACTTAACTGACATTCCAAAGATAAGCCAATATCGATGGCTACATCCAGTTTATCCATTATTACGTATAGACGTGTAGCTTCGGTCCAAAGTTCCTTTAACTTTTGCTTCGTTTTCCCTGTCGCTGTTCTAGGCCAATAAGGTTTTCCTTTTATTTATTTATTTTTTAAAATCCATCTATGATAAGAAATAGAAGGTTTTTTGGGGTCACAGAAACAAGGGTTTCTCCGAAGGAAGGGACCAAAACTCACCTTTGCCACAATATGAAGACAGTTCCCACCTTGGAATATCGAAATAAGATTTTCCTTACTCTCCAACAAATGGAAGATACTAATTAATATCCAAATTGTCATTAATGAAATCAACCTATTTATTTAGCTTTTATGTCTGTCAATTGTTATGTAAAATTGCGTTGTTTGTTTCTGACAATGTAGAAATGCACAGTACAAAATGTGAAAAATAAGAATACGGATGCGTTTAAAATTAGGCAAAAACTTTCAAATGCATAAAAAGAGAAAGCTAGAGAGACAAAAGGAGAGAGCGGGAGATTTGGGCAAATCGAAAAACTCAAGTGGCATTAAAGAAAGAAATGAATGTTCTTATAGACTAACCAGCCTTTTATAACGGACTGAATGAATGGTTTTCCTTCCTTGTTTTTAAATCATTTGCGTGGGATGACGAAGATGAAAAACTAACCCTAAAAATAGACACCTTTCGCTTAATTGATTGCTCATTTAAGGTTTGGTTACTGAAGGGTGGTTGTGGCCTTTCAATGTTTGATGATGATATGGGCAGTGGCTGGAATCAAAATCAATGGACCAAAATAAGCAACCAAAATTTTAGTGTTACAAAATAACGAAGGAAAGATGAAGGACGATGGGACAGATAGACAAACGAGCCAGGGGATTAGCTAGACGCGTCCAAGTTGACTACCCATATAAAACGGCACTTCTCACCCTCTCCCCCCGCTCTTCCTGCTTCCCCTCACATCTCTTGTTAACGTAAGGTTTGAGGAGACACGAATCCAAAAAAAAAAAAAAAAAACCCGTGAGGATGAGATATGGGTATCGTAACAATTAGCTCTATATCTTTTTCTTGGGACATCACTCTTATTTAGCTTGTTGGTTTTCTTTTTTCCTTGATCTCTTTAACCCTTTTCTGGGCTGTTCGCCTCCGCCTCCGCTAAATATTAATTTCTTGGTTAGAACAAATAAACAACGACCGTTAAATTAGAGTGATGCATGAGCCTCTCTTTTGTTTTGGGACGTGAAATGTAGTTGGCTATGGCTCATCTAAGCTGCCAGCCAAGATGAGTTGTCCCAACAAGATTAGTAATTAGGTGCGCTTAGAAAATTCATTTATTTGTCAACGTCATTATATAGTGCCATCTTACATCTAATTCATAAAATTAAATAGAATAAAAAAAAATATATCTATAAAATGATCATAGAGAAAAATCTTTTAATACTTAATTTTGTTAAAAAACATTAATATAGTACAGTAAAAAGTAAATCACACGTCACATTATAACTAATATATACACGATATTGTTTAGTTGTTTGTTATGCGATAGTCCTTATGTCATATACCTAAGGTGGCTCCCATTTGTTCCCAAAGTCATATTCTTCGAATTCCATGTACGTAAGATTTGATGATGAAGTCTTAAGAAGATTATGAAGGAACAACTCGTACCAACATTATGGTTTCTTTTTTTCCCTCCTGACTGCAATTGATGAGGATATATGGAGAAAACCATGAATTACAATAGTTATAACGACTCAAACGTTTCTTCTTTATTATCCTGGCACTTGAGTAGTTGGCACAATTAGATTGTTGGTTCCAGTGAAAAACTTGATGAGAGGCACATGATTCTTGGTTAAAAAAAAAAAAAAAAAATCTGATGAGAACACCATTTTAAATTTTACTGTAATAAGTGTTTCAATAAATATTTCAATTTAACACAACTTAAAAAATAACCGCAACTTTATACAACAATACCAGTAGCATGACTTGTTATGACAAAATCTCTTGTTACCTGCAAAGTTGCAATTAGAAGACCTTATACAAACACACAATCTCCTCCCCTGCGCTCCCCCAAGAAAAACAAATTTATCAAAAGAAGATACAGTTGCAAACCACCAAGCAGCAAGGGTCGAGCTGCTTCTCAGCCAGTATCTGGAAGGTAGCACGAAGTGGGATGAAGATCGAACAATGATTGCCCAGATCACGACACTTCCCCTCAGCGGCAGTACACATTCCAAAATTATGGGTACCAGCAAACATGATAGAAACACTGCTTCTGTACATATTGAATGACAGGCCTGAGGCAGCTGCAGCTCCAGACTTCTGTAGAATTATTGGTGTTCATGAACCCAAACTAGTGGTCAGAAGACTCTAGCATCGGGAAACATGTGAGCAAATGAACAATTCACCTCTCGCCCAAGTCCACATAATGAAGCAGCTACATCTCTGTTTCACTCTTTTGAGCAACACTTCACAGCGACAATCGGAATATAGCATCAATTATCTATCTGCACAAGCAAATCAACAAAAGATATCAGGACCACACCTTTGAGGATGGAAGGGGAAAAGAAGCATGGGGCATAGTGTTATGAGGCTCTGTCAACTGCCAGACCTCTCAAAGCTGGTTTTCTATATCCTCCATAGCCTGTAGCTCAGTTTTCTCTCTCCCGATATTCTAAACACAAGTTGAGCTTCTCTCTCCCTTCGTGAACAATCCTCAATCTTTCCCAACGCTGCCTAACTTCATTGTTAATTTTCAGCCTTGCGATAGCTGGACAAGAACTCGAATCATCGACCCTCCTGATAAACGAAGCTTCACATGGCATTTCACATTGTCTTACGACGCTTTAAGTACCATCATGCCTCGCCAGTGAATCAGCTATTTTTACACTGTCCATGCGATGAACCTTACACATATCATGAATAACATGAACATTATAAACATTAGGCTATCATCAAACAAGAAGCTGCATGGGTTTTGGATGTCCAGATTCTTTTCTGCAGCTCATTTCTTCGGGTGTGAGCCATTGCTTAGACTATGCATCTCAGCTTCACCATTCCTTTTCACTTCTCTTGGTGTCAAAATTTTGGGATAGATAAGCTTTATCAATTTGATCCTGCTCTGCGCTCTCTGACTAAAACTACAGTTTTCTCAACATGATTATGATTTTGAGAACCGCTTGATTTGTGTGTTGGGAATGAGGGCATCCAACTTTCCCGCTCGAATGACACAGTAAGGAATGAGAAAGAAGAAGAAAAACTGAACACAGCAATTTTACGTGCAAAACCTTTATCAACCAAGGGAAAAACCACGGGACGATCTGTCCACCAAACTGATTTCACTATATGTGAGATTTGGGAGCAGTTTTCCTCGTTACACAGGCAGAAAAGAACAGAAAAACGAAGAACAAAGCACAAGCAAAACACACCACGATTGCCTACAAGCTTCGCTCTCCTCTCTTCATAGTTTTCTCTCTCTTTTCTTTTTCCTCACAAGTTTTCTCAAACACTGCGCTCACTATACAAGTCGGTCACACTACTTGCCTTTTGTATATCAAGATCTTCATATCAGAAATCGGGACAATATTCCATACACGAGGATAGGATCTATCCTTTCCAACAAAATGAATATGCCCTGTCCAAAACTGGCTCCTGCATAACCGTCTAAGATCACGTATCTCCAGAGGATCTTCTGAGCTGGCGCCGTTCTGGACTTCCTGGCGGGCGGCCAACGATTCTCCGTCCGCGTTTTCCATAAGACCAGTCAACACCCTTGTTGACCGTCCATAAAGAATCCGGTCAACTTTGTTGACCGAAATATTGATCGAAATTTCTTCTACTTATTCTGTACAAGTAACACATCTTTGCTCCATGCAAGTCCTCCGTCCAACAAGACTTCCATACGGGCGCGATTTCCAAAAAACTTCCCCTCACGACCGTGAGGAAGTTGAATCCGTTAGCCCGGTTATCTTGCAGCATGCCTCACTCTTCCCTTTCGGTAGAATCTTAGTCATCATGTCTGTCCCATTCTCTTCAGTGCTAACCTTGTCCAGTGACAGTAGCCCATTCTCAAATATATCTCTTACCCAGTGATATCTCACATTAATGTGCTTTGATCTGAAATGAAGCGAAGAGTTTTTGCATAGATGAATGGCACTCTGGCTATCACAGAGTACCACATATATTTCCTGTTCAATGCCCAATTCTTGAACGAACTCTTTCATCCATAACATTTCCTTGCAAGCTTCCGTCATTGTGATATACTCAGCTTCAGTATTGGATAGGGCCACGCACTTCTGCAGCTTGGACTGCCAAGAAACTGTACCCCCGGCAAATTTCACCAAGTAACATGAAGTAGACTTGCGCGAGTGTCCGAGTAGCCCACTAATTGGGGCTTATCGCTTCCAAGACACAGTCACCTTTTGGAAGTTTCTCGGATGTATCTCAAAATCCACTTCACTGCAGACCAGTGCTCATTTCCTGGATTGGACAAGAACCAGCTAACTGTCCCAATAGCATGAGTTATATCTGGTCTAGTGCACACCAAGGCATACATCAGGCTTCCCACAGCTGAAGAGTAGGGTACACCTCTCATGTATTTCTTCTCGTCATCTGAGGACGAACATTGGCGAGCGCTTAACTTATGATTGTTCGCCAATGGTGTGCTCACAAGCTTCGACTTATCCATATTGAATCGCTGGAGCACCTTCTCAATATAGCTTTCTTGCCTTTCGATCGCGTATAATTCTGACTCCTAGAATTTGCTTCGCTGATCCAAGGTCCTTCATAGCAAATGACCGCCTAAGTTGCTCTTTCAGCTCCTTTATCCAAGCACCGTTGCGTCCAACGATCAACATGTCGTCCACGTATAGGAGAAGGATGACAAAATCATCATCAGAAAACCTCTGTACAAATACGCAATGATCACGAGTAGTTCGCCGGTATCCTTGACGGGCCATAACCGACTCGAACTTCTTGTATCATTGTCGTGGAGCTTGCTTCAGACCATACAGACTTTTTCTCAGATGGCAGACAAGTTGTTCCTTCCCCTTAGTCTCAAACCCTTCTAATTGTTCCATGTAAATCTCTTCTTCAAGCTCACCATGGAGGAAAGCCGTCCGGACATCCATCTGCTCTATCTCAAAATCTTGGACGGCCGCCAAACCTAGTACGACTCGTATGGAGGACATCTTTACTACTGGAGCAAAGATCTCACCAAAGTCAATTCCCTTCCGTTGACCGAAACCTTTCACCACCAGCCGTGCCTTGTATCTAGGCTCCTTGGTGTTCTCGTCTGTTTTCAACCGGAAGACCCATTTGTTCTTCAATGCCTTCTTTCTCTTAGGAAGCTTAACTAGGTCGAAAGTGTGGTTCTCATGAAGAGAACTCATCCCATCCTTCATGACTTTCAACCATTTCTCCTTGCTTTCGTCATTCATAGCCTCTTCATAGTCCTCAGGCTCTCCGGTATCAGTAAGTATGACGTATTCATTGGGCGACAGGCAGACGAATGGTCGTCTGTTGCGTGAGGATCATCTGACAGAAACATTCCCGTCCGGTTGAGGGATGACTCTGTCCATGGTGTTATCCGGTGCCATGATCTCCTCTTCATTATCCTCAACTATCTCAGGGCTATGATCCTCTCCTTCCAATAATGCCGGACGGACAACTCTAATACTAACTTTGTCCGTTTGCTCATTATCGCACTTGGCCTTCCTGCCAATGTCTTTAATCGTCTCATTTTCAGCGAAGGGTACGTCCCTTGACCGGACGAGTCTTCTAGTAGCTGGATCATAGAACCGGTAACCAAGCTCATCCTCCCCGTAGCCCAGAAAGACGCACTGCATTGTAGTTGGCTCTAGTTTTGTTCTTTCATCTCTCGGGATATGCACGAATGCTTTACATCCAAACACCCGCAAATGATCGTAGGACGACTCTTTGCTTGTCCATATCTTTTCCGGCACTTCACCCATCAAAGGTTTACTGGGCGACCTATTTATGATGTAGGCCACTATCCTAAGTGCCTCAGCCCAGAAGGATGCAGAAAGTTTGGCTTCCGAAAGCATGCAGCGTACTCTCTAAAAGTGTACGATTCATCCGTTCTGCCACTCCATTCAACTGTAGTGTCTTTAGCGGTATCTTCTGATGCCTGATGCCACGTGACCGGCAATAGGCATCAAAAGGTCCTAAGTATTCGCCGCCGTTGTCACTCCGGACAGCTCTCAGTTTCTTCCCCGTCTGACGCTCCACAAGAGCATGAAATTGCTCAAATGTATCAAGGACCTGGTCCTTGGTTTTTAGTGGGTAAACCCACAACTTTCTAGAATAGTCGTCAATAAAAGAAACAAAATACTGGGCTCCACCAATCTACCTTTCTTTGAATAGTCCACACACATCTGTGTGTATGAGATCTAGCACTTTTGCCTTTAGGGTTGACAGGTGTCCATGAAACGAGACTCTCCTTTATTTGTCGGCCAAGCAATGAGGACACATCCTTGGTCCGTCCTCATTTATTCCACTAATTAGGCCTATCCTGGCCAGATGAGACAGGCCCCTTTCACTTATGAGGACCAGCCTTCTGTGCCATAGATCCTCTACCTCCTTGCAGATTGTAGCGTTCACGTCTTCGGCTACTACAAAGGCCTTCATCACATATAGGCCGGAGCTCTTCTTCCCTCTTGCTATAACAAGAGATCATTTGGTCAATTTTCATTCGCCTTCACAGCAGGTATTGCAGAAACCTTCGTCATCCAGTCGACCGGTTGAGATGACATTTAGTCGAATATCAGGGACATGACGTACATCCTTTAGTGTCAGTTTTGTCCCATTGTTTGTGACCAAGGTAACATCTCCCTTGCCTACCACCGGAGATGTTCCTTCATTGCCCATCCTAATCACTCCAAAGTCTCCTGAAGTATAAGATGTAAACAATCCTCTTCTGGACGTGGCATGCAAAGTAGCACCAGAATCAATTACCCAGCCAAACTCCTTATCCGTCAGATTTATCACGTCCCCTTCACATGTTAACAGGAGATCGCCCCCAGTGACTATTGAGACGGAGGACGTTTCCTCTCCACGTCCCTTATCACCTCTTTCCTTTTCGGCATTTTTCCGCTTCCACTTGAAGCAATGATTCTTTATATGACTTTTCTTGCCACAGTGATGGCACTCAAAGTTTTGATACCTTAACTGTGATTTGCTGCGACCTTTTTCTCCTAATTTCTGGCTGCGACCTTTGCTTCTTCCCCTGGATTACCTCAGAATGAGGGGACGACGAGGTTTCTTGTGACCATCTTAACTCGTTCATGAATAAAGAGGCAATAATCTCGTCCAACCTTAAAGTATCCTTTCCAAACAGCAGTGTTGTGATGATATGATTATAGGCGGCCGGTAGAGAGGGCAGTAGAACTAATGCCTTGTCCTCCTCCTTGATTTCTTCATCAAGAGTAGACATCTGCGTCAATATCCGGTTAAACTTGTCCAAGTGTTTCTCAAAACTCCCTCCTTCCGACAACCGTAAGCCATAAAACTGTTTCTTTACGTGTAATCTGGTTGTCAAAGATTTGGACTTATAACGGCTCTCCAACTTTTCCCAGACCTCTGCCATATCAGTCAAACTAAGAACCTCTTGGAGAGTGTTGTTCGCCAAGCACAATTTGATGGTACAGTTTGCAAGATCTCTTTTGTCTTGTCATTCATCATCGGTCAGATTTACAGGCTTTTCTTCCTTCTTCTTCAACGCCTTCACCGTCCCTTCTCTAGTTAGGATATTCTTCACCCTCTCTTGCCAGAGAATGAAATTGCCATGTCCGTTGAACTGCCCAACGCTGAACGGCAGATTCTTCGACGACGATGACGCCATTTGAACAGAGTTAGAAACTGTCTTCTGATACCACTTGTTGGGAAAGATGGCGTCCAACTTTCCCGCTCGAATGACACAGTAAGGAATGAGAAAGAAGAAAAAAAACTGAACACAGCAATTTTATGTGGAAAACCCTATCAACCAAGGGAAAAACCACAGGACGATCTTTCCACCAAACTGATTTCACTATATGTGAGATTTGTGAGCAGTTTCCCTCGTTACACAGACAGAAAAGAACAAAAAAACGAAGAACAGAGCACAAGCAAAACACACCACGATTGCTTACAAGCTTCGCTCTCCTCTCTTCACAATTTTCTCTCTCTTTTCTTTTTCCTCACAAGCTTTCTCACACATTGCGCTCACTATACAAGTCGGTCACACTACTTGCCTTTTGTATATCAAGATCTTCATACTAGAAATCGGGGCAATATTCCATACACGAGGACAAGATCTGTCCTTTCCAACAAAATGAATATGCCCTGTCCAAAATTGGCTCCTGCATAACCGTCTGAGATTACGTATCTCCAGAGGATCTTCTGAGCTGACGCCGTTCTAGACTTCCTGGCGGGCAGTCAACGATTCTCCGTCCGCGTTTTCCGTAAGACTGGTCAACACCCTTGTTGACCGTCCATAAAGAATCCAGTCAACTTTCTTGACCGAAATGTTGACCGGAATGTTGATCGAAATTTCTTCTACTTATTCTATACAAGTAACACATTTTTGCTCCGTGCAAGTCCTCCGACTAACAAGACTTCCATACTGACGTGATTTGCAACATTGTGCACCTTTGGGATTGCCTCCAATCTAGGCACCTCTTTTTGGTTGAGCAAGTGGACTCTCGTGGAGCAATACCATTCCCCATTCTTGCAACTCTTGCATGTGCTCATTATTACCATACACCTGATCTCGATCAACAATCAAATACCTATGATCATACTTTCTGGTCAGGATAGCAATTCTATCATCCCATTCCTCTTTCTCCAGGGATACAGCCCAGTTTTGCTTAGAAACAGATTCAGATGAAGAACCTCCACTGCTGTCCATAAATTGTACCCTTCCAAATTTATCAATGGACTAACTAAGTTGTCGTAGCATCTGCATTGGATCCTCACTTCTAATATTATGACCTTGTGGTGCATCCATCTTGGCATCCTCACCTTCCAATAGCTCATTTTCCAAAAGGATGTTCCTCCTGTAAGCTTCAACTTCCTTCTCCAACACACGCTTCTCCTGCTCTCTCCTAACAATGCTCTCTCTGAGAACATCCATTTCTTCAACATCATAAGCAGACTTTTCCACTAATATCCTCTGGTACTGCCTAGCTTCCATTTCTATTGATGCCTTCTCCACTTGAAGCTGTAAAATCATAGCCATGGCCTCTTCAGCAGCAATAGCAACAGTAATTCTCTCCTCCTCCAGATCAGAGCACAGTGTAGCACTAGCAGCTTGCTCTTTTTCAAAAGCTTGTTTGAAATTCTGAACACATTTTCTGCATGGCTATCAAATCCAAGCCCACATCCTGGATTGACTGTGTGATCAGAGGACAAGGAATTCTTAAACTCTGATTTATCCACATCAACATCATTTGACTCAAAATATCCAGTGGCCTTATTTCCCTCACCATGGAAGATTCCTGACCATCTGAAAATGCATATTCATCCACATCAGGGGGAGGAGGACGAAACATCAGCAGTAAAGCCAAATTATTTGAATGTGCAAAATGCAAATATCATTTGCACAATTCAATGCATGCTCAAAATCAAGTTCAAAAGATCCATGCTTTAATCATCTATATGAAGTAGAAGCCCGGTGCAAGCAGAGGTTCAACCACGTAGCATGAGTGTCATGTACCTTGAATTTTGTTTTTTTGGGTAAGAAATGTACCTTGAATTACTGTATTTGAGACGATACCCATAGCCATCTATACTCATCAGAATAAATTAACAACCTCTCTGTCACTAAAGCGAACACTCATTTTTTTAAATCAGACAAAAAACTTCTAAAAGATAATTGCACAATCTGTGACTATGAAACAGCCACAGATGCATCTTACTGACATCAGAATGTTATTACTAAATATCAGCAAAATTTGAACATCACTATTGCACTAGAGTAAACGTCCATGTGTGGCATCACATGAATACAGCTCTCAATAAAGAAAAGACTTTAATTGTTGGGATATGGGTCACTCCTGTGTGGGAAGTATTGCTGTGTTCGCCATCACATTAATAAAGCTCTCAATAAAGAAAAGACTTTAATTGTTGGGATATGGGTCACTCATGTGTGGGAAGCATTGCTGTGTTCGCCGCGCGCGCAAGCGCACACGGTAATATAGCTTGATTACAAATACTTGGCTAGTGTGAATAAAGGCCGGAGTGGAAATTCTAGAATAAAAATTCCAGAGTGAAATTCCAGAGTGGAATTTTTGGAGTGGGAAATCCGGAGTGGAATTTCCTGAGTAGGAATTCCGGAGTGATGTCCCTAGGATAAAGTCACAAAGCAAGTCAAATACTGATGGTCGAGGACATAAACTGACGGACGAGGACACTAACTGATGGCCGGGAATAGCTTATTTGAAAAAAACTGGTCATCTGTAAAGTCTGCGTAGATAGCTGACTTTATAGAAAAAGAAGTTAATTTTCCAGAGTTGGTAGCCGACCTTACAGAGTAGGTCAACAGAAGTCGGCTGGAAGGAGATTTCGCAGAGTAGGTAGTAGGTTCTGCAGTATACGCAACCACTTTATAGAGCAGGTGGTCGCTCGATACTTATATATAGATATATATAAATCATCGTCGTCATCATCATCATCATCATCATGATCATCATCCTTTCGGTTTCACTGTCTGACCGGCGCCTTTTTTCTAACATTAATGCCACTAGAGAAAATGCTCAATTGTGAATCACATGGCAAACTTCAAAAAGATAATCACAGACAATGACATAACCCCTGATGGACAAACTGACACCATAATAATATAATCCAAATAAATACCTACAAATCTTAAACTTCCAATACTGTCATCGTAAAAAGCCTATAAAAAATAACTGTAATTGTTTATTGTATGCCAGTATTCATAAATCAGAAAGCATAACTTCTGCAGGTATACATGAAAGCAAAAGAAAGAACTGAACCCTAGAATAACCAGTATTTTGTTAACAATTACAATCAGTCCACAAACTCAAGATCGAAGATGCCCCATCTTCCTCCGAGGAATCAGATGGTTTAACAGATTATATAATATAGATCCAGGATGACTTCTCTACCATTGTCATTAAAGCAACTGGGTATATGCAGATACTTGTGTGGGTCACCCTTCTGATGTGGAAGCTGACAACAAAATAAGCACCATTTTAGGCCCCCGATGATTCACACCCTAATAATAATAAAGAGGATAACAGCTCCATGTCCACAATTCATTCATAGTGGTCTTTTAGCAAATACTATTAGAGCAACTGTGTAAACTAGATCACTAAATGTTTTCCATCCTGGCATTAAAAATATGGATGCATGATATGATTTTTCCCATGACTGTTACAGACTTCCCTGTCAACATCATGCTACAACATCAGACCCTCCAAAAAGGGTGGCCTAGTGTGCTAACTTTACAGCATTTTCATTATGGAAAAGTTAGCTGTATGAAGTCCTATTTTGCAATGCTGAGGGTTTGATTTTGTGATTTGAACTCGTGATATTCATTTTAGAGTACAGTAACCTTACAATTATGCTAGAGGCCCAAACTCTCCCCAAAAGGCCAAAACAAAAGCTGCAGTATCCAAAGTATCCTTCCTATGGTCACAATTAAAAGTCCTATCATAAAATTGTTCAGAGAATGTGATTCCTTCCGATTGGAGGGAAGCAACAAGACAAATTAAGTAAGATGATGCAGACTGTCAACAATGAAATAGCTGAATATAAAGAGAAGAGACCGAGGAAGTAACACTGAAAATCAATCTGCTACATCATGCTGGTGATGAATTCTATGTTCATGAATCACACATTCAGCTACCTCCATCCATAATGTCTACAGGAAAACTTCATAATCATTGCCCCAGCAATATGCATCCCCCTAATTGATATGGAATCTTAATCAACAAACACAAAAGATTTGCAGTAACAAATTCAAGTGGATTTAATGCAGAGTTTCCCTATGAATTTAAACAAATTCACGAGAAAAGAAACTCTACCTAAAGATTCATATCAAAGACCAAACATAGAACTCAATGCAGTTACCATTGGAATCAAAAAGTGCAGAGTTCTCTGTGGTGAACTCGTTTCCCACCTCATCAATGCTCGAAGGGAATCCAGGAATGATCTGTGCATCTGACCCGACATGAACAATTAATGAACCAGAAGTAAAACTTCCACAACCAGTGTCGCCTCTTTGATGTCTCCTAAGACTACTCCTGTGCCTTTGACCCACAATGCCCTTTCCCCTATAGTCAAATCTCCCTTCTCTGACACCATTAGAACCATCATTCTTCTGGGCAGAGTCACTCTTGATAGAAAGTATATTTCATTGATTATTCATTCTGGAATTCATATGCTAATATAACATGTGCAAAAAAAACTATTAGGTGGCGTTTGGTTGGAGGGAATAGAAATTCTATTCCCTCTTTATTCCCAGAGGAATAAATATTCCTCCGTTTGATTATAATTTAATCAGGAATAAATATTCCCGTGGTAATATTTATTTCCACATATGTGAGAAGAATTATTCTCATCATTATTATTATTACGTTTATTATTATTATCATTATTATTATATTTTATTATTGATGGGTCTCGGCACCCAAGGCCAAGAAAGGAAGGCCCAAAGCCACGACCACGGACCGAGAGGATTACGAAAACAATATGGCCCAAAAGCCCAACTTAGCCCAAAAGGTTAAGTAGGCCCTAGAAGCCCGAGGACCTGGGATAGCGTCCCAAGAAGCCCGAATGGCGACAATGGTCCGAGAGGCCTAGTTGACCCAAGAGGCACAAGAACGCTATAAGGGGCTGACGTTACCAACGAAATTTTGAGGACATAAAGCCAAGAATATGACACCGAAATCCCAATGATCTTTAGCAAGCAAAACGTCCGAGAGCCTAATTCAATAAGCCTGAGGATCCGGCAAAGACCTAGAAGGCTTTCTGTGTACGAGGACAATCTCATCGCCTCTGGGCCCTCAAGACAAAGGAAAAGAGGGACCAAGATGACCGAGCACGCCAGCTCAGATAATTCACTGTTACCAAGGAGCACGCATTCTCAGCAACATGCCACCCCCACAGGAAATCACGGCGCTCAGAGCACGCGCTATCATGATGGGTCTAACGGCACCTGACACGCCGGATCCGCAGAGTTGGTGGCAGGCATCCCTGACACGCCGGATCCGCAGAGTTGGTGGCAGGCATCCCTGACACGCCGAATCAGCAGAGTTGGTGGCAGGCGTCCCTGCACACGCCAACGCCACGTGTCCCCATGCCAACGGCATGATCCCCCTCTATAAATACCCCATTCAAGCAACGAGAGAAGGGATTCCAACAGTTGTCATTTACATAAATATTATGAACAGCACCCGAGTAAAAGAAAGAGAGAAAAGAAAAGAGAAAGCAAGACCTCTCGCCTTGTAACTCTGTGTGGCAACAAATAGTGCCACAGTGACCAATTGTACTCCATTCTCACGATAGTGGAACCTTTCGGACCTAGCGTCCACCACCGTGGTTTTTTCCCCTTTCATTCAAAAGGATGTTTTCCACGTAAAGTCCTCGTACTTTGTGCCCTCGTCCCATTTTACTTCCCGAAATGTTGTTCTCGTCAAACTTAACGATTTTTCTTATGTTGCACGATTCCGTCCTTCCAAGAGCGCAAAAAGCGGACTCGGACTCTTGTTGTACAGCGGCCGGAATACGCGGACGCAACAATTATTATTATTACTATTATTACTACGTTTTATTATTATTATTATGTTTATTATTAGTATTATTACTATTATCGTTATTATTACTATTATTATTATCATTATTCCCACCTTATTTCTCATACTATTCTATAAATCAAACAATGAAATACTAATTCCCATCGTATTCTATTCCAACAATCAAATATAGGAATAATAATTCCAACTCTATTCCCATCTTATTCTATTCCCTGGGAATAATTATTTTATTTCTACCTTATTCTATTCCAACAACCAAACGTTCTATTATATATAGTAGCTCCTATACATCATTCTAGGCTAGAATTACTAATATCCATATTTAATGGAAATCAAAAAAAAGGAACCCTATATTATCTGTACAAGATCCTCTATCAATCCCTATAATCATTCCAAAATATCCTCTATCAACAGCTCTTATCAAAACTCCCCCTCAAGTTGATGCATGGATGTCTCTAATGTCCAACTTGTCGAGTTAGTTTCAAAATGCCCTGCTTGAGACATTGTTTGTAAGTACATCTGCCAACTGATCATCTGGTTTTACAAATGGAAATTGCACCGTCTTGGCTTCAAGTTTTTCTTTGATAAAATAGCAGTCCGCTTCAACATGTTTTGCTCGATATGCTGAACTGGATTTCGCATAAGCTCTATGGCTGCTTTATTATCACAAAACAAATTCATTGTAGATCTGGATGAGTAGCCAATTTCTTCCAATCACCTCTTTAGCCACAGAAGCTCCCAAAGCCCTTTAGCCATGTCTCTAAGCTCAACCTCTGTACTAGAAAATGCAATCACCTTTTGTTTCTTGCATCTCCAAGTCACTGGATTGCCTCCTATGAAAGTGATGTATCCTGATGTAGACTTTCTATTAGTGATACTGCCAGTCCAGTCTGCATCTATATCAACATCAATGTTTAAATGACTGTATTTCCTGAACATGAGTCCTTTTCCTGGAGAAGACTTCAAGTACCATAAAATATGGATCATTGCATTCATGTGATCCTCACTAGGATTATATATGAATTGACTCACCAAACTCACAATACAGGCAATATTTGGTTGTGTATGGGACAAGTAGATTAGTTTTTCCACAAGGCCCTAATATCTTTCTTTGTTTGTGGGTATTTGGTTCAAGTGTTCTTACAATCCATGATTTTGAATCCTGTTTCAACTAGCAAATCAAGCACATATTTCCTTTGTGGTAGAAAAATGCCTTGACTTGATTAAGTTATTTTGATACCCAAAAATTATTTTAAGCCCCCGATATTCTTCATTTTAAATTCAGTTTCTAGATGCTTCTATAAGTTAGAAATTTCCTCCTTGCCATTCCGTGTAATAATCATACTGTCAATATAAATTATTAGAGCAGTTACCATAAAATACGGATCACAGCATTCATGTGATCCTCACTAGGATTATGCATGAATTGACTCACCAAATTCATAGTACAAACAATATCTGGCCATGTATGATACAAGTAGATTAGTCCTTTTCTAGGAGAAGACTTCAAGTACCACAAAATATGGATCGCTGCATTCGTCTGATCCTCACGAAGATTATGCATGAATTGGCTCACCAAACTTACAGTATAGGCAACATCTAGTCATGTATGGGACAAATAGATTAGTTTTCCCACAAGGCGATGATATCTTTCTTTGTTTGTGGGTATTTAAATTCAAGTGTACTTACAATCCATGATTGTAAACCATTACCGTGTCTATAGACTTACAATCAAGCAATCCTATTTCAGCTAGCAAATCAAGCACATATTTCCTTTGTGATAGAAAAATGCCTTGACTTGATCGAGTTACTTTGATACCCAAAAAATATTTTAAGTCCCCAATATTCTTCATTTCAAATTTAGTTGCCAAATACTTTTGTAAGCTAGAAATTTCCTCCTTGTCATTCCCTGTAATATTCATATGGTAAACATAAATTATTAGAGCTGTTACCATTCCATGTTGATGCTCCAAAAACAGAGTATGATCTGAATTGCTCTATTTGAAATCATAGTAAAGCTAAATCGTCCAAAACACGCTTTAGGTGATTGCTTCAATCCATATAGGGCCTTCTATAGTTTACTTATGACCCCAATTGGTGATGAGGTAGTAAATCCAGGCAGAATGTCCATGTACACCTCTTCCGCAAGATTCCCATTAAAAAACACATTTTTTACATCGAATTGATGTAGCAGCCAATCTAAATTTGCAGTGAGAAACAATAATACTCTGATAGTATTGAGCTTGTCTACTGGTGAAAATGTTTCCTGATAGTCTCTACCGTATGTTTGGGTATATCCTTTCACTACAAGTCTCACCTTTTATCTTTCTATTGACCTATCAGCATTGAGTTTAATTGAGAACACCCATTTACATCCCACTGTTTTCTTCCCTCTGGGCAGCGGCATGAGCTCCCTAGTATCATTCTTCTGCAATGCTGTCATCTCTTCAGTTAATGCTTGGGTCCATTTGGAGTTGTTCAAAGCCTCTTGGATTGTACTCGGAACATGACCAGAAGATAGTTTGTGTACTGAAGCATTGAGGGATGATGATAATCGCTGGTATGACACATGGTTGGCAATCGGATACTTCGACTTCTTTTCTCCATGGTCTGGTGAGTATCGATTTGGTGGCTTCTTGCGGTTGTATTTGAACTATAGCTGACAAAGTCCTCGCTAATATTACTTAGGGAAGAGTTTAGAGATTGTACCTCAGAAGTATTCTCAGGAGAGTGGTCACTTGGTACTAATATGTGAGAGCCGAGCAGCTCTTGCTCACTTCTAAGCATCCTCCTGCTCTGTCATTATCATTATCGGTTAGGAGCCTCTAGCTGAATTCTTTCCGGCTGAATTCCAATTAGATCACCCTGAATGCCACAATTTTGATCATTTTGACTTTCTTCCATGTTGGTATCTTCAAAGCCTGGCCACATTTCCCAACTAACCACAACATTTTGCTCATTACCTAGTAGCTCCCCTGAAGAGAAGAATTATCATTGTTCTGAAAGAAAGTTTCAGATTCGAGAAAAGTGACATCCATCGTGGTATAACGACACCAGCTACTTAGATCATAGCACCAATAGTCTTTCTTATGTGTTGCATACCCTAGAAAAATGCAACGAAAAACACATGGATCAAGTTTTGTTCGTTGGTTTTTATGAAGGTGAACATAGGCAACACAACCAAATATTCATGGCAGAAGCATCAAGATGGAAGGCAATGGCACATGATGAACAAGAGCTTGGAGTGGTTTTCAAAGTTCAAGAATCAATATGGCATTCGATTCAGTAAGTAAACAGCAGTAACAACTGCATCTGTCCAATAGCGTCAGGGTGCATGTGCTAGTCAGAAGTGCTCAAGCTGTTTCAAGGATATGTCTATTCTTTTGCTCCGCAACACCATTTTGTTGTGGTGTTTGAGGACAAGTGACCTCATGATAAGGACCATGTGCTTGGAAATATTCTCGTGCTTCATTATTGTCATATTCTCTGCCATTATCCAATCAAAGAATCTGATGTTTAGCAGAGAACTGTGTCTTAATCATATTATGGAAAACCCAAAAAATTTCAACCGCCTCATTTATATTTTTCATCATATAAGGCCAAGTCATACGTGTGCAATCATCTACAAAAGCTACAAACATCTAACACCAAAAATCAAAATGAGAGCAGGGCCCCAAATTAGAATGAATTAATGTAAGTGGGGTCTCACATTTTTTCAAACCAATTGGGTAAGGCACATGATGATTCTTTGCTGAAATGCACATTCACACCTAAAAATTGACTCATATAAATTTTAAAACAGACTTCGAAACAAACACTTTAAATAAGAGAAGGGTGGATGCCCCAGTGAACGATGCCACAACCATACTTGTCGCTCTTTGTCACCAATGTGATGCACACCATTTGCTGTGCCAAAACTGAAATCATCCATGTAATACAACCCCCCTCTTTTAGTGCCACGACCAATAATCTCCTTGGTGAGAATATTCTGGAACAAACAGAAACTCGGATAAATCAGTGCGCAACAGTTTATGTCCTTGGTAGCTTGGCTTACAGATAATAAATTACTAGAAAGAGGTGGAAATAATAAAGTACTTGATAGTGAAAAGAGGATGAAAGAGTCACTCTTCCAGCCCCTGTAACTGGATATGTTACTCCATTAGCATTGGCAATGCACGCCTGTTTGGATTGAGTTGATTCAATGAAATCATGCAGGTCAAATGTCATGTGATTGGTTGCCCCGGAATCGATAACCCTACCATGGGAAGTCTCTCGTGTAGAGTGAAGCTGAACACAACCATTATCACCAAAATTGCTAAGAGCCACAGATTTGTTTGCTGTGGTAGAACAGTCCCCTTGTGGCATAAGGGATAGTTGAGGCCTGGTGCTCAAGAACGCAGCTTGACCAGGATTTTCGCTTGTACTGGCTTCATGTTTCTTGTTTGCTTTGAGTTCATGCCACCACTCTGGATATCCATGTAACTTGAAACAGTCATCTCTAGTATGTTTTGTGGTGACCCAAACCTGAATCATCAAACTTGGCTCAGACCATTCATGTAGAAAATTTCAAAATATAAAACCATTAAATATCCAATATAATTTCAACATTCTTCAATTATAAAACCATTATCCAATGAATACATCATGCAAATATCTAAGACAATAAAAAACAAAACCTATTAAAAGTCTCGGATTGTAACCCGAAAGAAATCACCAAGTCTCTATCAAAATATATCCTATCTGTCACCAAATGAAATAATAGCCATTTGTCTCCAAAATCCTCCCTACCTGAAAGTATTATAGCAAATTTAGGATCCATTGCTAGCGCTATGTACTTAATTCGAATTTGGAGCCAATAAAATATAAATGTGAGTCAAATATCTAACAAGTGATAATAACCAATAAAACATAACAAACAATAAGCATTTCGGATATACAACATCAAAATACAAGAACCACAAAAGTGATATAGAATCAAGCAATAAATTCTATCCGAGAATCCATAACTTGTTATAACTATGACTCAAAAGTAATAATAAGAATAGGTCCTACCGAATGCTCATACCACGAAAATTAAAAGATTTTGCATATGGATCTCGTCAATAATAGGTGAAAATTCTCTGAAATCCAATATCACAAGGAAGATAGGAATTTTCTTGGTTCAAATATCAATAAGAACAACTTGGATACCTAATAATAATAAACGTCATGGATTCCACAAAATTTGAATCTCACTTGATGCATCTTGAGAATTCGATTGACGTACGAATTAGGGAGCCAACAGCTTTGCTTAATCGTCTGAATGTAAATGGGTCTGGTCTTCATAAGTATGAATCTGAATTCTGTTCACCACAACAGAATAAACTGGAGGTAAGAAAAATACGAGACTTACTAATTAGTATATCCTCCGACGTTCAAGTCAATGATCTTTCTAATAGATTTGGAAATACGATGAGAAAGAATGCTAGAAAATTAAAGAGGATGGAGATGAGTGTATGTTTAGAGGGCTATACTCCTTTTTTGTGTACTCGGCTGATTGAGTAGCCTTTGTCTATTCTTTCTTTTTTCTCTCTTTTGTTTGCTTGAAAGATGTTGTATTTATAGTTAGATGCACCGTTTGGTTGATCGGCACCTAAAATCAATGCATGTGTATGATGCCACTTCGGATCAGTAATAAGAGGTGTAAATTGCAGTGTGTAACGGCCGTTCTCATTCAATGAGTGGGCCACCTAACTCCCAGTTATAGAGTCGTTTCGGCCGTCCTCTGTACCGAATCATTAAACAGCTCATTATAATTATTTAATATCTATATGTTTAGATAATTCCCTTCAGTTTATACATTCAAACGCTACTACTCGATTGACTCTGTGGCTTCTTTTGTTGGGCCATTATTATGTGGGCTTCTTATCCAAACGAGTATTGGATTGACCTTGTCTTGGGTGTACCTATCATCACTGAATCCAACATATGGATTCTACTAAATACAACTCATGTATTCCACTAAGTTTCAAACTCAAGAAGTATCAATAATAATAACATATTACAAAAATTTTATAAAACTTATTATCACTGTGAACCAAAAGCCGTATATGTCATCCCCTATTGGTTGGGTATGTACTACAAGATAATTGATACTTGTAAGTTTGACAGGTGACTAAATTTATGGTCTACTGAGACTCTGTTAAGCAAAGTACAAACATCTCATTGATACATATTTTCTCCATCCACAAGGGCACAGGAATAACGATGCCCTCCGCTCATAAAGTACAAAAATCACTTCAATATGTCAAACCCAATATTCATCATTGTAATATCCTTTGATGCCACACAATATGATGATCATATAACTATAAGTATCCTTTCACACTAAACAATATACCTTATCATCACTATAATACGGAAATCGATATTGGATAATTATTAACCACACTAAGATTCCATAATATCTATATTTCTTGAGACCCTAATATTTTTATATAATTTCCTTACTTTGATTGTAAGAAACTAACAATATACTTACATAATCGAGTATAACGCAGAAAAACTTCTCATTACAATGATAGAAGTGTCATTCAATACTGATAAAGACTATACTCATACAATAAAAATAAACACAAAGAAGCATATTATTGAGAGAAACAAGAATGATTCATGGATACACTAAATATCTAACTACTATCATCCCATTGGCCACAATGACCTATTAAGTCTCACAACTCATAAAACGGAGCCACCAAAAACCAAATTCATTATTAAAGTAAACCAAACCGGTTTCTCTAACGTTTGAACATCCATTTGGATGTTGCCATGCACGTAGCCACAGACGTCGACTAGTAATACTTCACCTAATTACGACTAGAATTACCAATTCACTAAATTTCACTTCTAGAGTTGTCATTAGATAAAATACACCATTATATTACCACAACGTAGAACCTACTCACTTGCATCGTTGTTTCAAACTCAGCTCAGCGCTCGCATTAGTCCTCCGCCAAATAAGCAATTATTTAGTCTACAAACACGAGAAATTTCTCATATGCACACTATAATAAGACATTACCACAACTTAGAATCATAATTGGATGGAGCTGTCATAACATAAAATAATCCACACTTCATCCGGTTTACCGCTGTTCCAAACTGAATAATGTTTATGCCTCATTTCATTAATAACATGCCATAACATCGCGTGTGTGTGTGTGTGTGTATTGAATTTTGAATGATTTGAGATATAATATATCAAAAGCTTACTTCATCTGGCTACTCCCCAAAGCACAGTCCATACATTATCACGGCAGAGGGCTGTAGCCCTTACTTCGCACTCCCAATTCGAAACCTTTAGAAGCCAGCACAGAAACTTCAATTCGGAAACATCCCTCTGATGCAATTCTTGTCAACAAGTCAAATAATACACATATGTACATGATATTCATCGGCTCCTCAAGTTTTTTCATCGGTTATAAGCCATTTTCTTTGTTTGTTAATCTTAATAGTAAATATATATATATATATATGTTACATCTGAGGATTTTGATTGTAGACAGATAAAAAGATTTGTCCGTTGGATATTAAAGTGTCTTTGGTCTCCGTACATCTTTAAACAAAACTTATGCAATCACAAAATAACGGTCAAAGGATTGACGGGACTCATTCCCCGGTATATCCTCTGACGCTAAAGTCAATATCTTCCTTAAATAAGAAAAAAGATAGAGGATGAAAAAAGAATATAATGTCCAAGCTATTGCGCTCTTAAAGTAACGTCTTAAATTAAGAGAGAGAGTGCACTCTTGACGCTTTTTTAGTCTCGTATTATTTTGTTCTGAGAAGTATTAAGTTGTCCCCTTTAGTTGGAAAGGACAGGTATTTATAGAAAGTGGGCGACGGTTAACCGCTAGAAAAACTGATAAATGGTTAATCTTTATCACGACAGCGATTTTAACTAACGACCGATATTGTTAGTTAGGTAACCATTTGGATCGTTAAATTGGCCTCGACCATATTTGTTGAAATGGGTTGTGCGAGCATTTTAGGTGGTTGAGCTTTGCCCTTTGGCCCAAAATTGTATTGGGCCGACTTCTTTGGGCTGTCAGATATAATACCCATCACTAGCCCCTATGCCATGAGAGTTGAAATTCAGCCTTCTGGTATGAAGTCCAAAAGCTTCTTTTTGTTTGAGTTCGAAGTTTTGTTTAGCGAGCTCCACTAGCTCCTCGGATAAAAATTTTTAGTCCAAAGGTTTCCATTGAATGAGAGCAATTAACCCAATGGTCTTTGTCTTTGCCGTCAGTTGTTACATCAAATGCGCGTCGCTTCGGATACTGAACGGCTCGTTGGAAACGCGCAAATCATCATTACTGACATCGGACGATTTGACGTTTGGCAGAGCGAATGAGCGGCCGACACGTATCAATGTCATGATGAGGTGCATCTTTTGAATTTTGAATTCAAATGGCGTCGTTTGAATCTTCCTCCTCTACCTATAAATTGGCGTTCGAATGTCTAAAAAATACTTTCGATTCCTCTGTTTCTATTTTCTCACTTGAAAACTTCTCTTGCCTTTTCTTGTTAGAGATTTTCCATGGCGCCAAGAGTTGAAGATATTCAGTCGATCCTTACCTCTGCCGATGTCGAGTACCTTCAAACTCGGTACAAGATTCTGAGTTATTTGGTGTATCTCTTGCCCAGGGTGAGTGGGCAAGCTTCTTCTCGTCCGCAAGGGTATATTACTGTATACGAGACTCATCTGAAAGGTAATCTCCGATTTCCTTTGCTCTAGAATTTTATAAAATAATGGTGGAGCTTCATGTACCAATCGCCAGACTCCAGTCAAACGGCGTGAGATACCTTATTTCTTTATGCGTTTTTGCTCTAATTCACGACCTAGTTTTTAACGCCACAGCCGTGAAAGTCTTGTTCCATTTTCAGCACGGACAAGATTGGATCATTGTGTAATATCTCGGATTTTATTTGGACCAATTTAATATCAATTGTGATTTTGGGTATTTTAGGCGTGGCAAAAATTAATTAGATTTTATGAAATTTGAATTGACATTTGGATCAGTCAGGATGGCACCCGAGGTGTGCCTGCATTATCAACGAATATCGATTTAGATTCTGAAATAAAAGGAAACTAAAATGGAATATATATAATATATATATATATATAATAATATTATTATTATATTATATTATATATATATATAATTAAAAATGAAAAAAAAAGGAAAATGAAGAAGGATAAGGATTGAAAAATCTAAAAAAAAAAAAGAGAATAAAAAAGGAAAGAGGAGATAAGGATGGATTGGGAAGAGAGAGAGTGAAGTGAGAGTTAGGGTTTGGGTGAGGAGGCTGCCACGCGAGGAAGAGAGGAGGAGGGAGGCGGCCGGCGATGGCGACGACGACGTGCGGCGAGGACAGCATGGTGCCGGTCGTTGTCGGCGGCTTATGGGTGGCGCTGTGGTGGTCGGTGTTGGCGGTGGTGGACGGCGCTCGGTGAGGAGGCCGTCGCGGATGTCGGTAGCAGCCATAGGAAGCATCGACGGCGGCGCACGATAGAGATGGTGTGTCGGTGGTTGGCGGTGGCCGTGGGAGGAGCGGCGGTGGCCGTGGGAGAAACAACGGTGGCGCGGTTGAGGGTTGTGCAAGAAAAGAGAGAACAGTGCATGCGGCAGGAGAGAGACGGTGGAACAATGGCATGGGCATCGACGGGATGACGCCGGGTAGGCCGGCGGTGGCAGGTCGGCTCGGCGGCAGGTCGGCCGAAGGCGTTGAGCGCTGGCAGCATCGACAGTGAAGCTTCACGCAGTAGAGAGAAAGACGTAGAGGAGAGATGGGCAGCGCGAGGGCCGCAGGACAACAGAGAGAGAAATGGTGTCGTTTGGGTGTTTTGGGACATCCTTTCTTCAGATCTGCAAAGTATGAGGTTCAGGCAAGTATCTGTAAACTCCCTTTTTGGTCTAATTTAATATCTGAAATATTTTAGACACAGTTTGAAATTTTTACTAACATGAATAAAATTTTATTTGCCGATTTATTTAATTTGGACATGCATGTGTAGTTTATTGGCTAATTTGGATGTTTTAAATATGGGTTTTTGATTTTAGGAATTTATTATAATTTTTGAAAGCCCGAAAAATTTATTGGACTCAATGTATATTTATATCAATATGAGTAACGAAAATAAATACGAAATTTGCATTGGCCGTGCATTTTCACATGCATGTGTCGGGTTGTGGTCACTACATTTGAATTTGAATTATTGGATTCTGTCCGCTTCCCGACGGGGAGATTATTTTGTTATTTGGAAATTCCTTTCCGCCGGCAGGAAATGCTTGAAGTAGTGACCATTCTCATTTGGATAATTTGATTTGACTTTAGAATATATTCGGATGCCCTAATATATCTCACAGCTTAAGGAATGCACTCAAAGTTGCGGGTGGCAAAATATAGTGAGCAACCTTATCTATGGGTACACAGTACATGGATTTTGGCCTAAGGTTACCAGGATTATGTATAACCCTTCCTCAAGCTAGTCTTTAGATAATGAGAACCCAAATTTGGTGCATAATTTGTATTTTTGTATTAATTGGTATTGGACTTTGATTTGGATATGGATTTTTAGACTTGAATTTGAGATTCGCCGATTTTTGCCTATAATTGGGCTTAGTATGTCTTGTACAAATGATTTTGATTATATATTTTGATCCGAACCTTTAGAATATCTGTCGCGGTCTTTGCTTTGGTCAAGACGCTATGGATCATCCATTATCGGATTTGGCCCCAAATCAAGCTGATCGGGCATTGGATTTAGACTCGGACTCGGATTTGGACTCGGATCGACATCGGTTTTGGAATTAGTTCGGATCACCTCTGTTTTGATTATATATATTTATATATATATATATACGTCCCGACGAGGATTATTTTCGAAATTTGGACATTTGTTTGGACTTGAATATTTGATTTGAGTACGAGACTACCATTGGATTTTGAAATTTGGATCTTGGATTTCGGTTGAATTTGTCTTATCGGCGATTTGGATTTATTCTGAAATTTGATTGGATTTTCATCCATTTGACATTTTCTCTGATTTATTGGACTCCTTTTGATTAAATATGATACTTGCTGGGCATTAGGCTCATTTTTCTGTTTTGTCCCTTTAGAGTAGAAGGTTCGGATGCAGTACAGGAGTAAAGACGTGATCGGTTAGATATTTATCCGATTTGGTGAGTTTCAGTTTTATTATGATTTATATTGATATTTGATACAATTGTATTATGAAATTGGTCGGGTACAAGCCTGTGATTATATTTTAAGAATAGTTGAATATTATGTTATGTTTGATTATGATTTTTGGGTCGAATTATTACCTCCCTTACGATGATTGTAGAGTAGGTCATATTTATATTATCCGGATGGTTGTCCGATGAGGTCCTGTGAAGATTTTAATTTTGTTGAGTGTATATTTTGGTTTGTCACACCCGAATTTCGGGACTTAGTATTATTTATTTAAAATTATTTGGGATTTTAGATTTTAAAAATTATAATTAATTATTTAAATTGACCTACTTTGTCCGGGTTCGTGACACATTGTATCTCCCAGACCGAAGTATGCCTTGAGTAGAGGAAACCCAAACTCCACAAATAGGTAGAAGGACCGATTTTTTTATTTAGCGGTTCCTTCCACATGGAAACTTTGTACAGAGTGGGGTCGGGTTTCTACTGCTATGCAGGCCGATGTTTATGACCACGAGAAAGCCGCAGTCCAAAAGTTAATAGATCTCATTCGTGAAAAGGTTTCCACTTTTAATGAAAAGAAAAAGAACCGATGGCTTTTTCCTTAGTCTCTCATATGGGCTAAGTGGGAGTCTGTGGTTGAAGGATCCGAGGCCCTTGTGGGAAAGTCTTTTCATAAGAGAAGACATAAGAGAAAGGCTAAGGAGTTTAAAATAAAGGAGTCCTTGGCCAAAAAACCAGAGGACAAGGAGGCCTCAAGGGGCATTCAAGTAAAGGAATCGTTGGCCATAGCGTCTGGAAATAAAGAGGCCTCGGTTGAATCTAGTGCTAAGGACGAAGCCACTATTGATCAGATAAGAAAGAGGAAGCGTCCGACGGTCACATTAGACAAAACTTCTACGTCTTCCTCGGCCCAAGCTCCTGAGGCTGTCGGGCCAGTTGGAGGGAGCGAGCTCGTAGGGCCTATTGCTGAGGAGGTGATTGAGGTTGTGCCAATCCCTGCCCCACTTCTTGCTTCATATGGTGTTCCGACTGTTTTCCCATCGCTGCTTGAAGAGTCTCTACCTGATATTACGACTATCTTTGTTGAGGGTACTTCTTGGATATGCGAGATTCAGTCTAGTGAGGCTATGGGGGTGCCACTACTTGAGTTCCTAGTGACCAACATAACTGAGGTGGTCACTTCGAAACTTCATGCTGATACTAAAAAAGAGCATTCTCCCGAGCCCCCATTGCTCGAGGCCTATTTTGAAGTTGAGACCGAGGGTCATACCGCTATGGCAAATGTGCCACTTTCAGGGGATCTCATGACCGAGGTGGAATTTGAGGAGACCCTCGCACCTAGTACTGGGCCACCTGGTCCCGACCCTCAGGTGCTTGTGTCCGATGGGAACATTGCGCCTGAAGGAGTTGAAGAAGAGGTAGAGATAGCAGGCTCAGAGTTTCCAGGACCCGAGGCCCAAGTTGTCTTGGATACTCATACTGGTGATGCAACTCTTGGAAACATTTTCGTTTTCGAGGTACTGTCTGAAATCTTTTTTAACTTTCAGATCATCCTCTTCATCTTTGTTAACTTGCATTATTTTCCTTACAGTTCTAAGAAATGGCCAATCGTCTTGCTGGCGCTGCCAACCACTTTGCTCACAACTATGTAGAGAAAGAAAAGCTTTTGGTTGTTGAGGAGCGTATTTCTCAACTTGAGCGTGGCATGGCTGACATGAAGCAGAAATACGCCCTCCTCAGAGATCAGAATTTCAAGATTGAGAGTGAGCTCCGTGCTTCCATTCATCCTGAGGACATTACAAAGATATTGAAGCACAGTTATTAGGAAGGCATCAATCTATGCAGACATACTGTACAAATGTTGGCTTATGATATTGCTATTTCTGCACTTCATTCAAGGAATGCCAGTGCTAGCAACAATTCCGACATGTTGAACCTCCCTAGGGATGATGTGGACTCTTGGGAGCCTGTGCCGAAAACTCCTGGGCCTCGTCCTTCATCATAAAGATCACTTGTATTATATACATGTAATCATTTCTTAATGAATGAAATTAACTTCTTAAATTGACTCTCTCTCTTTTCTTGATGTGTTTTACTGATCGGACACTTTATATGTCAGACTTTAAGTGTTACTTAAGTTAATTTTGACTCATGGCTCTTATCCTTAGATGTTCCGAAGGACGTCAGAATAGCCGTATGTCTAACTTAAGTTTTTTCAGACCCATGTTCAGCTAATGCTGCTACTTTGAAAGTATTTGCATGCATGCTTCTAAGGAAGCCCCCCAAGTTTTTAGTTCTCGACCTCATTTGGGCCGCTTGGTAACACGACCAAGTTTTAATTATTAACTCCATATGGGTTGCTTAGTTACATGAATGAGTTTTACAGACTGACAAGCGCGGTCCTCGGTACAGGTGAATAGATTTCACCTGACTTAGGGGTAGCATAGATTATACAATGTAATGAAAAGCAAGCAAGCACAAGAACAGATAAAAAAACTAAAATTTTATTAATAAATTTCACAAAAATACATGCACTCCTCGTGATGCAAACCTTACCTGGCAGTACATTTAATCATTGAAAATATTTTTTAAGGTGAGAGGCATTCCATATCCAAGGATTTAATTTGCCATTCTGAGTTCGTAATTTGTACGTCCCATTCTTAAGAATGTTCGAGACTAGGAATGGTCTTTCCTAATTAGGTGAGAGTTTGTTCCGAACGGCATTTTTGCCAATGGCTTCAATGCTCTGTAACACTAGGTCTCCTACATCAAACTGTCGTACCTTTACCTTTTTGTTGTAATACCTAACAATCATTTATTGATATATTGCTGTCCATAATCGTGCCTTGTCTCAGACTTCTTCAAGTATATCAAAATTTTTCTGAAATCTTTGTGAGTTGTAACGTGAATCAAAAGATTCAACCCAAAGACTAGGGAATCTGATCTCTATTGAAATAACAGCCTCGGTCTCGTAGCACAAACTAAATGGAGTCTCACGGGTCGGTTCTCTGGGCGTCGTTCTATATGACCAAAGGACGGATAGGAGCTCGTCCACCCAAAGTCCCTAACATTTTAAAGTTTCTTTTTTAGACTGTGCAGTATTGTACGGTTGGTAACTTCCACTTGTCCGTTACATTGCGGATAAGCGACAGAAGTATGAACCAACTTTATTTTCAAACTGGCACAGTATTTTGTGAAACGTTTGCTGGTAAACTGAGTTCCGTTATTAGTCACAATAACTTTGGCTATACCAAATCTACAAACGATGTTCTGTCGGATGAGCTCGGTTGCATTCTATTCGGTTATTCTTGCAAGTGGAACGACTTCAACCAATTTTGTGAAATAATCAATCCCGACAATTATGAATTTTCTTTGTCCCAATGCAGCTGGAAGTGATTTGAGAATATCAAATCCCCATTGTGCGAACGGCTAAGGTGACTACAGAGCTCGGAGTTCTATATGTGGTTGATCGATAAGATTCCCATGCATCTAGTAAATTTCACATTTTTGGACGAAGTCCATGGAGTCGTATTTTATGGTGGGCCAATAATATTCTTACCTCATGAGTTTGAATGTTAGGTTCTTGCCTCTATTGTGAAATCCACAAATACTGAGGTGTACTCTGGTGGTATATTCAGTCTTTTCTGGTGTAAGACACCGTAGGTATGGGATTGAGTACCATCGTCGATACAACTTCCCATCCATAATGGTATACCATTCCACCGTCTTTCTCAGACGCTTGGCTTTATCCAGATTTTTTGGTAATGTGTCGTCGGACAGATATTTCACATAGGGGGTCATCCAGTTGTCAGTACTGGTTATCTGCATGACTTCTTGTTGTGGGTCATTGATGCTAGGAACTTCAAGGATTTCATGCAATTCTCATTAGTACTATTCTGGGTCTCCGGTAATTGTAGCCCTTGCTAAACGGTCTGCTTTCCCATTTTTTTCTCTTGGAATGTGAATCATCTCCACATTATCAAATGTGGAAATCAAAATTTGGACTTTAAAGAGGTATTGGGAAAGCAGTAGCTTGATAATATCAAAATTTCCTCGAATCTGATTAATAATCAGTTCTGAGTCAGTGTATACTATAAGGTTCGTAGTCGAGCACTCTTTGATCAATTTTAATCCACCAAGCAGTGCTTCGTACTTGGCTATATTATTTATCTGTCGGGTGTTAAGGCGTCTTCAATCTCCATATGTCTTTAATCAAAACCTGTGCAATCACAAAATAACGGTCAGAGGATTGGCGAGACTCACTCTCCAATATATCCTCCGACGCTCAAGTCAGTATCTTTCTCTAATAAGAAGAAAGATAGAGAATGTAAAAAGAATATAATATCCAAGGTATTGCACTCTTAAAGTAATGTCTTAGATTAAGAGAGAATGTGCGCTCTTGGAGTCTTTTTAGTTTTTGTATTATTTTGTCTGAGAAGTATTAAGTTGTCCCCTTTAGTTGGAGAGGACGGGTATCTATAGAAGGTGGGCGACGGTTAACCGTTAGGAAAGTTGACGAACGATTAATCTTTATTACGACAGCAATTTCAACTAAGGTCCGATATCGTTAATTGGGTAACTGTCTGGGTCGTTAAACTGGCTTCGGTAATATTAGCTAGCTAAAATGGCCTGTGCGGATGTTTTGGACCGTTGAGCTTTGCCTTTTGGCCCGAAGTTGTATTGGGCTGTCGGATATAATACCGATTAATATATATATATATATATATACTCAACCACTGTACATCCAGGTTGCAGGTAATTCAATTTTCTTCTACGAGGGTTGAACACTACAACCTTTACTTGTGGCTACATTTAAGCAACAACTGATTTAGGAATCTTACATCTGGTGTCATCGTATAGAGCCCATGCTCTGTTTTTTGCAGCCTGAGAAGATTATTTATTATAATCGGGAAATCTACTTGGAAATTAATGAAATTGAGGAAGAAGGAGTAGCACATAAATTTCCAGGTGAAGAAGATTGAAAAGCACGTGTAACAACTAAAAATAAGAAGCATCACTTGCCTAATTCTTCCCTTTCGGCAAAAATAGAACACGACAAATAGCAATAGTAGCAAAATAGAGCACCGCAATGCTTCCTTCCTCCCTTTATTTATCTGCTCTCTTTTTTCTCACTGCTGTCTTCCTTCTTTCTGCCAACGTCATTCGAATGAGTGCCACAAAAGGGGAATAAGAGCCATATATATAGAAATTGTAGAGAAGAAACGCCGCCAAAAAATTGTTGTGGCCGAATAATTGACAGGTATGGAAGAATTGCTGTCGGCCGTGGGGAGGAAGAGATTCACAAGCGGTTTAGGTTTGGAGTGGGAGAATTCGAGAGCGGCGACTTATTATTATTATTATTATTATTATTATTATATTATAAATTGTTATAAATGACTTTTTTAAACTTTTAGGTATCGATTAATTTAAATAATATATTCAAATCACATAAAAAATATAATATTTATAACTGAGAGATTTTTATTAAATGTTGAAATAATTAGTCCGGTTCAAATTCATTAATTCGTTTTTTAAATGATTAAATTTTTTTTAATAATATATTTTAATTTTTTTTAAAAATTAACCTAAGCCTGACCGTATAATATTAATCTTAAAAAAATTATCTACATAATTTGAAATAGTTCAGCTGCCCCATTGGGCAGCCTAGGCGGTTTACTTGTGACTTTGACTTTATTGACGCGTTAGGCTTTCCACCGGGCCAAAGTTAAAAGAGAAGATTGTGTTGGGTCTGGTCACTTTATTGTGGGTAACCCAACAAATTGGTTCGTCATCGGAGAATTTGTGGAGAACAAATTCGGAGAACTGTTTTCGGTCAATGGGACATTGACCGGAGAATGATGGACGGATCAATGAAGATTGGCCGTGGACGCAACATTGAATCCAACGATCAATAGAAGGTTGATATCCGAGGGGGCGGGAAAGATGCTGAATAGCGGACAAGATCAAGACGGTCAATGGGAAGTTGACCGGATGGCAGCAGAAGATGGTTAACAAGAAAGGTTGACTGGATGAATGTTGAAGACGGTCAACAAGAAATGTTGACCGGATGGTTATGGAGAACGGTCAACTTCTCCGGTAGCAGCTGAAGACGGTCAACAAGAAAGGTTGACCGGATGGTCGTAGGAGACGATCAACTAGAAGTTGACCGGCCGAAGCAACCTGGGCTCGAGAAGCGTGAAAAGTGGCGGTGGCAGAGGACGGATATCTTTCAGAGGATTAGTCGACAGTTTGTGGTAGTTGTACGTAGAAAGCACGTGTGTCTGACAGTGCAGTGAAGCATGCATGCTTGTCTGCAGGGCATGGGCCTGCAGGAAGCTCGGGAACTGGTGAAGATGTGGCACCTATTATCTACAAGTGGTAACCAGTTGGGCAGATGGGATTAGGTGGAGCCAGGACGTCTATAAATGAATACTAGGAGCTTCCGGAGGAGCAGGCCAAGGAAAGGGGCCTTGAGCTAGTCCAGAGCGGTGCCCATAGTGGTGACCAGGCTGGTATAGGCGACAACACCAGGGGCGCTGTGCGCCGGCCGCCGTGTGCAGGAGTGAAAAAATGCTGGTGAAAAAATGTTGCAGGAGCGACAACACTAATAATGGATTTATTGGTGGACTATGTGTCCCGTGGTTTTTCCTTTTTAGTTTGAAAAGGGATTTCCACGTAAAAAAATGCTGTGTATCCCTTGTCCCTTGTTCCTACTAATTGTTAACTGTCGATGATGGGGGGTTCGGATTTTTCGCTACTGTCGGATCGGATGAATCCTGGTCTTTCGACCCCAACAAATTGTTGCTGTGATTTATATACTCCCTTTGAGAGCATACTGCTAGCCTTAGAACTTCCCTACGAACACGTGCATAGGCCTGCTCCACCGTTGGAAATGGCAGAATTTAAAGCACACCTCCTCAGATCTTGTCAAGGCGATCATCTAGTCCATCCAAAAATGTGTCAACACTATCCTCATGTAAAATAGAGTTATACTTACATATATCTGTTCTATGTTTCATAGTATTTAAATAGTAAATATTAATTTTTCTCCACAGGTCATGAAAATTATTATAATACATTTTGATAAATATTCTGCCTCGTTCAAGACTTTTCACATTTTTCTTTAGATTATAAACTTGTGAGGTATTGATGCTGTCAAAGGATGCTATAGTAATAGTGTCCTATAGTGCATTTGTTATTGTATATTTGATATATTCATTGATGAGTTTTGAATCCATAGGATTAATTAGTCATTTCTTCACTGCTGCATTTTTTAGCTCTTTATTTTTTAAAATTAGAATCTATTTCTTAGAATTTTGAAAGGTCTTCGTATATACATACATATATGTATATCCCAAATTTTTTTTGCATGAGATATGCATCTTGAAAAAGCACGTTTCGGTGCTACCGTGTTTCGACCCCGTTAAATATATAGCGGAAGCAATAAAATAAATTAATTAAATTAAATATCCGATACACGTAAGGGATATTTAACTCTAGATGTATACGGAATTAATAAGCATGCACAACATAAACAACAATAAGCAATAATAATAAAGATCCGATTTTTGGTGACGAAGTGAAAACTCGATACCCACGGTATCGAGAAAAACACTCCGGGCTTCAACGGCCAGGGAAGCAATGCACTATGAAAATCAACTTACAGCCCGGGTGGTAACGACGCGCTAACCTAGCCGACTTACTCCCGACACGTGATCCCTACCAAGGAACTCCTTGGATTTGCCCACGGCAACGGAACCGGACACCTTCCGGTCTTCAAGCCACTCTTCCCTCTCGTGCCACTTGAATTGCCAATCACGAACGGATCTCCTTCTTCACGAACGGATCTCCAACAATGGTAGAAAGCAAAGTTTCAATGATTAAAGAAGGTGGGTGAGAAAACTTCTATGAACATGTAGAAACTCTTGTAGTAGTTAGTTTTCTCAAGAGAAGAAACAAGGATCTTGAAGCATGAAGGCTTTCTTCTCAAATGGGGGCTCAAAGTAGTCTGTCCAGAGAGCATATGGCGTCCTTAGGGTTTCAAAAATATAAGCCAATATTTATAGAGGAGCCAAAAATCGCGTTTGAAATTCTCAGGCCGGTTAGCCGCCGCGAGCGGGCTCGGCGCGCGGCGTAGGCGGTTGAGCGGGTGGAGGGCGACCGGTGAGCGGCCTATGTTCCGGTTTATCGGCTCGAGCGGCTAGTGAGCGAGTATCGAGCGGCCCCCATTTCGATTACATGCTCGGCGGACATCGAGCATGAAGCGAGCGGGCGGTCTGGGACGGCCCGAGCGCGTGGAGGGCGGACCGAATGAATTTTAATGAATTTTAAACAGACAACACACAACCCGACATCAATAAAATAATACATATGGTCACGGAATATGCCAATTAGACAAAAGTCTCTAACACATCTCAACAACTTTGGGGCCGAAGTCCATAATTGGTGTCATCCAGCTTGATGCCAATTAGTGCAGTAGCGGATTATCGGATCAGTTAGGTCGGTGTTTGGTCCAACATCTGGGATATTCTAGATGTTATGTCAATAAGGGAGTTGAATTTTCTCCTTGGAAATGCTCCATCAAGGGAGTACGTTCCCCCATTGCTCTCAATCTCTGTATTTCTTTTCCCTCTTTCTACTGTAGGTCCTAGGGCTGCTTTGATACCATGATGGGAAGTATGTTTCATCCATTATTCATTCTAAAATTCATATGCTCATATAAAATGCACAAAAAAAACTACTATAGGAAGGTTGACGTGGGGTGGTTGTGAGAATAGCCAAAAATTAGCCGGCCGATGGCCTGCAACGACACAAATCAAAGAGACAAGGGAAAGAAGAGGAAAAGGGATGGGACAGTGGGGGGAGAATAGAGAAGGTTGAGAGAGTTCGAGAGAGGAGGAGAGAGAGAGAAATGAGTTAGAGAAATTATATTATATTCATTCGTTGTTGAATAACTAGACAGTGCATATTATATACACAAATCAGAAGCATAATGAGCTAATAGAATGAGAACCAGAAACATTAGAACCTAACCAGAAGCATAACAACCCAATAACCAATAGTACATAATAACCCAATTACAAAATATATATATATATATATATATATGTATGTATAACTAAAAATAATAATTGAAAACAATAAACAGAAATTTAAATATAATACTGGAATTTCAGTGGTCATTGAATCAGCCGTGTACCCCATCGAGGACGCAACGAATCAGTGGGTACGGTAGTATCCGTATTCAAATTTACAAGATCCATAACAATGGCAGTAGCTCCTATACAACATTCTAGGCTAGAATTACTAATATCCATAATTAGTGGAAATCAGAAAAAAGAATCCCTATGTTCTCTCTGCAAGATCTGTTGGATGCTAGACGCTACGGCCGCTGCTTCATCAATGGCTGACATTCCAATTGCTCAACATCAACATTTGGCTTCTAGAATTCCTTTAACGTTTTCCACAATTGATGAAGCATGTGTGGCCCATGTTAATGCTGATAATCCTTCATTATTGAACCCATTATTCCCCATTGAAGCTTTTTGTTTCATCTGTTAGTGAAGGCAATTGATGGTTTTGCATTATAAATATTGATAATTGGTTTTGTCCATGGAATCCACTTTTACTAATACACCATCTTGAAGATAAAAAGAATGTCCAGAAGCTCAAAACTAGGCGAATCCAGATCTGAAAAAATCAGAGCAATGAGATGGCAGGAGGTAAGTACACTATCTTTTATTCCGCTTTTGTGGTTGATTATGCCACATAAATTGCTAACATTTGGTATTAGAGGTTTCGTGCCTTTGCCTCTGCTATTCTGTATTTTTTTTATTTTTTTTATTTTTAAAAAATATTATAGTTTGCATTTTTGTGATGATTCGGTAAAAATAAGTGCCGAAAATCATTGAAAAATTTAATTTCTGACATTCTCATATATTTTTTATCAATTTTGGTGTAAAAATGGCTTCATTTCAACCGGGTCAAGAAATCGGGTCAAATCGGGCATATTCGGGTTCGGGTGAACTGCTGGAGGCTGAAGACGACTTGAACGGCGTCATTTTGTCTGTTACTACAGTGTCCAAAACGACATCGTTTTACAGTATCCTACATTTAATAAAAAAAGAAATTCGGACTTCAGCTATTTTTTGTGCACGACCCAATTCCCGCGTCTGCATCTGGGCTGTTGGCTTGGCGGCTTGCAGGTGTGCGTGGCCCACATGCACGCTGGTCCATTACCGTAGCATTTTGTAAATTAGCTAAAAACGTTGCATGCGCATGTGGCGGCGGCCGGGATTCAAACGCGGGACCTCCTGGGCAAAAGCAGCATTACCGCTGCACTGAACACGCGTTTGTTAATTATAGTGGGGATTTATTCCTTTTTATTGTATAATTTCGTGTTGTTAATTTTATAATACGTATATATGTATATATATAATTATATTTATTATTATATATAAGGTTTATTATCTAATATTAAAAAATATATAATTATATATATATATATGTGTGTGTATAATGTCTAGTGATTAATATAATTTAATTAATTAGGTATTGGCCATAGCGTCCTCAATTAATAAAATTATATTTTATTATCACATATGGTATATGGATGTTAATTGTGATTAATTATTTTTAATATAATAAAATTTATCCTACAAAAAATTTTATTATGTTAAATTGATTAATCAGGATAAAATGTTAAATTATTTTTCTTAATTTGTCCACAGGGATTAGAAAGTAGAATATAATTTGATAGTTTTATCATAAAATTAGATATAAATTTATTTGAATTAAAAATTTGGCTCACAGGTAATTTTTATATCAATTGATTCATAATGTATGCTTTACATTGATAAATTATAATTCTATATTTTTTGTTAACCTCATTTATTATTTATTAAGCATGTATTTAATTTTTATGCAGTTATTCAATCTGTTAATCTTTTCAATATAAGATGTAAAATTTTTAAACTGAAAGGTGATAACTATAAAGTATGGAAGAAGAGAATTCTTCTTCATTTAGGGTGGATGGATATAGATTATGCTATAAGGAAAGACGAACCATCTGCTCTTATTGTAACTAGCACTCCGGTTGATGTAACTCTTTATGAACAATCGGAGCGATCTAATCGACTCAATCTAATTTTATAAAGACCAAAATTTCTGTTGGTATTCGTGGTTCCGTCAATCAGTATAATAAAGTGTGGGATTTACTGAAGGTTATTGATGAACAGTTTAAAACTTCAGATAAAGCACCTGCTAGCACCCCTAACAATAAAATTTTTATCTTTAAGGCTCACCAGTGTTAAGGGTGTGCGTGAGCACATTATGCAGATGAGGGATATAGCGGCTCAATTGAAAAATATTGGAGGTGAAAATGTTTGAATCTTTCCTTGTACATTATATTTTGAACACGCTTTTATCATAATATGGACCTTTTAAAATCTCTTATAATATATATAAAGATAAATAGTCAATCAATGAACTCATGACCATATGTGTTCAAGATGAAGGAAGGTTTATGATGGAACAAAGTGAAAGCGCATTCATATTCAATGAAGAAAAGTTTAAGACTCAAGCCAAAAGGAATGAGAAAGGTAAAATACCTCCTCAATTTAATATCAAGAAAGAATCCAAGTGTTTCTTCGGTAAAAAGAAGGGACACATCAATAACGATTGTATCAAATATCAAAATTGGCTTGAGAAGAAATGTAATCTATTTCCTTTTGTATGCTATAAATCTAATATGGTTAATATTTTACATAATACATGGTGGATTAATTCTAATTTTATAATTCATATTTTAAATTTTTACAGGGCTTGCAAAACCTAAGGAAGCCAGTGGGTAGTGAACAAAGTATCTTCTCCGAAAATAAGATGCGTTCACATGTTGAGGCAATTGGAAATGCAATTTAATTTTGAGAAGTGATTTTGTTTTGAATTTAAAAAAGACCTTTTATATTCTAAATTTTTTTAGAAATTTGATATCAATTTCAAAACTTATACCTTTCGAATATTCCATTATATTTTCAGACTCATCTTTCAGCTTATATTATAAGTCTGATATTGTTGAAAATGGTACATTATCTGACAGTCTTTATTATTTAAATTTACACAATAATATCTTTTATAATGCTGTACATGTTGATTCTGACATTAAACGATATGTTATGGATGAATGTTCCTCTATATTGTGGTATAAGAGATTAGATTATATTTTTATTGAAAGAATCAAAATATTGGTAAATAATGAAGTACTTAGTACTCTAGATTTTTTTATCTTTGAGACTTGTGTGGATGGATTAAAAGAAAAGCAGACCAATAAGATTAAGAAAAATGTTAAGAGGAGTTCAGACATATTAGAAACTATACATACTGATATTTATAATCCTGACATTGACTCATACGGTCTAAAATATTTTATCACCTTTATTGATGATTTCTCACGATAGATATCTTTACTTACTTCATAAAAAGAATGAAGTCTTATATGTTTTTAAATTATTTAAAGTAAAATTAGAGAAATAATATAAAAAATAAATTAAGATTGTGATATCAGATAGATGTAAAAAATATTATGAAAGATATACTGAAGATGGACAAATATCTGGTCTATTTATAAGGTTTCTTCAAGAATATGAAATTATTACCGAATATATTATGCCTAATTTTTCGAACCAAAATGGTGTAACAGAAAGAAAAAATCGAACATTATTGGACACGGTGAGGAGTATGCTTAACAACTCTAATCTTTAAAAATTCTTGTGGTGTGAAGCTCTTAAAATGGTGGTATATATATTAAATTGGGTCCCAGCAAAAACTGTTTAAAAGACTCCTTTTGAGTTATGGAAAGATTGAAAATTGAGTTTACGGCATGTATGCGTATGGGGATACCCATATGAAGTAAGAGTTTATAATTTACATGAGAAGAAGTTGGATCCAAGGACCATCAGTGGATATTTCATTGGATATGCTGAACGGTCCAAAGGATACAGATTTTACTGTTCATCACAATCACAGCACTATGATTATGGAATTAAGAAATGTAAAATTTCTTGAGAATGACTTAATGAGTGGGAGAAAGCGATCTAAAAATATGATTTCTGATAATGATTATTTGATTTCTCAACCTTTCACTTCAAATGATAGGTTGATTGTTGTACACAATACCCCTCAAGATAAAATTAGTGTTGAACAACCAATCATTGTCATTTCACAAAATGCTGAATCTATTCCAGTTGACCATAAAATTTAAGATTTATTTAAAATAGTTGTACGATATACTCCTATTGAGAATAATGATACAACATTGAGAAGATCTTCTAGAATGAAAAAGTCAGCAATTTCTAGTGACTACATTGTATATCTACAGGAGTCTGACTACAATGTTGGAGCCGAAAATGACCTTGAAAGTTTTCATAAGTTATGAGTTGTAATGAGTCACAATTATGGTACAATACTATGAAGGAAGAAATGAATTCTATGAGTTGTAATAGAGTCTAAAATCTTATTGAATTGTCTAAAGGGGCGAAAGCCATAGGGTGTAAATGAATTTTTAAGACAACGAAAGACTCATTAGGCAATATCAAAAGATATAAAACGAGACTCGTTGTTAAGGGATATACTCAAAAAGAGAAAATTAATTACACGGAGACTTTTTCTCCTATATCTAAAAAGGATTCTCTTCGAATTATTTTGGTATTGGTTACTCATTTTGATTTGGAATTACAATCAATAGATGTGAAAACAGTATTTTTAAATGGTGACATAGAAGAAGAGGTTTATATGAAACAACCAGAAGGATTCTCATCTAATAATGGTGAGCAATTGGTATGTAAACTTAAGAAATCTATATATAGATTAAAACAAGCCTTCCGTCAATGGTATTCAAATTTGATAATATTATCTCTTCATTTGATGTGGAAGAGAATATTTTGGATCATTGTATATACCAGAAGGTGAGTGGGAGTAGGATTTATTTTTCTATTTTATATGTGGATGATATTTTACTTACATCCAATGATAAGGGTTTGCTGTATGAGGTAAAATAATTTCTCTTTGATAAATTTAAAATGAAAGATATGGGTGATATATTTTATATCATTGGTATTAAGATACATCGAGACATACCACGATATATTCTAGATTTATCTCAAGAGACCTATATCAATAAAGTTTTATAGAGATTTCGCATGAAAGATTGTTCACCAAATGTAGTACCCATTATGAAGGGTGATAGGTTCAATTTGAGCCAATACTCAAAAAACTATTTTAAACCGGAACAGATAAAAAACATTCCATATGTTTTCACTATTGGAAGTTTGATGTATACTCAAGTATGTACAAGACCTGACATCGTATTTGCAGTTGGAATGTTGTGAAAATTTTAAAGTAATCTAGGTATAAAACACTGGAAAGCTGCTAAGAAAGTAATGAGGTATCTCCAAGGTACCAAAGACTATATATTTACATATAACGGACCGACGATTTGAAAATATTGGGGTACTCCGATTTAGACTTCGTTGGATGTATTGATTCACGTAAATCAATATCTGGTTACATATTTATATTTGCCGGTGGAGTTGTATCCTGGCGGAGTGCAAAGCAGACATTGACTGCTACTTTCACTATGGAAGTCGAGTTCGTTACTTATTTTGAGGCTACAAAGTATGGTGTATAGATGAGAAATTTCATATTTAGGCTTAGAGTGGTTGATTCCATCTCAAGGCCATTAAAGATATATTACGATAATTCATATGCTATTTTTCTGACTAAAAATAATAAAAGTAGTAGTCAAAATAAATATATCGACATTTAATTTTTAGCCATAAAGAAGCGCATTAAAGGAAAGAAAATTGCTATTGAGTATATTAGCACTGAATTGATTATCGTTGATCATTTGACAAAATACATGCCACCATTAAGGTTTAAGAATCTTGTAACAAGAATGAAATTAAATTTTATATTGTAATTTTTATTGTATGGATAATGATATTTAATAAAATTTCTATTTATTTATTGTGATGTTTCTCAAAATGATATTTATTGTGATGATGAAAAACCCATTGCTGGATCTTCACGGTCATACTCATACACCTTTCAATCGACCTCTGCTGCTGCGTTCTATGTTGTAGAGGCTGACTTGAGGAGTTCCCATGATGCCTGTGTTGAGCACCAGATCGTCATTTGGTTCATCCTTCCAGCGACACGAAACCCACAAACAGGTCACAATAATAATGCTCTTGCATTGATAGATTTGCTTCAATATATTCTCAGATTGTATCAGATTTTTCCATTGAATTCTCAAATTGTACAAACTACGGGGGTAATCACAAAGACTGCATCGGTTGGGGCTGCATACAACCTGCTGTTGTACATGTTAGCAGGTCATGTTCTGGGAGCAACATGGTATTTGCTATCAATTGAACACTATACACATTGTTGGAAGTCTAAATGCACAGAGGAACATGGCAGGTGGGAGCAGTTATCAACACGATGGGTCATTGTATTGCTTTGCTTTACACCATTGCTGTTGTGCCATATGGATCGTACAAACAGGAGCATTACAAGACTTCCAAAGCCACAAGAGTTCAATTGGAAGAGTGTAATTAAGGAGGATGAATCATCAAGATCCGATCATGAAAGTGGAGCTATAATTCCAGTTAGTCATGAGACCTTGTCTCATCACATTCCTCCACTCACCAATTCCAGATGCCTTCCTATAAGCAATCTACCCGACCCAATCTCTATGATAATTCAGACTAAAGTTTCCCTTGATAGAATTGCATCTTTTATTAGTCTTGAGGACTTACGGCTGATATTACGAGAGAGGATTCCTAGGGCCGATTCGATATAGCGGTTGAGATAATTGGAGGGAATTTCTCTTGGGATCTATCCCTTCCTGACCTAACTCAGGAAAATATAGATCTCAGAGTTTGCCATGGCTTGAGGGTTGCCAATTGTGGAGCTGTTAGGACAGTCAAAGGAGAGCCCTCTGTTTGCGAAAGTTCCATTGCAATTTTTACGAAATCTTCACTGCCATTGACGGATAAATATCATGGGCTAACTGATCAGGCTAAGCGCCATCGTCAACGGTATGTCGATATGATTGCAAATTCTGCAAGTGGCAGTTTAGCACTTCCAAATGGTGAGAATGGGTCTGGACTGGAGAAAGAAAACCATGCTGCACCATCGAAACACGGCCTGGCAAAAGTGCTGTTATTCATATATGGCACTCTATACAATTATACAACCTCATTGCAAGGCCTTCCAGCATGGACATCAACCAACTATCCGCCAGGCTGCGTGAATATGGCTTGCGCCACTGCACAGATAGATGATGCAAAGAAAGCAGCAGAAATGGTGATGTCACGATTTCCGAGAGTGGGTGCTGATCAATCTATTGAGGCAGAATCCCGGGACCGAGTCGATCTTCTCCTTCCTGGGCAGCAGCAACTTCTTGTCACAGAAGTTGCAAAGGCTTCCAGAGGACCCTTGATTCTTGTCATAATGTCCGGAAGTGGATTCGGTACTTCCTCCACTAAAGATGATGACAAAGTAAGTAGCATTTTGTGGGTCGGTTCCCCGGGCGAAGCTGGCGAAGCTGCCATTTCTCCACAAAGATTTGATGAAGAAAAACATATATCAAATTTGGACGAAATTTTCATGATAATTCAGGATGATATAGATTGCTATCCTCACCTATCCAAGGGTGCAACAACGAGGGTCCCCGAGGTTTGGCCTATTAAGAAGGATGCAGTTTTTGTTTATGTCGCTGCGGAATGGACCCGAGAGAACACTGGTAAAGCCATTGCTAATTCTCCACCGGCACTTTTCTTGATCAACCTTGAGGACAAGGTTGTTTTGAAGGAGCGGGCAATGTTACGAACCTTTAATTATTTTCTTTTCTCATTTTTTCCTTGGTTTGTTTGGTTTGTTTCCTTAGAGAATTCCGTTCTTGGTTTTCCGTTTTCTGTTACAAGACCCCCGTTCCCGTCCCGTATATGGTTACTGTTACACGTGAATGAAGGCAAGGAAGTGGTTACTGCCCCCCCGTGGAAGATTGTCCCGTTTCCCGTTTTCCTTACTCCCCGTTCCTGTATATAATTGTGGACACTGTTATGATGAAGAAAGGAATTAATATTCTCTTTTTCTACCTCTCTCTAGCGTCTTCCTCTCCTCTCTATTCTACTCTCCCTCTTCCCTCTCCCTTTTCCCTCTCTTTCCCTCTTTCCCAGCACAAGTCGGCCGCATCCCTCCTCTGCAGATCTCCGCTCCCGTCGCATTCTCTTCATCATCGCCGGCGACTACATGGAGATTGCATCAATCTTACTTCCTGATGTTATCAAAATCATACAAATAAATGTCTCACACCATCGTAGTTTGGGGGGGGTCTCCAAGAGTAGAGGGAGAAATTTAAAGCCCGCCATCCCAACGCTCACAATTTTAATGTAATTTTAGATATAAATTGGTTAATAAATTATTATATTAGTATAGATTATTTTCATAATATGGTACACTTTTAAATTTTAAATTGTAATTTTTTTTATTTTTAAAGAATAATACAAAAAATAATCTATCTACATGATTTCTGCCTTATTTCATGTCATTTGATAAGGAGTTAGTGCCAAACATATTTGGTTTATGTAACAACCGTAGGGAGCCATAATATATTTTATCGAAAAGATACTCATGGTATGTGAATTTGAAGATATTTTTTCAAAGGATCTCCCGAAATTGTTGTCAAATTGAAAGATCGAGTTTGAAATCAAGATTATACTGTGAGTGGTGTTAGTATCAAACACCCCATATAGAATGACGGTATCGAAATTAAAAAAAATTGAATAAGTAATTGTAAACATTAAAAAGTTTCATTAGTCTAAGTATCTTCAAATTTTATAAATAACCTTCTACCCATCTCAAATTCTTGTATAACTATTTGTAAATATTCTATATTTGATAGAAATTGATAAACTTACTTAAATTATATTAATTTTCTATGTTTTTCACATAATAGTTTCTGTGACTTTATAAACTATATATTTAAACTCCTACATATTCTCAATTTTTGTTTCATTATTTCTACATGTCTTAAATTTTACTAAATGTCACACATTCAAAGAAATATGAAAAAAAAAAAAACTTTACATAAATTTTCTTAAAAAATGTATAATTTTTGGTATGAAAAAAACTAAAAAATATTCGTATTTGAATAGAAAATTTTTTTGACTAAATATGAACTATTATAAGAATTGATGAGATATATTTGGATATATTTTAATATATTATTAGTAAAGTGAGGGTCAAACCTATTATTTACAAGTTAGAAAAGCGATATTTGACCCCAATTATAAGAATTATATGTAGTCGAGCGATCTACAAATTTTAAATAGTAACGTAGGGTCTTTAGTTATGTAAAATTAAAATAATTTGAACTTTGATATTCGCCATTTATTGGTAAAGTTATCACTGATCATTTATTCTTTTTTATATGTTAGTATAATTACATTATATTTTGTATATTTGCACAACTTGACATGATTTATATTATTATACAGATTTTGACATGATTGATCACTAGTATTTAGCTTCTACATGATTTATTAGAAAAAAATGTTATTGATTTTTCGGACTTTCGATCATAGTATAATTTTGACGGATTTTATTGATATATATCCACGTATAAAAATATGTATGTCTTTTTAAATAATTAGTTCACTCTTACATTTACCTTTGCTAACCATCTAAATTAGTAGACTCAGATTTACTTATAGGATTGGATAGAGGATGTTTAAAAATTTTGTTTAGATTTATTTTTTATTTGAAATTGTATTTGATTTGTTTGAAATTATTGTATATTTTGATTTATATTGTATCAAGATGATGAGGATGAGAATGGAATTTTAATAATTAAACAGTAATTGTAGATACATTTTATGATTTTTATAATATAATATTAGTTAAAATATTTTTTTCTTTTAGTATAATTTGACGTCAAATAATTATCATTATTTTGAGCTACTTTGGGTGCGACATTTGGGCTCTATAATTTGATTATTATATTTTTTTGAGTCGTTTAATGGTATTTGATTTGTAAATTCGCATATCAGTGTTTGTTTTAAATTTTTAAATCAATAAAATAAATGATTAAATTTTTAAATTTTAATGATAAAAAATTAATTTAACTTAATTAAAAAATAAATAATTTATAAATTTGATTTCGTGATCGAAAAGGTGACAAAATTAGTATCAGAGAAAGTATTAAAAAGAGTATTTTATTTAATTTGTGAATTTAAAGTTTAGTTAATTATCTCGATATAGGTTTGACAGATGTTAGCTGATAAAGAATATAAAGTTCATGCCTTAATCGGGAGGAGGAATATCTTATAATGATATGAAGGATGATAGAGGTGATGGACCAAATGGTTTAAAGACTAGTGAATGCGGTGCTAGCATAAGTTAATCAAAGTTTTGCAATGATGGCATATGAATGATTTACTAATGAACACATACTGAACTTTTTAAGTAATCCTAATTGAATGAAAGTGGAGATTTGGATATGATGGATCGTATATATTTTTGAGGTAATAAATTTTTCTAGGGAGGAGAAAGTTAAATTGGCTGCTTATAAGTTGAACATAAAGGCAAACCTTTGATGGAGTACGAAGAAGAGAATTTTGGCTTTGAAAAATGAAGAGATATCTTGAAATATTATCGTGAAAGCGTTTATGAAAAAAATATTTTTCGATGATTGATTGTGAGTAAAAGAATTACGAATTTGCCAAATTAAAGCAAGAAAATAGGACAGTGACATAATATGTTCCTAAGTTTATAGAATTATTATGATTTGACCTGTAAAATTTAAATAAGATAGGAGGGCTAGAGAATTTTTACAATGCTGAATAACACCACTCAAAAGCAAAATGGGGACTTTGAAATTGAAGACTTATGATAAAGTACTCGGTTGAGTCTTACTTATTGAGTAGGAGTAGGAGATAGCTAAATTTGGCAAATAGAAAGTCATTGGAGATGATGAGATGATGGCTTAGGTAATGATGATCAAGAGATGAGAGATAATTGAAGTTATTTTGTCATTTGAAGAGAAAATATCAAAGTTACATGGAGGATTGTGGTGGAACCTTGCAAAGATTAAATATTCTATTTATTATTATATGTAAAATTTTGAAAATAAAATTTTTTATAATCAGGGGAGAATGTTAATGTACGGATCCAAAATAATTATTTTAATAATAATAAATTTAATTTAATTAATAATTTTTTGTGATTAATTAAAATTTTAGGTTCAAAAATTAAGTTTTAGGTTAGAATAAGTTAGACAGTGTGATATTTGATCAGTGTTTAACCGATAAATGAACGTGTTTTAGCTGAAATATTTGTACTTGAAATATGTTTGAGTAGCTCACGTATATATTTGAGATAAAATATTAGTACTTGATATATATACTTGATAGAACTTGTGCGCAGTATATTTTGTGCCTTAGTGTTCGATGCACGCCTAATAGGCCCTCATACACCAATTTTTTGTAAATAAGTCTTTTAGTCAATTTTGAGTCATTTCCATTTGATTTTTATGGTAATTGAGAGAAAAAGAATAGGAGAAGAGAGAGGAAGATAGAGAGAAAAAAATGGAGGAGAAATTAAAGAAAAATTAAGAGATCTTTGAGTAAAATCAAGTGAAGACAAGTATATTCAAATTTTTTCTTTCTCTGTTACTATGCATTTCCTATCTCTTTAACAAATTTTATTTTCAAAAACTTATATATATCTTAATTTCATACTTAAACTATTTTATATTTCGTATACATAGAATCTCACTTTCATTTTATAAATTTTTATGAAATAATATTTTGATTTCATACAAATTATATTTTAATGTTGAATTTCTACTATAATATTGTTACATACTTTTGAATTCTATACAAATCTTTTTACATATTTTTAAGTTTTTATATATACTTTTGCATATCTCAAATACTTATATAATTATTCATGTACGTTTTATATTTGAAAGACATTGATAAAATTACTTAAAATTTGTTAATTTTTTATATTTTTTGCATGACAGTTCCTATATCTTTTTAAATTATATATTTAACTTTTAACATATTCTTAATTTCTAAGTTATTCTTATATATTCATAATTTTACTGCATTTCACAAATTAGAATAAAAATTGAGAAAAACTTTATATAAGTTTTAATAAAGAAAGTGTTTTATCTGACATAAGAAAAATTAAGCAATATTCATATTTGATTAAAATTTTCTATTTGACTAAGTATGGACTATTATGAAAAATTAATAAAATATATTTGGGTATATTCTATTATATTATTAGTAAATCGAAAGTCAAACCTATTTTCTGCGGGTTAGAAAAATAATGTTTGGCTTCAATTATATAGATTATGTTTAGTCAGTCCACCTACAAGATTTAAATAGTTGCGCATGACTTTGAGTTACATGAAAATAATTATATGTCAAATTTTGTTATTTTTCATTCCTTAGTGAGTTTATCACAATCTTGTTTGTATGTTAGTATGATTTTGGTATATTTTATATATTTGCATAGTTTGGCATGATTTATATTATTGTATAAATTTTAATATAATTGATCATCGGCATTTGACTTCAATATGATTTATCGAAAAAGTATGTTATTAGCTTTTTAAACTTTTGATCATGACATAATTTTAACATATTTTGTTAGTATATATCCACATATAAAAATATATATATGCCTTACTAAGCGATTGACTAAATCTTATATTTGTCTTTATTAACCCTTCTAACTAGTGTACTCGAATTTACTCGTGAGAATGGATGGAGGAGACCTGAAGATTTTGTTTATTTATATTTTATATTTGGATTTGTATTTGCTTTGTTTTAAAATTATTATATATTTAAGTTTATATTGTATGGAGTCAATGAGGATAATGATTGAATTATAATAGTTAAATGGTAATTTCGAATACAATTTATAAGTTTGATACTTTAATAATAATTAAGATATGTTTTTCTTATGTATAATTCGTGATTAAATAGTTGTTAATAATTAGAGCCACTTCAAGTGTGATATTTGAGTCATGTAATTTAATTATTATATTATTTTAGGCCATTTAATATATTTAATTTGTAGGTTTGTATTCGGGTATTTGTTTTGAATTTTTAAGTTGATGGAATAAATAAACAATTTTTTAAATTTTGAAGATAAAATTTGATTGGACTTAATTAATTATGGATTAAAGAATTAATAATTCAATTTTGGGATTGGGAATGCCACAACTATCTAACTTTTTGAGCTTGTTGAACTTTTATAATTTATTGAGGTTCTAGAGCTTTTTAAGCTTGACTTAAACAAGAGGAATTAATTATTTTATTTAAGAATGCCACATATTTAATCAATTGTTAAGATTATTATTCCATCCTTCACTTTAAATGGCTAGGATTTACTTTCTAAAATATTTTTTCATAAATATTCATCTTTTATAATATTTTGAAATTTCTCACATTCTCTTTACTCAATTACATTCTAGATTAAGAATATATCTTCCCCCATTTTATAATTTTCTAAACTATTTAAAAATTTTTTAGAATATCCTAAATAATTATTTATAATACACATACATCCTTGCATATATAAATTATAGATACAAATGTTCTCTATTTGCATGCCATATTTGCAGGGTACATAACATCTATATTTACTGACTATTCATGACAGAATGCTCTGATCCCAATTGAAATGAGACCAAAAACAGTTTACTTTCTAATACATTTGGATTCGAATCTGGCAGGTGGGGGGACATCTGAAAAAGAGATGGTCCTGTCATTCCGTATCATTGCAACAAAGGGCACATGTATTAGATCTTTGTATATGACACCCTAAATTATCTAGCATTGGGCCCGATTCTCATAAGTTAGAGAATAAATGTGTGACAAATATTGAAAGATGCCCAAATCAATGAAGCCTATGGAATAGGAGGCCAAGCTGGTTGGAAAATCTTCCAGACTAATTTAATAGAAGAAGTCTATTCCTAAGATAGGGGGAGACTAGAATACTCAGCCATCTTCAACCGAGCTAGGAGAGAGAGAGAGAGAGATGCATATTTGAGATGATGGACGCCATTTCACAAGTATTAGTAGAGGACCAATTCGAGGAATTATTGAGTATAATAAATCTGATCTTTGAATCGAGGGATACACTTTAGAGCATCGTGAGATATTTGAAAAAGATGTCCATGAGGAGTTTAAAATGACGTCGGGAATCAGGTCACATGATGTTTTCATTGCTAAAATTGTAAAGGGCAAGAGATGCATATGGAGGCTTATAATTTTGCAAAAGCTCAAAAAAGGAAAAAAAGAAAAAAACCCTTTTATAGTCCACACATCCATCTTTTGGTCCGTGTGCATAAATTTGGGTTGCCTATATAAAGGAACCACTAAAATTAATGGCTCTAAAGATGTTTTATCATGAGAGCCTTTGTCATAAGTAAAGAGATTCTCTACATCAAAGCCCATTTCATTTTCTAGAGAGCATATATCATCTAATGCCACATTGGTATTTCTCCTCTAGATTTCCATTGCAAAAAAAAAACAACCTTATTTTTTGCTCAATGATTTTGATAATATGTTTGGGAATAATAAGAACAGAAAATCAAAAAACATGAAGAGAGGAAATGTCTAAATGAACTAGTCCTAATCTTTCACCAAAAGATAGATTCTTGTGTTTTCCTGGAAATACACTTTGTCAACTTCAAATATATAGGATTGGAAGTTCCTTGTGGAAGATGATGCTTCGGGCTGTTTGTCGAAGGAGGAAGAGTGGTAATCAGCCATGCACAGCCTTGCTTCCAGTTTTGAGTGTATATGTACGCATTAATCTGGAAGCATAATGTTGTTCTTAGTTGAATGTATGTGTGTGATATGATTATGTATATATGTTTACGTGTTCTTAGTTGAATATATTTGTATGTGTATGTGTGTCAGCGTGTAAATATATATAAACACGTGATGTATGCGTGCATCCATATGTGCGTGCGTGTATGTGTGTCTCTATGGGTGTACACACATGATAGGATGTGCATATATATATATATATACACGCTCCTATTTATATGAGTTGTGTACATATTTGGGTTAATCAAAAAGTATACGAGGGATGTATATACATATATGTATATGTATATATATGTATATGCAGTAATGTATATATATACGTAGGTATGTACGTATTGAATACCGTGAGATTTGTCTAGAAATGATAAAATGGGAGATACTTTATTGCCTTAGAAATGTGATAGTTCTATAGTGAGACACATAAAGATCATGTAGAATTTTAATGGTTGATTGAATAATTAATTATTTTTAGATTTTTTTCTTGGTATTTTTGATAATTATTTATTTGCGTTAATTTAGTTTTTGTGCACGATCTTTCTTAACTATTTATGGTTAAGATAGAAGAAATTTATGAAAATATTATGGTATTAAAGAATATAGAACCTGTAGTACTATACGTAGTCTATAATTATCCAATACTGATTTCTATATCCTAAAAGATTGGGATGATTTGGAGTGATACTTATATTCATTTGAATAATGTGCATTGAAATATTAATGGATCTCGTATTGAAAGATGTTGGATTTAACATATGATTGAGATTAAGTATTCTATACCCTATTTGGGCATGAATCTTGATCGGACCATGATAATACGTGTGTGGCATATTTTGGGTTTTACCTTGAGAGGATAACGAGAATATTATTTATTTAAATTGAGTTCGATACTTATATACTATGGATAATAAGATATTATGAGACCATATAGTTAGTTGTTTGTCGAACTTGTGGATATCGGTACCTTGTGAATTATATCCAGTCGTTGGAGGCAAGCACGTAATTATTTACTCATGAGAATATGTAATATTTGAAAAGATTAATATGATATCTTAAATAGTTGAATATTTGTTTAAATATATTTGATGGAACCTAAATCATTATTGATATTCGGATTCAATAAATTTTTAGTTTACATTTCTAATATTCAATTATTTTGTAGCATTTGGGTTGTGATTATGATATGGTATTGAGTCTTAAATAATTATTGATATATCTCATGCTATTATTAATTTTATTTATATTAATATTATTATTTAAGATACTCTCTTAAATTCAAATATTGTTGATTGTATTTATTTGATGAATATTTGACTCACTATTATATTTTCTTACTTCAGAGTAGAAGGGTTAATAGTATGCTAGTGGAGATCTTGTATTTGCTATTGAGATTTCAGGTATAGATGATCTTAGATTCTAAGGATTTTATAATGAGAGATTTTTGAGTCATTTCTATTAGTTTATTAGTTTTTAGACATTTTTATCGAGATTGTGCTCCCAAAAAATTTTAATGTTACGAAAATTTATATGATTTTATATTTTGAGAAGCTTATTATTTATTATGGTGATTATATTTAGTATGTACTTATAAGAATTATTTATAATTTAAAATTTTAATATGGTCAGTTTAGATTGCTGAGTTAGACTGAGTTAGATAATTTGGGTGTTGATTGCTGAAACCATGGCCGACATGATTATCTGACAAGGCTAGTGGAAAACTCATTGGGCCCAGGAGCTCAATAGTCTCCAACGCTGACCAGGTAAGATTTAACATCCTCCCCAGAGACTTGGCAGTGAGGACATCTAAAAGATTCTCAGAGAATTGATTTGTAATAAATTTCCGAATGGAAGTTTTATCGAAGCAGGAGGAAGTGCCCAGGAACTTCAGACGGGCTTTGAATTGGAAGCCACAGAGTTCTAATCAGGGACAGGATGCGATTCCTATTTTGATTCTCCGTAATAGTGCGAAAAAAATCTCTTCTGTTTTTCTTCAATTCTGAGAGTGATTTAGAGATTGATCTTGGATGGCAACTTGGATCATGTCCAACTTGTTGAGATTCGAATAATCCGAATTCATCCGATCTGGCGTAGCGAAAACCCGAACCCCCTGTCATCGTCAACCACTATTAATGTGAGTAAAGGAACAAAAGAGATGTATAATATTTTTTTAATGTGAAAACTCCTCCTCAACTAAGGAAAAAATCATAGGATAAACTCCGAAAAATATTTCACCATGTGAAATGTGGTTGCAAAAAATCCCGAGACAAAATGCAAGCAATCTACCCTGACTACATAAGTTCTCCCTGAGAATTGAGAACAAGAAAAACCTCTGCAGAGTAAGGAAACTCTCATTCTCTCTTATTTCACTGTTTTTTTCTCTTCTTCCTCTCATCGTTGTGTTCTTTGCTCACAGACATTTTACAAATCGTTTCACCCCGCATACACGCGACCGGTTATACAAGTCCCCGGCTACACAAGCTTCGGTGAATGCTTGCCCATGGTGATTTCTCACTCACCCATGGTCACTCCCATAATGCCTTGCGTGCACTTCTTTTGAAGCTCTTGGTGCGCCTTTATAATGGCCGGCTCTAAATCTCCATTTGCTGACTTGGCAAGATGATCTGTCAAGCCGTCGTTGTCATTTCTGCACCTTTATTAGTTCCGAGCTTCCTACAAACGCATGCTCTGCACTCCATAGAAGGCATGCCCTGCAATTCTGTCAGTGCAGCAAAAGCTTTGCCAACTCTGTTGTACAAATTTAGCCTGTCAACTGTCGTTGACCAATTCTTCACTTGGACCTGTCAACTTCCCGTTAACCGGCATTCCATACAAACCGCTGCAAATCGGAATTTCATACCGGCATTTCTATGCATATGCGCCAAACCGTGCAAAAGCATACCTGCATCTCTCACAGGCAGTCGGTTTTCCATCCTGGGCAGAGTGCCTAAATCAGCCATATGGCCATCCCACCATTTTGCTCCGAATCGGACAAAACGACATACCGGGCAAAATGCCCATCCCGAAGTTTTGCCTTCACTCTGCCAAAATGCATTCTAGGCAACATGATCTATACCGGTCATTTTGCCCATCCCGGTAAATTCAGCAATACTGGTAAATCTGTGCTATAACGATAATTTATGCCATACTGGTATTTCTATGCATACTAGTCATTTTGCCTTCACGGTCGGTCAACACATTGACTAGCACCTTGCACCAAAAGCCTTTGCACGCCTTTTAGCTTTGCCTTCTTGGCCGTCCGCGCGCTATCTGTCGTCCGTGCACTTGCCATCTGCCTTCTTCAGTCCGCGGAATCCACTTTGTCCGCGGAGTGCCTTCCTTACTCGTCAATCTGTTGACTGGCCATTTTGTCAACCGTAAAACCTGTGCTCCTTAGCCGACTGCGCACCTCCATCTGGTCAACCTTCGTTGACGGGTCTATTTTTTCTGACAGGTCAACCCTTTGACCGGCTATTTCCTGCACAGGTCCTCAGGCCATATCTCCACGAAATCCTCGGCCCCTTGCTGCAGCCAGTCCTTGGGTCTTCTGCTGAATAAAGTCTTTGGCCCTTTTACTGCAGTACTCAGCACAAGTCTTGTGTAATCTCAGATGACGTCTCCATTTGTTGAGTACCCACGAGGGAATGATTAAAATTCAATAAGATTTGGATCTTGTAATGGCAAGAGAGATATCACCAACCTCCCAATTGAGTTTTTTAAGAGCCATTTTCGTGCCTTTCAGTTTGCTCACAAACTGGAATATAGGAAAGCCATTGACAATAATATCCCAAGCTCCAGAAATCACAGCGTGAGATCTGGGGTGGCTGATAAGAAAGTGATTGAATTTTGATGTGAGCACAAATTTGGGAGAGAGCCTACCCCAAAAGGACGCCTTATGGGAGAGTGAAAGCCCCCCAAATATATAAGTTGGAGGTTTTGTCTCAAACTCCAAAATATGGGACTTGCATCATTCCTCCCCCATTCGATAGCCACTGACCTCGGTGGTTTTACTCAGCGGCATTTCACTCGGCGGCTTTCACTCTACGACAATTTACTCAGTCCCAACGCACTGGCCTTAGGTCTGCTCCTTTGTAGGTAACTCTTTTCGGTTAGAATCCTCCGCAGGTAACCCTCTTCGGGTTAATACTGGTCTCAATAAGAGCACTAATTATGCGAGCACAAGTCTGGGGGAACCTTTGCGGGTAGTCCTCACATTTACACAGACGATGGGGCGGCATCATGCCGGTGATTCAGCACTGAAGGTGTGGCATCACAGGTTGACAAGGTTTCATCTGTCAAGCTTGAAAATTTGAACTTGGGGCATGTTAATGTAAACCGTTTTGCTGGATCAGATCAGACCGCTGCATTACTTTCCCCAGCTAAAGGTATTGAGGCTTCATTAACAGATGATGCCCTGGAATTTCCTTATTATGTTTGAGCTGAAGTCAAGTGCGGTAAAAATGACTTGGAAATGAAGATCCGTGGTTTTTTTGTTTTTTTTTTTTTTTTTTTTTTTTTTTTGGGGGTAAGTGGCTCGTTTCGTCTTCACTCAGAGAGAGCATTTGAGTTCTCTTGAAATCAGTTGCAAGATGCTGAAGAGTTAGCTCCGTGCGTGATGATGGAACTATCTTGCCTGCGGAATATGCTACAAAATTCTGTTGATAGTGCGCCAACAGTTATGGCACTATCCCACCTAAATGATAATGCCGGCTCCACAATTATTTGCTTGATCAGACAACTACAGGCATTTGGCCTTGTTTTTTTAGCAATTCTAGGGAAAAAAAAAAAAAAAGCTAATACATAAATTGAAACTCCCTCCCCCACAAATTTTCTTGAATGGTTGATGGAATTTTCTGCAAGCTGTTTTCCTAACAAACAAATTCCGTTTGGCTTCTAATTTTTTTTCAAAAGCTTCCCCAAAGTATTTTTGATAGAAGTTATAGAGTATAGCTTTTATATGAAGTGCTTTTGAAATAAAAAATAACAAACATCACTCACTTATTATCTTGGGGATTTCATGGCCGTTTGTTAATATTATCATTTGTTGCACCTGATATAGGTTTGGCATACTGTACAATCTTGTTCATTTTGCATCGAATGTGTCCACGCCATAACTATTTTGCCTAAATATATATGAGCAAAAACAATTGTTGGGGAAAGGGAGAAATGTGGCTTGGTTATTCCACGCTTCTTTTCAGGTTTTGAATTCCGCAGAAAGAAATTTCCGTTTAAGATAACTAGTTTTTGTTGAAAATTTTCAAAAACACACAAACAATCAGCGATAAAAATAAACTCGAACTCTTTTTAATCGTCAATCACTAAACGCTTAAGTGCAAGAAACAAAATAGCTTAGAATACAAAGTTACATAATAATATTTAATATGAAAAAATTTTCTAAATCGATGGATAATCTCTAAGTAAATTTATTATAAAATAGTGACCGACTGTAAATATAACTTTATCTGAGAGTCTTTTATTACAATTAGAGTAAATAATAATTAAATATAATCCCTCAATATAACTTACAATTCAAAAAAAAGAATATAATAAGAATAAGGATAACTAATTGGTAATATGTTATACAATTAAAAATAAAGTAACATACTCTAGTTTGCCAAATAATACTTAAATTGAACCTTCACCAAATGCTACAAATATTTACCTCTCTTTTCTCATTACTCTCCTTTTTTGCAATACTTTTGTGTTAAAATTTTTTTCAAATCTACCCTAAAATTCACATCAAAATATTTTATATCAGTATCAGCACACGAACACTCATTAGGTGTGACCCTTTTAAACAAACCATGTACATGTGCCCTTTGGACACGAATTAGTGTAGCCCATTCTATTCTAAATGCAAACAAGTGCGATCATACAACGTTGAGATGTAAATATTTCTAATTTGTGAAGAATGGTTTTTGCTCGATTGTACCTCGTATGTACCTTGTGCAAACCTCTAGTAAACTCTATCACTTGAGTAATTATCACGCAAATATCGCGTGTCCTCTAAATAACTTGTCCATTGGGTATAGGACTTATAAAGAATTGATCCAAAAACCAACGGTTTTTATATAAGTTCATTTTGAATTCTCAAATTGCCTAACATCAAATTAGGCTATGTGCGCTCTATAGAATATACGTAGTTTAGGTGTCATGATGCTGGAAACCAGGTAGAACATTCGATAGAATACCTGCAGAGACCAACGTAGACGACTACCACCAGTTTCTATATATATATATATATATATAGTAAATTGGTTTCATCTAGATCATCAACAGTCGTGCCAAAAGTCTGCCCATCTAAGGTGGTTTGAGTTTCTTTCACATTGAAGGATTTCCACAGCGTTTTAATTAGAGGCACAACCCAAAGGTTTGATCCTTGTGAGTTCGAGGATCAAATAGTGATGTTAAAATGCTTTATGTGATAGAAGTTGGTATTTGACTTGGAGATGAATATGCATAGCGGATTGCGCGACACCCCATGGGCTCAATGCAAAGCTATCTTTTACTCATTTGGCAAGGACAGCACAATTATGTCTATCCAATTCTAACTTGGAGATTTAAAGTCGTACATGTAATATTTTACTTAACCTATCCAATTTTCTTAGTCCATGCGTGAGTTTTACTAGTTGTTTGAGAGATTTTCTCTATTTTTTTAAATATTTGAGGGTTTTATAATTTTTTAAAAAGTAGATAATTATCTGATACATATATATTTTATATCAGTACCTTCATATGAAAATGAGCATAAAAATTTATTTTAAATTGTGCATCGGTGTACATGCATGTAGTCGAGGGTTGAGGTCACTATTTTGTGGAATCATGCTAGTCTGAGGCTATGGTGGGTCAATATGTGTGTGGGACCATTATGGTTTAAAGCTCTGGTGGGTCAATATGTGACCCGACGATGATAAAAAATAGTCGAGTAATTGCAGGCCTAAAATATAATCGATAATGATAAAAAATGGCTAAATAGCTACATGCCTAAAATGTAATTGATAATGATAAAAGATGGTTGAGTAACTACATACTTAAAATGTAACCAATAATGATAAAAGATGGCCAAATAGTTACAGGTTTAAAATATAGTTGATAATGATAAAAGATCGTCGAGAAGCTGTAGGCCTAAACTATAACCGATAATAGTAAAAGATGACCGAGAGTTATAGACGTAAAATGTAGTCGGGTCGAGAGCAGATGATATTAGATGTTCGAGAGTTATGGGTATTGTTGCGTACCGGATTTTTGGGGTCCGGGCAACACAAAGTGAATGCAAGATGAGTGAGCAAGTAAGAGTGAAAGAGAAGGAAATTTGCACACGGATTTTTACGTGGAAACCTTCTCTTCAATGAGAAGGGAAAACCACGAGGCCTGGCCTGGAAATACTTCACTATGAGCGTTTTTCTTACAAGAAACCAATACAGTGGCCGAGCGTTTGAATTACAAAGAGATGAAGACAGTGGCCGAGCGTTCTCTCTCTCTCAGTGAGTCTTAGCTTTTTTTTGTTCTCGTGGAAAATTCGCCGAGCTTTCCCACTAGTCCACGAAAAAGGTCCCTCTCCCTGATGCCCGGGGAGAGTATTTATAGGCGAGAATAATGCCGTTGGCCACTGGGTGCCAGGCTGGCCACCTCTCACCTGACACGTCCCTGCAGTGTCAGGTGCGTCAGTGTACGGGAGGCACGTTTAGCCGTTTTTGCCAGGGATGCCAGACGGCGGTGACAGACTGCGGTGTCAGGCTGGCAGTGGTAGTGCGTTGCAGGTTTCATGCGTTTTGCAGGAGTTTGTTAGCTGAGCTGGCAATCTCGGACGTTTTGGAGTGTCCTCGTGCTTTCACTGGGTCCGCGGACTTCAAAGCTTGATGAGGGTTCTCGGGCTTCAAGGCCCTCGGGCGTTCCTGCACTGCTATTCAGAGATCTTCTCTCGGACTGCTGTGATCATTCTCGGACTCCTATACACTTATCTTCCCAGGTCAAGTACTTATCCTTTTTACCCGGTAGATTGGGGACCCTGGGTACTGAACCCAACACTAGCCCCCCATGCCCAAGGGTCCGAGATCTTCAACCGTTGGGCATGTTCTTCTGAGGCTTCCTGAGATGTCTTTTTTCTTGTGAATGCTAGTCCGCGATCATGATGATTGCCCGAGGAGACCCGCTGCTGATGAAGACTTAGATCAGAATTTGCTTTGGAGGCACGTTTAAGTCCTCGTAACTTCTGGAGACTTCCTCTTGGCCCGCGGACTTCATCGTCTGATAACTTTGTCATTGTCCGAAAACTCTCATGCCGCCGTTTTAGGCTTCTGTGGGCATTAAATGCGTGATTGACATGCTGTCAATCGCCTTGGAAAGGTAACGTTCATCATTTCGCTGAAGAGAGCGGCCGGGTGACACGTGGCCAGCCATTAATTATTCTGACGGACGGTCAGACTCTACGTGGCCAATGTCAGAGTAACACGTGGCAAGGCTACTTTTTCTGATTCGAATGGCCATCTGACGTGTGGCACGGTGATGATGGCGCCTTTTCAAATTTTTCGGGCTATAAAAGGCGCCCTTCCGCATTCAGGAACTCTTCTGCTGTCTTCCTTCTTTGAGCCTCTCTCGCGAAAGAAATCCTTTTTGTCTTCCAGCTTCCTTTTCGTCTCCCAATGAAGTCAACAAAGGCGCCTGGCGTAAGGGATATTGCGTCGACCTTGACGAATGATAGGCTTGAGGAGTTTCGAGTTTTATACGAGATTCAGGATGACATGGCGATGGTGGTGCGTGAGAGAAGAGAGAAGGCGCGCGCGCCTAGCGAAGGCTTCGTCACGGTCTATGAGGTTCACCTCAAAAGTGGGCTTCGATTTCCTATCCCTGAGGAGCTTCACGAGATCATGAGGGATCTGGGCGTCCCATTGGCAGGGCTCCAACCAAACGCCATGAGGTACCTCGTCTCCTTGTGCGTCTTTCTTCGCTGCCATAAAAAACTCCTAAACGTCACGGTTGTCAAGGTTATGTTTCGTTTCACACATAACCTCGACTGGATTACCATGACTCCTCGGCCGGAATTTACTTTGCTTTGTGGGGGGAACCCGGACTCCACGAAACGTTGGAAAGACAAATTTTTCTTTCTGGCAGTCCCACAGCTTTGGGCCATCCCAAATAAATGGGGGAAGGTGAAGAGTGAGTACTGCACCGAGCCTTCCCTCAGTGATAGGGAGTATGCCAAGGATCTGACGGACTTGGTGAGAGCCAATCTCGGGGGCTTCCACTTGGACAAGCGCAACATTTGGTTGTTGCCCGAGAATTTGAAGGAGGCTAAGTGGGCCTCTGAGTCCACTCCCGTGAAGTCCAAATCCAAGAAGAAGTTGAGAAAGAGGACGGGGACTCTGAGCATTTCAGGTCCGCCCGTCCAAGCAGAGCAAAGCAGGCCGTCTGAGAGCTCCAAACGCTCGGACGTTGAGGGCTCAAGGCGTCCTCAAGGTATGGTGGAGCTGCCTTCCTCGGAGGGCGCTATCTCTGATGCGGATGAGTTTACGGATGATGACGTCATTGCTCCTCTGTTCAAGAAAGGGAAGTCCTCACATCCGAGGTCCTCTGGGGTCGAGGGCTCCACTTGCCTTTATTTTTCCAGTCTCCCTGGGGGATCTTCGCTGAGGATTGATGAAGTGAGTGAGCTCCCGGAAGTTCAAACGATCGTTGAGGTGATTGAGCTTCCAGAAGTCCAAGCCACTGAGAGTCCTGCCCTCAGAGTTTCTCCTGAACTACCTGGCGAAGCGTCCACCCCCGTGGGGCATCCATCCGAGGACTTTGAGGTCGAGGACTCTCAGAGGGGCGTTGAAGATGAGGTCGTTGCTGAGCCCCCAGCCATCCCAGTCCAAGCAGATCAGGACGAGCGCCCTGAGGAGGTTCCTGATGATGGGATCCCGAGTGTACATGGCCTCGGACCTTTGGAGGCGGAGGTCGAGGTACCTATTGTCGAGCCCCGGCCGTTGCTCCTTCGTAGATACTCCTATTCCCGAGGGGTTCAAGCTTCGTGGTGCCTTCCTTCGACGCTCCAGACTCCGAGAACTAGTGGAGAGGCCTCTTCGAGTGGTGGCTCCCTTGCTTCCGAGGTATTTCCATTTTCCTCGAGGTGCTTTGTCCTTCCACTATACTTCCTTTGTTCGATAATCTTTTTTCTTCCGAACGCGGCTCCAAACTATGGCCGAGAGGCTCAAGCATTATTTCGGAGGGGTCGCTCGGGCTCTCTCCCCACTGGAGGAGCCGGGAGGCCGCCGCAGAGGCCTCCCTCTAAGGCCGAGGCGGAGCTTCTTGACGCCGGGAAGGAAATAGCCTCTTTGAAGGATGTTGCAAGGCGCCAACAAGACAGGCTGCGTCAGCAAGAGGAGAGGCTAAGAGTGTCGCTTAGGCCCGGGGATCTTACGCCTTTACTGGAGCGCAAGTACTGGGAGGGCATCCGAATGTGTCGCCGAGTACTTCGTCTTATTCGTCCCAGGTTTCCTTCTGCGGTACTCCATCCTCTCAATGCCAGTGCTTTGAGAGCCGATGACTTGTTTGGCACTGCTGGGAGGCCCTTCCCGAGCGATGTCCGTCCGGGTCCTTCTGAAGATCCACAATCTCCAGGGCCGTCAGAGCCCTCGGATCTGGAAGCGTACTTGGACCTTCCCGAAATTGGCCGGTGTTATTTGGGAGCCAGCCCCGGTGCCTTGATGTACTTTTATTTTTTTTTTTGTACATGTATTCTACACCTTTGTTGAAATGAGAAAGAAGTTGTCGAAGATTGTTGTGCCTTCTTCTTTTCCTTCCTTGTACTTGTTGAATTTTTCGACCTCTAAGGCCGCTCGGTCGATCCCGAGTTTCTTGAATACGACCTCTTGGGCCGCTCGGACGGAACCGAGTTTCTTGAATACGACCTCTTGGGCCGCTCGGTCGATCCCGAGTTTCTTGAATACGACCTCTTGGGCCGCTCGGACGGAACCGAGTTTCTTGAATACGACCTCTTGGGCCGCTCGGACGGAACCGAGTTTCTTGAATACGACCTCTTGGGCCGCTCGGACGGAACCGAGTTTCTTGAATACGACCTCTTGGGCCGCTCGGACGGAACCGAGTTTCTTGAATACGACCTCTTGGGCCGCTCGGACGGAACCGAATTTTTTTTTTGCCTTAGCTTCCCAGCCTCTACTGATAGTATTTCTTGAGGTGTGTTGCATTCCAGGTTCTAGGGATTGGCTTACCTTCCTGGGTTCGCAGTTTGTATGCCCCGTTTTGAAGTACTGTTGAGACTAGGAAGGGTCCTTCCCAATTCGGAGAGAGCTTGTTTCGGCCGGCATTCTTTCCTGTTGCCGCGATGCTTCTCAATACCAAGTCTCCGACTTCGAACTGCCGCGCTTTTACTCTCTTGTTGTAATAGCGGGCCACCCGTCGTTGATACATTGCCACACAAAGTTGCGCTTTGTTTCGGGCTTCCTCAAGCAAATCTAGGTGCTCTCGGAGCCGGTGGTCGTTGACGCTTGGGTCGAAGTGTTCTACTCGGAGGCTTGGAAGGCCCACTTCTAGTGGTATGACAGCCTCGACCCCGTAGCACAAGACAATGGGGTCTCTCTTGTAGGTTCCCCGCCGTGGTCGTATGCCCCAGAGGATGGATGGCAGCTCGCCCACCCATGAGCCCCTGAGTCTAGCAGACTTGGTTTTGAGCCCATGCAAGATGGTCCTGTTTGTGACCTCTACCGGCCGTTGGCCGAGGATATGCAATGATGTATGAATTAAATTAATTGAAGGCTAGCAAGACAAGACGGAAAATTGCCTTCCCGTGAACCGTGTCCCATTATCTCGTGATTTACGCTCTCGGGCACTCCAAACCCGCAAACAATACTCTGCCGGAGGAACTCGGTCGCGTTCCGCTCGGTTATCCGTGCTAGTGGCGTTGCTTCTACCCACTTGGTGAAGTAGTCTATTCCCACGATGAGGAACTTCCTCTGAGCGGACGCAATGGGAAACGGTCCGAGGATGTCAAGTCCCCATTGTGCAAAGGGCCAGGGAGATTGCAACACTTGAAGCTCCACGGGCGGCTGATGGCTTATATTGCCGTGGACCTGGCAATTTTCACACTTGCGCACGAAGTCCATGGCATCGTCCCTCATCGTTGGCCAATAATACCCTTGCCGCATAATCTTGAATGCTAGGTTCTTGCCTCCAATGTGTGATCCATAAATTCCTAGATGCACCTCTTGAAGTGCATACTCTGCCTCCTCGGGGGTAAGGCACCTCAAATAGGGGGCCGAGTACCCCCGGCGATATAGACGGTCGCCAATGACGGTGTACCAGCCCGCGGACTTCCTCACTTTTCTGGCTTCTGCGGCGTCATCGGGCAGAACTCCACTGGCGAGGTATCTCAAGTAGGCGGTCATCCAAGTGTCATTTCCGGACACCTGCATGACCTCGGCCTCTGGTTCTTCTATGGAGGGTCGCTCGTAATTTCTCTCATTCCTTTGTCATATCAGGCTGGGTCTTTCTTTGTCTGGCCGCTTTTGCCAACGTGTCCGCTTTCTCGTTTTTCTTCCCTTAGAATGTGCACAATCAGACCTTCTCGAAATGCGAGGCCAACTCTTTCACTTTTGTGAGGTACTTGGAAAGCCGAGGGTCATTGACCTCAAAGTTTCCGAGGGCCACGGTTGACAACCATTTCGGAGTCACTATAGATCACTGTGCTCTTGGCCGAGCACTCCTTTGCCGGGCAGACCCCGTGAGCGTGGCCTCGTATTCCGCTACGTTGTTAGTGGCCGGAAACCCCAAGGTTACCGAGTATTTAATTTCGGATCCCATGGGCGTCATAAAGACAACACCCGCTCCGCACCCATCCTTCATAGAGGATCCATCTACATGCAAAGTCCACGCTGGGGTGAACTCTGCTTCTTCAGCCCCCGCTGCTTCGGCGATGTCTTCGTCTTGAAGTGCTGTTGTTTCCACCATAAAGTCCGCAAGGGCCCTGGCCCTTTATGGCCGGCCGGGCTCGAACTCGATATCGAACTCACCGAGCTCAATAGCCCACTTGATCAATCGCCCGAGACCTCGGGCTTTTGCAAAATGGTTCTCGGTGGGTGGTTGGTCGGCACCACGATCTTGTGAGCCCGGGAAGTAAGGTCTCGGCTTCCCAAAGAGAGTACACCGGTGTTAATGCGACCTTTTTCGCACGCGGATACCGGTCTCCGAATCGCCGCCGCCTTTGCCGACGTAATACACCGGCCGCCGATCTCCTTGATGTTGCCACCGGGACCGACCCTAGGGCTCGGTCGGTCACCGACAGTACAAATAGAGTTCCTCTCCCGGTAGTGGGGAGGCCGGGAGAGGAGGATTGGCTAAGTACGCCTGAGCCCCGGAATGCTTCTTCGCACTCATTGCTCAAATAAAACCCTTGGGTTTTCGGTCCCCGAGTGCCTTGAAAATGGCAGATGCTTCTCGGGTGATTTGGCTAGGAAACGGAGAGGGCACCACTGGTCCCCGTGAGCCTCTGGACGTCCCTCACGGCCCGAGGGGACTTCATGTCCAAGATGGCTCCGGATCTTCTCTCGGGTTCACCTCGATTCCACGTTGTGACACTATGAAACCGAGGAACTTCCTGGGACGACACCCCAAAGGTGCACTTGCCGGGTTGCCTTCATCCCGTACGCCCGAGCACTCGGAAGGTCTCTCGCTAAGTCTTTGACGTGACTTCCACCAATGGTGCTTTTGACGAGCATGTCGTCGACGTAGACTTCTACGTCGCCAACGATTTTCGAAGATCTTGTTGGACGAGCCTGGTATGTCGTGTCGGCGTTCTTGAGACCGAAGGGCATCACTTTGTATGTGAAGACGTGCCCCGGTCTGGTCATGAATGATGTATGCTCCTCGTCCTCCGCGTGCATCTTGATCCGATTGTATCCAGGAGTAGGCGTCCATGAAGGCTGAGCGGCTCGTAGCCACTCGTTGAGTCCACCGGCCCGGTCTACTCTGGGAAGTGGAAAGTCAGTCTTTCGGACAAGCTTTGTTGAGGTCTGTGAAATCGACGCACATCCTCCACTTCCCGCCGCTTTTCTTCACCATGACCACGTTGGAGAGCCGGTCCGGCATTGCACCTCCGGATGAATCCGGCGTCAGAGCTTCTTCACTTCTTCTCGGATAGCTATCGCCTTTTCCGTTGAATAGTTCTGCGCTTTTGTCTAACGAGGCTTGTGGTGGGGATCCACACCTGCACTGTGAGTTATGGTTTTGGGAAATCCCCCGGCATGTCCGCTGGGACCAAGCAAAGACGTCCGAGTTCTCTTTTAAGAGAGTCGTGAGGCTCTCTCGGACGGACTCGGTGAGAGAGCTTCCAATCTGGACGCATCTCTCGGGATCCAGCTGGATTTTTACGGTGGGTTCACCGGCCTGTGCTTGTTGGAGGGTCGCCTCGTCCCTGAGGTCGAGGTCTTCCATTGGTTGGGGAAGGGGAGTCCGTGTGACCTGTGACAGGTAACACGTTCTCCCAACGGACTGCTCGCCCAAGACTTCCCCAACTCCAAATGGAGTTGGAAATTTCATTTTCAGATGTGGGATGGAGGTCACGGCACCGAAGGTGGCCAAGCAGGGGCGTCCGAGGATTGCGTTATAAACAGACGGGAGGTCCACCACCAAGAAGGCGAGGACCTTGGACGCAGTCCTCGGATATGTCCCCAAGGTGACCTCCAGCTGCACGATGCCCTGGACGGGGACTGGCTCGTTGTCGAGTCCGTACAGTGGCCCCTCCGGGGCCTTCATTTGGTCTTTTTTTAGTCCTAGCTTTTGATAAGCATCGAAATAAAGCAAGTTGCGAGAACTCCCATTATCAACAAATACTCGCTTCAGATGGAAGTCACTTACTCCATCTGAAACGAGCGCAGTTACAACAAGGGGGTCAGAATGGGGGGAAGTTACATGGGCCATGTCCTCCTTACCAAAACATATGATGTCATCTCCAGATCTAGTCCGTGGCCTCTTTGATGCAGCCTGCTCTCGGCCGTCGCTTCCAGCTGGTCGGGCGGACACCATGTTGATAACTCCCGCCGCGACCCTGTTCCTTGGTGGGTCAGCCTCAGGTTCGCCTGCTGTTCCGGAAGGCTGTCCGGGTCGTTGCAGGAAACGGCTGAGGTGGCCCCTCTTAATCAGCTCCTCGATCTCCCTCTGCAAAGATTTGCAGTCTTCTGTCGCGTGCCCTCTGCAGCGGTGGAAATCGCGAGAACTTGTCAGTCGCCCCGTCTCGGATTCTTCAGAGGCACGGGCCACTTCACGAACTTTTCCCCTCGAATTTGCATCAGCACGTTGGTCCGCGTATCGTTCAAGGGAGTGAGACGTGTTGGGGAAACGTCTCCACGCGTGGGCCTCTCGGGCTTGTGGTGCTTTTGATGCCTGGCCACGAACGGGGGACTGCGATAGTCCCCGGCCTTCCTCTTCACTTCCTCTGTCCTCGGGCGGTAGTCCTCGCTCCTTGCTGGGCGCTTTGCTTCGTTCGCCTCCTCCGCTGCAATATAGGCCCTCGCTATGGACTCGGCCTCTTCGAAAGTACGGGGGCCCTTATGTATAAGGTGCTTGAAGAAGGAACCCCCCTCGAGGCCAGACAGGAAGGCATTCAGCTTCACACCATCAGACAGCTTAGGAATCTGTCTGGCCTCGGACACGAACCTTGCCAGGAAGCCTCTCAGGCTCTCCCTGGCACCCTGCTTCACGCGGGTGAGATGCTAGGGCTGCTTCTCTACCCTTCTGCTGGAGGCGAACTGTGACAGGAACGCTGTCGCCAGTTCGCCGAAGGTGTTAATGGAGCCCGCGGGCGTCCCATAGAACCAAACTCTGGCGTCCCCTTTCAACGTTAAGGGGAAGCACTGGCACATTGCCGTTTCATCAAGCCCTTGGAGGCTCAGGTGCTCTCGGAACATGTTGAGGTGATCCATGGGATCAGCGCTCCCATCGTATGCCTCCAGATTGGGCATTTTGAACTTCGAGGGCAGTGCCCTCGCTCTAACGTCAGTGGTGAACGGAGACTGCGGGACGCTTGCTCCGCTGCTCTCTCCGAACACACGGTTCCATACTTTTTCCAATTTTTCCTCCACGGGTGGTGGAGCGGTCGCCTTTTTTGCGTTGAGGAAGTGCCTCAACTCGTCAGGCTGCTGGTGCACCCTCCTCTCTGGGGTCCTTCTGGATCTTTGTGGGGACACAGGGCGCATCCGCTATCTCCCTGACGCGATGCTCCCGGCCGCCCTAGGATCGGGGCCTCGACGTTCTTCGGCCCGCGAGGGGCCCCGCGCGAGGCGACTTACATCCCTGGTAGATCTCGGTGGGTGGGCGCCCCGTCGCGTCGTTCGTGCCTTCCCCCTCTGCTACGGGATATTTCCGCCTGGGATCCCCCGGAAGGGGCTCCCTTTTCCTTCTTGTCTATTCTCGTGCAGAGAGCGATGAAAGCTTTGTGCATCTCGTCCACCTTTGCCGCCAATCCCCTCACGGCAGGATCAGAGTGGTTCTCAATACCAGCGCAGGGGTTGGGGCCGTCCCCCTGAGGATTGTGAGCTGTGGCTCTTTCTGGGGCACTCGCTTGTGCTCTGGTGCTTACCATTTTTAGTGCTTGTTGATTGTTGATGCTGTTGAGTGTGTTTGGAATGTGTTTATGAGGATGAGAACTTGACTTTTAATCCAAGATTCCCACAGACGGCGCCAATGTTGCGTACCGGATTTTTGGGGTCCGGGCAACACAAAGTGAATGCAAGATGAGTGAGCAAGTAAGAGTGAAAGAGAAGGAAATTTGCACACGGATTTTTACGTGGAAACCTTCTCTTCAATGAGAAGGGAAAACCACGAGGCCTGGCCTGAAAATACTTCACTATGAGCGTTTTTCTTACAAGAGACCAATACAGTGGCCGAGCGTTTGAATTACAAAGAGATGAAGACAGGTGGCGAGCGTTTCTCTCTCTCGGTGAGTCTTAGCTTTTGTTCATTCTCGGGAAAATTCGCCGAGCTTTCCCACCAGTCCACGAAAAAGGTCCCTCTCCCCGATGCCCGGGAGAGTATTTATAGCGAGAATAATGCCGTTGGCCACGGGTGCTGTGGCCACCTCTCACCCGACACGTCCTCGCAGGTGTCAAAGTGCGTCAGTGACGGGAGGCACGTTTAGCCGTTTTTGCTGTGGATGCAGACGGCGGCGGATGATCTGCGGTGTCGTCGAGCAGCGATGTAGTGCGTTGCGGAGTTTCATGCGTTTTGGCAGGAGTTTGTTAGCTTTGGTGGCAATCTCGGACGTTTTGGAGTGTCCTCGTGCTTTCACCGGGTCCGCGGACTTCAAAGCTTGATGAGGGTTCTCGGGCTTCAAGGCCCTCGGGCGTTCATGCACTGCTATTCCGAGATCTTCTCTCGGACTGCTGAGATCATTCTCGGACTCCCATACACTTATCTTCCCGGGTCAAGTACTTATCCTTTTTACCCGGTGGATTGGGGACCCTGGGTACTGAACCCAACAGGTATAAAAAGTAATAGTTATCTATGCATTTGAGATTTGAATCTGGATTTTGATATGTGTTCTATGCGGAGGTGGAGATGTTCGTGGTTTATACGACGTGTATTGAATCACGATTTGTTACAAGTATGTCCCAGTGAAATGGTATGATTTGATATACGATTTGAGTATGAGGCAATATTTAAACTTTCAGTTGATTTATGACCCTTATGATTTATTTTATATGATTTATTATATGATTTCACCCTCCCTCCAATATATACGTATTATTTTATACATATATACGATAATACTTATTAAATTTTAGACTCACATTTTTATATTTTATCAATTCATGGTAGAGAACTCAGATAGATTATAGGAGTAGGACGAGATCCGACGCAGCATCGTACATCCTGGTGAATATCATATTTATTTAAATATAGATGGCGTCGATGGTATCTCAACTGTTATGAATTAGATTTTATTTTAGGATTATCTTTAGATATTAGAGTCAGCCAAATATAGGCTCTTGTATTGTATATTAAGAATTGCTGAGTTTATTTCATTATGTGAATGAATTATTATTATTTGAATATCTTCCTTATGACTGTTTAGAATATGTCATATTTATATTATCCGAATAGTCATCCGATGAGATTCTATACTGATTATGTTTAGATTTTTTTGTATGTTTGATTTATTACATCCGAATTTGGAATTTGTTATTTATCTATTACTAAAGTTTAATTATTTATTTATTTGACTTGGTTGATCTAAATTCGTCACAATAAACATTTTCTTTTAGATGTATTAATGAATTAATATCTAATGATCCAATTATCATTAACATAAAGTTAAGACAATAAAAGATTTAAAGCATAATTTTAATAACAAAAGAAAACTTTGAAAAACTTTTAGCTTTAGAGTAAAATTTTCAGGGATTCTTTAACCAGTAAAAGAAAAGTAATATAAAAGTCAATATATAATTTGAGTAGTATAGTTGCACTAATTATTAACTGACTCATTCTTGATTAGCTACCAAAGAATTTATCGGGTTTGTTCATAATAATAGAACCAGATAATCTTTGATCTTTTTTATTGATTTTAATTAAATTACTAGTGAATCTTCATATGCTATTGGAATCTAGTATCTACGTTACTAATGCCACTACCAAGTATTGTAGTTGGAACAACTGTATAAATAATTGTAGAAAGGATTGAGTAAGAAAATATTGATAATTTTATCTTAAACAATTGTAGAAAAGATTTGTCTTTCTCCTTTTATTGATCATTTCATTGATTTTCTCTTCTTAAACAATGAAGGCACAGGGTTTACTGTTCAATTTTTGTGTTAATGTGTTTAGAAGAAGAGGAGTGTTATAGAATAAGTTGAAAATAAATTAGAAAACATGTGTATGAAACTAAGAAATATTCCAACGCTTGTGTGCTGTATAGGCATAAATCCTTTGGTAGGCATTGCACATGTGCTACACAAGCTTACATTAGGTGTGGATGTTCTAAACCAAATGCTTTTATGTAGAGATGTTTGCGACCAAATGCAAACATGTGTGGGTAAAGCGGAGATATGAGTATTCTGGGCCAAATATACTTATGTGTGGAATGAGAATGCATAGGGTGTGGTAACTCTAGACAGATTATACTCCTATGTAGTATAAACATACAGTCGATGCAAGTTCTTAAAATATGCTAATATAATATATTTATAATAATATTAACTTTAACAATTTTATGACAAAAAATATTATATGAAAAATTATAAATATATAAATTATAAGCTCAAATACTATCAAGATAGATTCCGTATATACAAAAAACTACTCCTAAAGATTAAAAAATGAAAATAAAAGCTTAGAACTTTCTGAAACAAGTGCACCTACTGATCCTAATCAGACATTGATAGTAAAAATATAGAAAATATATACAGCATCTAGATAAAAAGAGAAGAAGTAAAAAAACAATTGGTAATATGGTAGTAAATTAAAGAGTAGCAATGTGTAGCTGTGGAAGGGAAAAATAATAGTAGGTGAAATGTAATACAGCTATAATGAGACAAAACTCAAACAATACAAAATACTCTCCCTTTTGTTGAGAATATTAAAAAAAATCGTCAATCAGCACACAAGGCGTCACGATCTCATAATGAATGTGGCTTCAAAAAGATGTGGTCTAAGCTCCTCTTCACATACGTGTCTTGGTCGTCCAAACAGGAGTCAATATGCTTAAAACCCTTAATAGCATGAGACTATAAGAGGTCGACGTTAGCAGTAAGTTGAGAATGATTAACAAAGATAATCAAACATTCGGCCATGATAATGGAGAAGACTATTGTTGATAACAAGGGTGGCGTAGAAGGGCTAAGAGCAGACAAAGATGGGGCAGCACCTCATGGTGATTTAGCCAAAGGCTCATGGTGATCTAGAGAATAGCAGTCGGAGGTCTGAGTCTAACTTTGCTCAAAAGTGGTGTGGTTGTTGGGTTTGCCTAGTGGGATATCAAAAAAATTAGGAAAAGAAACTTCCTAATCCATGGTCAGTTGTTAATTAATACAATCATGAGAAAGGTCATAATCCTTTTTACTTATAAATATATAAATCATGTGGGAGCAAAGATGACAAGAAAGATTGATGAACATATGAAAAAGAAGAACATAGAGAAAGAGTGAATTATTAAGAGGAAGGGAGGCTAAGTATGTCATTGAAAAAATATTGATTAACCTAATGTGACACATGACAAGCTATCGGGGTTTAAGATGCTTTGTATTAATGGTTTTTCTATACCAAGTCATTAGAGCTCCATGCAAGAATGATGCAATATCATTATATAACGGCATTTTGCAAAAAGTGTAAGGATAGTCTGAGAAGGACACTAATGGAAGATGTAGCGTGTTCACGATCACTTCCAAAGTGATCTGAAGTGTCCTCTCTCTCAAGAAGGTAGAGAATGAATTTGATTCTTTATTAATATTATGAATATTTGAATAAATTTTTTAGATAAGGAAAATGGATAGAGAAATTGAGTTAATGAGAACTAGTTTTGAGTACCGGTTAATAAAAATAAATGAAAAAAAGCAATTGAAAGAACTAAGATTGACCTTCGCTCTAAAGTAAATTGCTTATGGCTCATACACTCCTTAAAGAGTTTTTTCGTAGAAGTATTGACAAATCAATCAGTCTAAATAAAGGGCCCAACACAATGTCATTTACCTGGGACTTTTTTGGATGGGCTCATCTAAAACAACATGAGGAGGATAAAACAATAAATCATAGTGTAAACAACAATTAAGATGAATAACAAGAAAAAATGATCTAAGATCAACCAAACTAATGAGGGTAAAGTCCAGACATAAGTGGGTCCAAATTAGACCACCCAATATCCTGAAGTTCTAAAGAATCTCTCAATGCCAAAGTAGAATAATAAAAGAATCCCTCAAGATTATCGAATGGGTAAGAGAAAAATCATTATTCTTGAGGAAAAACTAAAAAGGATACATGTGAGAGAATGTGACGACAACAGGGAATGTGAGAGAGAAGGAAAGAAGAGAAAATTACCTTAAATCTGTCTTAAAATGAGTAAAGATGAGTAATTTGGGAGAGAAGGAGGTAAAGAGAGTTTGCGTCAAGAACGATAGAGAGAAAATGGTAGAGAGGAAAAAGATTAGGGCCGGTACACATATAGCATAAGAAAAAGAGATTTGTAGATCAGCACAATAGTGCCAATCAGACGATCTACAGGTGCACAAGGCATCTGGAACAACACAAGGGTGCCAAAGATGCACATTTCACGTGCACTTGTAATGGATAGAAAGTGCTTGAGCGCATAATAGGCATACATCAAGCATAACATGCACAATAGCCAATGAATCAAGTGTGTGAGGCAATCTAAGGGAAGAATATTGCACAAGTGTATCATATATGTAGGTTAGGCATATAAAATCATAATTTTTAATGAAGAAAATTAAATAAGTTTACTAACAATGGTACTCTTTTGATCTAAACTTTTTTTTTGGAGTTAATTTTTTTAGTTAATTTTATTATTTTCTTGTTCATTTGTTTAATTTGATTGACAAAATTATTAATATATCTGGTTTTTTTATGATCATTTTTTAAACTAGTTTTTTTTTTTAAATGAGGACATATATGACCATTTTTTCATATCAATGACACATATGGATAACTTAGAGAAGGAATGAAATATATTAGTGATGCGTACTTGGATCTGACTTCGAACAGATTCGAATTCGCCTGATTAATTGGATCCGACTCCGTTTATTGAGTTTGAACCCTACACACCACTACAAAAAACAAGAGGTCAGGTGCTGGCGGGAGGTTGTCCCACCGAAAACACTTCGATGCTCAAGTCAGTAACATGCCTTCGAACTTTGAAAGTTAAACTGGTAAGTAAAAGAGAGAGAGAATGAGTTTGTCGGGAGTATTGGCCTGAAGAAGTAGAGATGTTCCCGTGGCTCGCTGAGAGTATGAATTCCAACTCACTGTTTACAGAGAACGAGTGAAAGCTGTATTCCGAAAGCGTGGAAGCTTTGAAGGACGATTCTCAGAGAGCGGGAGAAGACTCTGTAATCTGGAGGTTTGAGTGGGATTGAAAGGTGAACGTTTTAGAGAGAGAATTTGCTCAGGCACTGTTTGCGTTCGTAGTTCAGATTGTATCAGAAAGCCTTTGTTGTCTCAGAAAGCGTGTGTTCTCTTAAAAGCGCATGTCCCTTTCAGAGTGGAGACTCTCGGTTTATATAGACGGTGAGGAGAGCCACCTTCCTTGGCTAGGGAGGCGTGATCATTGGCCTAGCACCGGCGGCCTTCTCTGAGTTAATGGGCGTGACTGGCGTGATTTGATGGATCGTTTTTCTTCTGAGTAGGGTAACGGATCTCCAGATTATCTACTTTCCTTTAATGTTTTTGTGATTGTTAGACTCCATTGTTGGCGCTAAATCCGTTGCTGCCTTTTTAGAGGAGATCGGCTTTAAGGAAAGCGTGTAATCATGGAAAGGATCGTTACTTTTCGTGTACAAGATCGCCTGCCAAATTGGGCCTGGTCCGTATTAGGTTTAACGTCTGTCGTGGCTTGCTGTTACAGTGCTTCCGGTCAACAGAAATGTTAATCGCCTTGAATGAGCGATTCTGGCCGTTTGTTTGTGCGTCGGACGGTCAACGCTGGCGCGTTGATCGTCTAACGCGTGTTGGGCCTTTCTGGATTTTGGGCCGCTTTCTTATTGGACCTGCCAGCTATAGACCTACCCATCAATTAGATTGATTGTTAGATTGGTTTTCAAGAGTATTCTTCCTATTTATCTCATTTGATTATTGTTGAACATTTACTTTAGTACTATTCTTGGTAGGGATAGAGATGGTTAGAAAAAAAAAAAAAAACAATTTTAGAGATATCCTTAGCATTTGAAATATTTTCTATAAAACTAAGGCCTTTTTTATTTTCATTTATCTTTTCTAGACCTAATATATAATCAATTTTCTTCATTCCACTTGAAAAGATTTTAAAATCATTTTTGGCCTCTTTCATATAAGTTTCTAGAGCCTTAATTTGTTTACTTAATGACATGTTGAACTTTTTAAGTTTTTCATACTTGCCTTTAGCATATTCAAATTTGTTACAATATCCTTCTATCCTATTTTTTGATTTTATCAATTTGTGTTTAGTTGGCTTGTTAGTTTTTTAACATTTAAAATTCACTAAATATTTTATCGTGTGCCTCTTAAAGGTTTCAAAAATTAGAATAATTAAATTGTTCTAATTTTTCACGGAGATCTTCTTCACAACTAATAATTGAAACTATGAATGCAAAGTAATTTATCACATCTTCTTCTGTAGATCTTTCACTATTATTCTAATCATCTTTGCTATTAGTCAAAGTAGTATTCATTACTTTTTCCTTTTACTTTTTAAAGTTGAGACATTTAGTTTGAATATTACTAAAGTTACGATATTCTTGACAATACTTCCCATAAGGTTTCCTGTTGTCAGTGTCTTTAAACTCTTTTTTATCATTTTTTTTTATTTTTTTAGTAACAGTATTTCTTTTATGATTTTTATTCTTTTTTAGTCGTTATTGAAAATTTTTTAAAAAAATTTCTTATAAATAAAGAAAAATCCTCGTTAGCAAGGGATTCCACATCGGAACTATCATCTATTTTTTCTTCAATAGATTTTAAGGTAATGAATTTATTTTTGTTAGATTAATATAAGATATGTTCATAAGTTTATAACATGTAAATAAATTTTTCAATTTAAACCTTATTTAAGTATTTGTTTTCTTCTGTATTAGTGACTTTTGTTATAAAATATTTAAGAAGGGATCTCAAAACTTTATAAACTATGTGATTTTTAATGATTTTTTTTATCGAGATTAAAAGTAAAATTTACAATGCTGTTTGATTTAATATGGAATTCATCGAATGTCTCGTCTACTTTTATTTTAATTTCTTTAAATTTGATATAAGTATTGTAATTTGGAGTTCTTTATCATTTTGGTACCTTTATGAGTTATATCAAGAATTTTTTTAGGCTTTTTAAATATGACACATATGAAGATACATTTGAAATCTTTTAAAAAAACATCCAAAAAGATAATATGTAAACTCTCATCGTTCAGTTGAAAATATCTAATCATTCCTTTGTCCATAACGCTAAGATTTTAGTTTCATTATTGCCATCAATGGCACTAAGGGGAAGTGTTTATCCAAATTGAGTGCTCCCCTACATATGTTTATCTATAGATTTTAAGAATGCTCTTTTACAAATTTTTTAATAGGTATACTTGCTTCCATCGGAGTAGGAAGAAATAGATAAGGATGACCCAAATATATCTAGAAGTTTGTCCAGGATCAAGGTTAGTTTTTGATACCAATTGAAAAACTAGGTATATCCTCATCCTATTTCATTTAAACTCTGTATAAAAAGAAAAAGTACAAGATACATTAATATATCATATACGTAATGCATATTTTTTTCTAGATGTAATAATAAATCGATATTTATCAAAATAATTAATACCAAAATAAATATGATATAATAAAAGAATTAACTCACAATTTTAGTAGTGAAGAAAAATATCAAAAATCAAATAATTTTCAAATGAAATATTTTATACTTCTCCAGTCGATGAAAACAATGTAATATAAAAGTCAGTTTATACCTTGAATGGTATAGACATACTAATCATTAGTTGACTTACTCCTAAATTGTGATTCTTATCTAAAAACTCATTGAATTTACTCATAGCAATAGAATCAAATAATTTTTTGTCTTTTTGTTGACCTTGATTCACTTGCTACAAAATCTCCACACACTACTAAAATTCAATATCTATGCCACCAATGCTATCACCAAGGATTACAGTTAAAACAAGTGTATAAACAATTGTAAAAATGATTGGGTGAGAAAATTTTTATAATTTTATTTTAAAGAAAAAAAGTTGGTTTTTCCTTTTAATGGATCTGTTCTTCTTAAACAAATAAGTCAAAGATTGCTGCTCAATTTTTGTGTTATTGGATTCAGAAGAATATGAATATTTATAGAATATGTTGAAAATATATTAGAAAACACGCATTGGAAACCAAGCAATGCCCTAGCGTTTGTGCTTTGCATAGTCACGCATCAGACACAAAGTCTTTAGCAGGGTATTGCATATGTGTTGTTACATATTAGGCACAAATGTTTTGGAGCAAATGCGCTCATACGGCAGTCAGGCGTACATCAAATATGGGTGTTTTGTACGGAATACTCTCATGCATCGTATATGCATACATTGAGCATGGAAACTCTAAACAGATTACGCTCCTATATGGTATTGGTGTACATCCAACATGATTCTTCATTAATTTTTGAGTATCATTTAGACTATTTATTTTCCTATTTATAGAATATGTTAGTAAAAGATATTTTTAATAGCATTTCCAGTAGAGAAAACACATATCCACAAATAATTAGGGATGCCTCACTTGGGTGTTATAGTTAAAAGGGTGTATGGGGCTTCTGCTCTATGTTTTGATTCTAGGAAATAATCAGATTATTTATAGGTTTATTACACGTGATTTTATCTTATAGTATGTGAAAAATTATTTTTATGAGTTGAATGGTAACAATTATGTTTAATAACAATAATTTTACTACTGTGTAAAGGTTTTTTTTTTACAACTATATGGTAAAATTGGTTATTTCCAAGTCAAGGGGAGTCAGAAGACTAACGATCATCATAAACTAGTTGACAATGATTTGTCAAAGTGAGTTATATTGTAATAAAATTTCTCTCTGGCTCATCTCTCCCTAATTTCTTTCTTGTCTCTCCTACCTATCTATTTCTCTTCTCTTTGTCTGCTCCTTAATATAATGCACTACATTGCAGGAGATTTGAATTCTATTTATGGTGAAGCAGACCAATGGCCGGACCTGTTGGCAAAAAGAGGAGTCCACCAGGCTAGGAGGACCACCTTTTTTTTCTTTTATTGCTTGTCCTAGTTTCGTGAAACCAAGTGTATTATTGCATGAGACTTCTGGCAGTTAGTACCCTCTGGGTCTTTACGTAATGACAACAACAATATCCTACTTGAGTTTTCTCTAGCGCACTGACTCATTCTCCAAAAAAAAAAAAAAAAAAAAAAGCCATTTTTGTGTGGTGTGTTTTGGATTTGTTAATTATTTGAAATTGAGATAAATTGGTGTTGTTTTCGTAGGGGCAAAAGATTGGTCGGACAGAATGATATACAGTAAAGGGAAAGAGAAAGAAGAAATACATACACGTTTTACGTGGAAACCCTTATGAATTAAGAAAAAACCACGGAAGTTGAGTTTACAGCAAATCCACTATGTGAAATAGGTTCAAATCTCCAGATTTGGATAGATCCGCTCCACTGAGTAAGAATGTTAAAAAACTCCAGGAAGAAAACCAAAAAAAAATACTCCTTTCTTTTCACTATCTGTTTTTCTTTATTCTCTCTCTCACTGATGGTGCACTTCTCTTTTTTCCTTCACCATTGGATCTTACCTCCTTGCACTCTACCGTGCTCAGATGCTCTCTTTGTCTTCTCCGCATGCCCAGCATGCGTATGTATGATGGTCTATCCGGAGACCTTCAACCAATAGGCGGGTTGAGTGTGGTCAAATGCATGCCACCCGCTCTACAACCTACCACCTGCACAGACGGTGCACACACTGCAGGTCTGCCACCTGCTCTGCTGTCCAATAACTTGTTGCTAGTTGTCCGCGACGTCCTCAGACATTGTTGCAGTCAAGTCCTTTGGCCGTCTGTGCCCATTGGCTATCACAAGAGTCTTTCGACGTTCCTTGGTTAATTCCATACCAGTAATACCAACTTGTAAATTCTTCATTCCCAATCTTAACTAGTTAACCTTCCGTTAATCGGATTCACAGCCATCCGGTCAACCTCCCGTTGACCGTCCTCCACAGTCATCCGGTCAACCTTCCTGTTGACCGTTTTTGTCACCCGTCCGTCATCCAGCAAAGATTTATCAGTAATTTACCGACTGGCCAACCTTCTCGCGACCAAGACCCGGGTTGGTTGATTTATGGCCAATCTCTATTTGGCCGTTTTGCCATCCAATAGGTCAACGTTCGTTGACATTGTCGATTCCGATGACAAATTAGTTTATTTAATCACCCACAAGGAAGTGACCTGCCCCAACGGTTTTTACGATGCTTAACAATATCATAAAATCCTTATTTAATCATGTAATTTCTTATTAGTAAAGTCCTCCAACAACACTAAGATAAGAATAGAAATGTGTCGGAATTTCTTAATAATAAAGACAGAACTCCAAAAGGGAAGGGTGGAAACTTGCGAAGGAGAAGACAACAGACTGGGTGTCTTGTCATCCAACTTGGCCTGAGGAGCCCACCGCCGATGGGATGACCTAATAATCGGGTGTGGGACCAGTGTAGTCGTTGGGATTTCTACCTATGGACGAGGATTAGACATTCGAGTCCCTCTCTTTGGTTTAACCACCGAAATTCAAATCGAGTGGCGGTCCATCAACTAATTAGTCTCCTTTTCTTTTTCCTTTTATTTTTTCAAACCAACATTTTTATTTATTTTTTAAGTAACCAAGATGCATAAAATAAAATTATATAATTTTTATAAAAATCAAAATCAGTTAACCGTTGAACATAAAAAAAATCTATATTAGAATCATAAATAATGATGAAAAAAGCCAACTATGACAAAAAAAAAAAAAAAATCAAGCCTAATAAATAGATACGAACTATGTAAAAGACCCCCGATCTCCAAACCTATACCATTCGCTAAGATAATGGGAAATTTAGACTTTATTTTTGAATAATAGACCATGGCTGATTAGAGCGCGATAATAACATTAAATTGATCTTATCTCATATATAAAGACAAACGACATCCGTTGTTCTCTTCAAATCGTTGATTGCTTTTCCTTTAAAGATGATAGTATTACTCTTGCATTGAATAAAATAAATTGAAATAGCTAGTGCCATCCTAAAAATTATAACAGCAGTATTCTTTTCTTTCCATCTATAGTTAGCCTATGAAATGCTAGAAAGCTACTCCTTCCCCGCCCACTAGTACAAATTCTTCCAACACATTTTTTTAGAGAACTCAAGGGAAACAACATTAAAAAAAAAAAAAAGAGAGATACTTATGAGATTCTAACTCATTCCCACACTGAACACACCCCAAGCCTCTATCCACAAATTTTGAAATACGATCTATCATACTAAGGAGCTCATGGATAACCAATCGAAGGATAAAAGGATACAATAGGACATTAGATGATGCCCAAACAATAACCGATCAAGAGATGCCTTTAGGGGGTTTTGTTTATCATAGAGTAACTATAGAGGCCTTTAATTTTATTTTCATCTATTTCTCGTTTAAAATATTTAAAACACTTAATTTGATACCAACATAATTATACTTTTCTAATGAACCTACAAAAGTCAAATTTTGTAAGTGTGTATTTTATTGAAAATGATAGTGTAAATTTATTAAATTAGAAATATTCTTCTCAAATAGAATATCCTAGGAATATTTATTTCATTAAGATAGGTTTTGTTTGGACCCTATAAACCTTGAGTTCGGACAAAAAATATATTGACCCATACTCCTTGAGGAATGTGCACTCAGAAAATAGTATGATCAGCCAATCTAGCTCTCAGTTGGGAACACTAAAGAAGGGTATCACCATAGCGAAAGATTACAACGACAAATTCAAAGCTTTATAACATGTCAGCATCCGATCGATAGTAAAAACCATTGGTCAATCTTGTGTTAAACAATTAGGATAATAACCTAGTAAGTGGTAGCATTTGACATGCCAAAATGATATATAACACGACCAAAAATAATGTTATAAAATAGATATTAATTGAACAATATGATGGTGTCCAGTAAAAATTATAATAGAGATATAATTGCTATTTGGACCAGAATATGTAACTAACTAGTGCCCAACTCTATCCTAATGTCTATTTTTAGCCACTATCCTATAAATACACCATAAATTATGGGTACAGAGCTCTAAAAAATTTATTAAAATAGAGAAAATTAAGCATAAAAGAACATAGATATGCCTGGACAGAATGGCAAAAGGTGAACCAAAGTACCTCTTCATATCCTAAAGGAAGAAAATGAAATATCAATTCGCATTATTACTTCCAACTACCTCGTTAAAAATATAAAAACACTCTCCAGGGAAGACAACTAGAATATTATTCCTCAATATCCATCCCACAAGGGCCCGTCATCTCAAGTCAAGCCCATTAGAACTCTTGACCCTTTCACAACACAATTTAACATAGGATCATTGCATCCAAGTTTTAAATGTCGGTGACTTTTTAACTTTTAAAATTTACTTAAGTAAATACTGGCTCATATATCACAAAAATTTACTTAGGTAAAAAAATTGAGCTTCATTGATTTTATTATTTGTGGTGGGCATGATAGGCCCTGATATATATATATATATATGTGAGTGTGTGTGTGTGTGTGTGTGAAAGAAGAAAAGTTGTTCCTTCCAGATATGATGATGTTTACTCGGTATAAACGCGGTCATAAATTCCAGGTTTTCTGTTTCTAGATAGTTTAGACTTTAGACTACAAGTAGTCATATGCATAATAATAATCTTCCGCTTACGGTATATCTGGAAGGAATAACTTTTCTTCTTTTACATTATTATATAATAATAATAATAATAATAATAATAAGGAAAAAGGATCAGCTGAAGTTTTCTGGTGGTTGGCCGGATGAGGGGAAGGAAAACAATTCAACCATGCAACCTGCCCAGAGTTGAATTGAAGCATCTGGGGACCGCCTCTCTCTTTCCCCAAATTAAATAAAGCAAGGCAATCCATTCACACATGAATCCTGTTATATACTGACCTATGCCACATTCGGATGATTCATTAGTTGCTCCGCCGCTCCCTTCCTAGCTAGCCACCACCCCCACCCCCACCCCCACCACCGCCACCACCATGCAGCTCAACGGCCTCTGCTGTATTCTTCCAGCTGGCAGGGATCAAATCGAGCCGTCCGATCACTTCCTTCACCGTAGGGAATCTGATAAAAAGGGGCACCCGCCCCGCGGCTGCCATGGCCAAATTCTTGCTCTAATTAGGAAACTAGTAAGCCGTTTCCCTGGCCCCAGAATGGTCGGCTGTTTTCGATCAGACCCTCCAAGGAAAGCATATTCGGGCAAATTTCAGGACATGGCAGGGATCGGACTCTCATACAAAGTCGGTGGCGGCAACAATCCCAGAATCTTCAGCTATGCAGAGCTCTATATCGGGACCAACGGATTTAGCGAAGACGAGGTGCTCGGAAGCGGTGGTTTTGGCAGGGTTTTTAAAGCCGTCCTGCCAAGCGATGGTACGCTGGTCGCAGTGAAATGCCTGGCTGAAAAGGGCGAGCACTTTGAGAGGACTTTTGCAGCAGAATTGGTTGCGGTGGCTAATTTGCGCCATAGGAATCTGGTCAGGCTGAGGGGTTGGTGCGTGCACGAAGATCAGCTGCTGCTAGTATATGACTACATGCCCAACCTCAGCCTCGACAGAGTACTCTTCAAGAGGCCAGAAAATCCCAACTCAGCGCCTCTCGATTGGGAACGGCGCAAGAGAATTGCTCGTGGCCTAGCAGCTGCGCTCTTCTACCTTCATGAACAGTTGGAGGCTCAGATCATCCACCGGGATGTTAAGACGAGTAACGTAATGCTTGATTCACATTACAATGCCCGGCTTGGTGACTTTGGCCTCGCTCGATGGCTGGAACATGACCTTGAGCATCACGCGGAGACATCATCCATCACCGGCATGAGAAATCACCCATTCAGAGTAGCAGAGACCACACGAATTGGCGGAACGATCGGGTACCTTCCTCCTGAAAGCCTCCAGAAGCGGTACGCTGCGACCACAAAATCAGATGTTTTCAGCTTCGGGGTGGTGGTGTTGGAAATTGCTTCGGGAAGGCGAGCGGTCGATCTCTCCTACCCAGATGACAAGATAGTCCTGCTTGATTGGGTCAGGAGGCTGGCCGACGAGGGGAGGCTTTTACAGGCAGGGGATGCTCGGTTTCCGGATGGGTCTTACATGCTGTCGGAAATGGAGCTTTTACTCCATCTCGGTCTACTTTGCACACTCCATGATCCAAAATCACGGCCAGACATGAGATGGGTGCTAGGCACGCTTTCAGGTAACGTTTTGGGCAAGTTGCCGGCGCTTCCTTCGTTTAAGTCACATCCTCGATACATCTCTTTATCGTCCCCAAACAACACGTCCACAAGCAGATCAGCCACCGTCACTGTGACTGACAGCTCCGCAACAACTGTGGCATCCACCTCAACAATTTACATCACAGCCACTGGCCGAACAATTTTCGTGACGGCTGATCCTGGGGATAGCAATACAGAGAGCGCCCGCCGGCAGCTCAAGCCTTTGCCGATGGTCGAAACGCCAAGAGAAATATCTTTCAAAGAAATCGTTTTGGCAACCAACAATTTCTCAGAAGATCATAGGGTCGCAGAGGTGGACTTCGGAACTGCTTACCACGGGTTCCTCAAAGGCCGTCGTCACGTCATGGTTAAGCGTCTTGGAATAAAGACATGTCCAGCCCTTAGAGCCCGCTTTTCGACTGAGCTTCAAAATTTAGGAAGGCTCCGACACCGCAACCTGGTGCAGCTTCGTGGATGGTGCACTGAGCAAGGAGAAATGCTCGTCATCTACGACTTCTTGGCGAGTCGTCTTTTGAGTCATCTTCTATTCCATCAAGGCGGCAGGAATTGCAGCACAATTCTGCAATGGCACCACAGGTACAATATTATCAGATCACTTGCCTCTGCAATCCTCTACCTGCATGAAGAATGGGAAGAACAAGTCATCCACAGACACATCACCTCTTCCTCCATAGTGATTGATCATGACGAGAATCCAAGGCTCACCAGCTTTGGTCTTGCTGAGTTCTTGACACGAAACGAACATGGCCACCACATAGTAACTGACAAAAGTAGATCAGCCCAAGGGATCTTTGGTTATATATCTCCCGAGTATTTGGAATCGGGTGAAGCAAACACAGCAGCCGACATATATAGCTTTGGTGTTGTGGTGCTTGAGGTGATAAGCGGACAGATGGCAGTTGACTTTCGGCACCCTGAGGTGCTATTAGTCAGGAGAATCCATAAATTTGAGGTTACAAAAAGGCCATTGCTGGAGCTGGCAGATCAGCAATTGGACGGGAAGTACGACCATCAGGAATTTTTAAGACTGGCAAAACTAGGAATGGCATGCACACGTTCCGACCCAGATTTAAGGCCAAGCATAAGGCAGATTGTAAGCATACTAGATGGGAACGAATATAGCTTCATAGAAGTGCAAAAGGAGAGAACAGAGGAATGGAGACAGAGAAATGCTGCTGCTTCGTCATTGGTTAGGAGAATTCAAGCATTAGGAATTCAGTGATCATGTTTATCGAATATAAATGATATAATGAATATTTTTCACTAAGCTATTGTATAACCATTTATCTCAAGTCGTGCAAACCATTCACTATTTGGGGATGTAGCTGTAAATAGCATGGAGTGAGCCTGGTTGAATTATTTTCTTGAATGAGTATAGACTGAAATCAATATATTCCATTTTCCCGGGTGCTATAGCTGTAACTTAGCTTTTGAAGAATGAAAATCATGTGGATAAAGGTATTTAATGACAAGGAGAAGTAAGCTTGGGAAAATCATACAAGCTCAATGTGATAATTTAGATTACAACTAGGAACAAAAAAGAATGGAAGGAATATAGACCTCAAACAAGAGATTCTTATTTCATATCACCAACCTTTCTTGATGCATACCTGTTGGGTCTAATATCGGTAAGGCCCAGGGATCACAAGGCCCAATCCAGGTAGCAGCGGCTCAAACAACCAACTCAGCTCAGAACTCGAAACAGCCTACATTGCAGCCCAATGGCTATAGCCAATTGGCGCTTCCTACAACTCATTAATATGGTTGCAGGCGGTAGGCATAGCACAAAAAGAGTCGGCGAATGGGATGAGAGTCAACACTGCCAGCCGGCACTCACACCGTTCCCGGTCATTGCCCAGCCGATTCTCGTGCGAAAGGTGGACCAAGCGTGGCTAGCGATGCAAAGCCGTCTCCTCACCGCCACAAGGCGACAATTGACAACACCGGCTGCCACCATCAATCAACGGCCGGCGAATCCCTGTAAGAAGGATTCTCGCGTCCAAAGCTCCACGCCATGGAGCCTATAAATTCTCTCCCTTCTACATGGAGAGGGATCTGATTCATGATCGTTAATTGGATTCTGGACATTGAGACGTGAGTCCCTTGTGCTCCTACTCTCATACTCACATCTTAGCCAATCTTCCATAGCCCTTCTCAGGCTACAAAAGTGAGCCACCCTTTGCGGTACATTCAGGGAGCTAGGCCTCCCATAAAACGCTCATCGAATCCCTTGCTTTTGTATCCACACACTCCCACCGCATACTCAGCATAATTCTACGCACCTCTAAGCGTGCGTTCCTTTCCGTTTATTGTAAGAAGTCACTGACTTGAGCGTCGGAGTGTTTTCGGTAAGAGAAATTTTGCCGACCTTTGACCTATTATTTGTAATTTGTGTTGTACAGGTTTTAAGTTAATAGCGATGGAGACCGGACCCGTTCGTGATCCTATCTCGACGACAAGGAATCCAAAAGCTTCCTAATCTGTACGACAACCAGGGACCCGGGATGCAACAATACCTATGCTGCCCCACAATGGCGAAGAGTCACAGGAACTTCACCATCATTGTCAATTCCAAGCCAGCTGGTGAAGCACAACGGAATTCCCTGAAGCTGACATTCCCATGCTTGCTCTTGTACATCTCCTCTGCATACATCCACAGAGGATAATATTTAAAGGTTAAAAGCTCAAAACCAGTTCAGAGCAGAGCAACTGTAATGTAATACGCAACAAGAGAAATATAGCACATTCCGAATCTATTCCTAGTGACATGCTGCGGCTATTCTTCCAAAGGAGCCTCCGTCAATGGCTTATTATGTTTTTGCTGTTAAACTTCCCATAACCATTTTTATCCATAAACAAGAAAGCCTCAACTATCAAAACAAAGGTTGCTTCCGATTGCGGTGATAGCATCATGAACAGATAAAACAAATCCAAAATTATCAATTGCATTCACCTGATACGGCATGCACATACAAAAATTTGCATAAGAATATGAATTGAGTTTTTTAGAAGTACAATTTCTGGAGAATAGGAAATTTTAGTTAGGAAATAAATGTTACATCCCTCCACTCCATCAACATCACAAGAGTAGAAAAGATCAATTGGGTTTCGAATCACTCCCTTGTGGGTCCTACACCCAATGAATTAGTCATTTGGAGGATGCATGATGTTCATGGGTGGTAAACTCGAGCTGTAATGACAAATAAGGGTTGCACAATATTCGTATAAGAATCGCTCAAGCGACGGGGTTTATTAAAGGTTCGCGTGAGGTTTGTGTAAGAGGCAGTCGAGTGCAAGTCGAATCGAAAGTGTTTACGCCTGATAGGTACACAATAGTTGCTTGTGTGTATTTAGGATAAAATGGGCATACCTAATACACATTTAAGGGGTGTTTGTGCGCCGCTTATCCAGAATGTTCATGCCTTCGGGGAGTTCTTGCGCTAACAGTTATATAAAGTGCCTTGAAGTGATTTCGATGTATTCGAAATAATTTTCGCAACTTAAGAAGTGCCACACGAAAGAAAAAAGAGAAGGAAAAAGTTCGACATTCAATTGAGATTTAACTAGAGTTCCATTCTTCGTCATGGTCAGGTATGTTATCCTAATATTATTTTTAGAACTTATTGCAATTTGGTTACTTATTTCTTTGATACATCTTCTATTGTGGGTTGTTAAGTGTGATGGAGGTTATAATAAATCGGCTATTTACTCGAGTCGGAATGAAAGGATTTTGGAGAAAGTTATATTTGTAATCAATCACTATTTTATAGTAAATTTATTTAAATTTTATTTTATAATTTTTTCTTTGATTGAGAAAGGTTATCGATGTTAAATATCGTTGTCTAACTTTGTATACTTAAATACGTGTATTCCTTATATTGAAGAATTAAGTGGTTGATAACTAATGGGGGCTTAGATTTATTCTTACTATGTTAGTTGTGTGCGTGTTTTCATAGAATCTCAACAAGTAGTATTAGAGAGCAGACCTTTTTGAGTTATAAAAGTTACAATTTGATGGTGTTGACGTTAGGGGGTTTGCTATGTCATATTGACCAATTTAATAGGAAAATTTGTTTTGTTCTTTAGTAAAAAAGAATAAAGAATATTTTGACTCGAAACTAAACATTAAAGAATGAGGATAAGTAAAAAAAGATAAAGGATGAGGAGTGGGCAAATATAAAGAATTTTACTAATTGTATAATCAAGTTTTATCATGTCGATAACACTCTTCAAGAAGTTATCGATTTATTAAATTCAACAAAGATCTGAAGAAAATTTGAGGGTATACTAGTCTCATTGGTATGTTATTATCATTTCAAGGCCACAAGATATTTCTCACTGAACAAATCTCACGAATACCAATCTTATTCAATAGCCCTAGCAAATTACACAAAATTTTCATCAAAATAATAAGGTACCCTTAATTACTTGTTGGTGGGGTTAAGAGATCGAGTGTCATTAATGCGAGCAGGAAAAATATGAGGTCATTGGTCTTTTACCAAACTAAAATCTGAAATTCTAAACTAATACTCATAATATGAAAACGTGATCTGACTATTAGTGAAATAATTCACTAAGTATTGTATTTTTATTAACAGATTGTGTTATACATTGAGCTCGTACTAATGAAAAAAAATATCTTTTACCACTCCTACTATTGTTTGCTTCTATTGTTAGAATGGACAGTTTTAAAGGGAAGAGTTTGGAGTTGAGCATGTTGCATACATATTGTACATTGCACGCAAATTGTAATAGACACATACTTTCATTTTTCTATAATGTCAGTTTTTGTAATATTATAAAATTTTTCAAGACATATATGAACCCCGCATTAATTTATACAATAGTCGATAATTTCAATGAGGTATGCTAACATTTTAGAATTCCTTCGATATTTTAAAAATTTTTTTAAAAAATATAGTTAAATATAATATTAGTAAATATGTTATTTTTAATAATTTTAATATTTATTCTAAATTATTTATTTAAATCTGAAATAATTTTTTTTAATACCATTATTATTTAGTGGAAATTATATTAGTTTTGAAAAAGCACAATTAAACCAGTAAATGTCAATAATTGGTTTAACATAAGATTTTGGATGGTATAACAGATATTATAAGTTTGTTAATAATAAAGTAGATGTTTCTAAAAAATACTTAATCATTTCAACTATCTTGTAATTAATATGTATAATTGACTCTACCGTTGATATATTTTTAATATGAAAGATGGCTAAAATAAAATAAAAAAGATTTATGATCTTGAGCATTTAGTACATCAAGTTCCATCTTATTAGGTAGTGGATTTTCATATTCTCGTAATTCAACTTATTTTGTTTACAAAACCATTTGAATTGGTAGTTCTGAAAAAAATTATTCTAATAAATAAAATAATATTCTTCATTTTTTCATATAAGGAGAAATAAATCATGAAATATCTTTAATATTGATAGATATGGCAGTACATTGGCCAACCTAGGGCCCAATCTGCAGAAGGAAGAAGGGCCTAGATAGTGACGACTCAACAAAAGACCCTCCAGACCTAAGATCCAAAAGATGCGGCAGTTGATCCAATCAGTTCGACCTAAAATCATCTAGCAATAAATGGGCAGTTAAGGATAATTAATAAGCTGTCACTAACAGTTACTGTACCAAATCAGCTATCAAGAATCAATAATCAATAAATGGGGGGGGGACTCTTTTCAGAAAAATAAAATGCTCAGGCAAGTGGAAAACCACTTTCTTTACAAGTGCATCTCACCTTCAAAGTTACTTTCCCAAACGAGTGCAAATTCTCAAAAGCTACTCACCTTTTCGAGTGTTCCCATCAAAGCCTGGCCCTTTATCAAAAAGTCAATCCTAATTCACATTTGCATCCATGCATTCTTAACCTTATCTTTCTCTTCGTCATAAAACGATCACTGACTTAAGATAATTTCCTAATTTGTTTAATAATTTAGATCTACAAATGCATTATTGGTACCATCTGTGAAAATAACAAAAAGTCTAGCTACACAATTAAAGAAAGAGGACATGGTGAACACTAAGGCTCACGCAGATGCACCAACAAGAGACGCTATCTCTCATGGCAATGACCCGACCGTAGGTAGTCATTGAGGCAATCGTCCTACCACCAAAGTGGAAACGCTAGCTGCTCGGGTGGACATGCTATCAAAATTGCTCCAATCCATATACACCCGTCTGGAAGTACAACCACTGGAGGCTCCTTCCTTCAATTCCTAGACTTCAGCATCCAAGAAGAGAAGCTGAAGGAAGAGACAGCCTGCCAAGTAGAAGATCTAACAGCCTGATAATGTTAAGACCCAAGAGGTCACGAGCAACAAGGTCTAGACAGGACTGGAAAGCCAACTAGGCCTTAGGGCTTGAGATGAAAGCTCAAAGCGACAGAATCCTTACTGTCCCCGAGATGATCAGAGGCCTTCAGCCCTAGAAGAAGCCTCATGCAGTATCCAGCTAAGGAGGGCCTATAGTTGGCCGACTCAACACGTTTTTTCAAACCACTCAAAGTCGAGGACCTTCTTCAATACTAAGAAGATTGCATCTACCTCCCAAGTAGAGGAAAGAATTTGGAAGATTAAGCAGCAAGTGTTTAGAAGAAGTACTAACAGAGACTCTACCGACTTGGCAAGGTTACTATTCACGATGAAGATTCAAATGCAACAACTCCCTTGTAATTTAAGATGCCACCCCTGGAGTCCTACGACGAAAGTTTCAATCCAATGGACTATTTAGATCACTTTCGAACTCTGTTGGAGTTCCAAAGCCTTGACGATGCGGCCATATGTCTACACTTCCCTTTGACCCTCAAGGTGGGACGCTTGAATTTGGTTCTATTGGTCACAACCAAATTCAATCAGAATATTCTAGGAATTGGTCGACAACTTCTTATTACAGTTTGCCTCTAGCCAAGAGGAAGATAAGCAGCTGTGGCCCTTATCCACATCCGACAAGGGTCAAATAAAAATTTGAAGTGCTTCCTGACCTAATTCATCGTAGAGGCCCAAAGTATATCCAAGTTGAACAACAATGTAAGATTGAACTCCTTTATGGTGACCGTGCAACAAGGTGACTTCTTCAAATACTTAGTCAAAAAATAGCCCAAGATCTTTCTTAAGATAGGGCCTATCATTCAAGCGTGCATAGCCGCCGAAGAGGCCAACAAAGCAAGAGGTCAAAGTGCACAGATCACTATCCGGGATCAACGAGAGGAAGAAGAGAAACAGAGACAGCTCTAACACCTGAGATCCCAGGAAGCAGCCAAAGTTGAAAACGGATGCTCATAGAGAGTTCAGGTCCCTGAGCTTAACACCATTGATCGACACCTAGACGAACATCATCATACAAATTTGGGACGAGAAGTTCCTAAAGTGGCCCAAGTAATCAAAGAATCTAGAAGGAGAAGATCAATTTAAATACTCTTTCTTCCATCAATTTTTGGGTTATGATACCAAGGACTGTAAGACACTACAGAGAAATATTGACGCTCTTATCTGAAAAGGGTACCTCAATAGGTTCTTGAAAAACCTGGGGCAAACCTCTGAAAGAGCAGATGATGACCAATCGAGCCAACGGCAACATCCGCGCTACCAAGTTGCAGCCAGAGCTATCAACATGGTGTCCATGAGGCCACCCAAGAACAAGACACCAAACCACCAAAAGAGGACTTCCAACGGCAAACAAACAAAGGATAGGAGTTACGAATGATATCATTAGTTTTATTAATGACGATATGGCACATTAATAACTCCACACTCAGATCCTCTTATTGTATTCACATTCATCTTGAATGGTACACTCGATTACCAATTGAGACGAATCATTATTAATAATAAAAGTTTAAAAAAGTTATTATATTATGATACCTATTTTAAGCTCGAACTAAAAAAAAAAGATCAAATAAAACCGGTCAAGGGATCCCTATATGGACTCGATAATGAACTTATTCCAATTTAGGGGACCATTCAATTAAAGGTCACACTAGGAACGTATCTAAAGATAACATCCTATATTCTCACATTCCTAAGGGTTGACTTACCTTCGATTTATAATACCATTTTAGGATGACCCTACTTAGTCACATTCAGAGTAGTGACGTTGATCCCACATTTCAAGTTGAGTTCATAATAGCATGTAGAGTTAGAGAGATTCTAGGCGACCAAGTCACCGACTAGACATGCTATTTATCTAAAGTCAATCAGGCAATTCCAAATCAATTGATTGAAGACTTCAATCTCCAAGTGACACCACAGTTAGTACAGTTCGACAAATCAACTCATCTGAATATTATGAGAGTACAAAAAATTAAATTACACTAGCAAATATATACAAATTATACGATAATATTCAATATAGAAAATTTTTTTCAACCGAAAAAAATTACATGATAAATTTTGAAGAGAAATTCACTAAAATAGTGTCCAGTTACAAATATAACTGCTCCAAAATCTCTTCACTACATTTGAGTGAATGATTGGTTAAAAATAATTCCAATACACCTAACAAGCTATTAAAGAAGATACAGTGAGAAAAATGAATAACCAAATAATAATACATCTTAAAAATAATACTAAAATAACGTATCTAATATTGATAAATAGTAGAACACGAGTTGAATCACAATATGATATTGAATATCTTTCTCTTCTCTTTTTTCTCTCTTTGTGTAGCAATCCTTTTGTATCAAAATAATTTCAGATATCCTAAAAATCATATTATGGCCATTTATATCCCACGTAGTCACTTAAGCAGCCGTTTTGTGGTACATCTGTCCAATCATGATACTTAAGTGCTCATCTTGCAACCCTCGCATGAATACCAGAAAACCTTTTAGCCATGGCGCTTGAGCCTTCTTAGGGAACCATCCGTAAACAATTTCACTGGACCAAATCTTGTGAGAACATTGCACAACTTTCAACGAACATTGTTACTTAGGCGAGCGAGCCTTACATGAATATCATACGATTCTCTAGATGACGCATTTATTGAGTGAGGGACTAACAGTAAATTGACTCAAAACTCAATATTCTGAAACTATATCCAAACAAAAAAGTTCTCATTTAATGCTTTCTCAGTTCTTACCAACAAAAATCAGTTTGAACGAGACACAACACCTAAAATGAAAGCAAGGTGAGGTGTCGTCTATACACTAGTAAGCAGCAGACTCGCAGAAACTTCCGCAGATTTCCTCAACTCGGATAGTCAACCTCTTACAGGAACGGTGTTGTTTATTTTATTACCCCAAAATGAGGAGAAGAGGGTTTCCTCTCGCACCAGACAACTTGTAAGTAGGAAATTGAGCACTGTGTTAAGTGATGCCAACACAATTAACCTTAATTCGACGGCCATGGACAGTGGATTAGAGATAGTAACAGTATGTTATTAAGAAATAGAATGCGGACACGAACTACGCATGGCTTACCAGGAGAATTCGAATGTTCGTCAATGAATTGCGGAGTTGAATAGAGAAAGGAAATTAGGAAAGCAGCCGGGGAATAAATAGCGGAGCGGTTGATGGTGGGACAGGCAAGTTCTTTGTTTCTGTATGAAAAGGAAAGAAAGAAAGGAAGGAAAGGTGCGATGCAAACAAAGGCGCCATATGCAGTGGGAAATGCAGCCTAGCCCCACAAGAAGCCGACAGGAGGAAGATTTCTCCCAGAGCCGAGCCCCACCCGCCGGATCCTTCACGCATTGACTCTCTCTCTCCACGCATTTATTTTTATTTTTATTTTACCGCATTCTGTTCGTATTCCTCGGCCATGTGTCATACGATAACACCTTTCGTCGGTTATCTACACGGTAGTCGTTTAGCACATCTTTTGTTAGGCCAGACAAGTCAGCCCTTTTTTGATATTTTTATCTAAAAATATATAAAGATATAAATTTTTTTAAAAAAATACTATTAATTATGCATGTTAAGTATTAGAGTACGAAATATATATTCTTCACTCACTTCCACAAGCTTATCTTAAAAATTATCTCTTGAGCTCTTCAGAATTAACCACCATCTCAGTTACATATTACTTATTAACTTAACTTGGCTTTATTTAAATTAGTTGCTCTCTAACTCCTTAAACTTGCTGAGCTTCTTTTAACTTTTTGAGTTTCTTTAACTTCTCTGACTTATCCTAAATAAGAAGAATTTATCAGTTTTTATAGAAATTTTACATTCTCAATTAACAATTAGGATCATTTTTTTATTCTCAACTATAGATGACTAGTATTCACATTGTAGAGTACTCTTTATAAGTATCTCTCATCAAGAATACTCTAGAACATCTCATATTTTCTTTGCTTAAGGACAGTATACAGTAAAGTATATGTTTCTCACATTTTCTATAATTATTTAAGTTCTTCTAAAATTTTTAAAAATCTTCTAGATAATTACTTACCTTGTACATATATATTTGTACACATAAACTGTATATATAGGCATTCTCTGACTACGTAACACATTTATATTGCATATGACATCTATACTTCTTGACAATATGTAACATGCTAGTGTGTTTTTTTTTTTCCTTATCTTTTCACCACTTTCAAAATATTTTGTTTTTGTTTTTATTATTTGAGAAATTTTCTACTTAAAATTCTCAGGTCAACTACAATCTTGTGTGATACACGTACCACAAAAATAAATAAATATTACCCAACAAGCATGATACAAACTAGAACAGAGGCTTTCAAGCCATAGCCCATTTTAATATGTTAGTATAGGCTGTTAAATATAAATTTAAGTATATATATATATATATATATATATATATATTTAAAAAAGAATTATCAACTATTTAATTTATATTCAATTACCTGCACTTCTGAGATACAATATTGATGTGTTTCGAGAATTTAAATTGGTGTACGAATTATGGTGTTACTATTTCTCACTTAGATGTTCAAATGATGACGGGTCCGACCTTTACAACTCTAAATCTGGATCTTATGTACTATAATAGAACAATTAGAGATAAAAAGTATACGAGACTTACTCCCTAATATATTTTTCAACACTCAAGTCAGTGAGATATCTTACTGAGCAAAAGGAAAAACAATAAAGCAATAGATATGAGAATTGACAGTAGATGGGGATGAGTATAAATTCGGAGGGCTTTTACTCCTTTTTATGCACTCGAATGATTGAGTGTCTTCCTTCCATTTGTTCTCCCACTTTCTTTACTTGGAAGAAGATATATTTATAACCTAGAGTCCTATTTAACCGATCAGTATTTGAAATTGCCGCACGTATCTAGAGTCATTTTAGAATAACTATGCAAAGGTATTACTTTTAGTATGTAGCTACCATTCCAATTTAATTAAGCAATGCCTATTCATTAATAATGGGACCATTTCAGCCATTTTCTAGATCGGATCATTAACTGACTAATAATTATCATTTAATTTTTTGGTAACTAATTGATCGGATTAAACCATTCAGTTAATATCCCTAAAATTATTATTTAACTGATTGGATTGGTTTTGTCGCTTATTCGTTTGGGCCCTTAAAGTTTTGGGCCTTGATCTAGACTTATGTTGAGCTAATCCACCTGGAGCCATACCCATCAATAGCTCCTATGCTAGATATTTGAATTTAAACTCCTAACATGTCATTGATGGAATGCTAGTTGGTGCACCATCAATGTGTATTTTTGCCACAGATCTTCTGAACATGAAGTGCCATGTTTGGTTGGATTTTATTCTCTAACCTTAATAATAGTGATTTGATCTCTTTTTCAAACTAGTATCCAGTAGGACGTTCACTTTCAGCTATAAATTGGAGAGTTTTCTTTAGTTTTCATTATGGAGCATTCCTTTTCTTACCCAATTGTATGACTGTCCTGAGCTAACATGATATAATTATTGTTATGAGTAGTCGCCGCTGGAGTTGGTTGGAGGATTTCTTCTAGATTTCAAAGCCAATGCCTGAGGAAGCACTTAAAAACTGTCTTGATTACCCGCTTTTATAGGAAAACTCATCTTAATTTTTTTTCTTTTATATCTGTTCCCAAAACCATGCCATCTCGTTGTAACAATGCCCTTGGCCTTATGTTCACTCCTGAGGTGATCCGAACAACTGTTGCAGGCATGGATAGATGATCACTTCTTTCTTTTCCTTCCTCCACGATGCCTTTGAAACTCGTGGAGAGAGTTTTTTTTGTCCAAGTTGTCGTCTTATCTCTTTCTTTGTTTCACCCGAGTTATACTTTTACTGTTTTAAGCTTGTACATCGTGAAAGGATTTAATGAATAGATGTACCCGAATGATAATCTGCTTTCCTTGCATGGCTTCAATATGTTTGTATCCTCTTAGTGGTTAACCTCGGATTGAGTGTCGGTCATGTATTTGAATGTTGTTCTCCATTACTTAATTTTTAACAATTTGACAACTCAAATTTCTAATAATTCAGTGCACAATAATTTAATTTGAATAAACATGATATTTGGGAATTCGTAAATCAATTGAGGCGACTTTAATTAGGGATGAATAATTTTATCATGATTAATCAAGTGACAGAGCCGTCTATTGCCAATTTGCTGCCTTAGGAAGCGTTGCATCAGATCATCATGACCCACACAGTGAGAGGGATGTGCCACAGTGCATTCCTATGCTAATACGTGTCTCAACCATTATGACAATGTGCTCCGTTAGTATTTCCAAGTGACATCGTTTTTGGCTGGAGTCTTGGCCTATTTAAATTCTTGCACTACTTCACTTATACATCTCTTTGTATTCCATTTCTCCTAACCCCAATTTGCTTTTCATTTCTCCTTATTTTCAAGGCTCATCGAGCAGTTTCCAAAGGTGTTGCCGAGATTCTATCTAGTCTCACAAGCAAGAATGTGCTAGATATTTATAATAGGTTTAATATTCTTATCACAATTACCTTCCCGGGTTCCTTCGCCTCCGAGAGAGCTTGTTCTCTGAAACTTGGCTTCATTGTCATCTATGAAATTCATTTAAAGGAAGTGCTTTGTGTTCCTTTTGCGAGAGAGATGTATGAGATTTCAGAGGCTTTAGAAATTCTCATGGAGCTTCTTTATCCTAATGCCATTAGGCATTTGGTTTCTCTATGTGTTTTTCTTCACCGCTAGAAACTTTGGCTAGATGTTAGGACTGTTAAAATTATTTTTTGATTTAACTAGAAGAACGACTAGATTTTATTTACTCCCCAGAAGAATTATAAAATAGGTGGAGAGAATCCGAACTCAATAAAAGGTTAAATGGACTGATACTTTTTTATTGTGGTTTCTTCTAACTGGACCCTTTCCAAGTGGAAGTTAGTAAACCCTATCTACTCTAGAGATATCTAGGGAACTGAAAATTTCATGGCTCAACTTTTGGCTAAATTGATTGAGGAAAATGTGGTTTTTCTCTAGAAGACGAGCCATTTCTTGACTTGACAGGCATCACTGATGTCAATTGGGAGGTTAGGGTTGGAGGGGAGGTCATTGCCGATATGCCTCTAGTGAAGCCTAAAAGAAAACTGAGGGAACTTTTTTTTCGGGATTCTCTTGAAATGGCAGCCGGAGAGGCAAGTTCTCAGGCACTGGGTTCACCTTATTTATCCTTCTCTGACAACTATGATAGGATAATTGATGAGACCTATTACAAAATGACTACGTTGGAAGCTAGTGAGTCATCCGAGAGGCTGGATTCTATCTTTTCTTCATTAAGCTACCTAGCTTTTGAGGAGGCGTTCGAATTCACTAAAGGCGGTAAAGCGTCATCGTCCACTACTTTGAGAATAAATGTTCTCATCATCGACAGTTTAAACGAACCGATTGATGCTCCAATCCTAACCAAATATAGGGCCCCTACTTTCATTTGACTGTCACCAAATGAGCCTATTTTCGTGCCTCTTGCTACTTTTATTGCGAAGTCCATTAATAATGATGGGGTGATAGAAGAATGTTTTGCAAATAACCCAGAGGTTTTGGAAACGGAGGGGGTCCATCGGGCAGACACTTTGCTATCTGGGCATCCAGAGGATTCTGACACTCTTTCTCCTCCTCTAGGTTTGAAGTTCCCCCTCAACGTCATACTCTACCCCTTTTGTGCTAGAAGTTATCACCCATTTTTTAACTTAGTTATTTTCCAAGTCCCTCCTTTTAGGAGGAATCTTTTATACTTAGGGATATCGAGATCTAAGTGGAGGATGCCATTGTTGAGGCCAAATAGATCCAGGATTGGACTAGTTAGCTAGATAGAGAGTTGTCCGAGTGGTTGATGAGATCTCAAGAGCTATCAAATAAAAAAGCTATAATTATAGATTGGATCGCCTCACTTGAGGATAAACTCTAGAATGCTGAGTATCGATCAATTTCAAATGCCAATCTAATTGCTAATCTTTAGGTTAAGTATGCCTTACTCGAGGGAGAATTGAGGGTATGTCTTTGACTAGAAGGGCCTGCACTGGATGACAAATTTCAGGACGGATTCTCCCTCTGTAAATGAGTCATGTTTTTTGTGGCTTCCAATTTTCCTTTAGGCTACTTTTATTAGAAAATTTTGAAAAATCTTCACATTTTGACATTAGGAATTTTTTAGAGCTAGGCGGGGATCCATCTCTTAGTTCTCCATCCAGTTTTCGACCTTAGAATAGTGGAGGCATTCATGCTTAGGCAATAGGCAATGTGGTTGTAATTTCTATGCACAGAGCTCGACTCTCTATATTGTGGATATTTATATACTTAATAAATTAGTCAGATTGTACCAATCGTTGTTAATGATATTATTTTTGTTCATTTTGGATTTTTATTCAACTCGTTTTTCATTTACTGGCTAGACAAAGTTGCCATTGTTTTTGAGCTTTATTGGACCTTCATCCGTGGACTATATTTAATTGATGGTGCTCATTTCCATTGGAGAGTGTCATAGCACTCATATTGAGACAGGTCCCTAAGGTTTTCATTTACATTTTAAGGTTTAATTTGACCTCCCAAAAAAGAATTAGACTTTTGTCTTCAAATCCTTGGATCTTTATATGATTATCGACATTTGACTGCTTTCAGGGTTGCTATGTTGCCTTAACCAATGCCATAATTATAACGGACCACGTCCTAAATCCCTTCATTTGTCTTAATTATAATTAATTATCTTTTAGTTTATCAATTTGACCGATAATATACTCAATTGACCATCCGGATGTAAATTCACGTTGATACCACGATTAACCAAAAATACATAACGCATTATTATACACAGAATTCAAATAAAATTGCCACATCATCGGTGGCATTAATACTAACCCACAATCTACGACGTTAAACCTTATTAAGAAAGATGTCTCCAATATCAAAAATAACATGTAACAATACTCTGCAGAATTAATAGCATTCATAAATTTGACTGAATGAAATTAGGATTACCAACATGACCAAAACTAATATCATTATATCACAAAAACGGACATCAATGACATCATCAACCTGCTGATCAGGAAATCAATTTTCATCACCATATACAACAATTCAACACATACTAAAATGGTCCAAATTTGCCACTATATATAAACCAATACCAGATGACATAATACAACACTTTAACAATCTAATCTTTGACCGAAAGCTAAATACATTACAAATTAATATCCAAAACTAAATTTAAACTAAATTACAACCATTAAATACATTAAATATTATCCAAAAATCATAATCTGACCTAAATCATTTGTAGAAATATAAACTAAAGCTCCTTGATCTTCACTCTTACTCATCTGAAGGGTTAGTAAAATAGTAAAAGAATGAGTCAAATACTCAATAAAGTACAATATATATTAATAAATATGTATATTTTATAATTAAAAATATATCGGAAGAAATAGATATTATGATAAAATTGAGCTGACCTTCAAGTCGAGTTGAAATCCTTTCAATCGAAGCTTCTCGAGCATCTGAGTTTCTGGGCTGTGAGGTTCTCCCCTTAGAAGGAAAAGGCATCATTTAGTTCTTCCTTCTAGAGGTGGAGACTTGTGAATTAGGGGATAAAGCCTCCAATGGATGTCCCTCTAAGCTATTCTAGAGAAACTTAAATATCTTGGACATAGAGTTGACTTAGTTTGCCAGTGTCTGAACGCTTACATTTGTGGGTGGACAAACATCCTCATGACTACCCACTATCGAATCGTCGCCACGAAAGATGATATCATTGGGTAAACCCAGTTGCGCCATTGTGTTAACCATACTTGTTTCATTGTACTATTGGATGTCCTCTAATTTTTATTGTTGATAAGAACACATAGTTTTATTATGTTCCTACCGACGATACCAATGATACATCTTGAGAACCAAAATTGATGTACGAATTAAGGAGTCGCTAATTCTCACTTAGATATTCGAATGATGACGGGTCCAGCCTTCATAATTCTGAATTTAGATTCTGTGCACTATAATAGAATAATTAGATGTAAAACGTATATAAGAATCACTCCCTGATATATCCTCTAACGCTTAAATCAGTAATTTTTCTGAACTAATGAAAATATAATAAAGAAATAGATACAAGAATTGAAAATGGATGAAAATGAGTATGGATTTGGAAAGCTTTTGCTCCTTTTTGTACACTCGAGTGATTGAGTGTCCTCCTTCCTTTTTTTCTCCTCCTTCTTTACTTGGGATAAAATGTATTTATAGCCTAACGTCCATTTTAACCGGTCAACATTTGAAATTACTGCACGTATCCAGGGCCATTTCAAAATAGTTATAGAGAGGCGTTATTTTTTGTGTATAACTGTCATCCTAATTTAATGAGACAACTGCCTGACCATTGATGATATGACCGTTTTATCCGTTTTCTAGATCTGGTTATTGACTAGCTAGTAATTGTTATTCAATTTTGTGGTAATTGATTGATCAAATTAAACCTTTCAGTTAATATCCATTGGGAGTTATTATTTAACTAATTGGATTAGCTTCGTCGCTTCTTCATATGAGCCGCTAATGTTTTGGGCTTTGATCCATACTTACATTGGACTAATCCATCTTGGATCATACCTATCAAGTACAAAGCAAAAACTCTGAATGAACTAAGCAAAAGTTATATGTCAAAATATTCTGCCAAATTAAACCAAATTCGTGGATGGATGCGTAACTTTGGACATAACAATATTGGATATCCAATGAGCACATACAGTTGGAGATCAGACTTATTACATTATTCTTGAGTTTGAGATTATTAAATTTAAATTTAATGGTCTACATATTTTATTTAAAAAAATTTATTAAAAGAAAAAAATATATCTGGACGGCGCTATTTATATCCAAAAGCCTTTGGACCGAGATGAAGAGGCGGTAAGGCTATGTTGTCAAAATAGTGAGATGTTGAAGTCTTAGTGTGAGAAAAAATTTATATTTATCTAATAATCAAAGTTAAAAATTAAATTAAATAATTTATAAAAATTAAATAATTATTTAAATTATTTAATACAATAGATTAACTTTAACCACCCTCTCTCTCCTCTCTTCTTTTTGAGGTTCTCTCCCTAAGGTGGGTTGGGGATAATTTCATCTTTTTAATAAAAGAAAGTTATTTTTTTAATATTTTAACCATTTATTTTAAAATAAATAATTATAATTTAATAACTAATTTAATTAATTTTTTTATATTTTAAAAATAATTAAATAATAATTATTTATTTAAATATTAACGTCTTAAATTATAAAAAAATAAATAAATTCTATTTCTTTAAGAGATAAAACCTCCCTAATCCCCTCGTAATAGTGGCTTCAACTACAGTTTAACCTATTTTTAGATATTCATATCAGCTTAAAGAACATTACATCAACTTTTCAAAATCTTCATTGAAGAAAGATCAAGGTTCAGATTGTTTAAGGAAAAATAATTCAAAGATCATTTTAAAGAAGCATTCTTCTAATTAATTTTGTTATCAGCCCAATGTTTTTTGCTTGGCCCCTTAGAAATCGCTTGTTGAATCACCCGTGCTTCTTCAAACCAACATCACCCCCTCCCCCACGGTGGCAACTGGGACAGCTCATTAATGTCACCGCCTTAACAGAGTTTGATGAACGCGGAACCTGGTTGTAAAGGAAGACCGATTAGAGAAGTGCTTGGGAGAGCCCAGGGGATGGATAGGCACCTTGACAATATGATATACAGACCAGACCATAGACGCTGCAGCAGCCCAAACACAAAAAAAATCATGACATGATAAAGATTTGACAAAAGCAGGAGTTGTTTGAAGGAGGAGTCTGTCCTATGTTTCATCCTACATAGAAGTAGTCATCATCCACCCCACTTCGTACTGCATATTGCTCTCCGAAGGCATCAAGTCCCCATTGCCCAAGAAAGGTCTAGGCCTCTTCTTCATTGTAACACCTTGTGATCCAGCACACACTGGATTTGGAGAAACTGGGCTTCCAATTGAAGTCAAACAGCTGTCAACCGAACAATCCCCAATTCTTGCAGGCAGAGTTGAAGTATTTGCATTGGGCATTTTATGGGTATCAGCCACAGGCAGGACCAGCCCATTACAATCGTTGGAAACCCTGATGGCCAGTTCAGACAGTTCTTCACGAGCTGCTTCAAGCCCGGCAAATGCTGTAGCCTGGTCATTGAGAGCCTTACATGCTTTCTCAATTATGGACTGCAGGTATTTGCCTTGTGCCTCTACGCGAAGTTGGAGATGGCGCCGCACCTAATGTCCACAAACACCACCAGCATCTCATTTCCTATCAATAGTCTTTCCTAAATAAGCATCTATGCCACACACAACAGAGGACAACTCACCTCCACTTGCTCATGCAGTCTTCGTTGGACTTCCATCTGGACTCGCAGTGCCTCTGTAACTTGATATCCACTGCCCAAAACAGATTAACATTTAAGGAGAAGCTTAATTAAAAAATGCATAATAAATGTAACATACTCATTTAAATCTTGGGCGATCATTCCTGAAGACGTTAATGTTGATGAATCTGCATCCTGACTCTCAGCAACACATGAAGCTGCAATCCCAACATACCAGATATCACTGAACAAGAATCTTAAGCATGTAACTTGACTTTCTGCCCAGACAAAACACTAGTGCAACATAGGCACATATGCATAATGATATGCAAGAATGCAGTTGCAGAAATAAAAATGAATCCAAAACTCAAATTTGAGCAAGTGACCTTATAGAAGGATGAAGATTTTTGGTAGATGGAGGATAAGAAAAGGCTATCTAGCCCAGATAAATATGATCAACATTGCACACGGAGGATGAAAATTTGGAGAGTAAGTTCTGATACTAGAGGCTAAAATGTATAATATTAGAAAAACAGAATGAGATGCTGTCACTGCCCCGTGCATAGGAAATTATGCAACCTGCTGGAGATGACTGTGTTAATGCATGTCATACGAAAATTGCAACACCAATTAGGACAAAGAGCTAGGCTTTTAAGATGAAAGCCTCAGTGGTACCATCTTTAGAGATGTCATTTCCTTCTTTGCATGATTGCTTCCCCAACCTATACTTCTGCAATGATACATCAGGAACGGGAAAGAAATAGTTATGATTTTGTTAACTAGTCCAAATAACATGACAGTAAGTTTTCATCCTCATAAAAGAAAAGCACGAAGAGTACTGCAGATCAATAGGATTAGACTAGTAGCACTAAATGAACCAAGTAGTAGGAACAGACCACTGTTTAGAGAATAGTACAATAAGATTCATCCTTAATGTCACTGTCACTGTCTAATCCATAACATAATAGGTTATTACAATAATCATATTTCAAGGTTTTACGCAGCCCAAATATCAAAGCTTTCCTGTTGGCGTGACTTCATCACAATCACAATTATGGATATAGTTAAACCAACAGTACCTGCAGGTGTGACTTTAAATGATACAGGGTCAGGCCTTTGACTCCCATTGTTCTCATGATAGTCTTCGGTGTTGCTTCTGGGAAAAAAAAAAGGATAATGAAAACATCAGTTTCAAACCATCAAGAAATACAAAAAAACTTAAGAAAAAGACGTTTTGTGCTTCCTAAATATAAATGCAAGCAGAAAGAATACTACTTTCTTGATGATTCTCATCTATGTAAACTCAACAGGTTAGTTTTAGTTTCATATCAATTACTACTAGATGGGGGAGGATTCAGCTTGTAGACAAAAACTGCTATAAGGATTCCTTGCCCGTGATAAGAACATATATGCTTCAGAAGATGCAGAAAGAACCAAAACCAGTAAGTCAGCTCAATGTTATTTTAACCAGATTGTGACCATTACTGGTGTGAGAAAGCTCATGTAATCATCATGACCAGTGATAGAGTGGCATGCCAGAAACCATACAAGCGTACATAGGTTCAATTTGTTGCTATTTATATTAAGTACTCCAACATAATTTATAATGTATGTAAGTCAATATGAAAGTGTCACGAATAGACATTTGCTTTAGCTACATTAAGCATGTATCTCTGTAGCACAATGTACATGGTCATAGGTTGAACCATGCCGTTACACCTGCAAAGACTGACGGAGAATCTACCAAACAATGAGATAATGGTGTGACACACTGTAACACATGGCAGATTGCTTAATGATGTGTCACCCACGAGGCATGGGCTTAGTGTGACATTGATTTACACACATGACGCAGATTTATGGTTAGTTATGAACATAGATTGGAGTCAGATGTTTTGTCAGGCCCTAGATAAGTCAGTAACAAGGAGTATTCTAGTGCTTTCACTTGACCAATGCCATCCAAAACACATACCTAATGATTAAAGAGATTTCATTGTGCCCAATGTGTCATCTTGTAAATCATTCTGGTATGTGTGAAATAGAATTAAACGTTTTTTTTTTAAATCAGTGGAGTAGATAATAATCATTCTTAAAGTAGCAGTTGAGTTTTGATGGCTCAAAATGAGAGAAATGCATGGCCAAATTCACACACAATACTCTATCAGCAACAAGTACTGTTGCTCTGCTGGCAATGATAAACAAACATAAAAAAACCTCTTACACCTGCTTCATGACATCATAAAGTATTTCAACAGCCTACAAAGACACTAAATATTCAAGGAAGCAGAGTCATTTTTGTCGGGATTTTTTTGGTCACTCCCATGTGGGAATTGACCAACATGAACAAGGGCCGGAGTCATTATACTTAGCCAAAGTGGAGTAGCGGCCGAAGTTACTAATTAAGGCACGAGGACCTTAAACCAACGGCCGAGGACCTTGTCTAAGGGACGAGGACTTTCAATAATAAACGAGGACTCTGATTAAAAGATGAAAACTCTAAGTAATGGGTAAAGATATTAGCTTTTGACCGAAGACATTAGGTCATGGTCGAGGACATGGGATTATGTCCGAGGGCTTTAGGCAAAAAGACCGAGGACTTTGGTCAACGCCTAAGAACTGTAATACCTGTAATGTCTGCCCAAACAGCTTTTGCAGAAAGGAAGTTGACTTTTAAAGTTTGTAGTTGATTAATTGAGCTGGTCAACTTTTTCCGACAGAATGGCGCTTGGCAAAGTTGGCAACAGGTTGCAGAGTTGGTAGCAGGCTTTGCGCACACGCAACCTACCTACTAAATAAGTGGCCGCCTGGTCATATTTGTGTATATATATGCATGCTGGGCATGCAAGCGAAATAGTGCTAAGTGTGTGATAGTAAGAAAAATAGAGAGAAGAAAACAAGGAGTAGCCATTTTACTCTTGTGTTCTATTCTTTACTTTCCCTGGGGTTTTTGTAACTAGGAGTTTTTTGTAACTAAATTCTCATAGTAAAGTTGTTTGTGGACTAAATGTCACGTGGTTTTTTCCTCTTATTCAGACGAGGGTTTCCATGTAAAACTCATGTATATTCTTGCTCTTTTCCTCATCTCTTTATTGTGTGCGTTATCATTCTTGTCCAACTCGGTTTCACTGATATTATCCGACCGACCATTATTTTTCCTAACAAGTGATATCAAAGACTGATTGTTAGTGCCGGTTATTAAACACTGCTGAAATCGATGTAGGTTGAAAACAGTATGATTTGTCTTAATGGCACAAACTATGACAATTGGCAGAGCAAGATGTCAGATTTGCTGCTTGTCAAATTGATGCACCTTCCGATGTTCACCACTCAAAAGCCTAAGGCGAAATTAGAAGAGGACTGGTCTCTCCAGCACAGGCAGGTGTGCTGCTATATTCGGCAGTTTGTAAATAACAATATGTACAACCACATTTGGAGTGAAACAAATGTCAAGACACTATGAGAGAAGCTAGAGGCGCTCTATGCTTCCAAAACCGGTAACAATAAGTTGTATCACCTGATTAAATTGATGCAAATGCGATACAAGGATGGCTCATCCATTGCCGACCACCTGAAGGAGTTTCGAGGATGTGTGGACCGGTTAAATGGCATCAGGATTAAATTTCAGGACGAAGTGCTGAACCTGTGACTTCTTGCAGCTCTACCGAACTCATAGAAAGTGATAAGAATCACCATCGCCAATACTATGCAGAACGGCGTGGTAACTGTTGAGATGGCCAAAGGAGCTGTGCTGAACGAGGAAATGAGACGGCAGTCACAAGGGACCTCCAACTCTCAGCACTTCGAAATACTGATGATTAAGTCATGGGGAAAGAGTAAAGGGCGCGGCCCAATGTTTAGAGAAAAAAGGCAGTAGTAAGTCGAGGTCGAGGTATCAAAACCTCGAATGCCATCATTGTAGAAAGAAATGTCACATTAAAAAGTATTATTATAAGTGAAAATATGAAAACGCAGAAAAGGAGAACAAAGCCGAAAAGGGACGAGGTGAGGAAAAGGCCTCGGTTTCAGTCGTTAATAGAAGTGATCTCCTTTTGACTTGTGAAGTGGATGACGTAGTGAACCTGGCCGAGCAGGAGACTGACTGGGTAGTGGATACTGGTGCATCCATCCACATCATGTCTTGGAGAGGGTGACGTTGGAGTGTTAAAGATGAAAAACATGGAGATTTCTAGAGTTATTCACTGCAGTGATGTGTCACTTGTCACCAACAATGGAATTCGACTGCTATTGAGGGACGTCCGACACGTCTCTGATATTCTAATGAATATAATTTCAGCAGGTTGACTTAATGATGATGATTTTTGTAACGTCTTCTGTGAAGGGGTATATAAACTGACTAGATGGTCTCTAGTAACTGCCCAATGGAGAAGGATGTCTGGCCTTTACATATTGCAGGCCTCTGTTGAGATAGGAGAAGAAAATGTTGCCAGTGGTGTGAAGTCTTCTGATTTGTGGCACTGACGACTATGCCACATGAGTGAGAAAGGAATGAATTATCTGGTCAAGAAGGGTCTCATTCCAGGCATGAAGGAGGCCGGGCTGAAGACTTACCCTCATCGTATGGCAGGAAAGCAATGACGAGTCTCATTTCATGGAGACTTATCTTCCAAAAAGGCCGAGTTGCTTGAGCTAGTAAACACCAACGTCTGCGGGCTATTCAAGGAGAAGTCCTTTGGAGGAGCACAGTATTTTGTCTCATTCATCAATGATTACTTAAAGAAACTGTGGGTTTACCCACTCAATATGAAAGATCAAGTCCTTAGAGTTTTTGAGCATTATCATGCTCTAATTGAACGACAAATGGAAAGAAAATTGAAGTGCATCCGAAGCGATAATGGCAATGAGTACATTGGAGCCTTTGACACCTATTGCCGAATGCATGGTATTCGGCATCAAACGACCCCACAAAAAACAGCACAGTTGAACGGTGTGACTAAGCGGATAAACAGCACATTAATGGAGAGGGCCAAGTGCCTACTCTTTGAAGCAAAGCTCCCTGAATCAGTTTGGGCAGAAGCCTTGAGGACGGTAACTTATATCATCAATAGGTCGCCCAATAGACCATTGAATGGAGAAGTCTCAAAAAAGATGTGGTCTACAAAAGAGCCATCCTATAACCATTTTGGATATTTAGGTGTAAGGCCTTCGTTTACATCCTGAAGGATCAGAGGACTAAGTTAGAGCCAAAGACGATACAATATATCTTTCTGGGTTACGGGAAAAATGAACTAGAATTTAGGTTTTATAATCCTGTTGAGAAGAAGCTTGTCCGGTCAAGGGATGTAGTTTTTGTTAAAGGAGAGACCATTGAGACTATTGGCAAGGAGAAGAAGCCCGTATCAGACGCCGATCGGACTGACAAGATGAGTACTAATATTGTCCGACCGGCACCTCCTCACAATAAGGGTAATGGCCCAAGTGTGGTTAAGGAAGATGATGAAGCAATTAGGTGCCTGATCAAGACGAGAATAACGTCACTCCCCAACTGGCCGAGAAAGTTACTGTCCAACGATCCTCAAAGGACCGACGATTATTTGTTCGTCTATTGGCCAATGAGTATGTTTTACTCACTGATAGAGGAGAGTTTGAAAGTTTTGAGGAGGCAATGAAGAACGACACAAGGCAGAATAGTTAAAAACCATGTAGGATGAAATGAGTTCACTGCATAAAAATCACATATTCGAGTTGGTTGAATTACCTAAAGGGAAAAAATCTCTAAAAAACAAGTGGGTCTTCCCTTGAAGACTAAAGAGAGCACTTCACAAACAAGGTATAAGGCGCAGCTGGTGGTGAAAGACTTCAACCAGCGTAAAGGGGTTGATTTTGATGAAATTTTTGCTCCAATAGTGAAGATGTCCTCAATTCGGGTCGTGCTCGATTTGGCTGTTGTTCAGAATTTGGAGGTGGAGCAATTAAATGTCCGAACGGTATTCTTCCATGGTGACCTTGAGGAGAAAATCTATATGGAATAGCCAGAGGGATTCAAGGTCAAGAGGAAGGAACGACTGGTGTATCGTTTGAAGAAGAGCTTGTATGGGTTGAAGTAGGCTCCAAGACAGTGGTAAAAAAAGTTTGAATCTGTCATAGTCGGTTAATGATACTAAAAGACTACTTCGGACCACTGTGTCTTTGTGCAAAAATTTTTCGAGGATGATTTCGTCATTTTCTTGCTCTATGTGGACGACATGCTGATCATTGAACAAAACAGTGCTTGAATTACGGTGTTGAAGAAGCAGCTTGAAAAGTCTTTTGCCATGAAGGACTTGAGGCTGATGAAACAAATTCTGGACATCAAAATATTTTGCAACCGCAAGGATAGGAAGTTGTGGCTGTCCTAGGAAAGCTATATTAAGAAAGTACTCCAGCATTTTAAGATGGAGAAAGCTAAACCAGTGAGCACTCCACTGGCAAGCCATTTCAGATTAAGCAAACGGCAGTGTCTGACCTCGGATGATAAAAAGGCCAATATAAAAAGCGTGCCCTACTCTTTGGTCGTAGGGAGCTTAATGTATACCATAGTGTGCACGAGGCCGGACATTACCCATGCAGTTGGCAATGTTAGCAGGCTCCTGTCAAATCCCAAAACACAGCATTGGTCAGCAATAAAGTGGATATTAAAATATCTTTGAGAAACTTCCAAGATGAGCTTGTGTTTTGAAAGTGATAAGCCTCTTTTTGTCGGATATACTGATACTGACATGACCGGCAATGTTGACTCCCGAAAGTCCACTTCGTGATATCTAGTTAAGTTCGCCGGATGAGCAATTTCTTGGCAGTTAAAATTGCAAAAATACATGCTCTCTTTACCACTGAAGTAGAATTCATTGATGTAACTAAGGCCAGCAAGGAGATGCTGTGGATGAAAAAGTTTGTCCAAGAACTTGAGTTTGAACAGGAAAAGTACGTGGTAAATTGGGACAGCCAAAGTGCCCAACATCTCTGCAGAAACTCCTCATTCTATTCAAAATCGAAATATATTGATATTCGATACCATTAGGTGAGAGATGTTGTTCACATGGGACTGCTATCACTGGAGAAAGTCCGAATTGAAGAAAATGGATCAGACATGATGACTAAGGTTCTGCCTAAGGGAAAGCTCGAAACCTGCTGCAGTATGGTTGGACTGATTCATTGAATTCCTCTACGATCGTGAGGGGAAATTTGTTGGAATTTTTTAGTCACTCCCGTGTGGGAATTGACCGACATGAATAAGGGCTGGAGTCGTTATACTTAGCCAAAGTGGAATAACGGCCGAAGTTACTAATTAAGGCACGAGGACCATAAACTAACGGTCGAGGACATTGTCTAAGGGACGAGGACTTTCAATAATGAACAAGGACTTTTATTGAAGGGCGAGGACTCTAAGTAATAGCTGAAGACATCGGCTTTTGATCGAGAACATTAGGTCACGGCTGAGAATATGGGATTATGTCCGAGGACTCTAGGCAAAAAGACCGAGGACTTTGATCAACGCCTGGGGATTGTAATACCTACAATGTCTGTGCAAACAGTTTTTGCAGAAAGAAAGTTAACTTTTAGAATTAGTAACTGATTGGCTGAGCTTGTCAACTTCTCTCAGCAGAATGACACTTGGCAGAGTTGACAGCAGGTTACAGAATTTGTGGCAAGTTGTAGAGTTGATGGTAGGTTTTACGCACACACAACTTGCCTACTGAATAGGCGGCCGCCCGGTCATATTTGTGTATATATATGCATGCTGGGCATGCAAGCGAAATAGTGCTAAGTGTGTGAAAGTACGAAGAAAAATAGAGATAATAAAACAATGAGTAGCCATTTTACTCTTATACTCTATTCTTTACTCTCTTATGAGTTTTTGTAGCCAGGGATTTTTGTAACCAAATTCATATAGTAAAATTTTTTATAGATTAAATGTCTCGTGATTTTTCCTTCTTATTCAGAAAAGGGTTTCCACGTAAAACTCGTATATGTTCTCACTCTTTCCCCGTCTCTTTATTGTGTACGTTATCATTCTTATCTAACTCAGTTTCACTGATATTGTCCAACTGGCCATTATCTTTTCCAACAATTTTTTTCCCATGAGCAAACCCCCCCTAAAAAAGAAACACATACACAAAAAGTATTGCATCAAAAGATAGAACGTTTTTATTTCCTTGTGATTTTAGAAAGTTTGAAACTACCTTTGCTTATTTATTCTTCCTGTTCTTCAGGTCTCATCTGAACGGCTCGCTAAGAAAATTGCATTTTAAGGCTGTGTCCGGAGCAATGAGAGATGAAAGGGATGAGGAGTTGTCAGGTTCATCTTCTAATTTCACTTAGCCCATAATGACAATAATATGCTGTTGGTCCAATTTCTGGCTGCATCCTTGTACTGTCAACTATTGTAGGACGCGCAGTGTATGCCAAAAACTAATGGAAACCAATGACTTAGAAATTCTCACCGTTGATCATATCCTAGTCATTTGTAGCCGTTTGTGCTCGGCGTATAAAATGTAAAACCAAACAACAATTACACGAATTCACCTCCGACAGACCCCTCTTAAACTGTCACGATCGACCTCATATCGTAACCTTCACCTAGCTAGCCCTAATCATTACCGCAGCTAATTTCATAGGTCAGCTCAAACAAAGTCTCTCTGCGTCCTAATTAACGTCAGAAATTTTAGGACCAAATCACAGGTTCGGGAAAAGCAACCACATTAACTGGGGGTCTGGTCAGTCAGTTCATAGAAGATTTTCAAAGAAGAACCACAGATTAGTGGATTCACCAGCATATTACCGATATATAACGGGGCGGAGTAGGAAAAGCATCCCCAAAGATTTGTTTTTCCAATTGAAATCACAAACGAAAGGCAAATTCTACAAATTAACATGAAAATCGTCAAAGAATACGATAAACAAATTAACATAAAAAATTAAAATACAAAGAAATGAAACAAAAGAGTGACAAAGAAGCGAATGAAACACAACTACTGCAACTTGAGAAACAAATGGAAAGAGAAAATTAGGATGAAGCACGCACTATCAGGGCCGCCCAGCTGAGCGACAGCATCAACGAATCTCTCGTGGAGGTCGGCAGTCCAACGGAGGCGGGGCTTGGGATCCGACGTCATAACCACACAAGCACCGTCCCCTCCCAAATTCGCGCCGTGGAGATCACCACCGTGCCCTTCCAAGGGCAGGGAATGAATAGCCGAGTACATTTTCTTCTTTTGATTTTCCCGGAAATTAGATGGCCATAAGTCTTACGAGGCTGGAAGAGGCCTGCAGTTGAAATGTAGAATGGGAGTACTACTGTAGACGATGTAGAGGGGGAGGTTGTGATATGGAGACGAAGCTCCAACTTTAAGAGAGAGACAGAGTGAGAAAAACGGCGATGTATTGGACCCTAAGGACTCTCTCTCTGTCTGGTTATGCAGTCTGTGTGACTGTAAGTCTGTAACTTTGTCTCCTGTACCGTCCCCCTCTCGGTGTCGTCTAAGTCCTAAGCGGATAAACCTCGATAGGGTGAAGTCTATCAGCTGGCGTTTAAACTTCTCCCCAATAAGTAGGCGATATTTACTTTTGTCTAGTAAAAATACATTTAGTTTTTATTTTGTATGGCCTGCTAAAATTTTTTTATCGGTTCATTATATTTTAACATCACATAAGACGCCCATTATACAATAAACTATTATTGTATTTTAGATTCACGGGGTTCAGTCGCATCCGTGGTTTTCAGACAACACAAATGTTTGAGATGTTGGGTAAGAGAGGAAGAGAGAGATTAAGATCGGATTTTTACGTGGAAAACCTCCTCTTAATTGGGGAGGAAAAACCACGAGGCTCAGGACCTTTAGAAATATTTCACTATTTAGGTGAAAGTTTTTACAAAGTACAAGTGTTAGGGATTATTCCTTCATTGTCTCTTGTTTTGTGCTTCTTTTTTGGGAAGTTTTGCTCACGGGGAAGCTTTCTCACTCTCGTTGGGAAGATTTGGCGCTCTCTCTCTCTCTTTCGCTTCGCTGGGAAGAGAGGGATTAGGTAGCCGAGAGAAAAGGTGGGGCTTTTTCCTTCTTCTGGAATAAGTTCAGAGAGGAGAAAGTCCAGTTCTTTGGAAATGGACTTTACTCGGTATTTATAGGAAAGATCATATCATCGGGGAGGAGACACGTGGCGGCCATCGGATGGCCCAGAAGCTGTGGAGTGTCCTACTGGCTTTATTTAATACTGCTGACGTGCGCAGGATGACACGCGGCTGGCGCCGCTGGTAGGCCTAGGCGTGTCAAGCATGCGAGGTCTAGGCGCCAGTTTTGATTTGACCAGGCGTGCCTTGTTTAGACGGTGACGGGCAGCGGTTACAGGTTTCCTTAGGAATCGGCAAAGTCGTTTAGCTGGCATTCTCGGCTGGGCACAGGGCAGTCCTCGTCCTTGGGCGGATCTCCTTGTGAGTTCGCGGACCCACAAGAGGAGGCAGCTCTCGGAGGATCCGCTGGGGAAAGCCTCAGGGTCGCTTCTTGATTTCTCGGACGGTTCTGAGACTTGGCAGGACTTCTAGGGTTCCCGGCCTTTTTCCTGTCCGTGTATTTGGATGTCGCTAGCGATGCCCTCGAGCTTCCTTGGAGCGGACGAGACCTCTTGGACTTCTGCTGTGGTCTTGGTCTTTGGGTCATTGGCCTCTGCTTTGGGCCTCTCAGACTGTTCAGTTTTCTTGGCTCGTGGGAGTATTTCTGGGCCTCCCATTTGGGCCTTTCTCATGGGCCGTGCTTTTATGGGCCCTTATATTGAGGCCCAACAACTATGACATAGACATTTTCACGTAAATCTTTTTAATGCTATGTGCATACTTTTATATAACTTGAGGTATGTTAAATTTGTCTAAATTTTTTTTAAATATCAATAGTGGGGTGTAACCTCTTTGACAAGAAATAATGTAAACTGATAGTAATGAACACCTAAAACCTAATCAAGGAACCCATTTTTGTAAGTTAGGCCCGCATCCCAAGAAGTCCATGAGGTTAATTTGGCTCTAGAGACTAACTTAACCCGAGAGACCTAATGACTTAAATCCACGGCCTAAGATGCCAAAAGAGTTGCATTCATTCGAGAGATAGACTTAGTTTGGAAGGCTCAAGAACTCTGTAAAAGGCTTACGTCTCCAATAAAACTCTAAGGATATGACGAATAGGATATTGCTCTAAAAGTTCAAAAATTTACTAATGAGTAAGTCCTCAGTTGAATGCCGAAGGCATCTGCTATCAAACATCCGTGGACTTGATGAGAGTCAAGGCCTTCACTAAGGACGCGAACTCTGAAAAGCCTCTAACAGCACGAACGTTGAAAAGGAGCTCAGGACGATCGAGGACATCAGCCCAGAATGATAACATTCGCAAAAACATGCGCACTCTGTACAATATGCAATCTCTACAGTGAATGATAGCATGCAGAGTAAGTGTGATCACTGTAGAAATGACGTCTCACAAAACCATCTTGCATGCACACAATCTTTCTGATACTATAAGATGAATTTATAGAGTTGGTGGTAGGTTCCACTGCACACACTACTTCCACATGGCTGCTCCACGTGAATAGGTTTCACCTACTATATAAGCATTCACTTGTAACCTACTAAGGGGCTGAATTTTACTTCACTTACATTTGACGTTCATAGAGAGAAAAAAAACAAGTCATTTACACTGCCAACTGAGTAAATACTTGTATTTGTAAGAGTGACCATTGAGGATCACTATACATTTTGTTCTCCACCCTTTATACTCAAACACTTAAATAGTGAAATTATTATCGGACTCAAAATTTTATAATTTTTTTCTCTCATTTAGAAGAGGACTTTTCACAAAAAAAGCCACGTGCTGTTATCTCTTTCTCCCTACTACTTACAAACTATATTTGTGTTGCTCTACTTTAAGAGTTCTCTTCTATATTGAGATCAGAATCCAAGAACACAATGTAAAATAATATGTAAAGACAGACTTAAGAAAAGAATTTCATTGGAGGAGAGTTTCTCGGCTCCTACTTAGACATTAAATCAAGCAAATAATTTATTTGATACTGAAACTAATAACTTGAATTTATTTTTAAAAAATAAATGAAAAATATGAACTTTATTTTGTTTTTTGTTTTTTTTTTAAAAAACAAACTTTACAAATTGGATCAAGTTGAGCTCTAAGTAGTTTTCGAATCTAGAATTTAACATTTTCCCATCCCCGTCGTCTTATATTCAGAGTTGTGTGCTCATTCACTGTAATAATTATTAAAAGTGGAAGAATATCCATAGTAAACCAGCAATAAATTGTGATTGTTGACCACTGTAATGTATTGTGATAATTAAATTTGCTCGATTAACCAAATATCACAATTAAAAGAGCAATATATATATATATATATATATATATATACATATATATACATTCTCTTCCCTCAAATTACAAATATACTGTCACTCTAAAATTTTTCAAAGAAAAATTCAACCATAACACTTAAACTGAGGTTATTGTGGGTGTTTTTTTTTTAAAAAAAAAAATAGAAACAACCTCTTGACAAGGCAAAGGCATGTTTCAACAAGTCAACAATATCAAAATTTCAACGGTATCAAGGTAGACTAAAATCACCTTAATTTTTGCTACACATTAATTTATATTTACAACATCCACTTCTCACCTTACCTTTAATTGTTTTATCATATTTTGACATTCTTAATTTCCGGGAGTGCGGTCTTGTTTCCCCAACTGAAAGTAAAATCATAAACCCTCCAAACTTCCCTACTCTTCTTATGTATGTTTTATGCATTTGTAATATGCCAATGTGGAAATTATAATTTGATGAAGGCGGCAGGATGCAGATTTAAGCATCATTTTTTTTTTTCTATAAAAGTTTTTGAGCAAAAGAATTTATTTTAGGGATAGTCCTATTATACTAATCTAATCAGATTAGCAGGAAAACTAAACTACACGTATATCCAAATTAGCACGTTCCATCTTTCTATTGAAATTACATAATCCCATTATTATTTATCTCTAAGATTTTAATGAGAGTGTACCTGATGGGTACGTCAATAATAGGCTGACCTAAAAAGGAGTAACGGCCAAAATCCACTGTGACCCATTTACGTCAAGACAGTCAACGCGTTAACCAGTTGAAAGCCAAAGGAGACGGAAAAATCAGGACGGCCAACTTCCAATATGGCCAACACTTTGTTGACCAGAATCTTGACCACTTGAAGACCAAGCTTAACACGGCCCAAGCCCAACTTAGCCCACGCATTGTTCACGATCGACAACGGTCTTCTCCTCTAATTTCGCTCTCCTCACAGAAGGCAATCCATTTAATAACGGTTATCAGCAAATCTAACGTGCATCTCTAAAGGAATGGGCCAGAATCCTCTCTTTGTCTGCTGCTAATCTTAACGGTTATAAGAACGCAGAAGAAAGGCAATCAATGTCACGACCATTAGTGCCATAAAACTCTCCACCAAAAGGGGAAGCAATCCCAACAGGACACAGGAATCAAGCCCTTTCATACAATGAAGGCATCCTAGAGCAACGCCTATAAAAGGCCTTGAAGCCTTTGCTTCAGGACGAGGCTTGAATGGACTCACAAACACTTGCATACTCCAACAATCTTACACCCTCCGTTATTCCCACTTGCTCACACGAAGCCATCTTCTGCAAAGCTTCCGCGCTTTCAAAAGCGCAATCCTCACTCTTTCTACTACTGCATTCCTAACAAACACAGCAATTAGAGTTAGCGCTTTTCTCGGGCCCCCAAAAAGCCTCTCTCAACGAGAGCACTTATCCACCTTAACACCCTCTGCATTTTCATCGCTTTCGTTACTTTTACCTTCCAAGCTCGAAAGCTGTTTACTAACTTCAATGTCGGAATATTTTCTGTTGGATAATATTCCGCCGACGCCTGACTTCTTGTTCTTAGTTATGGTGTGCAAGATCCGAACTCGGTGGACAAAGACGGACTCAGATGATCTACTTGACTCAAATCTATTCGAAGTTTAGATCAATAACGCATCAACACCATATTGAAATTGTATATATGGATGATACATATTGTTCCCATATCAGCGTCCATGATAGCCATCGTGTCGGCTTCAGCCCAAGCCCAATTAACTGAGTCTGCCCCTCGAGCCAGAGCCAAACGGCTCCATCGAGCTGGATCTGAGCCGATTTTGAGCCGTAGGGTTTCATTGCCCTCTTCGTCTTCCTCGATCGTTTCATCACCTTTTGTCGTTTTACTCAGTTAATTGCTGAAATATTAGTGGTCCATTAAGTGGTGATAACTCTCACATTAAGTCAATTAATCAATTTTGGCCGGTTTAAGTACCAAACGCTCGGTTGAGGCGGGTGATGGTTTCGCCTATAAATTGAGCATTCTGGCTTTGTCCTTGGCACCCAACTCAACCAATACACCATCTAAACGAGTGAAGAAGTGTCCAGAAGCGAACTGTCCGAATCAATCGTTGGAAAACAGAGCACCAAATGGCCGGAGGTATATTAATCGATTCTAAATTTCGCTTTTGTGGTTGTTTTAGCCACATATATTTCTAACATTTGGTATCAGAGCAAGGCTTCAACTCTGCCTTTGTTGTTCCGTGTTTTTTCGATTTTTCTCAAAATCGAAAAAACCTAAAGTTTTCATTTTTTTGAAGATTCGGTTCAAACGAGCACTGAAAATCGATGGGAAATTAAATTTCTGAAATTTCCATATATTTTTCATCATTTATGGTGTTCGTATGGTGCTGTTTGAATTGGGTCTTAAATACGGGTCGAGTCGTTTGTTGTCGGGTTCGAGCGAAACCGACGAAGTTAGACGATGATCAACGTGGCGTCGTTTTACAGCTTGGCCGGCGATAAACGCGTCATCGTTTTCAGGTTTCTGTTTTGTGCTTCAGAACGACATCGTTTCGTGTAAAAGTATTCGGTAATTTAAACGACGTCGTTTTGCTACAGTTTTTATTAAAAAAACAAAAAAAAATTCGGTTTTGTTGGGCTGATTACTTGCGGCCCATGATGTCGACTGTGCCCACATGGCCCGTCTTGTAGCGAGATGAGGAATTAAAATGCGGTCAGTGAGCTTCGAACGCGGGACGTGTCGAGAAGAAAGGGCGGCTTCTGCCGCTGCGCTGCTGAGCGCCTTGCGCTATTATTCGCATTTGAATTGGTTATATACGTTTACATTGTATATATATTATAAATATACGTATATATTTATATTTATATATATATAATTATATTATTATATATAAAGTGTAAAATATAATATCCAGAATATAATTGTATATATATATAAATAATGTCTTGTGATTAAAATAATTTAATTAATTGAGGATTAGCCACAGCACCTTTAATTAATTAAATTATTATTTTTTTTATTATCATGTGCGGTATAAAGACATAAATTGTGAATAATTATTTTAATATAATGAAATTTATCCCACAAGAAATTTTATTATATTAAAATTAATTAATCAGGATAAAATGTCAAATTATTTTTCTTAATTTACCCACAGGGATTAAGAAATGAATATAATTTGATAATTTTATCACTTTTTGGATATGAATCTACTTGAATTAAGAATTTGACCCACAGGTAATTTTTATGTCTATTGATTCATGATATATGTTTTACATTTGTAAAACATAATTTTGTAATTTGTTAGCCTCATTTTTGGATGTTAAGCATGTATTTATTTTTATGCCTATTCAATCAGTAAATCTTTCCGATATTAGATGTGAAATTTTTAAACTTAAGGGTGACAACTATAAAGTATGAAAGGAGAGAATTCTTCTTCACTTAAGGTGGCTTGATATCGATTATCTTTATCCGAAAGGCGAACCACCTGGCTCTTACCCTTACCAAAGACTGGATGAAGTAACTCTTTATGAACGCTAGGAACGATCTAATCGTCTCGAGTTTAATGTTCATAAAGACAAAATTCTGGTGGTATTCGTAGTTCGTCGGCCAAAGATACTAAAGTGCGGATGGATTTCGGGCGATTGATGAACAATTTATGACTTCAGATAAAGCACTTGCAAGCACCCTAATAATGAAGTTTTCATTTATTAGGCTCACAAGTATTAAGGGTGTGCGTTAGCACATAATGCAAATGAGGGATATTGTAACTCAACTAAAAAATCTAGAGGTGGAAATGTCTAAACCTTTCATTGTGCATTACATTTTGAATTCACTTTCACTGCAATATGGGCCTTTTAAAATTTTTTATAACACACATAATGATAAATGGTCAATTAATGAACTGATGACCATGTGTGTTCAAGAGAAAGGAAGGCACATGATGGAGCAAAGTAAAAGTGTCTATATGCTAAAGGAAGGAAGGTTCAAGACGCAGGCCAAATCAAAGGGAAAATGTAAAGTACCTCCCTAATCTGATATCAAGAAGGAGTCAAAGTGCTTCTTCTGTAAAAAGAAGGGACACGTAAAGAAGGACTGTATCAAGTATCAGAATTGGTTTCGAAAGAAAGGTAATCCATACTCTTTTGTATGTTATGAATCTAATATTGTTAATGTTACACATAACACATGGTGGATTGACTCTGGTTCTACAATCCATATTTCTAATTCCTTACAGGGTTTGCAAAACCTAAGCAAACCAGTAGGCAGTGAACAATGCATCTTTTTCGGAAATAAGATGCGTTCACATGTGGAGGCCATTGGGACATGCAGCTTAATTTTGAGTAGTGGTTTTGTTTTGATATTGGAAATGACCTTTTATATTCCAAATTTTTTTAGAAATTTGATTTCTGTTTCTAGACTTGTATCCTTTGGATATTCCTTTATATTTTCAGACTCATTATTCAGTTTATCTTATAAGTCTGATAGTGTTGGGAATAGTACACTGTCTGATAGTTTTTATTATTTGAATTTGTAAAACAATACCTCTTTCAATACTATGCATGCTAATAATGGAATTAAAAGGTGTGTTATGAATGAATGTTCCTCGATGTTATGGCATAGGAGATTGGGACATATCTCCATTGATAGAATCAAAAGATTGGCAAATGATGAAATACTTAGTACTCTAGATTTTACTGATTTTGAGACTTATGTGGACTGTATTAAAGAAAAGCAGACCAACAAGACTAAGAAAAATGCCAAGAGGAGTTCGGACATATTAGAGATCATACATACTAACATTTGTAGTCCTGATATAGACTCATATGGCCCAAAATATTTCATCACCTCTATTGATGATTTCTCACGATATATGTATCTTTACTTGCTTCATAATAAATATGAAGCCTTTGATGCCTTTAAATTGTTTAAAGTAGAAGTAGAGAAACAAACTGGAAAAAATATTAAAATTATGAGATCAGATAGAGGTGGAGAGTATTATGGTAAATATACTAAAGATGGACAAATACCTGGTCCATTTGCAAAGTTTCTTCAAGAACATAGGATTGTTGCCTAATACACTATGCCTGGTTCTCCGGACCAAAATGGTGTAGCAGAAAGAAGAAATCAAATATTGTTGGACATGGTGAGGAGTATGTTTAGTAACTCCAAACTTTTAAAATCTTTATGGAATGAAACTCTTAAAACGGCAGTATACATATTAAACCGGATCCCAACAAAAGCTGTTCTAAAAACTCCTTTTGAGTTATGGAAAGGTTGAAAACCGAGTTTGCAACATGTACGCGTATGGGGATGCCCATCCGAAATAAGAGTTTATAACCCACATGAGAAGAAATTGGACCCAATGACTAGAAGTGGGCATTTCATTGGATATACTGAATGGTCTAAAGGATACAGATTTTACTGTCCATCACATACCACTAGGATTGTGGAATCAAGAAATGTAAAATTTCTTGAGAATGACTTAATGAGTGGGAGAAAAGCGATCGAAGCTGATCATTTGGATTCTCAACCCTCCACATCATATGATAGGTTGATTGATGTACACAACACCCCTCAAGATCAATCTGGTGTTGAACAACCAATCATTGTCATTCCACAAAATACTGATTCTATTCCAGTTGACCAAGAAATTCAGGATTTATCTGAAATAATTGTACAACATACTCCTGTTGAGGATGATGATACAATATTAAGAAGGTCTTCTAGAATGAGAAAGTCAGCAATTCCTAATGATTATGTTGTATATCTTGAAGAGTCTGACTACAATGTGGGAGCTAAAAATGATCCTGAAACGTTTTCACAAGCCATGAGTTGTAATAAATCACAATTATGGTACAATGCCATGAAAGAAGAGATGAGTTCCATGAGTAGTAATAAAGTCTGGGTCTTGTTGAATTACCTAAAGGGGCGAAAGCCATAGGGTGTAAATAGGTTTTCAAAATAAAGAAAGACTCATTAGGCAATATTAAAAGATATAAGGCAAGACTCGTTGCTAAAGGTTATACTCAGAAAGAAGGAATTGACTATAAGGAGACTTTCTCCTGTATCTAAAAAGGACTCTCTTCGTATAATTTTGGCATTAGTTGCTCATTTTGATATGAAATTATAACAAATGAATGTGAAAACAGCATTTTTAAATGGTGATCTAGAGAAAGAGGTTTACATAAAACAACCAGATGGATTCTCCTCTTGTGATGGTGAGCAATTGGTATGCAAATTAAAGAAGTCCATATATGGATTGAAATAAGCATCCCGTCAATGGTATTTAAAATTTGATAAAATTATCTCTTTATTCGATTTTGAAGATAATATTTTGGATCAATGTATATACCAGAAGGTCAGTGGGAGTAAGACTTGTTTACTTGTCTTATATGTGGATGATATTTTACTTACATCCAATAATAAAGGGTTGTTGTATGAGGTGAAATAATCTCTTTCTAAAAATTTTGAAATGAAAGATATGGGTGATGCATCTTATGTCATTGGCATAAAGATACATCGAAACAGACCGCGTTGTGTTCTGGGTTTGTCTCAAGAGACCTATATCAATAAGGTTTTAGAGAGATTTCGGATGAAAAATTGTTCACCAAGTGTAGCACCCATTGTGAAGGGTGATAGGCTCAATTTGAGCCAATGTCAAAAGCGATTTGGAGCGAGGCAGTTAAGAACATTCCATATGCTTTCATTGTTGGAAGTTTGATGTATGCTCGGTATGTACAAGACTGACATAGCATTTGTGATTGGAATATTAGGAAGATTTGAGTAATCCGGGAATCAATTTGGAAAGGCTGCAAGAAAGTCATGAAGTATCTTGAGGTAATAAAGACTACATGTTTTTATATATAGACGGACCGACAATCCAAGAAATCTTAGGCTACTCCGATTCGGACTTATTTGGATGTGTTGATTCACGTAAATCAACATCCAGGTTGTATATTTTTGTTTCTTAGGTGGGTTTGTATCTGGCGGAGTGCAAAGCGAAACTTTGATTGCTACTTCCACTATGGAGGCCGAGTTCGTTGCTTGTTTCGAGGCTACAAAGCATGGTGTATGGATGAGAAATTTCATGTCTAGGCTTAGAGTGGTTGATTCTATCTCAAGGCCATTAAAGATATTTTACGATAATTCAGCTGCTATTTTTCTAGCTAAAAATAACAAAAGTAGCAGTCGAAGTAAACACATCGACATTCAGTTTTTAGCTATAAAGGAGCGCATTAAAGGAAAGAAAATTGCTATTGAGCATATCAGCACTGAATTGATGATCGCTGATCCTTTGACTAAATGCATGCCACCATTAATGTTCAAGGATCTTGTAACTGAAATGGGATTAAGTTCTATTTTGTAATTTTCATTGTATGGATAATGATGTTGTAAATTTCTATTTTATTGTTGTGATATTTCTCAAATTTGTGTACACATTAATTGAATTGAGAATATCATTAAGTTGAACAAAAGAATAAACATAGGGTTTATTCATAAAGTAAAATTCTAGGATGACTTGAGAAATTAATATATTTAATACATGGAAGATATTACTCATTATTAGAGAACTTATCGCCATGATTCATATATTTATTTCTTAAAGTTTAAAAAATTGATGATTTTAGTTATCACATCAAGTTAAACATGGACCAAGTGGGAGAATGTGGGCTTCAACCCAAGCCCAATTAATTGAGTCTAGCCCTCGAGCCAAGCCGAGCCAGAGCCAAACGGCTCCATCGAGCTGGATCTGAGTCGATTTCGAGCCGTAGGGTTTCGTTGCCCTCTTCGTCTTCCTCGATCGTTTCATCACCTTTTGCCGTTTTACTCAGTTAATTGCTGAAGCATTAGTGGTCTATTAAGTGGTGATAACTTTCCCATTAAGTCAATTAATCAATTTTGGCCGGTTTAAGTACCAAACGCTCGGTTGAGGCGGGTGATGGTTTCGCCTATAAATTGAGCATTTTGGCTTTGCCCCTGGCACCCAACTCAAGCAATACACCATCTAAACGAGTGAAGAAGTGTCCAGAAGCACGGAGCCGGTCCGAATCAATCGTTGGAAAACAGAGCACCAAATGGCCGGAGGTATATTAATCGATTCTAAATTCCGCTTTTGTGGTTGTTTTAACCACATATATTTCTAACACATCCATCCTGCGGAATCCACCTCAAATCCTTCAAAAAGCCAAAAAAAAAAAAAAATCTTCCCTTCAGCTAAGAAAAGTGTGTAGTATGATCAGCAAAAAAGAAATTGGGCGACGCTGCGTGACTCCGGATAAGCACGCAGCGCCAACCCAAAAGGGAGAATTGGAGTAGAGGCGCGCAGAAAAGGGAGGTCACTTTGAGATATCAATGCAATGCAATCCCACGGTGCTTGTATTATTATTTATTATGGGATGGAACTCCTGACTGACGAAGATAACTCTCCACTACAAATTTTTAGAAACCGTCAAAGTGATACCGTACTCTGATGTGTCGTATCACTATAAATAATAACGTATTATTATATGACATACAGCCATTGCACATCTCAATAATTTATCAAGTATAATGCATGTTTTAGAAAAATACTTGTATATCTTTAAATAATAGTCTCTGATATATTATGCAATCTTTCATAAAATTGTCCTACTCCAAGTTGCTTGAGTGCTTATTGTGATGTGGCCATGTAAGGTGACACCGTTGCTATATATATCAACATCACCAGCCCACCCTTACACAAATCTCAGATTGAATTATCCAGCTATGCAGTGGGAAGGAGAGAAATCAGCCGACCAATTGCTGAAAAGCAAGCATCCTGCCTAATCAATCCGCTTCCCACTGACAATTAATTGCAAACAAATTTCTTGTAATCGGTTGTAAAATATATGCTGCAGGTAGTTCAGCATGATAAAGTGGCTAATCGGTCTTACATCTATGGAAATAACCGGGATGGGGTTTTGTTTTTTGTTTTTTTTTTTTTTTTTGGGGGTGGTTAAGGGGACAGAAATAATTTTTTAAAAAAAAAAAGGTTAAATTAAATGGATATGTGATGTTACCAAAACCTGATATCCAGAATTCCAGATCATCATCCAAAGATTAGCGGCAGGGACCCTCCTAGAAACGGACAATAACCAGTCAGTCGTAGCAGAAGTGATGAACTCACTAATGACTACCATTACTTGACTGATGGCGTTAACTAGAACGGCTAGGGGTTGAATATAATGAGTACTTATTAAACATTGCAGAATAAGCAATCATATACTCCCGGCAATAAGTATTGTTTCTTTTCTAGGGTCTTTAATTGATGGTTAGATAGTCACAACAGCTTTAGGTAGCCTGCAATAATTGCAATCCTCAGAAATATTCTAGTCCTGTTTCTTCATAAAATAACCATTCTGCTAAACTCAAAAATAATATCAGGCAGCTTAGTGCACATGTACAAACGATAAAAATCAGTGGAAAGATCATGCTGAGCTGGGAACTTAATAAACTTATCAGTATTTCTTCATCCGACTAGACTCTTCAAGAATTCTACTGCTGGCCTGTACGTCATAGTACCGATTGACGCCCCCTTTTGCCTTTAGCTTTATCGATTAAATCTCTCTCTCTCTCTCTCTCTCTCTCTCTCATGGTGAATTTGGCAAGTAATGCTGCTCATTTTGCAAGTAATCATTTTTTCACCTAGTCCTTGTTAGTGACAGTGGGCGAAATACATGTTTGAAATTGACTGCCACAAGTAGTAGTAGTACAAGCAAAAAAGTGGCGCCGGGTACTACTTATTACGGTTTTTCGTAAACAAAGAACAATCCGAAAATAAAGATACTAAACAAAGAAGCAAAATGACAAATTAATGCAAATACCAAGCAAATACAACTTAGTATTGTCCAAACCAGTTCTGAAAACAGAGAAACCAAACAGAACCGAAAGGACAAATTGATACAATACAAGAGGCTACTACTCGGCTGTTTTCGGCCCTCCAGTTTAATGCTTCTGTTGATCTGAAACTCCCAAGCCAATTTCGCAATTTATGATTTTGACCAACCGATTAAAGTTTCAGATCTATTCAGAAATTGGGAAAAGATTTTTACATGAGATTTTTCCATAAGCCAACACGGGTGCAGTGTCTCATTTCATTTTTAGGTCCACTATCCATCAATACTCGTGTTGGAACTTAATGCATCCCTAGATTCGAATTGTTATATGAATTAGGAAGTTACCTGATCTTCCACGGCGAGTTGAATTGAGGCGTGTTCAGTCTCCATCTCAGATAATTTGGGTCCTGTGCAATACAATGAATAAATAGGAGGTCAGAGGATGGCGGAAACTTGTTCCCCGATATATCCTCCAACATTCAAGTCAGAAATTTTTTTGTAGAAAAAGAAAGATGAAGGATACAAAGTGTACTGATACACAGGTGAGGGGATTGAGTGTAGGAGTTCACCTGGCCATGGAACGACTTAGAGAGATGGAGGACTGAACTCCGTTGGGTGAGCCGAGCAATGGGCGACTTTGAGAGATAGAGGACTAAGCTTTGTTGGGTGCGTTCGGCCAATGGGTGACTTTGAGAAGTGGAGAGTTGAGCTCCACTAAGAACGTCAAGCCAAGAGGAGATTTTGGGAGATGGAGGACTGGGCTCCCGCTAAGCATGCCTAGCCAGGGGCGGTTTTAAGAGATAGAGTATTAGGCTCTTATTGAGTACGTCCGGCTAAGGGACGGTTTTAAAGGACGGAGGATTAAATTCCTACTAAGTTCGTCTGGCCAGAGACGGCTGTCTGAAGGAGGAAGGAATTCCTGGGCAATAATGGAGATAGGGATGCCTACTAGACTCCTCTTCGGTTACTAGCGAGGAGGGCTTCCCATGCCTTGCTACATGAACCATTTTTGTCATCTTGGTGGCATGAGAGTTCGAAGCAAATGCGGTGCCTATGCAATCACGAGCCTGAATCGGATGGTTTCTTTGAAAGCTAGGATGCTCCTGCTCTACTAAGGTAGCCCTTTGAGCTAAGTGAGGAAGTGTGAAAGTGAGCATGCTCTGTTGACCCCTTTTTCCTCCGTTTAGTTCTCTATTATTTTCTTGAGTTCTGCTCTTTGGAATATTCTTTTTCTTTTCGTTCCCCCTTTCCTATAGAGGAAAAGTGGTATATGTAGAGTAAGGGCTGCAAAACCTACCTTGGGGCTCATGGCTGGTGACAGGTTGCCTACGGGGTTTGCTAAGTTATCCCGACAATCGCAGGGGCCTACTAGGGAGATTCGCTAAATCGTAACTGACAACTTGGGGCTACACGTGATCAAAGATAATATTTTGGGAATATTTATTTAGTTGTTAGGGCAATTGTCAAGACTGTATTATGGCAAATTCTCCTTGCAGGCCCGTACTTGGCTGCAAGAGCTGTGTGCTAGAAGAGACACATGTGCCTACCTTCCGAGCTAGAGTTGCTAAACTGTGGGCCTTCTCTAGACTGAGCTGTGTGGACTTCTCAGTGGCTTCTCGGGACCTTGCGTTGGGCTTTGGAGGAATCCTTGGTGGGCTATCGATTTACTGTACTTCAAATTTTGGGCCGGCCCACGATATCAAACTCATCACTGGCCCCCCATGCCGAGAGGTCTGAAATTTCAACTCTCAACATGTGATGATAGGACGTCGCTGTGTAAATCCATATGTGTGTTCCTTTCCTATATGTCTTCAAATTTTAAATCTGTTTAGTAGGATTCAGTGCTAATTTTGTTCTCTACTGCTAGAGATCCTCTACAATGGTTGGTCGTGTTCTTTTTCTAGGGGCTCTGCAGCTTTCCGTACAAAAGATCAATGATTAGGTACTCTATTTGGAAGGATTTTGAAGCAATTCTCTGAACTTGCCGATTATCTGTGAAAAGTGTTGGCAAACACGATCTTCTGCAATAATGGCTCGTTGATCTCCTCACCCGACTATAAATAGAGGGGCTTCCTACGCCTTACCTCACAAACCATTCTCCCATTAGCTAAGTGATGCGAGATATCAGAGCAGGCGTGGAGCCTACACTGCTATTAGGCAAGATCGAAGAAAGTTCTGAGAGGTTTGAATATGCATTTGAAGTCTGCTGTGAATTCCCTACTTGGGCTACTCTGTTGTTGTAACGAGGGTAGCCCGAACATAGGGTCACCATTATTTTCTCCTCTCAGCTGTTGTTGTATAGTCCTCGCTATAGCAACTTAAGGGAGTGGTAGTTCAGCCCTTGAAGGGAAGAAGGATGCCTCTTTGACTTCTTATTGGGGTGGATGGCCATTCCATTTGTTACCCATGGTGGACTATGGGTGACCGCTAGAGGAGGAGCCCCTGAGTCTACCTTGAGTCTAGGCTGTCGTTGCCACATTAGGTCTACAACAAACTTATAGGTCTTACGGCTACAGCCTGTCTTGATGAAAGATCTCTGGGGGTTTTATAATATGCCAGATTTCATTTGGATTATTTTAATATTAATTATAATTTTGAATAATTTGACCATAGTAAAAATTTGTTAAATATTGTAAAATTTTGGATAATATTTGCATCAATTGAGCTAACACCCAAGGTGCGCCTATACTATCACTAGAGTATCAATTTAGATTTTGAAATAAAAAAAAGTAAAATATGAAAAATATATAATAATAATAATAATAATAATAATAATAAGGAAAAAAGATTTCAAGGAGAGAGAAAGAATGAGGGAAGAAGAAGAGATGGGAGAAAAGAGAAGAGAGAGGGAAACCAGCGTGGCTGCCGCTGTTGCCGTCGTCGGAGGTGCCAATACCGGGAATGAAAGCCGGCGAAGCCCTCTCCATGATATTATCCTCCATTTTGTGCTCCGGTGTATGTAGAGGGAGAAATCTCGAATCAAAGTAAAACGGCCGTCATCCGTTGGCCGCCATTGTCAGAGGAAATCAGTGAAATCGAGGTAAGTAAATCCATCCATTTTCCTTGTGGATTTTAATTTTGGAGTTGCATGTACCGATTTTGGGATTAATCGATTGAATCGTGGGAAAATATGTTGATGCGCGGTAAAGAGAGAGAGGAAGCTGCCGATCGCTGCTTGCGCCGTCGTCCATCGCCATCGTCGTCACCGGGTGCTACCGCATTGGTCGCTGTCGTCACCCGTGCCGAAGGTGCGTAGGTGAAGGAGAAGGATCAAGAGAAAGGTAGAGGTACACACAAAGTAGGAGAAAGAAAGGGAGGAGAGAGAAAGGGGTGTGCACATGTTGGAGAGAGAATCTCTCGATTTTGGTATTTTGGAGTATCCTTTTGGCAAATATATTTTGAATAAAGTTGAGACAAGTATCCTCTAACCCTATCCTTGATCTGATTTTATGTATGATAATATTTGGCTAATATTTAAAAATTTTACTAATATACATCTTATTTTTATACATTCCATCTATTTAATCTATACATGTATGTATGTTTTATTGGTTGTTCGGTAGTTTTATACTGCTACTCGTGATTTGGAAGGTTCAGACACTCGAATGGTATATATGTATATTTGTGTATCTATATGTTATGGAACCATAAATTAGGCCATGCATAGGTTCACATGCATGCTGTCGGGGGACGAGGTTGCTATTTTGTGGGACTATGATGGTCTAAGACCCTAGTGGTCGATTTGTGATCCGATACATTAGCTATTTGTGGCGCCACTTCCGATGGGGAGACTTTGGTCCCGACTATGATCTCCCTTTCGCCGGTAGGAAGGTAAGTTTTGATATTATTAACCTGCCCCATACATTTTAATAAGAACTATATTAAGGAATTGACGATGAATTAATATATTTGAACGTCCTAATATATATAACTAAATTTGATATTGTACTCAAAATCACGGGTGATAAAATATAGTTAGCAACCTTACCTATGGTAAACAAAGTACATAGGTGATTTAGTCTGCTAATCTAAACTACAGATGGATCAGCTCAAACCCACTAGGAGTAGGTGTAGCCTTTCTCAAGTTGATATTATGAATATTTGATTATTTGATTTCGTATATAATTTATATTTATATATGTATTTGCGTGAAATATGATTTAAAATACGTGATTTGGCCCACGAATGAGCGATAGGAATGTTTCGTACATATTAATGTGTTAAGCCCCAGAACATATTTCATATTTATATATTTTGATTCCGATATTTCCTTTGAATTTAGCATATGAGATATGAGATTTGGATTCGGACAATGGTATGTGTCCCACACAAATATGGTGACAGTTGAGATTATATGATGTGACCTTGGATCTTATGATATGATTTCGGCTATGAAATTTGACCGAATTACTATTTGTTATGGTTATATCTCGGAGAAACTGTTTGATATGGACGATGATTTAGTACGAGATATATTTTCAATTTTTAAAAATTTCACAGATATTGTATTTTATTTTACGTGGTTGTTATGTGATATGTCTTCCTCTGATTTATGTACACTGTTATATATATATATATCGATAATAATTGCTGAGCCATTGATTTATGTTTTTATATTTTATCCCTTTAGATTAATAGTTTGGATATGATTGTAAGAGTTTGAACTTGATCAGAAGCAACATTGCTTATCTAGTGAGTATAGATAGTTATGCCTATTAGGTTTTTAATCATAGAAGTGTATTTGGTTTTGTGTCGACTGGATGAGGTCTTTGGCCCATATATGGGATATATTTGAGTAATTGTTTTATGTTAATGAGTTGTTGTTTTATTTGGATAGCCTTCTTGTGATATTTGGATAGCAGGTCGTGTGTTTTATTGTTTGAATTTATATCCAATAAGGTATTGTATGAGTTTTATTATGTTGTGTCTTATATATATATATTGTCACGCCTGAGTTGAATTTTTATAATTAATAAAATATATTATTGTAGATTTTATTTTTGACCCAAGTATATTGTATTCCTGGGTTGTAATAGGTTACTTCTCTAATGAGAGCTGGTGCTTAGCTCCTCATTCTCTCCAGGGAGGGCTTTTGCATACGCTTCCTTCTTCAATAGCCCGAGGACGGCGGTACAAGGAAGCCTCATCTTCTTGATTGCTTGGAACGCGTTGTTCTCTTGGCTAAGATTCCTTGCCAAAATCAAGTGCTTGCTTGCCCTTTGGGTGTTCGTCACAGTGGAACAAGGCTTTAGTAGCCGATTCATCATTCCATATATGTTTGTTTCCTTTTTGGGTTGTACATCCGTCGTTATGGATTCTGTACTTCATAAAAAGATTAATGAATAGAACTATCAAGCATTCTTTGATTTTATTGCATGGCTCCAATATTTTTCCAGGTGCGAATGATTGAAGCGTTTGAATATCACCTTTGACCGCTTAGGCTATGCTGGTCTGACAGTTCGGTCTTCTGACAATTCGGTTCATGGCAACTCGTCCCTACGCTTGGTAGGGATAAGGGCCGACCGCGCCCACCTCAAGCTTATCAAAGTCAGACACCGTCAATCTACAATGCCTAGGGAGACGACGCGTCTGGGCATCATTATTTAAGATGTGCCACCAAGTACGTTAACCAAAATGCTAGGGCACATTAATTAGTAGCGGGTTGCACTGGGAGGCTCTACATCACTTCGACATAATGGTACTAGCGAAGAGACGCGCCGTTGCACACCAGGGTGAATCCCAATTCCTTAAGAATTCTTAATTTTATTATAATATATAAGATTTAAATTAAACGATTTAAGAAATAGATTTAAATTTTTTTAAAAATTTTTAAATAAAATTTGGATTCTAAATAAGTATCAATTAGACACATCAGCTATTATAATATTTCTACGTTTCATTAGCTCATTTTGCTATATTTTTTTTTTATTTTAAAGGGAATAAATGCCTGTGTTATTATTATTATTATTATTATAAAAGATTAATAATTACATTGAAAAAATAAAAATGCAGAATAGAATTGAGAGAAAAATAAAAATATCGATAGTTTTTCACATTAATATATGGCTGCATTTGGTATTTTTTCAATGAGTAAGATTGTGTATAAGTGTAGAAATTAAGAGATTTAAGAATGTGATATTTTTGGTTAGAAATTCAGAAAATTGTGGAAATAAAAAATGTGAAACAAAATGTAGAGAACGGTGGAAGCCTTCGGTTATATTTTGCCCAACCTTTTTACTATAGCTTTTCTAAAAATATAACCGAGAAACCGTAAAAATTAGGAAAATCACATAATTTTTAAATTAAATAAAAAACTGAAAATTTTCCTAGTTATTCCGACTTAAAAAAAAAAAATTTGAGTCAAACTTAACTACTCTTATCCTATTTATATTGCCAAACCTAATTACTCTGGTCGCCCATATTAATTAAGTCGTTAATAATTTTTAAATATTAGAATTCTTCTGATTTAATAATTTTAACTCCGTATAAAATGTTTGATTTATGTAATGTATAGGAGGAGCCTTCAAAATAAAATAAAAAAAAGAACTATATTGATAATTTTGTAACTACATCAATTTCAATTTTTTTTTAATTTACTTAATATTATGCCCAATAAATTAAAATTATATAATCTTGTTAGGTACAGTTCAAAATTGGCTGACCCGAGCAAAGTTGAAGCAAGGCCCAAACTTCAATGGCCTAAATATGGGCATACAAGATCGATCAGGCATTCTGAATAACGGTTAAACAGGATATTAAATGAGGCGTTAAATATCGATGAACAATAATGGTCACTCAATGAATAACAATTCACTTATAAAGGAACTAATTAAGAAACGGTCGGAATGGTACTTTTAATAACATCTGGACAATTTTTCAAATTAATTCAAAAGGCAATTATATCTCGAAAGTAATGTCTACTATTCAATATTATAAAACATTTTTCAGTACACACGATAATTTTAGGTTGACCAATCGATTACAATCCCAATTATAAATACAAATTCTCTTCCATCAAGAGAGGAGAGTTCAACAAAAACATACAAAAGATACTGTAAAAAGAACAAAATCAAAAGAGCAGAGTTAGGTCTTCCAGTTTACTAAAAGACATAATATTGATCCTCTTCTTCATTTTATTTTTTGCATTTTATCTTCTTGTATCTTTCAAATTTTCTACGAAAAAATTTTAATTTGAGTGTCAGAAAATATCTTTAACTTTTTGTTAAATTTATTGTGATGTGTAGAGTCAAAATTTATTGTGATATGTAGATCAGTCAAAAAATATACCATTCTCTTTAATTCGTGCAAAATTTGAGTTTAAGAAACTCATCAAATCTTAAATTTTATGAAATCACTTGTGTTAAACTAAACAAATAAATTTATTCAACTTTATTTATACTAAATTTTATATAGATTTAACTCCGCCGGGGGTTTGCTTAGTAATTTTAGATACGAAACGCAGCATTCAAGTTCAGCATTACATACAAAGACACCGGTAGGGGTTTACACCTGCATCAATTCAGAGGGAGAGAGGTTTAGACGAATGGCTAATCGGACTGTATATCCTACAATTCTCTCCCTGATGCGAGCAGTATTCGGCGCTCCTAAAGGTACTTCCTCTCCCTCTTGCCTTCCTTCGCCTCTTTATTAACTCAGTCAGTTGAACTTCATTTGCTATTAATTGTGATCCGGTTATTTACGCAGCTGCAGTCAGATCTTATGTATTGTCTTCTTCTGTTCTCTTCTCCACTCACATGGTTGGCGATCGACCAATCCTGGTATCTCTTGCTCACCCTTTAATTCTGCAATTCTGAGGGCGGTGGGTTTTGTTCGATTGAATTCTATCAGCCATTGTTATTATTGGGCTATCAGGTTCGTGATTTTATTCATTCAGCACTATATGACCCAACTCATGGGTACTTCTCAAAAAGGTCAGCCTCCGTTGGTGTTTTAGATACAAGTGTTAAGTACAATCAGCTTCAAGGTACATCCTTTCACAGTTCCTGATTGTTCCGTTCTTGCACTGAGCAGTATTACTGGAGAATATAGTAAATCATATCTATATATTGAGGCGATGTTTCTGATTTTATTGCTTCCAGGCTCTATATTTTGTGGGCTGTTCTTTGCTGGGTGTTAAATTCACGAAAAATATGAAAACGAATAAGTTATAAAGCTTGTTAAATTACAGAACTAACCTGCGAGTCTAATATGCTTGTTTTAATTCGATATGGTGTTGAGCAGTGGAAATGTTGGAAAATATTCATCAACAAACACTGGACATCTGTTTTTACTTTTAAAAGCTTATTTTCTAAGTTCTTACATTCACGGGAACCATTGAAGCTCTTTGGTTTCTGAAAAATGATACATTTACTAATTCATTTACTAAATGTTGCGCTGATTTATTAACTTTGTAAAGCAGTAATGGTTCATGGGTCTTTATATGATAGGCACAGTGCAACAGATATTTCCAGAAGAAAGTATACTGATAATTATTCCTGGTCCAATAACATATTATTGGGCATATTAAAAGGCAAAAAAATACACATTGTAGGACAAGGGAGTGATTGGATCTATTGTATATCATAGCTTCTTTATGTTCTGTGCATTCTGAACTTGAAAGGAATCAGGCAGGAAAGCTTATTTGCAGCATTTGGATAAAATCTACAAAGAGAGTGGCACATCATGGTTTACTCCTGTGGAGCTTTTTAAGGTAAATTGTTCTGCAACGGCATGTGATGGATACTAACAACATATACTTGAACTTGATGCATTATTCACATTAAATGTGTCATTAAATTGGAATTTCTGTATCTATCGTATCTACTTTTTTGGAATGGAATTACATCGGTACATACTTATGCTCATACTTGCACCAAAACCATGAGACTACAAAGTTGACTATTTCTGGAATTTGGTGCTTGCATGCACGCTCGAGTCCTTTCTAATAGCCTAGTGCCATCTCTATTTGATAGGTTAAATTTTAATACTATTTTTAAGTGTTTGGAAACCTTCAATGTTGGGCATGATATCGGGTGAAACTGTAGCCATGACATATGGCTAATGCAGTCACTGTTGTTTGGCCGTCCTTCCCTTCAGGGTGTGCTAGCTGATAAAGTTATGCGTATTTATATCTAACCATGATTACATTCATAGTTTCTTCTTCTTATCTTTTCCTGCTGATATTCAGTTCACAGAAATGGATCATAAGTCTTTCCTTGTTATGTTGGATTTTTTCCCTGTTTTGGGTCTCCTATCATCTTGTGAGCAACAACTTTTTGCAGCCTTGGTATGCTCATGGGATTGCTGAAGCGATTATGCGAACTGCTAACCTTTCATTTCCATTAAAAGTGAGTTCTTCTTTGTCATTCCTTTCCTGAGCTTTTGCTCAATAACTGGCCATCCCAATATTCTTCTTCATCTTCTGTATATGCACTTGACCTAATTGCTGTAAGCTTTGCTTGACAAGTAATGGTAGTAAATGTGGTTGTTTGGTCTTCTTTCCTCCTCTTCTATTAGCCCCTATTGATCTGTATGGCTCCTTCCAATATCTGCCTGCAGATATATGAAATAGGTGGCGGTTCAGGAACATGTGCAAAGGGTATTATGGATTACATCATGTTGAATGCACCTCCACGAGTTTACGACACCATGACTTACATGTATGTATATGACTCGTACGCCTTTGTTATCATGAAAGAAATAGGTCCTATTTGCCACCATTAGGGAATTTAATATTTTGATATTTTGCTGTCTTTTACTTTGTTCAGGTTGTACTGTTTATTACAGATGCAAATTCATTCAAAAGAGCCAGCAAAATTGGAAAGTTTGAATGTTTTTTTTTTTTAAATTTATGAGTTCTTGACTATTTTTGGGGAACAGCTGCCAGTTAGGTCTTTTATTTTGCAGCTGTATACAAATGAAGTATCAATGAGAGAAGTTGAGTGTTTTCTTGGACAAATGTGTCCAAGATATTGGTCTTCAGCATGAAGATGTGACTGAAAGTCTAAAACTTATCATCTGTGATCCGATATGGGTGCACTAGTATACTTATTTCTTGGGCATAAGTTGGTCTTGGCATAAACTTTTTTCTGTTTTCACTCCATTCTTATCATCAAGTAATTTGATGCATGCTGATGTTGCACCAGTTGCTATCATTAACACAAATGCCTGCTTTTACACAAAAGTAGATTTGATGAGGGGCTTCTATGGACTTTTAACGAGTTAATGAACTTGTCCTTCAATTAATTATGTATATTTCTTTACATAGTTTACATGGTGTGGACTCCAATATGCCAATGATTGTTTGTCCATTTATGCAGATCAGTGGAAATCAGTTCATCACTGGCTGAAAAACAATTAGAACAAGTTGGACACGTACATAGTCACTTGTCAAGGTTCAAAGTTGAATGTCGTGATGCTGCAGACCGAGGTGGATGGGGTATTCTTTAGTTTCCCTCTGCACATGGTTTCTTTTCCAACTGTTATTTTTATTTATTTTTATTATTCACTGCCTTGAGGCAAAGCCTTCACGTAACTAGTGCTCCACCTTTCCCGTCGTATGCCCCATTTTGAAAGGAAACACTTATTGAGGAGACATGCCTTTTGTTTTATGATTAAAAAACTGAATGACTGATTACTTCACATAAATATTTTATTTCTATAAAACTGTAAGGGTGACTCAGTGAACAGGATTTCTTTCATTCCGAGCTATAAGGAATGCCCAATATACGCAAGTTTATAATGTGTAGATGCTATTTTCATTATTCGAACCTGTGTTCTTTGTGTCACAATGGATTAATCTTATGAGTACCTTAAAACTTATCCTTTATTATAAGAAAATGAAAAAATCTGCAATAGTCAAAAGGTCAAAATTATACTTTGTGAAGGTATTTGGGCTTGTCTGCCAAAGTTAACAATGTTTTGTGGCGTTTTAACATGGAATAATGGTTGCTTTCTATGTGGCAGGGGTAGACTGTTTTCAGAATACTCTTTTTTGCATAATTCAATGGTGTTGGTTAAGAAACTCAAGAAGTCTCTGATTTTGTTCGTTCTATGCAGGTGATGTTCAGCAACAACCATGTTGGGTCATAATGCTTGAGGTATTTGGGTTTAAGATATTTTTGTGTAATTCAGGCTCAATGACTATTTACTCCCTTGCAGCAAACGTTGAGTAAATATGTTTAATTAGTTCTGTGTGGTGACGCAATATTTTAAAACCTAGGGTCATGTTTATCTATTGCACTGACAATGCATAGCTTGTGTTATGGAATAAGTGCCAAATACTCCAAAGTGCTAGCTCTTCCATAACAACTAACCAAGTAAGGGAACAAATAAAAAGGATGCGGTATATGCATGCCTTTGAATTATCCTTTTCAGAGAACTAAGGGTTGGCATGGGGATTTTGGGGTAGGAAGTGTTCAAAATCTTATGTGACCATGTGCATGCTGAATTTTCTTTATGGGCCTTTTTCTAATTAGCTGTAATAGCTTAAAGAAAAGGCACAGTGTGTGTCAAAGTACTAGAGAACTGAACAGTAGCAGAAGCAGAAAATATCAGAGAACACTCTTCATTGTGATTGGGAAGTATACACACAACTTCAACTCTCATGTTAACCCATCCATTCAGTACAAAGATCAGGATAATGATCCTGCAAAAGCAGAATCTCCAGTTTCTGAATTGAGCTTCCCTTGTCTCTGTATGTGCACTTATTCCTTTTTGTTCAAATTCCCGGGAAATTGCTGACATTAAGTTCAAGCTTTTTGTTAGCTTTATGCGAACAACAATTTAGTGTCTGAAATAAAATTGTAAAAGGTTGAGAAATCTATTAGAAATCTGTTACATTACATCACAAGCAAAATACAGATTTGATTATATGGATCTGCATGGACTTCTTACACTTGTGGTCTCTTATGCTCAGTGCATTTACAGATATTTGTAAAAAGATGAACAATTACGGGAAATATTTCTTTCATGAAAAACTTATGGTATTAAGTTCCATGATTGACCCATTCTTATGAAATCAAGTTAGAATTATCTAGCATTATTGAATGTGAAAATTGGGACCCATAATTTATATTCTTGTAGGTTCTTGATAATCTTCCCCATGATCTTATCTATGCGGAAAATCAAGTTTCCCCATGGAAGGAAGTTTGGATAGAGAAGCAGCCTCAGAGGTATGCATCAGAATCGAACTACTCATGACTCATGCACTTAATAAGTTGTAACCTACACAAAAATTTAACTACTGTAATGACAAACATAAATGTGACATTCTAACCTAGATAGTTAAGAAAGCACATAGATCTGTCCTCTTGAGAAAAATGAAGTTGGCTTATTTTTATGTTGTTCACATTTTGGTACAACTCCTGCATTGTGAAAAGGGTAGCGTGATTAAGAGTATCTTTTGAGATGCTTGCGTTGCACATATTGAGATAGGTAAAACTGTAGCATGGCTTTTGAAAAAGACTAGGGAGTCCTTAATCTCAACTCGTTTAGACCCTTTTTCAAATCGCGGAATAAAAATACACATATATAATTCACGTAAAATATATTCGAATTTAGATGTATTTAATTATCAAAAGGATATAAACAGTAAGCACAATAAATAATAATAGTCAAGACCAGATTTTTCGTGACGAAATAAAACCTCGATAACCATGCTTATCGAGTAAAAACCCTTTAGGCTTCTTTAATCAGTAAAAACAATGCACTAAGAAAGTTAACTTATAAATTGGATGGTATAAACATATTAACTTGGTCGACTTACTCTCGACTTGTGCCTCTACCAAGAAACTTATTGGATTTACCTTCGGTAATAGAACCGGACACCTTCTGGTCTTCTTGTCAATCTTATTTCACCAGCCGTAGAATTTCTATACACTACTGGATCGTAATTTTTACTCCTTCCATGTCTTGTACGAAGGTCAATAAGTAGGAAAAGATATGTATAACAAAGTATATTTATTTTATAATAATGCAATAAGAAAATTTTAAAATTGATACTCAATAATTGAGAAAGAGTTTTTTAAAAAAGGAAGCTTTTACAAGCTTTAAAGAGGGGATCTTCAGAGGAGCCGCATTGTGCAATATAATCTCAGGAATTATCGTATAAGTTGTGGAAAGTAAGTATATAAAAGGAGGGTCTAAAATTAGGTCAAAAAATATAGCAAATAAAAAATACACGCCCCAACACTCGAGTGCCACACAGGTGCTCGTTAGGCCCACATTGGGTCTGCACCCTAGCACTCAAGTGCCGATCAGGCACTCATCAGGTGTGCGGAATCTGAAAAGTGTGCTCGTGCCCACGTAGGGCGCATCTCAAGGGTAGGCATACTAGAAAGGGCACTCGTGTGTGTCTTGGGCATACATCGAGCGTGGACATATAGGAAAAGGCGCTTGTGTGCGGATCAGGCATAAGGCAGGTGTGGATATTGGGAGTTATGCATTTGCGAATATCGGGTGTAAATCTGATGCAGATATTTATAACACTAGATAATACGCCAATGTTCAAACAGACTCAATCATGGAATATATCAATATATAATATGCCTAATAATCTTCCCCTTTGGCAACTCTATGATAAAACCCCTCAATAACCATAAAACTAAAAATACGTGATTCACAGGTTCAGACATCACTAAGAAATAGCCCGTGTACATAAAAATCTATTCCTAGTAGTACAATCGACACAATGAACTCAAATGGTAGAAAACATGAGTCTGTTGTTCCTGTTCATGCATGGTTAGTACAGAAATATATAGAAGTGAAACAAGCTACGTAGATAAGGAAAGCAGTAAAGCAACATTGAACACATAATAAAAAATATTTATTGCAAAAGAAAAGCAGTAGTTAGAAAAGTTAAAACATGATACATTAAGGTCCTCCCCCTAAAATATAAGCTCCCCCTAAATGATATCTTCCCCCATAAAGATAACCTCCCCCTTGCTATGTGCTCCCCCTTTTTGTCATGAATGACCAAAGGGAAGGCTTCACTCAAAGTCAAAGTAATCACTCGCACGCTGAGACAACAACTCGGCAGATAGATGAGCAAATTGCTCCAGCATATAAGTCTCTTGAGTAGTCACCCGGGTGTCAAAACGCTGAAAGCCCTTGAGAACATGAGACTTCAGCCACTCCTAAGAGATGGAAAGCTGCGTGAGCTGATTGGAATGTCGAGAGAATTGCCCCATGATTAGCGAGGGGAAGAGGTAGGGGACAATGGAGGATTAGACAGGCTAGCATCGGCCAAAAAGGAGGGCTTCTCTAGAAGAGGATCATCCAGAGGGTCATCGTGAGTCGAGGAGAGACGATGAGTGTACGATTCTCTTTGTTTAAAAGTGGTTCGAGTAATGGGCTTGCAAAGCCGCACACAAGGAAGGTCAGAGAACTGGACACCTAAATTCATAATTAGGTGTTGGATGAGGTAATCATGAGGAAGGTTGTCATCCTTCTTTGAGACAAAAATAGACATAATGTGGAAATATAGGTGAGACAGGAGATCAGTTGGCCGCCTACTAAGAAGGGTATAGAGAAATAAGGTCTTATTGAGAGGAATGGAGGTGAAATGTGTGATCAGAAAAATATTAGTCAACATAATACGGTACACTACCATTTGCCAACGGGTAAGGTGTTTCGTTTTAGAAGATTTTTCATGCCACATCATGGGAAAGCCAGGGAAAAACGAGGCTATCTCATCGAAATGCGGCATGTAACGAAAATTGTATGGGTGACTAGAATTGGGGACACGCGGAATGCCTAGAAAATGGGAGATCACTTCCGGATAATCCGAAGGGTACTCCCCCCCAAGAAGGTAGAGAAGGAATCCGACGCATGGTCTGAATCATGAATGTTCGCATAGACCTTTTGAATTAAGAGTGTAATGAGAAATTAAGGTTAGTTAGAATCGACAGTGCTGGTCAATAAATAATGAGGAAATGGATGGATCTAGGGCCGCGAGGTAAACTTCCCGTTGAAGGGTAAGCTACCAATGGGACATGCGTTTCTGAAAAAGGTCCTTAGCGGAGGGATTGACAAAGAGGTTTGATGCTGAGGGCTTGCTAGTCCGGGGACGCTTACTGTCAGCCTTTTTGGAGAAGGACATTCAAGGAGCAGACATCTATGCAAAAATGTGGAGAGAGGGACGGTGAGGCACACCAATTGAAGACAAAACCAACAAATAAGGAACCCACCAGACTCCAACACCTCGGGTCAAAGGAGGAGCGAAATCACTATATAAATCTACACGAGGCGTAGATCGGATAGTGGGTATCCCAAAAAGTGGGTGGGTTGCACAGCGAAACACCTGAAACCCAAGTCCATGACAAGGCCATATCTACACAAGGTTGACACAACTAACTAAAAATCGGGATTAAATATGATGAGATATGAATAAATCAAACAAAATAAGAGAAGAAAAGTGGTGTTCGTGGACTAGGATAAAAATCACCATTAATGGAAAGATTAAGCATAAGAATGAAGGGAAGAGGAAGAAACTTACCTTGAATTAGCTCACAATTAGAGGAGAAACGTGTAGATTGGGAGGATTTGGAGAAGTTGGAGGTAGTGAGAGAAGGAAAGAAGTGAGAGCAATGATAAAATAGAAGAGAGGAGTGAGAGAAAGTGAAGAGCGCACACATAGCACTTGACAATAAAGTGGCCTGCGAGGCAGCGTTCGAGCATGCCTTAGGCGTTGAGAAAGAGGGAGAGCACTCGAGCGTGAGGGAGGTGCACGCTTAATTTGGAAAAGGCGCTCGAGCACCTAATGTTAGAATCCAACCCAAGCCTTGTAAGTTTTACATAATTTTTCTTGCATCATTGTATTTTTTAGGAATCTACGTAAATTTAGTTTAAATTTTAGTATTGTAAAAAAATTAGAAATTCCATCGTAAAAGTTGGGGCATTTTAATGTATACTACTATTGAAGGTCAAAAGGCCCAAATACCTCTATATGAGGGAATGAATTTTTGAAATCTTTTTCCATATTTGATTATTACCTTGTGTGCTTGTATTTTTGTACTTTCACTAGTGACTTACTTGTGTACTACGAACTCGACATTTACATAAGTTTTGGCATTGCATCTCAGGACCAAGGCCGAGCACTTGAGAGTGCTTGTGATTTAACTTGGCTAGCACCTGTTTCTAAGGAAACTGGATGTGCCGCATGGTTTCCTGTTATAAAAATTTGAACTGTGATAGCTGGTATCAAAGATGGACATATGGGAGGAGCTATAAGAAGGTTCTAGATTTTCAAAAATTCACACACGATGGGACTCGGATGGCCCAAGGGATGCCACAAAGGCCTGCTTAAACAACTCTAGAGGTTCATCCGATCGTAGCGACTCGACTTGAAGCCATTGAGAGACGGATGGCTGAACTCGAGGCTTGAGATGAGTCTCTCAATAAGATGGAAAGGTGGGCGGATAGCCTCACCGGCCAGTTGAAGGCCCTAAAATAGGTAGTTAAAGACCCGACGAAAGATGTTCGTGACTCAATAAGAGTGTTGTAAGACAAGAACACTGAGCTCACCGGTAAGGTGAGCCTTCTAATGTGTGCTGCCGCAACTGATGGTAGTGCCTTCGGCAATACCAGAGTTAAACTCCTAGAACTTCGCTCATATGGTGGCGTGTGAGATTCGAAGGAGTTTGACAATTTTATTTTCAACCTAGAGCGGTACTTCAGGGCTACGAAGATAGACTCCGATGAGTCAAAGGTCTCCATGGCTACCATGTGCCTGACTAGCGATGCCGAGCTATGGTGGAGAACCAAATATGAGAAAATGGTCCAGGAAAGATTAAACAGTGACGGTGGGAAGACCTCAAAAGAAAACTAATGGCACAGTTCTACCTGGAGAATACTGAGTTCATGGCATGAAGGAAGCTCAAACAGATTAAGCACATGGGACTATTAGAGATTATATTAAAGCTTTTTCGACGTGCATGCTAAACATTAAAGACATGTCTGATAATGATCATCTATTCCATTTTATTGATAATCTATAGCCATGGGGTCAAACGGAACTGTTCAAACAATCGATGCAAGATCTAACTTCCGCCTAAAATGTTGCCGAAAGACTTGTTGACTATACAATTGTGAGGGGCAACTGAGATCAAAGAAACGACGGTAATCCCTCGAAGAAGCCTGCGCAGAATGTATCGAGTGTCAACAAGTTGGAGTTCAAAGCAAAGAGCGGGGGAAGTAGTTTTCGGAAGAATTCGTTGCTTGTAAACTCCCAGAGCTCCAAAGGAAGCATCAGTATGTCCATTAGTAAGAAGGCATTTTTTGATGGGTGTTTCCTATGTGATAGGTCACATAAAGTGACGCAATGTCCACACAAATGAGCTCTAAGTGCGCTACAAAGGAAAGGTGATCCACCGGAGTTAGGAGACGATGAAAATGATGGGGACCAAGCTCACATGGGCACGGTCTACCTCTTGTATGCCATAGATAAGCACGCCTAAGCATCTACCAAATCCATGGACCTAATGTACGTGGAACTACATGTGAATGGAAGGAGTACTCGCGCCATGGTAGACACGGGTGCTATATAATATCGTAAGTTTTCATTTGATTTGGGTTTAAATGGATTATAAAAGAAAAAGAAAATTGAATATAATAATATTATCATTATTATTAATATTAATGTATTAATATATATATATATATATATATATATTAAGGAAGAAAGGCAGGCGTAGAGCAAAAAAAAGAGAGGACAAAGAAAAGAAAGAGGGAAGGAGAAAGGAAAAGAGAAGAGAGAGGGAAGGCGGTGTGGGCAGAGCAGCGACCGTCGTCGTCGGAGAAATCAGTGCCGAGATCGGAAGCCAATGAAGCCTTCTCCACAATTCACCCTCCATTTTGTGTGCTGATGTGAGTAGAAGGTGAAGATGCGAGCTGAATAGTAGAGCTGCCACCTTCACTGGAGAAGCAATAAATTAAGGCAAACAAATCTTTCCTTTCTTTTTGTGGATGCAGATTTTGTATTTGCATGTATCAATTTTGAGACAATTGGCTGAAATTTTGGTGGATTGTGTAAATGAGCCGCAGTAAAGAGAGAGTCATCGATGACTTGCACGTGTCACCTTCGTTGTCATTGCCGTTGCAAGGTGGCTACCACCGTAGCCTATGCCGTCGCGCTGTGCTAGAATTGCTGTCGGCAAAAAGGGAAAATCTGAGGAGAGGCATAGGAACGACGCGACAAGAAAGAGGAGGAAGAGAGAGAAGGGATGCACGCGAAGAGGAGAGAGAAGCACGTGGTTTGGGTAACTCAGAGCATTCTTTTGGCAAACATGTTTGGAATAAAGTCGAGGAAAATATCCTCACACCCTATCTCCTGTTTATTTCAGTATATGTTTTATTTGTGTATTTTGTGCACGTATGTTTGTATGAAAATGGGCGGAGTCTGAAACCTGATGAGTCAGTGCAAATGTGAGACCATGGTGGTCCGAGGCCCTAGTGGGTCGTTAATTGGATGGCTAAGAATTGGAGGCCTAAAATGTAATTGGGCTAATGGAGCTAATAATATGAGATGGTCGAGAGTTGTATGCCTAAAATGTAACCGATATGGAAATATGATGGCCAAAAGTTGCAAGTCTAAAATATAGCTGATATGAAAATCTAATGGCTGAGAGTTGCGAGCTTAAAATGTAGTCGATATAGAAATCTAATGGCCGAGAGTTGCAGGTTTAAAATGTAGTCGATATGAAAATCTGATGGCCGAGAGTTACAGGCCGAAATTATAGCCGATAATGATCTGTGATGGTGTAGAACTGCCGACCCAAAACGTAACCATATGATGTTCCAATTAGATTTGGATTTGCATCTGCTATGGGTGTGTGGTGGTTTCGGTATATGTGGCGGAGTTATTAGATTTTATATGAGATTTTTCTTTGATTTATATGCACAGTTTTATTCATGATGATACTTGTTGAGCCTTCGACTTATATCTTTTGTTTTTTCTTTCAGAGTAGAAGGTTTGGATCTGCAGTAGGAGTTGGGCAGGATTTGGCATAGCATTGCATTTTCTTGGTGAACATTTGATCCGCATGACTATTTGGGGAGCAGTCATTGTTATTTTGTATGGACAGTTGTCCGATGAAGTCCTATATGGATTTTTAATTTGTTGGGTTCTGTGTATTTGGTTTGTTACACTCGGATTTAAAATTTGTTAGAATAATATTTGAAAATTAATTAAGAATTTAATTGACCTACTTGATACAGATTCGTGATATACTAATAATTTCATGGCTAGAGTTGAAGAAAACTGACTATGGTTACGGTTGGGAAAAGATGACGGCAGCATGAAGGCCGTGAACTCAAAGGCGAAACCCACCCTTAATGTTGTCAAGTCGGTGCCAGTACAACTTGGGGAGTGGAGCGAGGAGCTGAATTTCACGACAGCACCAATGAATGACTTTGGCCCGATCTTGAGAACGGACTTCCTTAAAGCGGCTAAGGGAGTGCCAATGCCTCACTGAAACTTAGTGCTCTTTATGGGCGAAAGTCCGTGTCTAGTGAACGCCTCTAAGAGGCCGAAAGAACTCGAGAGGAAGGGTAAGGATAAGGTACTGTCTTCACCCCAATTTAAGAAGGGTCTGAAGAAAGGCGAGCCTACCTTTCTCGCAGCTTTGTCGGTGGACAAGACGTCATGGTTGGATCTCTACTATCGGAAGTTAGCCCACTTCTAGAGGAATTTGAAGAGGTGATGATGTAAGGGGGAAGGAAAAAGTAGAGAGGAGTAATAAAGGGGTAGAGACAAGAAATTAGACTGGAGGGGTAGAGATAAAAAAGAGATCAAACCAAGGAAGAGAGGGGAAGGGAAGTCACAATTATTCAATTACAATTAATTTCTCAAAGTATTTATTCATCAATCAATTAATTTAAATAATAGAAATGGCAGTTCTTATATAGAGAACCTGATACCTAAAACAATTGGAAGCAAAATCATAGTCGAATAACTTTCTAAAATATTAGGCCTAAAATAATTTGGTAACAAATTATCTATTGCTAAAAATAAGAAATTACAATAAAGTAAAATCATAATAAAATAAAATACAATAAAATCAAACTAAAATCTTACCCAATAAGAAAAACAAATAAAAGTCAATGAAATCATAATATTTTCTACAATCTTCTTGGAATATTTGTTATGATGTCGCATTAATTTTTTCTGGGTGGTTGGGACTCGACCCCATCGAGCAAACCAAGGAATCAAGCCCCCAACCACAAGCTGAGCGGCTGGGCAACCCTCTGGTGACAGTGGTAGACTCGTATAAGGGGGCCAAAAGCTGACGGAGCGACCAATATCTCCAGAAGGAAGTAAATTTGGGCCTAAAAAAGTGCACTCCTGTTGGCTCTGATAGACTTCAAAAGGTCTGGGTCAAACTGCTGTAGTGCCTCTCGAAAGATCCAAGCATTTTTAGACTCTAGTCGGCCAACCCAACGAATAAGGAAGCGATGAATAGCTCCATCCCTGGTAAATATAACCTACTCATTTAAAATAATATCAATTTTATCATAATGTGCCGGGAGAGAGGGAAGTGGCGCAGGGAAGGACCAACGGTCAATAGGGGGTGTATGCGGGGGGATGGCAAAGGGGCCTATAGGTGGGGAGAAATTGCCTTTATACGCAATTAAATCTTCCACATTGAAAGTATGATGAAAACCAAAATGAGATGAAATGTCAAGAACATATGTATTTGAACCAATTCACTGTAAAATTTTAAATGGACCAGCGCTACGAGCCTACAATTTAGAGACGTGCCCAGGTAGGTGTCGTTCCGATCTGATGCAAACCATAACATAATCTCCTACATTGAATTCAATGTGTCTTTTATGGGAATCAGCGTGAAGTTTGTATGACGCATTGCTTGTCTCTAATTGTTTATTGATCTTTATGTGTAAATCATGAATGTGTTGTGCAAAAGTTTCTGCCGTCCTGGACACATTAACATGTGAAGACATCGGGAAAAGGTCCAATGGTTTTCGGGGTTTGTACCCATGCACAACTTCAAATGGACTCATACCGATGGATCTATTGAAAGAACTATTATATGCAAGTTGGACAGTGGGCAGGATTAAGTCCCAATTCGTAAGATGCTACTGGACCAAACACTGTAATAGGTTACCTAAACTTTAATTGACGACTTCAGTTAGACCATATATTTGAGGGTGTTATGCAGTGAAAAATTTTAATTTGGTATCGACTATGTGCCACAGGGTCCTCCAAAAATGGCTGATAAAACGAACATCCCGATCAGAAACAATGGTCTTAGGAAGACCATGCAGCTTGACAATCTCGGCAAAATAAAGGCGAGTGATTTGAGAAGTATCAGCAGTCTTACTACAAGGAATGAAGTGGGCCATTTTAGAAAAATGATCCACAATGACAAAAATGGAATCATGTTTCTTTGGAGTACAGGGAAGCCCTAACACAAAGTCCAGGCTTACATCCTGCCATGGGCCATGAGGTATAGGTAGAGGGGTGTAGAGGCCAGTGTTTTGCTTTGTGTGTTTGGCAAGTTGGCATATTTGACAAGTACTGACGATTTTAACCACATCTTTCTTCAAATTAGGTCAATAAAATTGTTGCTCGGTCTCTTCAATTGTCTTATTACGTCCAAAATGGCCAGATAAACCTCTGGCATGAACTTTCCAAACTATGAAGTTTCGGACAGACGTTTTTGGGATGCAAAGTTTATTAACTCGGAATAAGTACTCATCATGAAAACGAAATCTGTCCGTGGTGTCCAAATGCCCACACTGTAAAGCGAGGAAGATTTTGGTAAAATCAAGGCAGGACTCATATTCTTCCTTAAGCCTTTCAAAGCCAACAATTTTAACTTGAACAGTAGATAGTAAGGCCAAACGACGGCTCAATGCATCGGCCATTTGATTTTTAACTCCTTTTTTGTGCTTCAAGACAAACGAATAAGTTTGTAAATACTCGATCCACCGATCGTACCAATAATTTAGTTTCTTTTGGGAGTTGAGGAATCGAAGAGTTTTATGATCCAAATAGAGGACAAACTCTTGAGGTAGTAAGTAATGGCGCCAGTAGCGTAAGGCTTGTACGACAGCATACAACTCCTTATCATAAGTAGCGTATCGTCGCTTGGCATCATTCAACTTTTCACTAATGTAGGCAATTGGATGGCGTTCTTGACTAAGAACTCCTATGCCCACACCTGACGCTTCACACTCTACCTCAAACGTTTTGGAGAAATCAGGATGCTGCATGACGGGAGCTGTCGTCATCCTTTCTTTGATGAGTTTGAAAACTTTGGTAGTATCAAGAGATCAAGTGAAGTCACCCTTTTTCATACACTCAGTGTGGGGAGCCATGATGGTGCTAAAGCCCTTGATGAACCGACGATAGAATGTGGCCAAACTGTGAAAACTTCGAACTTCATGGATGGATTTGGGTTCAAGCCAATTTATGATTGCCTAGATCTTTGCGGGGTCGGCAGAAACTCCGTCAGAAGAAACAATAAAGCCCAAGAAAGCTACTTTGTGTGAGAAGAAGGAACATTTCTTAAGGTTGGCAAACAGCTTTCTTTTCGAAGAGTAAGGCAAACTTATGTGTGACGTTCCATATGTTGCTCCTTGGTCTTACTGTAAATGAGGATATAATCAAAATAGACCACTAGAAATTGTCCCACGAAAGGCCGTAAAGTTTGGATCATGATTCTCATAAAAGTGCTTGGTGCATTAGAGAGCCAAAAAGGCTTGACCAACCATTCATAGAGGCCGTCCTTTGTCTTGAAAGCTGTTTTCCACTCATCCTCTGAATGAATTCTGATTTTGTGGTAACCACTCTTTAAATCTATTTTGGAAAAGATTTTGGTACCAGCCATCATATCTAACATGTTATCAAGTCTAGGAATGGAAAAACGATATTTTACAGTGATTTTATTAATTACTCTACTACTAACACACATCCTCCAAAACCCATCTTACTGAGGTGTTAAGAGAGCGGGTACTACACAAGGACTCATACTTTCTCGAACGAATCCCTTGCGGAGGGTTTCTTCCACTTGTCTCTGGAGTTCAGCATGTTCAGTAGGATTCATCCTATAATAAGGGAGGTTCAGGAGTGACGCACCTGGAGCGAAATCAATAGCATGTTGAATTTTTCGTAAAGGTAGTAAGTGATTTGGAAGGTTCTCAGGGAAGACATCTTGAAAGCTTTGGAGGATTTGGCGGGCCTCATTAGAAATTGGTATGGAAGAGTTCGGAAGGGTTTCGAGGACGATAACGGTGAACACAACTGACTCGCTGATAACGGCCCATTCAAATGCTATGGGACTAACAATATGTAATTCTTTGGTTGCTACCACTGTCCTTTCTTTGTTGGAAGTTGTCGGTTTTGGGGATATGGAGTAGAGGCGAATCTTCTTTCCCTTGTGAACAAAGGAGTAGGAATTAGAACGTCATTGGATTGTCACATCCAAGTCATAGAGCCAAGGGCGCCCGAGAATGATATGACCCACGTCCATTGGGATAACGTCACACCAAATGTGGTCTTTGTATTCTAAAAATCAAATGGGTACAAGGTAACGTTCTTTAATGGATATAAAAGATGTGTCAATCCAAGAGACGCTGTATGGACTAGGATGTGGAACCGCCTTTAACCCTAAATGAGAGATAGTGTTAGCGGAGACCGCATTGTTGCAACTACCGCTATCCACGATTACCTTACAAGCCTTCTCGTTTACTTTGATGTAAGTATGAAAGATAGTGGGACGATGCTAATCATTAACCTCTTTGGATTGTGTCAAGGTGCATCGCACAATGCCCAGAAATAATGTATCGAGGAAGGAATAACGAAAGTCTAGACTGGAGAGAGTAAGCCGAATGCAGCTCATAAATGTGGCAATGTCATCGTCATTCAAGTCATCAAATTTCCCTAACTTGGGTTCATAAACTTGTTCTTCAAGGGGTTTTTCATTGATTTCATTTTGTCCGACAATTAATAAAGCTTTATTCGGACATTTGAAAGAAATATGCCCAAAACCTTTACAGTTGAAGCACTGTAATTGAGAATTTCTTTCCGGGGCTTCGACATCTTTTCCTCGAACTGCCCTTATAGAGACAATGGTGGAAGGAGGGGTTCCTAAGACAGACTTAGAATTGGTGGCAGGAATGTGTACTATCGGTTGACGGTGGGGAGTCCTGGTGACTAATTTAAAATTTCGGACAAGATTATATGCATGGTCCAAAGTAGTGACTCTACGGAGGACAAGTTCTCTTCTAAGCTCCTCATGTAGACCTTGTCGGAACCTACTCAATGTCATGGCCTCATCCTCAATGATGTGATATCTCATTTGAAAATCATCGAATTGAGTCACATACTCAGTGATGGACCGATTACCATGTCGAAGGGCATTCCACTGATCGAGTAAGTTGCTACAGTAGGAACGAGATAAATACTTCTCTTAAAGGCGTCGTTTTATTTCAGCCCAACTCTGAATAAGGGCGGCTTGGTGCATAATTAGGAGGTCAGCAACACTTTTCCAATATAATTGGGCGTTTTCGGTCAATTTAAGGCTGGCAAATTGAACTATAACATTCAAAGAAACGATCCATATCTCGAATCCATTGAGTGAAAATTCGAGGGTCCAAGCAGCCATCAAAAGTAGGGACATCCAATTTGATATTTTTGAAGAGGTGGTCATCCGGATCCTACTCTTGATCATAGTATCTAGGCCTGTGATCGTGTCTACAAGGAGTTCGTCTGTTGTGTCTTCGTCGGCGAGCTTTGTTATGTGATGCATTAGAGTTTTCAGCATCTGATGAGTGAGACCCTAGTTCTAAGTGGCAATTTGATTTGCGAGATCTAAATTGGTTGGACGAGTCGTAGTCAGGTCAGTTTGAATGGCCCTTAGGTGGTCTTGCAATTGGGCTAATTGTTGACTTAAAGTGTCAAATTGGTTAGAGTCTATAATAAGGTCAGGGATATTATGGGAGATAATCCGACCACTTTGCAAGTGCATACAACACCAATACAACTAACGGGGTTGAGATTAATAAACAATTGAGACGATCCGAATCAATCAATTTTTTTTTATGAGATTTGTATGGTTCAGATCGTGCAAACTAGTATCGCTAATCTATTAAAATGATAAAGCGAGAATCAATTGCAATAAAGGCATATCAAAGGTAGTGTGAGGTTTTTTTGTTTTGTTTTTTTGACAATAAAATGATATACGCAGATAAAACTAAATACTATTAAAGATAAACAAAATATACTACTCAAAAGAAAATGGAACAAACACACCTGGAGATGATTTGACCAGCTTGTTGAGACTGCATTGTAGATTATCTGACCAGCTTGTTTGAGATTGGATGAGAATCTACTACTGTTTGAATTTTTTTCTCTCTCTTTTTTTTTCCTAGCTACTGTTTGCGCTTTGGTTTTTCTGTTTTCGTTACCTTTCCTCGGCCACAGCCCACAAATGCAGAGAGAGAGGGAGAAGGGAGGCGCGGCTACTCAGTGCATGACGACCTTCTTAGGCGGCGGCTGCGACAGCGTCGGCGTCGGCGATGAAAGCAACAACGACGGTAATGAAGGCGACGACGAAGACGAACACTGACGAAGAAGATGATGAGGAGAACGAATCTGATGAAGCGACGAAGATGAAGAAGAACGAGGGCGAAGACAAAGACAGAGAATGAAGACGAAGATTCGGGACACCAGATTCGTGACTTCTCTTTCTACTCCCTTTCTTTGGGGTTTTTTTTTTTTTTTTCTGGAGGATGGTGGAGGGTAGGGTTTATCTGGTGGTGGTATGATTTGGGTTATGGTTAATTTTGGTTGTTGGTGGTGGAATGTGGGCTTTGGTTTGCGATCAATTTGGGTTCTCTGGCGGTGTAGATGGTTGTTTTGGGTGGGGTTTGGCGTGGCGGCTATCGGAGTGGTGGTGGTCACCGGTGACGTGGAGGATGGCTTGTGGCGGCGGCTTCTTCTGCCTCTTGCTACGGCGGTGGCACCAGTGTAGTTGGTGGGGAGTGTTGCGTTGTGTGTTTCTGGCTCGTGGATTGCTCTGTTTCCTTGCTTCTTTTCTTTCTTCTGCTTTTTTTTATTTTTGGCTGAATCAGAAAGAAAAAAAGGACTTTTTTTTTGGTTGACAGAGGCGGGCACGAGAACAAAAAAATCACACCCTTTTTTTTGTGTTTTTGACACTATAAAGAAGAGGCAGTGATGGTGGAAATGGACTTACTAGCAAATGCGAGAATAACCTTTGCTGGGTGGCGGGACAGTGGAGGTGGTGGTATGGTGGGTGGCTAGTGGCGGGAAGGTGTGTGGTTAGTTTTTGGGTGCGGGAAGGTATTGTTGCTAGCGGCAAAAGAATAGGATTTTTATCTCTAATATCAATTTGATGTAGGGGGAGGGAAAAAATAGAAAGAAGAATAATAGAGAGGTAGAGATAAGAAATTAGACTAGAGGGGTAGAGACAAGAAAGAGATCAAACTAAGGGGGAGAGAGGAATGGAAGTTACAATTGCTCAATTGTAATCAATTTCTCAAAATATTCATTCATCAATCAATTAATTTAAACAATAGAAATGGCGGTTCTTATATAGAGAATCTGATACCTAAGACAATTAAAAACAAAATCATAGTCAAATAACTTCTTAAAATACTAAGCCTAAGATAATTTGTCTAAAAATAAAAAATTATAATAAAATAAAATACAATAAAATCAAACTAAAATTTTGTCTAATAAGAAAAATAAATAAAAGCCAATAAAATCATAATATTTTTTACAATCTTCTTGAAATATTTGTTGTGATATCCGCATTAGGTGATGCCAATGGAGTTGCCTAAAGTGCTTCCACCCCGGAGAGCAATGGATCACTAGATTGAACTTATGCTAAGAGCGAGGCCACTGCGTGAGGAGCATAGCGGATGGCACCTTTAGAGCTAGTAGAGTTACGAAAACAACTAGATGGGCTAATTAGCTCAGGGTTCATCTGCCCCTCGAAAGCACCTTATGGGGTCCCTATTCTGTTCCAAAAGAAGTAAGATGGGAGTTTACGCCTTTATATCGACTACAGTGCCCTGAAGAAGATGACGGTAAAGAACCACTATCCGGTTTCTTTGATCGCTGACTTGTTTGACCAGTTGAGCAACTCAAAGTATTTCATAAAGCTCGACTTGAGGTTTGGTTATCATCAAGTCAAAATCTCGGAGGGAGATGAGCCAAAAACTGCATGTGTAACCACATATGGAGCTTTCGAATGGCTCGTATTGCCCTTCGAAATAACCAATGCCCCAGCCACCTTTTGTACGTTAATGAATCAGGTGTTTCACGAATACTTTGACAAATTTATAGTAATCTACTTGGATGTTATTGTGATATACAGCTCAAGCCTAGAGGATCATATGAAATATCTAAGGTTGGTGTTCCAAAAGTTGAAGAAAAATCACCTCTTTGTGAAACTTGAGAAGTACTCATTCGCTCAAGAAGAGATCAGCTTTCTTAGACACATCGTGGGGCAAGGTCAGATCAAGATAAATCCAAAAAAGGTGTAAGTTATTTCAGATTAGCAAGTCCCATCAAGTATAAGCGAGTTGCGCTCATTCTTTGGTCTCACGAAATATTACCGACGATTCATAGAAGGTTGTTCGAGGAAAGTAGCACCTTTAACGGATTTATTCAAGAATGACGGGAAATGGGAGTGGATGAAGGCACGCCAGAAAGCTTTTAAGGAGCTCAAGAACGCAATAGTGAAGGAACTGGTGCTAACGCTTCTAGATGTGACCAAGTACTTTGTTGTGCAGACGGATGTGTCAGACTTTGCTTTCAGATGGGTCTTATTGTAAGAGGGTCATCTTGTAGCCTACGAAAGCCGAAAATTAAATGAGGCTGAATGACGTTATGCAGCCCAAGAAGAGTTGCTAGCGATTGCTCATTGTCTAAGGACATAGAAACATTATTTGCTCAGCTTCAAGTTTAAGGTAAAGACTGATAACACTACTGCCAACTATATCCTTACCCAATCGAAGTTGACATCCAAGTAGGTTTAGTGGCAGGAGTTCTTAGCAGAATTCAACTTGATGCTGGAACATAAATTTAGGCGTTGCAATAAGGCTGTAGATGCCCTTGGTAGAAGACCGGACCTCGCTACCTTATCTCGAGTAGTCCACCAATCGACAAGCGAAGTTGCCATGACTATCAGAGAACAAGTAAAGTCAAATTTTGAGAAAGATCTCATGGCCGTGGCGCTACTTCGACTTATATAAGAGAGCAAGACTCGAATATTCTTGATAGATGATGAATTGATCTTCACAAAGGGAAATCAAATTTTCATACCAAAGGCTGGTGGACTGAGGAGGGCCCTCCTCAAAGAATGTCATGATACTCTTATAGGCGGGCCACCCAGGGTGTCAGTGTACCTTGAGTTTGTTACAGAAGGGTTATTATTGGCCTAAAATGAAGGAGAATGTGATAAGGTATACTAAAACATGTCTCATCTGTCAAAAAAATAAGGTCAAGCGGCAAAAGACGGCGGAGTTGTTGGAACCCCTCACTGTACCTAACAGACACTGGGAAAGTGTTTCTTTGGACTTCATCACGGGGCTACTAAAAGTCGGTGAGTACTCGTGTATCTTGGTGATAGTGAACTGCTTCTCAAAGTACGCTACTTTTGTTCCGACAACGAGAAATTGTTCAAGGGAGGAGACAGTGTCTTTATTTTTTAAACACATCGTCAAATATTGGAGAGTGTCCCAAAATATTACAAGTGACTGAGATGGACGTTTCATCGGAGCCTTCTAGACAGAACTCTCCAGACTATTCAGATTAGAATTGAGTATTTCATTGAGCTATTACTCTTAAACTGATGGTCAAATGGAGAGATTTAATAACCTACTCGAAGAATACTTGAGGCACTTTGTGAATGCCAGTCAGAAGGATTGGGTGAAGCTCCTTAATATTGCTCAATTTTGCTTTAACACTCAAAAGTGCTCTTCGTCAAACAAGAGTCCTTTTGAAATTGTAACAGGTCAACAGTCGCTTCTTTCACACACCGTGGCTAAGCCATACATATGAAAGTGTCATCGTGCTGACAACTTTGCCCGGGAATGGAAGCAAAACACGGAAATTGCCAAAGCCTACTTGGAAAAAGCATCTCGTTGAATGAAGAAGTTAGCAGATCAGAATAGGCGGCCTGTACAATTCGAGGTAGGAGATCTTGTGCTAGTAAAGCTTCTCCAAGAGCAAATGCGGTTTCTCAGAGGAATAGACAAGCGCCTCTTGTGAAAATATAAAGGGCCTGTCTAAATCATTGATCGTGTGGGGAAGGCATCATATAAAGTAGATCCTCCCATATGGATGAATGTTTACCCCGTCTTCTATATAAGCTGTTTAGAGCCCTATTATCCTGACATGGAAGACCCTTCACGTAACCAATCATAGCACTTCAACATTCGGATGAAGCCACCACTAGCACCACAAGTTGAGATCATTGCGGAACGGGATGTGACAACATCGATAGGGAATAAGAGGAAAGAAGTGCTTGTGAAGTGGAAGGGGAGACCAACAGAAGAAACAAGTTGAGGACCCGCTGAAAATGTAAGATTGAAGAAGTAAGAGGCCAAAGCCCCCTTAGTAATCAAATCAACGAGGACGTTGACAGCTTAGTAGGGGGAGGATGTTAGAATCTGATGTAATTTTTACATAATTTTTCTCATATTTTTATATTTTTTTAAGAATTTAGATGAATTTAGTTTAAATTTTAGTATTGTAAAAAAATTAGAACTCATCGTAAAAGTTGGGGCATTCCAATGTAAACTAATGCCAAAAGCCAAAAGGCCCAAATACCTTTATATGGGGGAATAAATTCTTCAAATTTTCTTCTATATCTGATTGTTGTTTTATTACTATTGATTATTTACTTGTATTTTCGTACTTTTACTAGCAACTTGCGTACTACGAACTCAATATTGATATAACTTTTTGTGTTTCGTCTCGAGACCAACGCCGAGCACTTGAGAGTGCTTGTTGTTTAACTTGACTAATACCCATACCCAAGAAAATTGGGCGCACCGCATGGTTTACTGCTATAAAAATTTAGACCATGACACCTAGTAGGGGCCCATTAAGTGCAAGGAACAAGGCATCAATTTTTTTTGTGAAATAAATTAAGTTGGTGTAATATATATAGCATGAAGTTATTATATCGATCATGTCTCTCAATATGTAAGACCACTCTTTTTGATCCATATTTTTTTTTCGGATTTAATTATTTTGCATAATTTTGTCACTTAATAATTCAGTTGTTTGACATGATTGACAAAAATGTCCATCTTTGGACTTCAATTAAAATTGTTCTAGAAATTAGTTACAGAACAGTGGGGGTGAATATGTCCAATTTTTTCACAACCATGGCATGTCAGGACAAAGTTAGTAGAGACGCAAGATTTATTAATTTGATTCCTAGTTTGATTAAAGACAAGGTTCCTTCTACTGTTGGAGGGTGGAATATTTAGTGCATCAACATTTCTTTGTAAAACCTTATGACCCTGATCAATGGGGGCAGATGACATGATATTTCATCTTGGGACGGAAGTGGCTGGGACAAAGATAGTTTTTGAGTTAACATTAGCATTTAAAGTTTTAGCAGAAGATCCCAACCACGTTTTGTTCCCGCCGACTTTTCCTAGACCAAGCATACGGTCCAGTTACTTGGATCCACTCGAAAATTATTTTAGAACATTTTGAGTACTTTCAAGATCCAATACAAGTGTCTTGATTTTTTCCATAAATGATTTGTTATATTTCTCAAGTTCTTGTGTTTTAGAGTCTAGTTTAGTTCTAAGGTCAATTTTTTGTTTTTTGATTCCCATCAATTTTTGCTTCAAGGACATATTTGTTTTCTTGATTTTCAAACACTCCCTAAATAATTTATCATAAGGGTTTTGTAGGTCGTAAAACTGAGTTTCTGACTCGTTCTCAGAGTCATCAGTTTGATCTAGATCATCTTCTAAATTCTCATCATTTTTGCTCACGGAGGTCATGAAAGCCATATAATTCACTTGGCCATCTTTTGTGCATTTTTTATTATTTACCTCTTCATCATCACTCAACATAGCATTAGCTTTCATTGCTACTGTTAGACCTTGTTGGCGTTTAAAATTTGGCCAGTCAACTCTAATATGCCCAAAACCTTATTCATGGCATTGTACTCATTGAGAGTATTTTGGTTTTACGTCTTTGTTCTCACGTCTGTCCTTGTCATTTTTGAGAGACATTAAAGTCGTTTTTTGTTTTTCTTGTAGATATTTGTTCTGCAAAAATCTTTTGAAGTTCTTAACAAATAGGGCAAAATCTTCATCCCCAAGGAATTCTTCATTGGAGTCATTATCTTGCACTTCCTTTACAAATTTTAAAGCAATAGATTTATTATTCTTTAATTGTGGTAAAGTGTGTTCATATGTTTGTAGTGATCCGACAAGTTCTTCAACCTTTACCTTGTCAAGATCCTTATTCTTCTCGATTGCAATGATTTTGGGTTTAAATTGTTCAGGGAGCGACATTAAGACTTTTCGAACAATTCTGTTTTCAAGAATTCTTTCTCTTAAATTAAACGTCGAGTTTACTATGTCGTTTAATTTTGTGTAAAATTCATCCAAGGTTTCATCATCTTTCATTCTGATTTCTTCGAATCTAGTAGTGAGCATCTGCAATTTTGAGTTCTTAACTAATTTAGTACCTTCATGAGTAATTTCGAAGATGTCCCAAGCATCTTTAGAAGTTCACACATCGAAATGTGTTTAAACTCTTCAGGGGACACAACCATAAAAATAACATGCAACCCCTTACTATTTCAGTTACAAGTATCGAGTTCTTCTTTCGTCCATAGGGACAGAACTTTTGGTTCATCGCTCGTAATACTCCTGGGCAGAGTCCACTCAGATTTTATGCTTCCCTATGCCCGTTCATTCATGAATTTGAGAAAGACTCTTATGCACACCTTCCAATAAGCATGGTTGTTCCCATCAAAGTAATAAGAAATAATTAAAGAGTGGCTAGTATGTATCTAGATCGATGTTGTAGATCGGGGTGAGTCTCTAATATCAATTGAAAAAGACTAGGAAGTCCATAATATCAACTCATTTCAACCTTTTTTCAAATCGCGGAATAAAAATACACACGAATATATGATATATGTAAAATATATTTGAATTTAGATGTATTTAACTATCAAAAGGATATAAACAGTAAGTACAATAAATAACAATAGCTAAGATGTGATTTTTGATGACAATGGGAAACCTCGATAATCATGGTTATTGAGTAAAACCCTCCGGGTTTTTGTGTTCAGTAAAAATAATGTACTAAGAAATTAAACTTACAAATTTGATGGTACAAACACACTAACTAACTTAGTTAACTTACTATCGACTTGTAATTCCTACCAAGGAACTCTTTGGATTTACCTTTGGCAATGAAATCGATATCTTCTGGTCTTATTGTCAATCTTACCTTACGAGACGTAGAATTTTTACACACTATTGGATCCCAGTTTTCATGACACCCAAATCTTGTATGGAAGTTAACAGGTAGAGAAATGTATGTGTAACAAATTATATTTATGTAATGAGAAAACTTTAAGATTAATGCTCAATGATCGAGAAAAATATTCTCAAAAAGGAGGCTTTTACAAGCGTTAAAGTGGGGATCTTTAGAGGAGCTGCCTTGCGCAATATAATATTAAGAATTGTTGCACAAGTTGTGAAAGGTAGGTATATATAGAGAGGGTTCGAAATTAGGTCAAAAAATGCAACAAATAAAAAATATGTGCCCCAGTGCTTGAGTGTTGTTTGGGCGCGCGTCAGGCCCACATTGTGTTCACGCCCCAGCCCTTGAGTGGCAATTGGGAACTCATCAGACGTACATAATCTGGAAAGTGTGCTCGTGCGCGCCTCGAGCATATCTCAAGTGCAGGCATATTGGAAAGGGCACCTTTGCATGTCTTGGACGCACCTCGAGCGTGGACATACAGGAAAGGGTGCTCATGCGCGGATCATTCGCAAGGCAAGCGTAGATACCAGGAGTTATACGTTTGTGAATATCGGGCGTGACTCTAATGCAGATCTTCATGACATTGGATGATACGCCAACGACCAAACAGACTCAATCACAGAAAATGCTAACATATAATATGCCTAGCGGTTTTTTCTATAGTACTATGATTCTCCAAGTTTCCAATCTAAAAACCAATGTTGTTTGGCTCTTATGTCATGAATTAATTTGGAGATGTTTTTTTCTCACGCAAAGTGGTACATCAATTAAAATGTCTACTCTTGATGTTTTCTAGCTGAAATCTAATACTCCGTGGGTATATCCACTTTCCACATTGTGAATTTGAGGTATTCACATGAAATAATTATTGAACATATGTAAGTGGAAAAGAAGAAAATTCTTACAATGGGATTGAAGGAAGCTGCTGATTGTATGGCCATGGCGTATTTTCAGAATATTTAACTCTAGAAGTATTAGATCAAGTCTCTAAAATAGGAAAACCTTAAATGAAGTTACAGTGAAGCTTATGAGTTTAAAATAATAGAAAAGAGGGAATGCTGGACCATAAAATTGAGTTTAAAATGGAGTGAGTTATTGTACCATAAAAATAGAGTCTACTTGAGAAGGGAATGCATTATCTGCATTTTAGGGAAGGATGATTCACTTTTGTGGTACGTAAATTTCATCTATGAATTCATGTCTATAACTCTGTATTCATGATCTATTGCTGGACCAGTAAATTTTTGTTGGAGCTTTTTCTAACAGGTCAACACCCTCAGAGTTGTATAAACCAGTACAAGATCCGCTGATTGCATGTTGCATGGAGATATTAGGTATAGACCTGAATGCCCGAGGTAATAGGATGATGTCTGCACCAAGAAGCATTTGGTCTAAAGTTTTTCCTAAGCCCCGAAGACGTTGGCTACCAACTGGCTGCTTGGTAGGTGAAAGAGATTCTATTTTGAAAGAAGTTTTAATGTGCCTTGTTGTGCATTTCTAAACAATAAACGTGAAATACAGAAACTTATGGGGGCTCTACATGGTGCCCTACCAAAGATGTCATTGATCATTTCGGACTTCAGTTACCTTCCTGATGTGAGAATAACTGGTGAAAGGGCTCCTCTGGTTTCGTCAAAGGTATCACTTCCCCTTCATTTTGGAGAAATCATTGTGGTTATACTGAAAATTTACCTGTTCTGTTGGAGGTAATATAGCTTGGAAAGTTGAACAGGATAATTGAGAAGTTGGTGATTGGCTCCTTCTATCTACTGGATAGGGCTAAACAATAAGTTTTGCATATGTGCCTTTGTGCCTCTCCATGAGTAGGGAGATCCATAGTCATTTATGCTTTTACATTATTCAGAGCATGCTATTAGCATTTAATAATGCAAGAACAGTAATATTTTGTCTATTTGGCATTGCAGAAAATGCATTTCCTCTTTTGTTTCACTTTGTTGCTAATGATATTGCATATCTTTTGTGGCTATTTGTATTCACTCGCAAGATTATCTGACCATAAGGTTCTAACCCTGACAAACATGTACTTCTCTACATATATAATGATATTGCATATCTCTTGCTGCTATTAGTATTACAATTGCAAGATTATTTGACAGTAAACTTCTGACAATGACAAACACATTGGCACTCTACAGAATGGTTAAAAAAATCATCTTTACAGTTCATATTGTATATTACATTGGCAGGGGCGCAGGGTTGGGGGAACCTTGAAGAATTCCTGTTTAATATTGATTTTCTTTGCAGATGCTATGTGGAGCTGAATTTTTTAAAGGGTGTACTTATTTTGTATAATTTTGGAAGACAGCTAGCAAAAAATAAATTCAAGGTGATCAAAACTGAGTGTCTTTACAACCTTTTCTCTGCAGAAAGATGGCAACAGTTCAGATCATGACAGCTACCTGGATGCAGAGGTGTGCGTGCTGTATTATATATTTCATTCCAGTGTTCTGCTCAATATAGAATGTTAGAACTAGCATGAGCTGACTCATCATGACGACTTGGATATAGTTTTCCTTCTAAACTAGCAAGCCTCTTAATGGGGGTATATCATAGTTAAGGGGATCCCTAAGAGCCCTCTGGAGCCATGATCTGGAACAGCATACTGGATCATGAACTATTTTTTTGGTTTAGATCAGCGTAATACATATTTAGCAATTAGGTATTTCTTTGCTTAGCAGCAAACAAAATGGTCGTACTATTGCACAAACCAAAATACGCTGCATTCTTGTTGCAGGGTGATGCTGATATTTTTTTCCCAACCGAGTTTTGGCTTTTAGAGCGTATGGACCATTATTGCTCTGGGTGGCTGAAACCCAAGGACACATCATCCAAGGAGGGAAAAAAGAGGCGAACAATTACGGTTAGTTATAATCATTTTTCGGTGAAAATTCTAGGGCAGCTTACATTATATGGAGAAACCCATTTTTTCTTTTCTGCTACCTTAGACCATCGTACTGCGGGGTCATTTTGACTTGGCCAATATAATTTTCGAGTTTGTGTTGTTGAATGATGTAGCTTGACACATCTGCCTTCATGGAAGAATTTGGTCTGCCATTGAAAACGAGAACCAAGGATGGTTACAACCCACTTTTGGATGACTTCAAGAATACTAAATTTTATCTGAGTGTGCCGACGCATAATGTCAGATAGAGAGCTTGGGCCATACAATGTTCATTGGTGTGTGCAGGAACATTATGGGTGGGAAGTATTTGGGTGCATATGAGTCTAACGATCTTCTTTCTCAATCTCAAGCATCAGAGGGGAATGCAGATGAGTTCTATTCTCGTTTCTCAAGGTATCAGAGGTGGATCGCCCTGGATGTCACGGTCCAAATTCTGCACTGCTGACGTTAATATGGAACAAATGGGCTTCTTTTTCCTTGCTGAAAGTAAGCGCTCATAGATTGCAGGCATGCAGTGGGCAAGTCTTTACGCTGTGTGCAGCGGATGTTTTCAATTTAAAATAGAATATACACCTTAAATTGGCCTGAGTTTCAAAGGATGTATTTATTGGTGCCATAGATGGTAGCCACATTCTGGCAGCAGTGCCTATTGAAGATCTAGTATGTTGTGGGATATCCAGGTCACAAATCTCACAGTTGTTTGTGATTTGGATAAATTTTATTTTGATAATGCTGGATGGGCCATTTAAATAAAATTTAATATGTGATGAAGTCCTGAATTATATGCTCCTATGCAAGAAGAAAACTGTTAACTGAGATGGATCAGAGGGTGTTTATTGCGATGGTGATGCATTTAAAGACATGGGGATTTCTCATTTTTGCTACTAAGTAGCCATCTCTTTGAAAGAGAGATAGTCAGTGATGATTAAAGAGAATCAAGGAGCCGGTGCATCCTGAATCTACATTTCCAAGGAGCTCCATCGTGATTTTAGAGGCTAGGGGCTAGTAATAGAAATAGGACCACGCATTTCTTATTTTTGGCTGAAGTTAATAAGAAAGTCTTTTATATTATGTCATATCTTTCAGACCTTCATGGGAGGAGGGTACATCACGAATATGCAACATGGTGAATTGGATAGGGATGCAAAAATAAAGGTGATATTGGAGAGTGAGAAGTTGACGATGGAAGGGAACTGTCGAATTGATCATCCCTCCCAGGCGGGGGCCACCCCCACGAAAAAAGGACAATGATCTGCTGTAGTGTCAACGCCGGAGTTCTGCAGGTGGACCCTGGAAAAGCCAAGGGTAGCATCTTGGAATTTGGTAGTACTGCCAAGACAAGACCCTGAATGTACGTATGTATGACTTTTAGTTATATAATGGAGGAGCAATTAATACTATCTGACAAGTCAAATCCCGATACGGCTTATAGCCATTAGCTTGGCTCCAAGTGTACTAGCCTCGTTGACCTGCCAAATTCAATATATATGTATATATCTATTAGTTTTACATTAATCTCCTATCCTGAAAAGACACCACGCATTCTCAGATCTTGTCTGTTGACTTTCCTTGTTTCTCGTACTCTCTCCTCCCATCGTGCTTAGCCATACCCAATCGTATGCCGTCTTATAAAACGCTTCAAGTGGGGGGGGGGGGACAATGAGTGAGTGTGTGTGTGGTGAAGTTGAAATTGGACCACTGGAGGCTTTTCAATCTCATCGCTCAACTTTTGGCTTCTTGTGAAGTTTGATCATCATTATTATTATCATTATCATTGCTAAAGATACCCTTTTTGATTTTTTTTTTTTTGAATTGTTTGTACGAAACTTCAAAGAGTATGAATTGGTAGAAGTAGTTTTTGTAAGACAATTACTGGTCTTCTGCCACAGAATTCTTATGTGAATCATTACTTGAACAGATGGGCTGGGGCGCTTTGTCCAACCGGCAGGGCGCTGTCTCTCCTCATTTTTTTTTATAAAGTTTTTAATTTTTGTATTGTTTTTTTTTTTAATTTTATTTTAATTGTATTTTTATTTTTGAAATCTTTTATAAAATAAATGTACAGAATCTGTACCATCTATTTTAATTTAAAAATTTTAAAAATATAAAAAAGATGTTTTTTTAGTTTTTTAAATATTAATTATATCATAATATTTTAAAAATATGTGATTATGAAATTATTATGTTTTAAATTTATAAAATATAATTTTATTTATGTATGATTGATGGGTACTATACCCAAGAGCCCAAATAAGGGGGTCCAATACGGTTGTAGGCAGAGAAATCAAAGTCAATGATCCGTAAACCTATGAAACCCATTATATCCGAGCAGCCCATTATGTTCGTACGGCTCATTTCAGTGATTTGTGGCTGATGTATGCTTAATGACCAAGGATGATTATTTAACCAACGACAGCGGTTATTAGTTATAACCACCATGGATAAAAACGACGGTTAACTGTCCTAATGGATAATTGCTAACCATCATCTATAAATATGAAGCCTCTTCATTTGTAGAGAGGACACACAGGACACAGGCGAAAAAGGAGAATGCTCTAGAGGGAAGAAGCCAAATAAGGAAAAGGAGAAAAAGGGAAAAGAGACTTTATGAGGGCATTGTCCCCTAAGTTCTTTCAAAATTCATCTCTCCTATCAAATGCTCGATCATCCCTCAGGAGCATCCTGACCATCTAAGACTCCCCTTGGGTGCATCTAAAATGCCCCACGGTGGGCGCACCTCCAAGCCGTCCGTATTTTGGACGCATCTAAACGTTCAATCTATGGATACATGTATTCTCCTTATATTTTTTTATTCTTTTAAAAAGACATCTAACTTAAGTATTGGAGGATTTACGGTTGGAACAATTCTTACCGTCTTCTAACTTCTTATTTTTAATTGTATTGTGCAGGTTTCAGGTTCGAAATTATAGAGATCGGGTGCCAGATCGACCTAGCATGAAGATCTCATTCACGGCCCATAATTCATAGAACAATCCGAATTCGTGGAACACAACAATGATAATATTTTAATAATGTGTAATTATAAAATTATTATTTTATAAGTTTATAAAATATAGTCCTAATTATATAATAATATTTTAAGATATATAATTATAAAATTATTAATTTATAATTTTATAAAATATGAGTATGAGTATTTAATAAATAATAAATAGGCGGGTAGAATGCATCTGCCGCGTTAATCTCTTAAGTGTACAGATTGGTTACCGACAATCAAGCAACTCAAACGGGTATTACCCATAGAAGAAATTTCTACCTACCACAACACAGTCATTGTTCAATCGATCAAGAAAAAAGAAAGAAACACATACATTGTTATGGACTGGACGTTTATCTAAATAATATTTAAAAAAAAGTTTAAAAATTATTTTTTTTGAAAAAAAAAAGAATTGATTGACTTAAAATTAATTGTACATGATGGATCACTAGCTGTTGTTTAGGTGGATAAAAATAAATATCTGTTGCATCGAGCTTGCTATATCTTCTGCCGTGAACCTTCTTTCGCTGCCAACCTGCACACATTTAATACAAAGACCCTTTTTTAGTAATCCATCACGTTCCGTAGTCTTTCATAAAGGCAAAGGCTTAGAAAAAAGTCCTAGTACTTAACAAATCCATTAGAAGCGGCTAAAAAATTTCAAAGAATTCGGAGAGGCTCCACGCAGACTTTAAACACGTTATTATTTAAATAAATTATCGAAAAGAAAAAAAAAATGTAAAATTGGGGTAAGTTAAATAAGACGAGACATATAAATTGAGCTTGTTGAATGGGTGGTAGGTGATGCTGTCGCGATCTATCTAAGAAGAATGAGAACAGTCAACATGGGTAATAATGAATTACCTGAACGGTAAAAGTATAGAGTACAGTCTGCTCAATGCTTGTAATGGTGGTATGAAGTATAGTAAACTGCAAATCCTCAAGGGCGGCTATGGCTGTAATCAATTGGCCAGGCCGCCTTTTAGAGAGTATCTTAATCAAGGCATTGTAACCTAAAAGCTTGACCTCAACATCTGCAATGCAGGACTTGCTCTCTGCGGCCGTCTCTTCTCCCAGTCCAGCAAACATATCCACGCTTGCTGGAACATCAATAGGCAAGGAAGGGGAAAACGGTGGCTGGGATGATTGGATGCTTGGGAGGACCAATGATGGTGGGTCTTCTGTCGGCTTTCCTCCTAATCCTTCTCCATAGATCAGACGCCTTCTTCTCTGCGACTCCAGACACCCATGGAGTTGCTCCAATTCTCTCACAAATTCTATTGCTCCACCTACAATGGAAGCTTGATCCCCCTATTTTTATGTACACGCGTACACACAAAGTTAATTATAAATGCGGATTCAGTAATCTGAAACGTCAGTGAACTGAACGGCATGGCTGCATGCATGCACTGTCTAGCTATAAAGGTCTAACTCACTTTTTCTGACGTTGAACCCCAGTTATTTACTTATATATGTGTCAACCCAGCCTCCATCATTTCACTACGGAAGAAAAGCAAACTCGCAATTGATTAATAATAAGATGGCACCCCATTTAATTTGGATTAGCTGCTGTACAATCTTTGCATGGGAAGAAATCCTGGTGTTAGATTGGATGAACAAGGTTTATTGCGAGCACGAACTGGCCAGCCGGTAAATTTCATGCATAAATAAATTGAATGATTTGCATAATGAACTTACCCTTGGGACATAAGAGGTCGGCATTAGAGTTCTCAAAATCCGAAGTTGTTCATTCATTTGCTTCCGGCGATTCCTTTCCACCGCTATGTGAGCCATACGCTGGCTTTCTACTTCCTCGCCGGTCTTGATAGTTTTGGGCCTCTTCCGCTTGCTCTTCACTTGCGTAGTTGCACTACTTTCGGTGCGCTTCAGACAATTAACATTATTATTACCGTTACTTTTGGCGAAAAACTCGAGCTGCAATGGGTGACGGCGAGTATAGTCTTCTGATATTCCAAGATGACCATCATCTCCTTCCAATTGCCTTTCACCGTCAATTTGTTTGGCGTCAGCTATTGGTTGCTCTTTCCGCTGGGTGTCATTGATCAGAAGTGGGATATTCAGAAAGTAAACAGGATCATTAATGGCCGAGTGAACGTTCTCTTCACCGCAAAAAGTGTTAGTATAATTGTGGTCGAATGACAGCTTAGCCCCCAAATCTGCGGACTGCATAATATCAGAAAAGCAGACTTTATCGAGAGAAGCAGCTCTACACAGTCCCGAAGATGTTACAAAATTGTGATTGTTATGCTCTCGTCGTTGATTGTTCAGCATGTAATCCACCATAATTCCTCCATTATCTTCCAGGCCTGAAGTTTCATCCATCTTGATGAGCTGCTGGTCCTTGTTGAATGATGAAAGAGAGAGAGAGAGAGAGAGAGAGAGAGAGATTCAGGGCGAAAAGATTTTGCAACAAGCAAACAAACAGTTCTACCACACCAAATAGCTCTCTTTTTGACCTCCACTGCTGCTTTATTTATATATGTATATATGTTTACTTATATGTATATGCATGTGTACATACGTATATGTTCCTGCCAGTGATGACTCTAGCAAGAACCATACCCACTTGCATCCGTTTTTCAATGACTGCCCCTCATGGAAACTTTAAAAAAAAAAAAGATATTTAAATAATTGAGTATTAAATGTACAAATTGTTAGGTCGTAAGTCACTCACTTATAAATCTCGTGCCTATTTAAATATTATCCGATAGCATACATGATAGTGCACGTGCCTTGGCTTGATTAGAAAAATTAGTTAAGTGGCACATGATAGGTATTTGATCCGCACATGTATACAAATATTCCAAATTAGTGGCACCCACGGTGCGTATATACACAATCTGCCCAAATTTCGATCGCTTGGAAAGCACCCGATAAGCACACAAGCAAAACTTTTCAAAATTGCTCAATGCCTGATGCACATGCCAAGGGCCACTTATGTGCCAATGGCACCGTGGGTTTGCACTTAATGCGTATCTGACAGACACTCAAATGTCATTCTTAACATAAAATTGTCCTAACATAATTTTTTTGTTAATCATTTGTGGTTTTGAGATATTTAACGCCGGCATAGTGAGAAAATAAAAAAAAGAGAGATAAAAGGTAAAAAAATAAAGACTTATTTATCTGTTTAAGTTTTGAATCATGTTTAATTCTCAACCGATATTAGGTATGTTGTTCTCATAATTGTGAAAGATATTTTACCTATTATATTTTTTTTCTCTTTTGCCTTATACCTTTTATTGTTTGAGCATATTTATTATAAGTATTGTATCATTATATTTATAAAAAATTTTTATAACCGAACATATCGCTTAGTAGATATTTTTCATACTTAAAATTTTGTAATTTTTTTTCTTATTTAAAAATAAACTTTTTATGTAAAATCTTGTGTGTCTCATTGTCTGTGACTATTATGTTTTATTATATATTATTGATTCATCTTTACTCAATTCAAATAAGGAATTTGGATCTCAACACTAATATAAATGTTTGTTCAAGCTAAACGTTTGCATCAATTTGGAAGGGACGGTAAAACATGAAATGTACCAAACACAATAAATGGGGAAGATTTGTAATATATATATATATGTGTTAAAAAACAAAAAGCTAAAAACCATACACATATTGTTATAGTTTAGGAGAGTGCAGCCCAATCTAGACGTTGCATAAAATCTTATAGACAAATTTTATAAAAGGCATAAAAGTGGAAGCTTTTACATCTACTTTCACGTAAAATCAGGCGATTTTATAAAAGAGTATGAAAAGTTATCATGCTAATTCTTTTACGGTATGTTTGATTGTTGGAATAAAATAATATGAGTATAATAATAATAATAATAATAATAATAATACTAATAATAAAAATAATAATAATAAAGTATAATAATAATAATAATATCTTATAATAATAATAATAATAATAATAATTTTCAATAAATATTTAATCATGATTAAATTTGTAACCAAACAAAAACATTTTTATTCCCATAGAATAGAAATTTTATTCATATTTTATTCTCTCTAATCAAACGTGACCTTACTTTTAACGTGACAAGCTAAACCTTCTCTTCCAAAAATGCAAAAGCGGCCAAGCAAAGGAGGCAGCACAAAGCAAGTATATAAGCCCTAATAGAGCTCGAACCGTCCACGTTGAGGGTGCGATTTGAGAGTTGGGTAGAGAGAGATGAAAAGGGCCAAGAGGGAGCCTGGGTTGAGGTTCGGGGTGAGTACCCTTAATTCGAAGGGTCACATGAAAGCATCCCCACTTGACTAATGTGGATCACAGGCAACGCCGCTCCGCCGGGCTTTACCACCTCTGCTTTTCATGACACTTTCAACTATAATGAAAACACTACACGTCAGAGTCTCAATGTGTTTCAAATTATGCATCTCAGAGTCCTTTTGCATCTTGACCACCGGATTCCCCTCGTTCTAGGGTTCTAATTGTTAGACATAATACGGTCTAATTATATTATATAAAGACTAAAATGTGAAATAAAATTAAAGATTAACTAACCTCCCATCGTTAAATCAAATTTTACATTACTGTTATTTCTATAATATTGTTCCCACTAGTTTTATCTTCTAAGTCTTCAATACCCCTTATTAATGTGTATTAATGGAGTATTTGACTTAGGGATAAAACCAAAAATTACCTCATATTTACAAAGATAATCCCATCAATTATCTCATAGGAAGTTACCATGAAGGTTGGGTAAAAAATAATTATACAAAATATGAACTAACTGTTAGTTTTCATCATTTATTATTATTATTATTATTAAAATTATATAACTAATATTCTCTTACTTGGTCCATATTTTACTTAATATGATAACCAAAACCCACTAATTCTCAACCTTAAGAAACAAATACATGAATCATGACGATAGGTCCTCTATGAATGAATAGTATCTTTCATATATTACAATATATTATATTTCTCAAAATACATCCGAATATGGTAACGTTACTTTATGAATAAACCTTATATTTATTTTTTATCCAATAATTGATAATATTTTTAAAATAATCAACTAATATGTACACAAAATTTTTAAAAAATATCACAAATAAAAAAAATTCATTAAATTATTATTTTTCATACAATAAAAATTATATAATAGAATTCAATCCCACACTAACTATATGATCCTTGAATTTTAATAGTGGTATGTTTTTCGTCAAAAAATCATCGATCATTAATTTAGTACTGATATACTCAATAACAATTTTCTTTTCTTTAATGCGCTCCTTTATGGTTAAAAATTGAATATCGATATATTTACTTTGACAACTATTTTTATTTTTCTAGTCAAAAAAATAACAACTGAATTGCCGCAATATATTTTCAATGACCTTGAGATGAAATCCATCATTCTAAGCCAAGATATAAAATTTCTCATCCATACATAATACGTTATAATTTCAAAATAAGTAACGAATTTGACTTCCATAGTGGAAGTAGCAATCACGGTCTACTTTGTATTCCGCCAAGATATAACTTTACTGGTAAATATAAATATGTAATCAAATATTGATTTACGTGAATTAACACATCCAACGAAGTCTGAATAGAAATAACCTAATACTTTCAGATTATTGATCTGTCCATATGTAAGTATGCAGTCCTTGATGCCTTAGAGATACCTCATCACTTTCTTAGTAACTTTTCAGTAATCCATACCTGGATTACTCTGAAATCTTTTCAATATTTTCACTGTAAAAGCGATATCAGATCTTATACATACCTGAGCATACATCAAACTTCCAACAGTGGAAGCATATGGAATGTTTTTCATTTGTTCCCGTTCAAAATCATTTTTTAGGCATTGGTTCAAATTGAACCTATCACCTTTCACAATTAGTACTACACTTAGTGAACAATCTTTTATTCAAAATCTCTATAAAACTTTATTGATATAGGTCTTCTGAGACAAACTTAAAACACCTCGTGGTCTGTCTCGATGAATCTTAATGCCAATGATATAAGATGTATCGCTCATATTTTTTATTTTAAATTTATCAGAGAAAAATTATTTCACATCATGTAACAAACCCTTATCATTGGAAGTAAGTAAAATATCGTCCACATATAAAATAAAAAAATAAATTTTACTCCTATTGACCTTGTGACATATACATTGATCTAAATATTCTCTTCAAATCTAAATGAAGAGATAACATCATCAAACTTAATATACCATTGACATGAAACTTATTTTAATCCAAATATGAATTTTTTGAGCTTGCATACCAATTGTTCACCATCACTAGAGAAAAATTCTTCTTATTATTTTATATAAACCTCATTCTTTAGGTTACCATTTAAAAATACCATTTTTATATCTATTTGTTATAAATTCATATCAAAATGAGCAACTAATTTAAAAATAATACGAAAAGAATCTTTCTTAGATATATAAGAAAAAGTCTCCATATAATTTTGAGTGAATTTTTTAATAATGAGTCTTACTTTATATTTTTTAATATTGTCTAATGAGTCTTTCTTTATCTTAAAGACCCATTTATACCATATGATTTTTGCCTTTTTGGACAACTCAACAAAATCCCAAATTTCATTACAACTTATGAAATTTATCTCTTCCTTCATGATATTGTACCATAATTCTAATTCATTATAATTCATAACTTGTGAAAACGTTTTGGGATCATTGTTGGCTCTAATATTATAGTCAGACTCTTGTAAATATATAATATAATCACTAAGAATTGCTAATCTTCTCATTCTAGTAAACCTTTTTAATGTTGTATCAACAGTGTTAATAGAAGTATACTGTATAACTATTTCAGGTAAATTCGGAACATCATGGTCAACTTAAATAATATTAATATTTTATAAAATAATATTGATTGGTTGTTCAATACCAATTTAAATTTGAGGGGCGTTGTGTACAATAATCAACCTATTATATGAAGTGAAAAGTTGAGAATCTATATGATCATTATTAGAAACTATATTTCTAGATCGCTTACTCCTACTCATCAAGTCGTTCTCAAAAAAATTTATATTTCTTGATTTCACAATTCTAGTATTGTGAGATGGACAATAAAATTTATATCATTTAAATTATTCAACATATCTAATAAAATATCCATTGATACTCCTTGGATCCAACTTTTTGTCATGTGGATTATAAATTCATGCTTCAGACGGGCATCCCTAAATACGTATATATCGTAAACTCAGTTTTTAATATTTTCATAACTCAAAAGAAGTTTTTGAAACAATTTCGGTTAGAACACGATTTAAAATATATACTGTCGTTTTAAGTGTTTCAGTCCACAAGAATTTTCAAAGATTGGAGTTGCTAAGCATACTCCATACCATGTCAATAACCTTCGATTTCTTCTTTCTGCTACACTATTTTGGTCCGGAGAACTAGGTATATCATATTAGATAACAATTCCATTCTCTTGAAGAAATTTTACAAATTGATCAAACACTTGTCCATTTTCAATATATTTACCATAATATTCTCCACCTCTATCTGATATCACGATTTTAATTTATTTTTTACATTATTTTTCTATTTTAACTTTAAATATTTTAAAGTCATCTAATACTTTACTCTTATTATAAAGTAAGTAGATATATATATATCATGAATAATCATCAATAAATGTGATAAAATATTTAGGACCATATGATTCAATGTCTGAACTATAAATATCTGTATGTATAATCTCTAATATGTTTGAATTTCTCTTGATATTTTTCTTAGCCTTATTGGTCTATTTTTTTTATACAGTCCATACAAGTTTTAAAATTAGTAAAATTTAGAGTATTAAGTACTCCATCACTTACTAATCTCTTGATCCTTTCAATTGAGATATGACATAATCTCCGATGCAACAACATAAAAAATCATTTATTCACAACAAATCACTCAATGTTAGTATCAATATATATAGTATTATAAGATGTATTATTTTATAAATTTAAGTAATAAAGATTATCAGACAATATTTAATTTTTAACAATATTAGCCTTATAATATAAAGTAAAAGATGAGCCTAAAAATGTAATAAAATATTCAAAAAGTATAAATTTTAAAATTAATATCAAAATTTTTAAAAAATTTAGAAAATAAACAGTCTTATCCAAATTCAAAATAAAGTCACTACTGAAAATTAAATTACTTATTCTGATTGCTTATACACGTGAACGTATTTTATTTTCGAAAAAAAATAATTTGTTCGCTTTCTACTGACTTCCTTAGGTTTTGTAAACCCTACAAGAAATTTAAAATATGAATTGTAAAATCAGAATCAATTTACTATATATCATGAAAAATATTAACCATATTAGATTCATAACAAATGAATGATAATGGATTAAATTTCTTCTCAATTCAATTTAGATACTTGATACAATCATTCTTGATGTGTCCCTTCTTTTTACAGAAGAAACACTTGGATTCTTTCTTAATGTTAGATTGAGAAGATATTTTGTCTTTTTTCTTCTTTTTAATTTGAGCCTTATTCTTTTCTTCTTTAACCATAAAATTACTTACACCTTATTCCATCACAAGTCTTCCTTCTTCTGGAGTACATATGGTCATAAGTTTATTAATTGATCATTTATTCTTATGTGTGTTAAAAGAGATATTGAATGGTCCATATTATGATGGAAGCGTATTCAAAATATAGTGTAAAGGAAAGATTTAGACATTTTCACCTCAAAATTTTTTAATTGAGCCGTTATATCCCTCATTTGTCTAATGTGTTCACGCACACCTTTAACACTGGTGAGCCTTAAAGATAAAAACTTTATAATTAGGGTGTTGATAAGTATTTTATCTGAAATCTCAAATTGTTCAATAATAACCTTCAATAAGTCCCGCATATTATTAAACTAATCGACAGAATCACGAATACCAACAAAAATTTAAAACTTTATGAATATCAGATTGAGATGATTAAATCGCTCCCATGGTTCATAAAGAGCAATATCAACCAAAGTGCTTGTTTCAATAAGAGTAGGTGATTCGTCTTTTCTTATAGTATAATCAATGTCCATCTACCTTAGATAAAGAAGAATTATTTCCTTCTAAATTTTATAGTTATCACCTTTTAGTTTAAAAATATCATATCTAATATTAAAAAAATTAATAGATTAAACAATTGTATAAAAATAAAAATTACATACTCAACAAATAATAAATAAGGTTAACAAATAAATACAGAATATGTTTTACCAATGGAAAGTATACGTCATGAATCAATTGATGTAAAAATTACCTGTGGGCTAAATTTTTAGTTCAAGTAGATTCATGTCCAAATTTTATGATAAATTTATCAAATTATATTTCAATTCTTAATCCCTATAGATAAATTTAAAAAAATAATTTGATATTTTATCCTAATTAATCAATTTAATATAATAAAATGATATGTGGAATAAATTTTATTATATTAAAAAATAATTAGTTACTGTTGCGTGTCGGATCTGTGGTTTCCAAGCAGCACGAATGTTTGGGATTTAGGGTCGTAGAGAGAGGGAGATTAAGACCGAATTTTTACGTGGAAAGCATCCTCTTAACTGGGGAGGAAAAACCACGATGTTCAGAGTCTTTAGAAATGCTTCACTATTTAGATTGAAGTCTTTAAAAAGTATAAGTGTTAAGGATCACTCCTTCTTTGTCTCTTGTTTTGTGCTTCTTTTTTTATGAGGTTTTGCCTCGCTGAGAGGCTTTATCACTCTCGTTGGGAAGCTTTGTCACTCTTTTTTCGTTCCGTTTCATTGGGAAGAGAGGGATTAAGTGGCCGAGAGATAGTGGGCCTTTTTCCCTCTTTCTGGAGCCAGTTTGGGGGGAGAAAATCAGGTTCTTTGGAAAGGGACTTCAGTGGGTATTTATAGGAAAGATCATGACGTTGGGGAGAAGACACGTGGCGGCCCGTTGAATGGCAGGAAGGCTATGCGGTGTCAGGTGGCCTTATTTAATCTCTTGTTGACGTGCGCGGGATGGCACGGGCGCTCTTGGTAGGCATAGGCATGTCGGGCATGCGGGGCCTAGGTGTCGATCCCGATTTGATCATCGTGCCTGTTTAAGCGATGGTAGCGGTGGTTGCGGAGTTTCGGCAGGAATCGGCGAAGTCGTTTAGCAGCATCCCTGAGCATAAAGCGATCCTCGTTCTTGGGTGGAGCTCTTGTGAGTTCGCGGACTCGTAAGAGGAGGCTCTCGGGAGGGATACTGCAGGAAAGCCGCAGGTCTCTTCTTGCCGAAACCGGGCCAGTTACGGGAGGCTGGCGGAGAACTTCAGGGTTTCGGTCTCTTTCTGCCAGTGTATCTAGATGTAAATCGCTGATGTCCTCAGGATTTCTTATTAGCGGGCCAAGGACCTTGGAACCTGTTGTGGTCGTGGTCTTTGGGTGGGTGGCGCCTGCTTTGCAGCCTCTCTGGTGTCCAGGCTTCAGCTCGTGGGCGCTTTTGGCGCCCGCGTGGGCGCTTTTGGGCGTCTTATGGGCACTTTATATTGGGGCCCTTGATTCTGATAAATGTTCTTATACTATATATGATCATAATATATAATTTTATTAATTAAGAATACTATAGCCAATTTTTAATTAATTAAATTATATTAATTACTACACATTACATACAAATACATATATATACACATATTATTAAAAATAATAATATGCAAAGAAAATACTTAAATAAATTAATCGCCATGCTATATTAACAAAACCGCGTTCAATGCAGCGGTGATGATGCTCCGACAATGCTGGAGGTCCCGGTTTGAGTCCCAACACGTCCTAAGTAAATTTCCAATATTACTACAGCAGTGGGCCGCAAGCATGTGAGGGCCCGCCTAAGGCCCAGGTCACAGATATAGTTGCAGACGCGCGAAAAACAAACAAGCCCAAATTTTTTTTTTTAATTGTTACTGTAGCGCTATAGCAACGACATCGTTTTAGGTCATTTTAACCTTCGCCAGGTTCGCCCAGACCCAATTTAACCAGATTTTTAACCGGATGAGATTTTCATAATTTTACACCAAAGTTGATGAAAATATTATGAAAATGTTAGAAAATAAATTTTTTAATAATTTTTGTTATTATTTTTCACCGAATTTTCATAAAAATGGAAACTTTAAAATTTTCAAATATACAAAAAAATTGAAAAGTTGCAGAATAGATTCAAGGCTTGAGATTTTCAAGTCTCTTATACCAAATGTTAGACATAATACGGTCTAATTATACAATAAAAAGATCGAAATGCGAAATAAAATTAAAGATCAACTAACCTCTCGCCATTGAATCGAATATCACGTTACTGTTATTTCTGCAATATTGTTCCCACTGGTTTTATCGTCCAAGCCTTCAATACCCTTTATCAATGGTGTATTAATGGAGTATTTGACTTAGGGACAAAACTAAAAAATATCCCATACTTATAAAGATAATCTCATCAATTATCTCATGAAAAGTTACCATAGAATTTAGGTAAAAAAACAGTTACGCAAAATATAGACCAACGGTTAGTTTTCATCCTTTTATTATTATTATTATTATTATTATTATGAAAACTGTATAACCAATACCGGTTCCGTTCCCTCAGTTCACTGCCGCCATTGTGATTTTGTGGCAATCCAGCCCCGGCCGGTGCCGCTTGATTGATCTGATCCAGATCGAGTTCCTGGTGATGTTTTTTTTTCTTTCTTGGTCTATACGAATCGATCTTCATTTTTCTCCGCGTTTTTTAGTTTTTGTTTCTTTATTGTTTTCTCTAGCTCTGTTTTGGCTGGCTTGTCTCGAGCCCGGCATTCAAAGCGATTTTGTAATTCCAGCTAGCGGGGGATTTCGTTTGCGGCGCTGTTTGATAGAATCATCCACCGTCGCGTTTGGGGCTTGTTCTCGCAGCTGTTGTTGGATGGTGGTGTCGATGACCGTCCAAAGATTGTTGATTGGTTCCGCTGTTGGTCGGTCTTTTCTGACTTCCCATTGTTTCTGGCATTGTCGTTTCCTTCACCGTTGGATTTGGGGCAGTCGGGTTTGAAGGGAGTTCCGGGGATTCGTCTCAGGTTTGAGTTTGTTGGATTTTCATGGGGTTGAAACGTAGTCCCCGGTTCTGATTTGGAGGAGTATTATACTACTATGATGGTCTCACCATTTTAGCCTTTTGTTTTGTAAGAATTAAAATTAAAAGTTAATGAAATTGATACGCATCTATAATCTAGATTACGATTCAAATAAATTCGGATTGAACTATCGAATTTTTTATTTGGATTCTTCATATAACAACAGTAAATAAGAGTTTAAAATATACGAAACTCAATTCCTAAAATATCCTCCAATGTTTAAAACAACAAACTATTTCAAAAATCTTAAATATGAGAGATATTGCGAGAAAGAGAAAGAAATTGAGGATTTGGTTCAGTGTCATACGAAAGAACAAATTTGTTAGAAGACTTTGCTTTGTACTTGCATTTTGATTTCTCCCCTTTTTTCTAAAAAAAGTGGGTGTATTTATACGTAGTCGCCAAATGATATTGGTTTCCTAAATGGAAATAATTGATTATGATCTAAATAGTTAGATCAATTTGAAATTGATTAGTTTAATTGTCTTTTTATATATTCTGACTGTAGAATTTTCTAAAGCAGTGTAGCTAATGATAATGATGAGTAGCGGTTGACATTAGTCAAGAAATCCTCGCTTCAACTTGTTATAGAGTATAATTGTTTGCTTGGTTTAATTGTTTAGTTAGATTAATTGCCTATTTGATTAAATGCTCAGTTAGGTTAACCATTCGATTAAGCATTTGGGTATTCAATTTTTTGAGCATATGACCCAATTTGTTCATCAATTATTTGGTTATTCAACTGATTAATTATCTGTCTAATTTAGTTTAAAATTGGGTTCAGGTAAAACTTTATTCTTTGTAGTTGGGTATAATAAGTCAATTAATAATTTCTTATTTCTACACTTACTATTATTGGATTTGTTGTGCTAATTAATTATTTAATATTTTTGATATTTTCAATGATATTTCATTATAAATAATAAATTATTACTAATTTAATTTAAATAGTTTAATTAAATTTCATAGGTCTAAGTCTTATAAGACTAGTGGACCGTGGCCCTTATTTTGCAAGCAAAGGGGAGGCAAGTTCATTACATATTAGATTAGAATAGATATATTTATTAAGTTTTATTACCAACTAAGATCACCTCCCTGATTTTAGGAAGCTTTTTAACTTTTGTCTAAAATTCTAGAATGTTAAAATTAGAAGAAGTAATATTATGAAATTTACTAGAGGATTTCTCTAGCCACATCAACCCATTAGCCGCCCCAATGATGTAGCTATTGGTCAAATTGTTGGCTTAATTTTTGTGGTGAAAATCAAATACTAAAATAGCTAAATTTAAGGTAAAATTCAAGGGGGGGAAAAAGGAATTGGTTAGAGTAGCCTTATGGATGATGGTCGTGGCCAAAATTGAGGTAAAATACAAGTGGATAATGGTATTTTGAGTCACGAATTTAGAAGACAATAATGATTAAAAAGTTAGTTATTTCTAAGAATATTGACGGTAGGAAGATAAATTACTCAACTGCTTCTAATTGGTTTAAAATGGTTACTCTTTTAGTAGGTGATTAGCTACTATTTTGATAGTTAAAATTATATTTGTTAAAGATCCTAAAATAATAATTTTATTCATAGGACTTCATATCTATAACCAAAAATTTGTGGCTAATTGTTTGAGTCAAGATTTTATGAACTAATTTTTGTTATTGGTTAGCTTATATAAGGATTTAATCAATATAAATGAGGAGTTCATCATTCATCTCTCATCTTCTAAAAATTTTAGAGAAATTGTAGGAAAACTATAGCAAACAATCAAGCTAGTCATTCCACTTTTAGTGAGCAATATTAGGATACTTGTTGAGTAGTTAGCACAAATTTTGGGAGTCAAAAATCTTTTTAAGTAGCTAATTACAAGAGAAGGAAATATAGCTACATGAAAGAAAAGAGAGTTGCTTGGTTGTTAATAAGAATATTGGATTAAGATATTTCATAATTTAAGTGAAATAATGAGGGATATGAGAAGAGGAAACTAACTATTAGAAATCATTATTTAAGTGAAATATGACTGAATTGGGGGAATAAAATATACAAGGAAGGTTAATCAAATATTAGTAAGCGGAAGTCCAAAATTTGCACCAACTAACTAGGTAAGTAACTATACCCTCCTTAATCAAAGAAAAGCAATAAAGTAGGTTTTAATGAGGGATGGTTTCGGTTGCCATGTGAGAAGATGAAAATAAGCCAGATTTCCCAAGTTTAAGGGGAGGGATAACCACCTAGACACAACCATTTCTTTCTCTAAATTAAACCCTTAGAAGCCTAGCTTTTTTTAATCTTGAGGTAAAGTGAGAAGCATTCAACCTTGAGGTAAGTAATCCTGAGACCTATCATATTCTTCTTTTAATTCTCTATCGAGTAATTTTTGATTTTCTTATTGAAATTCATATTCTACTCTCATATATGTCTAATTGAAATTCAAGGATTCAACCTTGAAATGTTTGACTATGATTTAAAAGGAAAATTGAGAAAATTGATTTGATTGATAAATAATATCCCAAATGTTAAAATCCGATGCCTTGTTTCGATTCTAGTAGTATGATTATTGTAATTATTGGATTTAAAATTTGAAATCTAATATTAAGAATGGTTGATAAAGTATTATGACACTTTATAATTTTTTTAATATGCGTGATATTAGAAGTCAAAATAGTAAGGAAGTAACATGTCAAATAATCTAGCGGTGAGATTAACTAAAGATGGTTGAAGGGTCAATTACAAGATTTCCTAATTCAAAACCTATACAAAATTGTAATAGAAGATAAATAAATAAATAAATAAATAAATATATATATATTCTCTTGCTCTTCTTAAATAGGCTATTTGCCTAGTGGAATGAATTTCCAAGTGTATATTTCATTTGTTGCATGCTAGTTATATTAATTATTTTTGTATTATTTTATGATGCATGATAATTTGATATGCTAAAAAAGATATAGATTTGATATAATATATCATAATATGGTAGCCACACTTTTAGGGGTGAACTAGGATATTAAATACTTAATAATTATAATTATTAAATTATTTGGGTGGAAATCTCAGGGATTTCAATAGTTTGGTTTAGAAAAATAACTTGGGAGAAAAAAACTTATGTTTCTAAAGTAGCCGTGTTGTATGGCTAGGATTAGGAAAATTTTTTACCCATTAGCAAATCATCATTCTATGTGATTGATTAAGAATGAGTAAAAAGAAATATCTTCAGGCTAGAATTGGTAGATAAAAGATTTTGTAGCCTTAAGAAAAGGTGACCATAGAAAATACTTAAATGTTCATATTATTTTCAATATTGCCAGGTGTGAAAATTGTCACAATTGCAGGCTTATGCCTGTCTAAGATGTCATGTAGTTTAACTCATATTTCTTTGTACCCGTTTTGCAAAAATTGGAGACAATGAAAAAAAAAAAAAGGGCTTTGATGGGAGGCTGGCACCTCCCATGCCTTCATCTTGGCGAGAGGATTCAATAGCTCCGTCGAGGAGGTTGGTATGCCCCAGCTATAACTAGGGGAGTTGGAGAGGACTAGTAGGGAGTTGATGTAAAATGGGGCTATTGGAGGTGTTGGGCTAGAGTTAGTAGTTGATCAATGAAACTAAGCGGATAGAGGTGATAGGTATACAAACGCACGATAAAAAAATATAAAAAAAATTAGATAATATAATATTTTACGTAAAAAATTCTCTTCTAAAAAAAAAAAAATCATTGGATACTTAATATATAAATAATTTTACTATGTGAATATTGGTTATAAAAAACCCTTTGGCTACTCAAGCCCTTGAAGAGTTGATAACAGAGTGAGAGTAAAATTGGCTACTCCTTCTATTCTCTATTTGTTTTTCTCTTTCTCACTTTTCTACACCTTCACGCACTCAGTATACATATGTACAAATATAGTTCGAGCGACTACCTACTCAGTAGGCAGGTTGTGTGCGCAACAAAACCTGCCACAAACTCTGTAAAACGTTATTTTATTAGGAACAGTTAACTTACTCTGCAAGTCTGTCAACTCTGAAAATCAACTCCTTTTCTAAAAAGTTATTTGCACAGGTAACTAACTTTTTCAATTAAAATCCCTAAGTGTTGACCAAAGTCCTCAACCTTTTGCCTAGTGTCTCCAGACATCATCCCATGTCCTCGGCCATCATTTGATGTCCTTGGTCATCAACTGATACTTTCAACCATCACTTAGAGTCCTCATCCTTCAATTAGAGTTCTCAGCCGTTATGCAAAGTCCTCGACCTTTAATACCTCTTCGGCCAAATGTAACAACTCTGGCAATTATTTATGCTGGCTAAGTCCTACACGAGAGTGACCAAAAAATCCGAACAAACTTTCCTTCACGACCATGGGGGAACTAAATCAGTTAATTCGGCCATACTATAACAAGTTTCGAGATTTCCCTTAGGCAGACCTTGGTCATCATACTTGACTCATTTTCTTCAGTTTAAACGTTTTTCAGTGACAGCAGTCTCATATCAATAACATCTTTCACAAAATGGTATCGAATATTAAAATATTTCGATCTTGAGTAGAATGAGGAGTTCCTGTAGAGATATATAACACTTTGGCTATCACAAAATACCATGTACTTCTCCTGTTCAAACCCAAGTTTTCAGATGAACTTCTTCAACCACAGCATCTCCTTGTTGGCCTCAATTATAGCAATAAATTCTATCTCGGTGGTTGAAAGAGCGACGCATTTCTGCAACTTCTGCTGCCAATAAACAATTCCTCCAGCAAACTTGACCAGGTATCCCAAAGAAGATTTTCGGGAGTCAATATCGCTGATCATATCAGTATTAGTGTATCGAACCAACAATGGCTTGTCACTTCTAAAATATGGACACATCTTGGAGGTCCCCTGAAGATATATCAATATCCATTTTATAGCTAACCAATGCTGCTTTTCAGGGTTTGACAGAAATCAATTAACTATGCTGACTGCATGTGCAATATCTGACCTCATGCACACCATAGCATATATTAAGCTACTTACTGTCGAAGAGTAGGGTATGCTTCTCATGCCAACTTTTTCAACATCTGAGGTCAGACACTACCAATTGCTTAGTCTGAAATGGCTCGCTAGCGAAGCGCTCACCGGTTTGGCCTTATCAATATTGAAGCTTTGGAGCACCTTCGCCACATAATTTTCCTAGAACATCCATAATCTCTTTGCCTTACGGTCGCGAAATATTCTGATACACAAAATCTACTTCACTGGTCCCAAATCCTTCATGGCAAAGGATTTTCCAAGTTGTCGTTTTAATTCGGTGATCTGAGCAATATTTTGCCTAACGATTAGCATATAATCCACATAGAGTAGGAGGATGACAAAATCATCTTTAGAAAACCACTGAATAAAGACATAAAGATCTGAAATGGTCATTCGATTGCCTTAACCTACCATAACATACTCAAATTTCTTGTACCATTGTCTCGGGGCTTACTTTAACCCATACAGCCTTTTCTTCAGACGACACACTAAATATTCCTTCCCCTTAACTCGAAATCTTTCCGGTTTCTCTATGTAGACTTCTTTCTCGAGATCACCGTGGAGAAAATCCGTCCGCACATTTAATTGTTCCACCTCTAAATCAATGACGGTCGTCAATCTGAGCACCACTTAAATAAAAGACATTTTCACACCAGAACGAAAATCTTATCAAAGTCGACGCTCTTTTGTTGGTTAAATCCTTTCACACCAGCCGCGCCTTGTACCTCGGTTTTGAGGTACCCTGGTTTTGAGGTGTTTTCGCCAGTTTTCAAATGGAATACCCACTTATTCTTCATGGCTCTCTTCTCCTTTGGCAGTTCAGCCAGTTCGAATGTATCGTTCTTATGCAATGAACCCATCTCATTATATATGGCTTCCATTTATTCTGTCTTATTCTCGTCCTTTATTGCCTCTTTAAAATTTTCAGGCTCTCCTCTATTAGTGAGTAATACATATTTACTGCATGACAGACGAACGGATGGTCATCCGTTCCTTGAAGATCGTCGGATAGCAACCTCCTCGGCCGGCTGAGGAGTGACACCATCCTTGTTTTCGTCCGACGCTGGTATCTCCTCATTGTCTTCTCCGGCCATACCTTGGTCGTCAACCTCTTAATAAAGAGGTGTCGAACGGATAATATCAACACTTATTTTGTCAATCCGACCGGTATCTAATACAGCCTTTTTCTTTTTGGCAATGTTATCAATAGTTTCATCATCTACAAATACTACGTTCCTTGATCTAACAAGTTTCTTCTTAATTGGGTAATAGAGTTTAAATCCCAACTCATCTTCCCCATAGCCTAGGAAGACAAATTGCATTGTCTTCAACTCCAACTTTGTCATTTCATTCTTTGGAACGTGAACGAAAATCTTGCACCCAAACACCAGGAGATAATCATAAGACGCTTCTTTTTTGGACCAAAACTTCTCTGGGACTTCTCCATTTAGTGGGCCGGATGGTGATCTATTGATGACGTAGGCTGCGGTTCTCAAAGCCTCTGCCCAAAATGTTTCGGGGAGCTTTGTCTCAGAGAGTACACATCTGACTCTCTCTATCAGCGTACAGTTCATTCGCTCAGCCACCCCATTCAACTGTGGCATCTTCGGCGGTATCTTCTGGTGTCGAATCCCATGAGTTTGGTAATAGGCATCAAAGGTCCCAATGTACTCACTGCCATTGTTACTGCGGATGCACTTTAACGTTCTTCCAGTCTGTTGTTCAATCAGAGCATGAAAATACTCAAATACTCTAAGGACTTGATCCTTAGTCTTAAGTGGATACACCCACGGCCTTCTCGAACAATCATGAATGAACGAAACAAAATATTGTGCACCTCCGAATGACTTCTTTTTAAATGGCTCACAGACGTCCGTATGTACCAAGTCAATCAGCTCGGTCCTTTTGATGGACAGGTCTCCTCGGAATGAGACTTGTCACTACTTTCCCGCCATGCAGTGAAGACAAGTTTTCAGGCCGGTCTCCTTCACTCCTAAAATGAGGCCTTCATTAGCTAGGTTACTCAACCCTTTTTCACTCATATGGCTCAACCGGCAATACCACAAATCTAATGACCCCTCACTACTAGTAATATTTACTTCTCTGGCTGTAGCAAAGGCTTACAACATGTACAATCCAGACACCTTTCTTCCATGGGCAACAACTAGAGATCCTTTAGTCAGTTTACACGCCCCTTCATTGAAGATATTGTAGAAGCTCTCATTATCCAGTCTGCCTGTCGAGATTATGTTCATTTGAATATCAGGGATGTGCCAAATATCCCTCAACAACAGTTGAGTCTTGTTGTTGGTGACAAGAGACATATCGCCACAGCCAACGACCCTAGATGTCTCTTTGTTTCTCATCTTTAACACCCCAAAGTCACCCAGAGTGTAAGATGTAAAGAGTTCCCTCCAAGACATGACGTGGAGAGATGCACTAGTGTCCACAACCCAGTCGGTCTCCTGCTCAACCACATTTACCACATCATGCATATCAAAAGTCAACAGGAAATCTCCTCCGGTGACAACTGAGACCGAGGCCTTCTCCTCACCTCGTCCCTTCTCGGCTTTATTTTCCTTGCCTTCTCTGTTATTATCACGTTTTACTTATAACAGTATTTTTTGATGTAACCTTTCTTACCACAGTAGTGGCACTTAAGGTTCTCATACATTGAACGAGACTTGATGTAATCCTTTTCTCCAGACTTTAGGCCATGCCCTTTACTCCTTTCCCGGGACTCCATAACCATCAGGTCGAAGTGTTAAGAGGAAGAAAAGCCCTGTAATCGACATCTTATCTGCTCGTTTAACACAACTCCTTTTGCCATTTTTAAGGTTACCATGCCATTTGGAGCAGTATTGGTTATGGTGATCCGTATCACTTCCCTGGAGTTAGGCAAAGTCATTTGGAGTCACAATCCGAACACTTCATCCTCAAATTTGATACCCATGCCGTTTAGCCGGTGAACGCACCCTTGAAATTCATTTAGGTGGTTGGCAACAGGGGTTCCCTCCTTGTACTTCATTTGCATCAATTTATTCAAGTAAAATAACTTGTTATCGGTCTTAGAAGCATAGAGAGTTTCTAATTTCTTCCACAGTGTCTTCGCATCCATCTCATTTCAAATGTGATTGTATACATTGCTATCCACAAACTGTCGAATGTAGTCGCAGACCTGTTTATGCTCAAAGCCCCACTCTTCCTCTGATTTTGCTTTGATCTTTTGCGCCGTGAACACAGGACATCTTATTCTTTCAGGTATCGTAATTTGTGCCGTTCAAACAAATCATCTTGTTTTTCAATTCCATCGGTTTTAACAAAATCTAATACCGGCTCAAATAACATCGCTCTAATTCCACTTATTCAGCTAGAGTTACTAGTCGGTTAATGAAATTGAGAGGACAAAGGTGATAGGCATACAAACACATGACAAAGAAATATGAGAGAGAATTAGAGGACACATAATTTTACGTAAAAAATTTTCTTTTAAATAAGAGAAAAAATCACGAAATACTTAGTTTACAGATAATTTTACTATGTGAATGTTGTTAACAAAAAATTCTTTGGTTACACATACCTTTGGAGAGTTGAGAACAGAGTAAGAGCAAAATATAATAGTAAAATTTGCTACTCCTTGTGTTCTCTTTTTTTTTTTTCCTCTTTCTCACTTCCCTATATCCTCACGCACTTAGCATACATATATAGTTCGGATGACCACCTATTCAGTAGGCAGGTTGAGTACGCAGCAAAATCTACCACAAACTCTGCAAAATACAATTCTGTCGGGAACAGTTGACTTGCTCTGGAAGTTGACTGCCAACTCTAAAAGTCAATTTTTTTTCTTAAAGCTGTTTGTGCAGACTTTGTAGGTAACCAACTTTTTGAGTTAGAGTCTCCAAGTATTGGCCAAAGCCCTCGACTTTTTGTCTAATGTCCTCGGATATCATCTCATATCCTTGGCCGTCATTTAATGTCAACGGCCAATAGCTGATACTTTCAGCTATCACTTAGAGTTTTTGTCCTTTAATCAGAGTACTCACCCGTAATGCAAAGTCCTCGACTCTTAATATCTCTTCGGCCAGGTGTAACCATTCCAACCTTTATTCATGCTAGCCAAGTCCCACATGGGAGTGACTAAAAAATCACAACAGGTGGTAGAGTATTGAGTGTGGGTTTGTTCGGTGGGTCACATCAGGCAATTGGTTTTCGGGTGGGAACTGGGATGGCAGGTTGGTGATTGGAGTTGTCATGCAAGGCATGAGGTTGTGATACTGTAGGCCTGTTGCCGTATCTAGAGTTATTTTTCATTGATCCTCCTTTCTTCTTTAACTTGTTATGTCCTATTATGCATGGTTTGTCTACGATGGATGAGGTTGGCTTGGAGGCTTGATATGTCTCAGCAATTGCCTTTTGCGAGCTTTTGCGGGGGCGATGAGCTTCAATGTTGGTCTGTGTGCCTACCAGCTTTTCGTTTGCTCCTTCCTCCTCTTGTTTAGACATGCTATTCAAAGAACAGCCTTGGACCTCGTCAGCCAGCTTATAGGGGATGTTTTCTAGTTTTTTGCTGGGCTTTCCTAACTCTTGTCGGAGCATGAAGCCAGGGACCATTCCTTGCAGATTGGTTACTTTTGGGATTTGATTTAATTGCTTTCAGTATTTGTGTCAATAGTAATTTCTAGTCTTTTTACAGGTGTTTGGCGTTGGGTTTTAGTCATTCTCTTATGGGTACCACAATAAATAACGGGTCTTCCAAGCGGTGAAAGATACTAAAGGATTATGTGATATTCGTGTGAATGTTGATGGAGAATCAGTCGAAAGTCAACAGAGTGGTGCATGATAAGTGATTAATTTACGCTTGTGCGCCGATTCCAGATTGGGGGCGCTCGAAATTCGCCCCAGGGAGTGTTGGTGCGGATTGTAGTGGTCACGAGTGTGACCCCCGCGTGACGAGCCCTTATGCGCCTGTTTCAATGGGAGCGAGCTTGACACGCGCTCGACAAGAACTCAAGCACCATGCCTGGTATAAAGTCTGCTTGACGCAATTTTAGGATAATTTGAAATTATTTTCTCACACAATGAGCACCGTATAGAGAAAGAGAAGAGAAAAATGTTTTGCATTCAGTTGAAATCCAATTTGAATTTTGTTCTTCGTCTGAATTTCTATGACGTATTTTATTTGATTACTCTTATTTCTCATTGTATTTTTTCTTGTGAATAGTTACGTATATTAAGAGGATTATAATCAACTATTCTTCATTAGGGATTATAATGAAGAGATTTCATAGAGAATTATTTATAACTGGTATATTATTATAGTAAATTTATTCAAAATTTGTCTCATGATTTTTTTCTAATTAAAAAAAAATTTTCACGTTAAAAATATTATATATTATTATATTTTTTATACTCATAAATTTGATAGTTAACGATTAACGAAAGTTAGAATTTAGTTATGCTATACTGGATTATATGTTTCAGGCTCAAATCCCAACATTTGGAAGGTATTTTTGATTATGTCTACGCTTCCACTTACCAAAACAGACGTGGAAGCCCTTAGCACTCAATTTTTGACACTTTGCCTTCCGGTTCAAATTGTGAACTAGTGGCCTTTTGAAATTATGGCTCACAGCGATCTTTGTAAAGCACCCCCATGTCCGCAAATGAGGTGCCTATGTCTGGCTGCCTTATTAGTTTGCCTAAAGCCTACACGACATTCTTTTTGTAGAACTAAATGGGCGCCACTATCCCAACTCAATTACAGCCAGATTCCATTGGTCATGGAATATTCCTAATAATTATACGTTGTCTTGGGATATCTTTGACTTTACGAGCAAGAAGCCTCGAGAAATTTGAACTACACTATCGCTGATTGTACCTCTTTTTCAAGAGTCCGAAATCTAAAGTCTAAAGCTTTTTAGTCAAATAATATTGATGAATCATCAAAGGTCCTTTGATCAGAGCTTTAATATAATCTTTTAAATATTATTAAACCTAAATAAATAATAGTTGATATCTAGATATATCACATTATATTTTCCGTTAGGTTTCCTCAGCACAGAGATTATGTCACAGAGGGCTTCTTAGCCTAGGGAGCGACCAATAATAAAAAGTTCCCAATCTTTCAACACAGCTTACCTTTCCGAAACCAACCGATAGTGATATCAACCCTAGCTCTGTTCCAGCCCATCTTTTTTTTCTTTTTCGTATCTGCTCTAGCTCATCACCATGTCTCATAAGGATATTTAATCTTTTTCAAGCCTTCATTATTATCGTCTTGTCCAGTTGTTAGTGCACTCCTGGCCTCCTTAATCTTCGTGTTCCGTAGCATTCAAGCAGATTGCCTCCGACATAAATGCTTTTCGTTTGTTCCTTATGCAAACGTGATCTTTGTGCTACTAGGATGCGTATTTCCTCCCCGCAACATCCCCTTCACCAGGGGAGGGGTCTATAGGGGGTTTTGGACGGGGCAGAAGCCGAACCCTTGCTTTTCCAGTTACTTTTTTCTTCTCACGCTCAAATACTTGGAGACGGTTGTCATCATTAAATGCTTTGCTTGTAGTTAATACACAAAATCAATCGACAGCCAAAGTGGAAATCTTGTAGAGGCCGTCGAAAAGCACTTGATTACACAAGCCAAGCCATTGGAAGTGGGACCCAAAAAGGTTCCTCAAGTTATCTGCTGCATGGTTCCTTCATCACCACAAATCTAGTTAACTTACACGTCGGTTGGGTTGGCTTCTCTAACCCACAGGATGACAAGTTCTCATTAAAAAACACCAATTCTGAAAATTTGTGAGAGCTATAATCTTCTACAAAAATACCAGCTTAATAAAAGATGCCTAAAACGATCACCATTTTCTTCAACCTACTTCCTAACCTCTCTCTCCAAAAAAGTGCACGGCTCAAATATTCTCAAACAATCCACCACCGTGCCAGCCAAGGCACACGCCAGCTGTGTCTGGTCTTAATAATCTCTATGTTCCCTCCCACTTAACAACAAAAGGTCAGTTTAGTTTTATTCATCCAATAAAAGACCCAGTACCTGCACCAAGGCGCGTGCACACACAAAGGGGGAAAAAAAAAGGGCCATACGCCCAACCAAAGCTAATCTTTTCCCATCCATCCAAAAAGGAAAAAGAAAAACATACAAGAGTCATGCATAAAAAGATAAGCCCGTGTCCCACCCCGATCATTAAGAGGGGAGGACAGGAAGCTTTTAACGGTCTCAGCAGACAGTACACGACCACCAGGAGGGGCACAAGCTAAGTTAATTTTATGTACCACCTACCTACTACTCTTTCGACCACATACTGAAATCCAAACTATCCGAGGCTAAATCCCCCTCTCCCCTACCCCTCCCAGATAATCTGTGAACCAGTACTTACTGCAATCTGTATTTGCTGGGTATCCCTCGTTATGTTACAGACCACTCACCTTCACATCTCCGACATCCTGTGTTTTTTACATGTCAAAGAGTTGCAATGGATAAATACACCCATTACCAACTAAGCCTATAACCACTAATGAACATCTTTCTACCTCAATGTATCGATCTAGATCAGCCCAGAATTTGAAGAAAAAATGAGGTTGAAGGAGCATCAACAACTGCTACAGTTCCAACCTCTCCCATTCATATCTTCCAGGCAGGGGCTTCTCATTGACAGGATCAAAGTTATACCTGCCAAAATTCAACACATTATCCTGTATGTAACTCATTGAATGCACATGTAAAAAGCAATCATCAAATGCTCATATATAAAAGCGCACTTGTCAATGAATTGTCGTTGCTGCTCTTCTTCCGTCCCAGCAAAGAACCCGTCCATTTCATGTGCCGAAGGGATATGCCTTTGCATTGAGTTTTGTAGTCTCCAGGCAGTCTCTGCTGTTGTGGTAGCCCTAGTAGTAGAACCAGGTGTTTGCACTGGATTCCTCATCGGACTGCAAGGTGTGCTTTCCCTAGTACTTCTGCCATGAGGAAAACAAATCTACTGGCTTACATAGGTCCTTTGCCTGATCATGTTTCATTTGTACAGCAGCTATGGTAGCTTGCATGGAGAGTTCTATCACGAAGAAACAAGGGGAAAAAAACTTGCATGCAAAGATACCAGTATCAATGTCCCAATCAAGAGCAATACCAAACACATTCACATGATATGCATAGCTGAAACAGAAGATCAAGTAATGAGGACAAAGAATAAACAAGCGACAAAATCACAACACAACAGTAACACTTCATATTTTTCAATCTTTCTACATGGCTGCTAGCTACAAAACATGAGGAAAAAAAATTCTGCAGGTCAGTCATCTTTTGATGCACATAACAAACTCCTAATACCAATTATAAGAGAAAAAAAACAAGTGTTGCTCAAAAGATTCATTTTCTAAAACCTAAAGAATCTTCCTCAACAGAAAACCAGATGCTGAGAGAGAGAAAGAGAGAAGTAGCCACCTCTCAACAACTCAAAAGCGAGTACACTACAATCACCAATCATCAGAGAAACATAACCAACAAGGGAAGCAAAGCATTCTTGTTGAACTTTATATTCTCTGGAACAGAAGGAAGTTCAAACGCAACCAACACTGCGAAATAAGAATGCATAAAGTACATAAAAGTTTATAATCTACAGCGAAAGATCACAGAAACTCAACCCAAACAAGCTATGAAGCTTCAATTATACCAAGCAGAAAACCGTGCTTCAGAGGCCATCTATAGTCACAAAACCAGCTATAGGAAGAACTTCAAACGATAAGACAACTAGATATACAGCTAAGCCAAACACAGTCATAGGACACAGGGAATTGAGTCCCCTCCAATTAGGAGGGGTGATTGAACCATCCATTTAACCCATTTCAGATTCATGCCCTGGAAAACAGAGCACTCGAACATTCACATATAGCCGTTCTAATCCAAAACCTACACGAAGTTCATGACCGTAGATGCAGAGAATTGAGATCTTGGGTAAAGAAAAAAGAACAATCCAAGAAACACCTCACCGAACACCCCAACCCCCATTTATTACAAAAGAAGAAGAGAACAGAAAACACCGAAATGGAATGAATTATTACCCCTCATTGCCGAAAATTTAACAATCCCCAAATAATTCACCAAAAGATTACCAAATAAATTAATATGACAAAATCCATACATCGTCATGCTTCCAGAAATTGACCAACAAAAACCAAGAAGAGCAAGACCAGGGATCTCCGACAACTGAGAACTTGAAGTCTGAAGCCGGGTTATTAGACAATCCAAAGGAAAACCACCGTTAAAGAACCCACCTTTCCCTTCCTTCGGTATCCAATACGTTCTCTCCAAAGGAAGCCTCGACGCCAACATCGCTGTTGTCGCCATTATTGTCTTCTTCCGTGACACAATGTTTGCAACCATCAGCATTCACCTCCTTACACACCTTCAATCCCGTAATTAAGCCGGACCCTGAACATACCGATCCAACCCTCACTCTGGAACTACCTCTAGCGTTAGAGTTAGGGCTAGGATTAGGGCTTTGTAAAGGAGCATCAAGCGATCGATCTTTGAGTTTCTTGGATTCCATGAAAATTGGGGGTTTGAGGAGTCTCCGACTGCGCAGCTGAAGGTAATTGCCGGAATTGGCAGGCGAGGTTGGCGGAGAGGGAGACGCCGTCCTCTGAAGCCTCTGCAAAGCTAGGGTTTTCGCTCGCGTACGCACTCCTAGCGTCGATTGAGACACATCCATGACAGCCACTTCGGCTGCTGATTTCGATTTCTTCATGTATTTGCCCATATCTCTCTCTGTCTCCCTTTATCTCTTTATACGATGGCTACTCAGCCCACTATGCTTGTCATTTTGGAAGAAGGAAAAGAAGGGTGAGGGCGAACAGAAGACAATGGAGGCTAATGCTACGGGCCTAGAAAGAGAGAGAAAGCGCCAAGTGGAGAATAAGAGAGTCACAGGTGGAAGAGAAGAAGAGCGGCGGTGTACACTGTGAGAGAAGCAATTTCACAGGTGGAAGGGAGAGAGCGCGCGCGAGAGAGCGCAGCCGTTGGTTCGAGAAATAGAAGAGAGTGGGTTTAGCGATCGCTGCAATTGCCGTTTTAGCGTGCTGAGATTTTTATACGTAGAATAAAGTAAGACAGATAAATAATAGAAGTGAAATTAAGTAATTTAAATAATTATTTAATTTTTATTATTTATTTATTTAATATTTAATTTTAATTATTAAATAGTTATAAAACTTTACACAGCTCCCTGTTAGGAAGATCGAGAGAGATAGAGAGAGACTGACGAGGAAGTCGAGGATGAGAGTGGGCATTGACATGCAAGAAGGTGAAGGGGAGGAGCAGGGAGTGTTGCTACAGCGTTTCCCGATTATCTTTTAATAAAGAGAATTCAAATTATAAAAATTAAATTGATTTAAAAAAAAGTTATAATTTTAAATTTTTTTGCATTTAACAGGGGTTAATATTATGAAAATTTAAAATAATTAATTTTAATTATTTAATATTTTAAAATACCTAATGTTGGAATGAAGTAAAAAAATAGGGTTGCAGGTCTAGGGAATTGCATTACCTTCTCCCCGTACTTCGTTGTTACAATTAATAATCAACACCCGTTAATCCTGAAATAAAACGTCCAATGATGTTTACGATATGCTGAAAATGAATATATGAACTATGCAATGCACTAATATGATATATAATCTTTTTTATCTGTAAAATAAAATAAGAAATTAATTATGACGTATCTCATGCTATGATGCCATTAGTTATTTAAATTGATAAGTGGCCCCACCTTAAAAAATATAATAATAATAATAATAACGTATTATTTTAATATCACTCTTTAAGTATTGATGTCAGCGTCAATAAATTAAAAGATAATAAGAAAACACTCCTAATAATATCTACGCTTATAATTTTTTCAGAGTTGTTGTTATAACTATAATTATTATCTTTTATGATAAAATTTAATTTCTAAAAATTTAATATTTATCTATAAAAAATAGCAAAAAATATAAAAAATTTTTAAATTTTTTTACTGGAGACATTTGATGGGTATGAGACCAAAGAGCCCAATTAAGAAGGCCCGATACGGTTATAGGCCGAAGAATCAAAGTTAATGATCATTGAAACATGTGTAGCCCATTACATCCAACCAGCACAATATGATCAAGCATCCCATCATGTCCGCACGGCCTACAACACTTACACGGTCCATTTTAGCGATTTATGGCCAAGGTGTGCTTAACTATTAAAGACGGTTATTTAACCAACGACAGCGATTGTTAGTTACAACTACCATGGATAAGAATGACGGTTAACCTTTCTAACGGATAACTGTCCGTTGTCTATAAATATGGAGCCTTTTCATTCGAGAGGAACAACTTGACTTAATTGGAACAAGACTTAAACAAATATCTTGTCCTACAAAGTGATTAAAGACGCCCAGAGTACAAACTCTCTCTCTCTTTAATTAAGATGCCAAAAGCATAACACTTTGGATAAATTTTATTTTATAATATCCTATCTTTTTCTCCACATTAAAGATAAATACTAACTTGAACGTCGAAAGATATATCGAAGAGTTAGTCCCGCCAATTCTTTGGTTATGATTTATGATTGCACAGAATTTGATTAAAGGCTTACGAAGATTGAAGATCTCAACAGACCAATAGACAGGATTCATTATGCGTGCAATAATCAGATCTTCGGACGTAACATTGGCGCCGTCTGTAAAAAAACGTAACAAAAAGTTCAAAAAATATAATTTTAATAAAATAAAAAGAGAAATAGTGAATTCTAAGATAGAAGCCAGTGCACCAGTTAGGGATGCCACTTCTAATGGTAACAATCCTCCCATCATTGATCGCATGGACGATCACCCTAATTCTTTTATACGAGTGCTTGCAAAAGCTGTTCAAGCACTTTGTACATTATTGGACGAGTAGTGAAAATGAGTCTCTCCTTCGGCCTCTCAAACCGCTACATTCAAGAAGAAGAATAGGAGAAGAAAATTCTCCTCAAAGAAGATTGACTATCGGGATAACATCGAGACTAAAACAGTTTCAAATGAAAAAGTCTCATTGAGACTTGAAGGTCGTTTAAGTCTCCGAATCCGAAAAGATAGTCTTGAGAGACGAAACTCTCAGTATTCTCGCAATGATAGGGAACCTACATACCATGGAGAACATTCTCATAGCGAATGTTCTCCCAGGGCTGTGAGCCGTCTAGGTTCACAGTCCACCCAAAAACCATCCAAGTTGAGGAATCTCCTCTACGTAAAAAGGATAACAGCTTCTCCCCAAATCAAGAAAAAAGTCAACAAAATTTGGGACCATATCTTTGGAGAAGACACTGCTGGAAAGACCATCGACTTGCAACAATCTTCATTTACAATGGAGATCCATACACAATATTTGCCGCATAAATTCAAGATACCTGCTTTGGAGTCGTGTCATGGAAGTTCTTATCCTATGAATCATTTGGATCATTTCTATACGCTCCTCAGCTATTAGGGTTTAGAGGAGGCAGCAATGTGCCTCTACTTCCCTCTGACCTTAAAAGGAAATGCTCGAGTATGGTTCTATCGCATTCAGCAAAATTCTATTCAAACTTTTTAAAGTTTGGCTGATCATTTCTTATCTTAGTTTACCTCCAATAAGAGGGAAGAAAAACAACCCTAACATTTGGTCTGAGTAAAACAAAGGCCAAATGAAGGCATAAGAAAATTTCTAGCCAAATTTACAGCCGCAGCCTGAAAAATTTTCAAGCTCACCAAAAAGTTGAAACTAAATGCTTTTATATCTGCGTTGGAACCCGACAATTTCTTTAGGCACATGGCCCATAAGAACCTTCAGACCTTCAGAGAGGTCGAGGCCATTGCTCATGCTTATATTGCGGTCGAGAAAACCAATGAAACAAAACTATCGAAAGACCAGCCCCACCAAAAATAAACAGAGAGAAAAAGAAAAAATTAGGACAACATGGGTCCCCGAGGTTGAAGGAAGTAGCAAAAGTCCGAGTCAGTACCAAGAAGAGGATTCAAGCTACAAGATTTGACTCCATTGGTTGACTCCCGCACCAATATCCTGATATAAATTCGGGATGAAGAGTTATTTAAATGGCCGAAAGCGTTAAAGAATCCAGATGGTGGTGACCAGTCGAAATATTATCATTACCATCGGTGTGGAGAACATAGTACCGATGACTGCAGGACGTCGCAGAAGGAAATTAAGGAGCTTATCCGGAAAGGACATATCAACCATTTTCTCCAAAGAGTCTGACAGACTTTCGAAGGAGCAAATGGAGATGAGACCGAGCAACCACGGGGCTGAGCAACAGATGGAGTAATAAACATAATTTCCACGCGACCCGCTCGGAAGGATGTTTTGAAAAGCTCAAGAATGGTCACCGCCATAAAAAACCAAGGATAGATAATAGGGATAATATTATTAGTTTTAGTGATGAAGATTTAAATCGTGTAACATCCCATTATTCTGATCCCATAGTTGTAACTGCGCTCGTTTCGGACGATAGTATAAACTACCAACTAAAACGAATATTTATTAATAATAAAAGTTCGAGAAACTTTCTTTACTTACATGCCTTTTTTAAGTTAGGATAAAAAAGAAGTCAATTAAGGATCGCAAAAAAACCCTGGTACAGACTGGATAATGAGCCCGTACCTGCACAATGAGTGATCCAATTAGAAGTCACAATGGGTACATATCTGAGGACGGCCACCAAGATGCTTTCTTTCTTGGTTGTAGATCTTTCATCGGTCTACAATATGATCCTCGGACAACCCTGTTTAATAGCATTCAGAGCCGTAACCTCCATTCCACATCTAAAAGTAAAATTTTTGACTCCATTAGGCATTTGAGAGGTCCTAAATAATCAAATGACTGGGCAGACTTGTTATTTATCGCAAGTCACTCAGACACCAACGAGTCAATCGATTCATGACCTTGATCTCTGTGATGAGACCACATTACTTCAATCCCAATCTGGAGAATCAACAGACCAAATCCCGCTGAACCCTATTGATCCTTAGAAGTACGTTTAACTTGGGAATTCTTTGTCAGAGCGATTCCGAAGTCGACTTATTGACTATCTGAGACAAAATTCCAACATATTTGCTTGGACTCCTAGCGATATGTTAGGAATATTGATTGGAGTAATGGTCCATAAGTTGAGCCTAAATCCCAACCATAAGCCATCTGGCAAAAGCATAGAAACTACTCGGTCAAAAATTTGATTACCGTTCGAGAGGAAGTGAAGAAACTCCTAGACGATGAATTTATTAGAAAAATTTAATACTGAGACTAGTGTCAAACGTGATCATGGTGAATAAGAGTAATGGAAAGTGAAGAATGTTCATCGATTTTACCGACATCAATAAAACATGTCTGAAGAACAACTTCTTGTTATCAAGAATTGACTTGCTCATGGACTCCACCTCTGGACACAGATTGCTCAGTTTTATAGATGCATAGTCGGGATACAATCAAATCCGAATGAATTCAAAGGACAAGGAGTATACATCTTTTACGATCAATCAAGGGATATACTGTTATAAAATTATACCCTTCAATTTGAAAAATGCCAGTGTAAACAGCGACTTATCAACAAAATGTTCAAGGCTCAGATCGGACAAAATATGAAAGTCTACGTCAACGATATGCTGGTAAAAATCAAATTTCAGGATGACTATATTCACGATCTGGACAAGGCATTCACTGTTTTGAAGACACATCAGATGAAACTTAATTCAACCAAATGCACCTTTGGAGTGACCACGGAAAAATTTTTAGACTTTATTGTTTCGCACCGAGGAATAGAAGCTAATCCAAAAAAGATTAAGGTTATTTTGGATATGAATCTTCCTTGGACGATGAAGAAAGTTCAAAAATTAACTAGGAGGCTGGCAGCCTTCTCACGCTTCTTGGCTAAATCAGCTAAGAAATACTTGCCTTTTTCAAGGCATTGAGAGATACAAAGGCCGCGAGCTTTCAGTGGACTGTAGAATGTGAAACCGCTTTCCAAGAACTCAATGAGTATCTTTCTCATCTACCACTGTTAACATTTCCACAATAGGGCGAGAATTTATTTTTATATCTGGCTATACCCAAAACAACTTTAAGTTTAGTCTTGATTTGAGAAATATCTGATGGGCAGAGATCAATATATTACGTCAGTAAAATCTTAACCGACGTTGAAACTCATTACACTCATGATGAAAAGATGGCACTGGCATTTATGTATTCCATTCGAAAACTTCGACCGTATTTTCGGACGTACAAGATAATTGTTCTAATAGACCAACCTTTAAAAGAAATCCTCCAAATACTAGATGTGTCAGTACGATTCATTAAATGGGCTATTGAATTGGGAGAGTTCGACTTAGAATTCTAACCGATTCCGTCTTTAAGTTGTGACGCTCTTGCGGACTTTATTGTTGAAATAACGATGCCAATTCTAGTCGCCCTTGAGGTTATTGGGACCAACAATTCCTAGAATATTTCGACCTGGACCTTACACGTGGATGGCACTTCAATGCAAATTGGCTGTGGAGCCGGAGTGGTATTAAGGACACCCGATGGGTCAGAAATAAAATACTCAATGACCCTTGAATTTCTAGTGATGAATAATGTGGTTAAGTACGAAGCATTGCTCATTGGGTTAAAATTAGCCAAAGAATGATCGGCCACAAACCTTTTAGTATACAATGACTTGGAATTGGTTATCAATCAAGTCTGAGAAAACTTTGACACTATTAATCCGCTACTTTCCCAATACCTTGCCAAGGTTCAAAGTTTGATTTTCACGTTAAATCATGTGGAAATAATTCATATTGTGTGAGAAGAAAATAAAAAAATAGACAGATTAGTAAGAGTTGTTGCCACGGGAGACCCAGAGCACTACGCTCGTGAATTACATGAAGTGCTACAAGTACTTAGCATTAATGATCCACAAGAGGAAGTCATGCAAATAACCAATTCTCATAACTAGACGACTCCCTATACAAGGTATTTGTCCAACGATATATTGCCAGAAAATCCAGATGAAGCCAAATGTCTAAAAAAAACTGTAATATCTCGAATTTTATTTGGATTAATTTAATATTAATTATAAATTTGAGCAAATTAGGTATGACAAAATTAATTAAATATCAAAAAATTTTGGGATGATGTTTAGATTGGTTGGGCTGGCACCCGGGGTGCGCCCGTGTTATCGCCCAAATATTTATTCAGATTTTAGAATAAAAGAAAACTAAAATGTATTAATAATAATAATAATAATGATAATGATAATAATAATATATAACGAAAAAGAAAAAAAATGAAAAAAAAAGGAAAAAATGAGATAAGGATGGATTCAGGGAGAGAGGGAGAAAGAGGAGAGAGAGAGTGATTCGGGTTTCGGGCGGTGGAGGAGAAAGAAGGGAGGGAGAAGAGGGAGGCCGGCAACCGCCATCGCCGCTGCCGCTGTCGCTGCAGGAGCTTCCGATGCCGAAAGAGGAAGTCTGTGAAACCCTCTTCATGATGTGACCCTCCATTTCGTGCTCCGGTGTATGCAGAGAGAGAAATCGCAAGTCGAAGCTATGCGGCCGCCGCTCGTCCGACGCCGTTACTGGAAGAAATCGGTGAAATCAAGGTATATAAATCCTTCCATTCTCTTTGTGGATGTCGATTATTGGGTTGTATGTGTTTATTTTACAAAAATCGACTAAAATTTTTGGTGATTTCGGTGGAGGCTAGCGGTCCTGTAGAGAGAGAAAAAACCATTGCCGACTCGGTGCTGCCGTCCGCCGCCATCTACCATCGAGCTTGCTGCCGCCGTCGTCGCCGGCGTGGTTGCTCAGCCGGAGTTGCCGCTAGCGTGAAGAGAGAGCGGCAGAGACGGGCGCGAAGAGAGAGAAAGGGAGAGAGAATGGCCTCGCGCAGTAGAGAGAGAAAGTTGTCATTCGGACACTCGGGACATCATTTGCTCAGATTTGTAAAGTATGAAGTTCAGGCAAGTATCTGTAAACCCCTCTTTGGTCTAATTTAATTTCTAATATATTTTGGATACTGTTTGAAATTTTATTAACACGCATAAATTTTTATACACCTATTTAATTTATTCTGGACATGTATGTGTAGTTTATTGGATTATTTTGGGGGCTTTAAATATGGATTTTATGATTTTAGAAATTTATTATTTTCCTAAAAACTTGAAAAATTTATTGGACTCGATGTATATTTATATCAGTATGTGTAACGAAAATATACACAAAACTTGCATTGGCTGTGCATTTTCATATGCACGTGTCGGGTTGTGGTCACAATATTTGGATTTAAATTATTGGATTCTGGCCAGCTTCTGACGGATAGATTATTTTATTATTTGAAAATTCCTTTCCGCTGGCAGGAAAGGTTTGGAGTAATGACCCTTCCCATTTGGACAATTTGACCTGACCTTAAAATATATTCGAAGGCTCTAATATATCTGACAAGTTTGAGGAGTGCACCTAAAGTAATGGGTGACAAAACATAGTAAACAACATTATCTATAGGTACACAGTACATGGATTTTGGCTTAAGGTTACCAGAATTATGTGTAACCCTTCCTCAAACTAGTCTTTAAATAATTAGAACACAAATTTGGTGCATAATTTATATTTTTACATTAATTGGTATTGGACTTTGATTTGGATATGGATTTTTAGACTTGGATTTGAAATTCGCTGATTTTTTCCTATAATTGGGCTCGGTATGTCTCGTACAAATGATTTTGATTATATATTTCGATCCGGACCTTTGGAATATCTGTCGCGGTATTGCTTCGGTCTCTATGCACGTTATTGGATCATCCGGCTATCGGATTCTACCCCAAATCACAAGCTGATCGGGCATTGGATTTGAACTCGGATTTGGACTCGGATCGACATCGGTTTTGGAATTTGTTTGGATCACCTCTATTTTGGTTATATATATACGTTCCGACGAGGACTATTTTTGAAATTGGGATATTTTTTTGGATTTGAATATTTAATTTAAGTACGAGACTACCATTAGATTTTGAAATTTGGATCTTGGATTTTGATTGAATTTGTCTTATTGGGCGATTTAAATTTATTCTAAATTTGATAAAATTTTCATCAAGTGACTTCTTATCTGATTTATTGGACTTCTTTTGACTAAGTGTGATACTTGCTGGGTATTAGGCTTATTTTTCTGTTTTTGTCCCTTCAGAGTTGAAGGTTCGGATGTAGTACAAGAGTAAAGACGTGATCGTTCAGATATTCGTCCGATTTGGTGAGTTTCAGTTTTATTATGGTTTATATTAATATTTGATATATTTGGATTATAGAATTGGCCAGATATGAGCTTATTGTTATATTTCAGGAGTAGTTTGAATATTATGTTATGTTCGATTAGGAATAGTTTGAATATTATGTTATGTTTGATTATGATTTTTGGGTCGGATTATTACATCCCTTACGATGATTGTAGAGCAGGTTACATTTATATTATTCGGAGGATTGTTTGATGAGGTCCAGTGAGGATTTTAATTTTGTTGAGTGTATATTTTGGTTTGTCACGCGCGTATTTTAGGACTTAGTATTATTTCTTTAAAATTATTTGGGATTTTAGATTTTAGAAATTATAATTAATTATTTAAGTTGACTTACTTGGTTCGGGTACGTGACAAAAACAATGGGATGGTATACCATTGTGGATGAAAAATTGTACCAACGAGGGTACTCTATTCCATACCTACGATGTCTTACACCAAAAGAGGCCGAATACGCCCATGATGAAGCACACCTCGATATCTGTGGATTCCATATTGGGTGCAAAAACATTACCTTCAAACTCATGAGGCAAAGATATTATTAGCCCACCATGAAATATGAAGCAATGGACTTCGTCCAAAAATATAAGAACTGCTAGATGCATGGGAACCTCTCCCATCAGCCACACACAGAACTTCGAGCCCTACAGTTGCCATGGGTGTTCACACAGTGGGAAATTGACATCCTCGGACCACTTCCAGTGGCTTCGAGACAGAGAAAATTTATAATCGTCGAAATTGATTATTTCACAAAATGGGTCGAAGTCGTCCCACTAGCCAAAATAACCGAGCAAAATGCGATCAAGTTGTCCGACAGAATGTTGTTTGCATATTTGAAATACCCAAAGTTATTGTGACTGATAATGGGACCCCATTTACTAGTAAGAGTTTCATAAAGTACTGTGCTAGTTTGAAGATAAAATTGGTTCATACTTTCGTAGTTTATCCATAATATAACAGACAAGTGGAAGTTATCAACTGAACAATATTGCACGGTTTGAAAACGAAACTTGAAAATGTTGGAGGTTCATGAGTGAATAAACTTCCTTCCATCCTCTAATCATATAGGACGACACCCAGAGAATCAACCCATAAAACTCCTTTCAACTTGAGCTATGGGATCGAGGCCGTTACTCCAATAGAAATTGGACTCCCTAGCCTTCGGGTCAAATCTTGTGATCCACACCACAATGTTCAAAGACTTTGGAAAAATCTAGACTTACATCAAGAAATGGGACGAGGCACGGTTGCATATGGTGGCATATCAACAAAGGATCGCTAGGTACTACAACAAAAAGGTGAAGACGCGACAGTTTAATGTGAGATATCTGATATTACGGAGCATTGAAGCCACTGGCAAAAATATCGATCGGAGTAAACTCTCCCCAAATTGAAAAAGTCTGTTCCTAGTCTCAGCCATTCTCAAGAATGGGGCATACAAGTAACGGACCCAAAATTGTAGACTAGTGCGTAAGACTTGGAATGCTTGTCACCTTAAATAATATTTTCAATAAATATACATGATAGGAGGTAAAGTTTGCATCACATCAAGTGTTTGTAATTGTGAAATTTATTAATAAAATTTTAGTTCTTTTTATTTATCCTTTTGTTTGCTTGTCTTTCATATTTTTTCATAGCTTAGGCTAATCCTAAGTCAGGTAAAGTCAATTCACCTATATCAAGGATCATTGATTCGAGAAACTCAGTCACATAACTGAGCGACTCATATGAAGTTGTTCCTTAAAACTTGATCATGTCATCAAACGGTTCAAATGAGACCGAGGACACAAAACTTGGGGGGTTTCCTCAGAAGCATACGTGCGAAGACCTTCGAGGTAGCATTATTAGTCAAATATAATTTCAAAAAAACTTAAGTTATGAACAAGTCAAATTGAACTTAAATAATACAAAGAGTTGGACATATAAAACGTTCAACCAAAGACACAAAGAGAGTTAAAATGTTGTAAGTGTATTTCATTAATTAATAAAATGAGTACATACGCAAGCTCCAATTAATTACAAGGACGAACGATGCCTGGAGGTTTCTGACACTGGTTCCCAAGAATTTTCGTCATCTCCAGGGAGGTATAAGACCTCGAAACTATGGCTGGCACTGGCATTCTTCGAATGAAACATAGAAACAGGAATATGAGGAGCCAGCATTTGGACAATGTGTTTGCAAAGGTTGATACCTTCCCAATAGCTATGCTCCGATATCTTCATGATGTCCTCGGGACGAATTGAGGATTGGAGCTCACCCTCCACTTTAGAGAACTTCTCTATGAGAAGGCCGTGTTTCTATTTCAGATTGACCAAGTCATGCTTCAGTTCAGAAATATGCCCCTCGATAGTCTAGAGCTTCTGCCGTTCCACGTACTTGTGAGTAAGTCCATTCGTAGCCTCAATGAGACGACTTATCATTTCTTAGAACTACAAAGGAAATAAAGTCCATTAGTTTACAACAAGAATAACTTAGAAGTTAAAGAAGATTGTAGACAGTTGCCACAGAAATAGAGACGTTGCCATGAGTTGCATCGTCCGTAGAAATCTCTGAAGCAGTTTGGATTTCGGCTCTTGGAGACCCTGGACTAGCCACCATCACATCTTCCTCCTCAAGCGTTGCATTAACTCCTGCCTCTTTAACCTCGCCCGTGATGATTCAACCTTCGGCCTCAATTTCAATGTGGATCTCAGGCTCTGGGGGCTTGGGAGAATGCTCCTTTGCAATTTCAACATGAAGTTCTGCAGCGACCCCCTTAGTCATATTGGTCTCTGGGGTCTCTAAAAACGTAAGTAAGGGCATCTCCCCAGAACGAATCTCACTTATCCAATAAGTCCCCTCAATAAAAGTTGTAGCAATTTCAGGCAAGGACTCCTCAGACAAAAGTGACAGAATGACTAGAATACCATATGAAGCAAGTAATGGTGTTGGAATAGGAGTGACCTCGGTCACTTCCTCAACAGATCCCACATGCTTGCTCACTTCAATTTGTCCGGCAGCCTCGGGAATTGGTACCGAGGAAGATGCAAATGTCTGGTCTAAGGTGACCATCGGTCGTTTCTTCTTTACTAATATATTTATTGTGGCCTCGTCCCCAGAGATGGATTCGATGGAGGCCTCCTTATTACCAGGCATAGCGGCCGACGACTCTTTTATTGTATGCCCATCGAGGCCTTTTTGTCATCGGGCTTTTTCAGCTTATCCTCAAACTTTTTGGATTTGCCCAAGGACTCTTTTACTTTGAGCTCTTTAGCTTTTCTCTTGTGTCTCTGCTTGAGAAAAGTCTTCACCGATTGAGCCTTTGACTCTTCAATCTCAGGCTCCCACTTAGCAAAAGCAAGTGATTCAAGAAAGAGCCAGCAGTTCTTCTTATTTTCATTAAAGATCCTAGCCTTTTCACGGATCAAATCAATCAATTTCTGGACAGACTCTTTCTCATGGTCAAAAACATCCGATTGCATAGCAGAGGAAACACAACCCCATTCGGGACAAAACTCCCATGTGGAAGGAACCGCAAGATAAAAGAATCAGTCCTTCCATCTTTTAGTGGAGTCTGGATTTTCTTCACTAAACCCGTATTTCGGCTGAGGAGATATAGTTATCTAGTTCATGCTGTGATTAAAACGAAATAAGACTTTCACAGCTATAGCGTCAAAAACTACATCGTGAATTCGTGTAAAAATACACAATGAAATGAAGTACCTCACGCCATTTGGCTGGAGTCTGGCGATCAGCACATGGAGATCCACCATTAATTTGTATAACTCTGGAGTAAGAGGAAAGTGGTGACCACCCTTGAGGTGAGTCTCATAAACTGTGATATACCCTGGTGGAGGAGAAGAAGATCGTCCATTAATTCCATGCAAGTGATACGCCAAGGAACGTGGAATCTTGTACCGAGCCCTGAAATATTCCACATCATTGACTGAATCTCTACAACTCCCGGTGCCATGAGAAATTTCCAAAAAAATAGAAAACAGAAGGAAATGGAGTCTAAGTGAAAAGATGGAAACGAAGAGGGTAAAGAATTCTTCTAACTTTCAAAGGCTAATTTATAGGCAAAAGGAGAGCTCTAAAACAGCACCATTTTCATTCAAAATTCAAAAGATGCGCCTAATCATAACGCTGCTACATGTCAGCTGCTCATTTGCTCAGCCAAATGTCAAATCGTTCGATGTCAATAATGACGCATGTGCGTTTCCAATATGCTGAAACGATGTACATTTAATGCGATCACTGACAGTAGGAATTCAGACCGTCGGGCAACTATTCTCATTCAATGGAAAACTTTTAACTCAGACATAAGTAATTTTAGACTTTATACCAGAAGGTTGAATTTTATACCTTCTGGTATGAGGAGCTAGTGATGGGTATGAGACCCAATGGCCCAGTTAAGGAGGTCCAATACAATTGTAGGCTGAGGAATCAAAGTCAACGATCCTTGAAACTTGTGCAGCCCAATACGTCCGAGCAGCACAATATGACCAAACATCCCATCATGTCCGCACGGCCCACAACACTTGCATGGTCCATTTCAGCAATTTATGAAAGAGGTGTGCTTAACAACCAAGGAATGTTATTTAACTAACAATAACGGTTGTTAGTTAGAACCACCATGGATAAGAACGACGATTAACTATCCTAGCGGATGACCTTCCACCGTCTATAAATATGGAGCCTCTTCATTCGAGAGGAACAACTTGACTTAATTGGAACAAGACTTAAACAAATATCTTGTCCTATGAAGTGATTAAAGATGCCCATGGTACAAACTCTCTCTCTCTTTAATTAAGACGCCAAGAGTGCAACTTCTCGGATAAATTTTATTTTATAATATCCTATCTTTTTTTTTCACATTAAAGATAAATATTAACTTAAGTGTCGAAAGATATATCGGGGAACTAATTATGTCAATCCTTTTATTGTGATTTGTGATTGCACAGGATTTGATTAAAGGCTTACGAAGATTGAAGACCTCAACCGACTGATAAACAGGATTCGTTATCCATGTAACAATCAGATCCTCGGATGCAACAACATCAAACTCTTGTTACTAAAGCTTATGAGCTTCCTTAAATAAAATATCACCCATCCTAAGATTAGCTCACTCAAATTATTTATATCCATTCCTCATACTTATATACTAATGATGCATAAAGGTCCATAAAATTATCCTTAGGTCTTCTCAATGGCCAGCTAACCATTGATGGCCATTCCTCATTCTATCGAGTCTCATTTGCTTCTCTCAATGAGGGGCCCTAGAGCCAATCTCTCAAGTCTACATTTTGCTAACATCACATTCAATTAGAATTATTCACTTTTCATATTACTAAAACTTTCGTGTTGTCTAAAATATTTACTGATGTGAGTATTAGATGAACTCTTTACGAAAAATTTGAGCCTTCAACATCAAATCTTTATTGCATTGTGCAAGAATACCTTCCCAAAGTTATTCTTCCAAATGGGCATTAAAAACATACATATATTCATTTCATAAATATGTAATAATTTTATGGCTATTGATACATGATAATACACACCTTTTAATAATTATTTAATACTATAGAATAACAGAACATTTTTATATACGCTATAAACCACAATTAAACAAAATTGTAATCTTGTATTCCTCAGTATTTTGCTTCATTTGGCATATCAATTGTCAATCAGACACACTATCAAATACGTGTTAATATCTTCAGATGTTTAGTGAAAAGTAGCAACCAAAAGAACTGACAATTCTGACCTAAATCATACATATCTAGCTGGTGAGTATATAAAACACATGACCAAGAGATTCATCAGTGAATACTACTCATATATGTTGCATAAATTAAATAGTGCATGCATAATAAAAACTATCAAATACAAAAAACTAATTATAAAAGAAAATTCTTGGACAATTTTCTTCCCTCGGAAGAACACGTGAATCAGTAGGAAAATGGTAGACAATAAAAATGACAAAACAATGGTTTAGTCGGAAGAAAAGAGTTTTACAGGATATCCCATCTATTTACAACTCATTTGTATTTTTTTTCTAGTACATGACTCGTTAAGATTTGAAATATATATATATATATATATATATATATAAACTCTATATCTATAAAGTGAATTGTAGAAAAATTATATATAGATTGAACAAGTAACATTTATATATTAAAAAAAAAAAAAACATCTTGACAAATGAAAAAATAGATTCAGTGTAAAACAAAAGCGGCGGCTAAATACAATAAAATGAAGGACACGTAAAAGACATAAGGAGCAAATCAATAAAACTAATTAAGTTTGGTGTCAAAAGTAGAATGTGAGGGTAATTATAAATATTTTATTTTATTTTAAATAATATGTAATTCTTATAAATTTTCACAAATTTTTTATCATTTTTAGAGTAAAATTATGAAAATAAGTTAGGTAAAATATACCAAAAATTTTCACAATTCTCGATTTTTTAGTATTTTTGTAGTTTTCTCCTTCTAATAAAATCTCTTTAAATTTACTAAATTTTGTTATATTTTTTACGTAAGTCGTTTCAATGAAAACCAATCGCATATTTGATTAGAGGGAACAAAAATTTTATTCCCAACTTATTCCTCCAAGAATATTTATTCTCTTATTTAGCTGCATTTTGACAGTGAATAAATATTTTTGAAGGAATAATTATTTTCACATCAATATTTTAAAAATATAATTACATTTATATAATAATTATATATTTAAAATGATACAAGACTTAAAATGGCCTACTAAAGAAAAGAAAAGTCGGAAGCCGTTAACGCTTCTAATGTTCTTTGAGTAAGATGATAGGCTCGGATCGGAGGCCAAAGGACGGGCCCACGCCAAGGTTGACCGGTCAGGGCGGCCGGTTTGCTCACAAACGTCAACCCAAAGATTGCCAGGTTTATTGGGCCTTTAGAGGCTTTGCAATAATGTGGCCTATTCTATTCAGCCATGACCCATCAGCGCCCGCCGTCGCCGCTCTCTTCGCTCTACGGCGGCGGCCAAGTGACGGTCCAACACCAAGGCGACTGGCCGTCGCTCCCCTACATACCGGGCCCAAACGAGGCACTTCCAACGTGCCTGCCGACCGTTTGAGCCCATCAATCATAAAAAGGCCAACCACGATCCTCAAGGATATTCCACGATCTCAAAAAATATCACAAGATCGGGCGCCCTTCAAATAAGGAAGGCGCAGATCCTTCCAACTCCTTGCCAACCAAGGAACCTCACTGTAAGGAAGGAAGTTATCTGGAAAGTGGTTGGCTGTCTCACGAGGAAACAATCCCCCACATTGGGCAACAAGCACCCGCCTCCGGAAGGAAGGTCGGCCACGAGATCACGATGGCGATGATTCCTTCCAAAGAGGAAGATCACCACCTTTGCCATAAAAGAAACCCTCGGATCCACTATCCAGGGCACGCTTCCTCCACACCGAAAAAGGTTTTCTTCCATATCATCAATGACATGCTCTAAGCACGCTCTCGGGAGACTGCAATTTTTTTCTCTTGGAACAAAGACTCGGAGACCTGAAAGAACCCTAATTGCTCGAACAACAAGCTCTGGTTCCGGCCAAAAGCTCTAAAACACGGCCCAATTCCAAGGCGATTTAACGGGTCCTAACGCACGTTGGCTGCCTTCCCACCATCCGGATACGAGAAAGGACTTGCTTTCGGCATCCGGAGCGAACCTCTTTTCCCTTTCCCGTTACTCTCTCTCTCATTTTATTCCTTGATTTTGAAGAAATTTGGTTGGATCGACTTGAAGGCTTCTGAGTGTTCGCCGGTGGGATTACGTCCCGCCGTTAACGACCTCTCGCGTTTGCTTTAGCGAGGATGCGCACTAACGGGTGAGCGGAGCAGTTCAAACCATCCGAAGAATCGGTCATTGAAGTCGGATCGGTCGCATCATTGGCGCCGTCAGGAAGCGCCACGAAAAGCCTACCACCAAGAAATCAGCCAAAACTCCTCTCACTACTGAACAATGGTGAACACGAGAGCCAGCGAAGCACCCCGCTAGAGACCTTTGCTTGTCCCCAGAGCAGGGTCATGCGCTGATGCCTCAGTCACCAGGCCCACTGGAGGAGCTCCACCGCCCTACATCCAAGAATCGGTGGAGCAGAGGGCCAAACCAATCTCGCACCTTCAACCGCTGTGAGTGTAGCGGAGCAACAATGTTGCAACCGCTCCAGAAGTAGTTATTCCCGCTCTGCCACCAAGAAAGGTGGCCGGAGTAGAAGAAGGCGAAGAGGCCTGAAAAGCCGCGAACAATCTACCTCCAAAGATCCTCCCACGTTCTCGGAAGGCAATGCGGGTGGAACGCCTGGGGTACATCCTGATGAAGAAAGTAACTGGAGAAATCCACAGATACTCTAAGGGCGGGCCAGATGCAGTCCCGAGGAGCGAGTCTCCGGGTGCCCCGGAACCGCACGGGAGGCGGCGGCCGAGAACTGAAAATAAAGAGACGAGTTGAGAAATTTTCAACTCAAGAGATTCTGCAACCACGCCAAGTGCACCCACGAGTGGACCAAATCGGAACCACGTGTTCCCGAATGGCCAGCGCGCCATCGACTTGGGCCAGTCACCATTCACTTGAGAGATCCCGAACTGGCCCACTACCGGCCCAAGTTCAAGATGTCCCTTGACTTCAGATGATGGGGGCGGTGATCCGGTTGATCACTGGATCACTTCGCACTCCATCTCGAGTCTCAAGGGCGGGAAGACTCAACATGTGCCGCTTTCCACCGAGAGCGCTGAGGATCGGGTTTCACCACCTCCTTCGTGATCTATTAACAATTTCGTGAACTCTGGACTCTTCGGCCACGCATGCATCGAGCCGACGGAAGAGAAAGGCCGAAGTGGCACCTCTCCCACATAAATAAAAAGAGGAGAGAACCCACGACGCTCGGATCGCTTCGTGGCCGAGGCCAGAAGGATTCCCGTGATTGCGAGAGATGAAGTGGGGCGCCTCATCTCGGGCCGACATATGGAGATTTCTTCTGCCATCTCGCCCATAAAAATCCTCGAGACTTTCCAGCGAGGCTAATCCATCACCAGGCCTACGCCGCCGGTAAGAGGCCAACGAGGCAAAACGCTGTAAGCAGGCTGGATCACCTCGGCCGATTCCCGGAGAAGGAAAGAGAAAGTTTCTTTGTGGAGAGCATCCCCGCCTGAAGCAGAATGGATCGGGCCTCGTAACGCAGGGACTATGGGCCCACCACCTTCACACCCGATGGACACACGCTCTAATGTCCGATGCATCCGGAAAAGTTTCAAGTGGCAAAGGCGCCCGAAAAGGACTGGGAATCGGGCTAAATGGACTTCCAGATTCGGGCAGCCACTCAATCAAGATCGTAAAGCGCTGCAGAGGAAATCAAGACCCGATTCACAGGACACCTCACCCGATTTTGTCGGGGGACCGAGACGAGAAACCGGGTGAGCAAACAAATGAAGAGGCAGGAGCAGACGCCTCCCGAAACCGGATCAGGAGTTGTCAACATGATCACCACCCGACTCCGCCGTAAGCTTTGGAAGACAAGAAGGGAGCTGAGCAGATGGGAGGAAGAAGCGGTAGGCGTAGTAGATAACATCATTAGCTTTAGTGAATGTGATTCAACCATGTAATCTCCCCCATCAATTCCTTGTATTTTTTCGACTCGTTTGATTTGGTGCGTCGGACTTCACAGTGTAAACGAAGTCTTTACTGATAATGGTAGCTCGAAGGACTTGCTTTATTTGGATGCGTTCTTTAGACTAGGCCTAAAAAGAACCAATCAAAACCTCTTCTTTGAAGGACCTTTATACGGCCTTGACAACCCAAGTGCGGTGCCCGTCAAGGGACAATCCAACTGAAGTCACCCCAGGCACCTACCAAAACAGCAAGTCGGATGCTAACCTTTTTAGTGGTCGACGCGCCTCCGTGTACAACGCCATATTAGCGGGGCAGGCCTAACTAACGCCTTGGGGCAATGATCACGCCCATACCGCACCTAAAATGAAGTTCCCAACGCCCTACTGCGCCGGAGAGGTCTGGGAGATCGTGTCACCGGACGAACTCGTTACATGGGCCCGGGGCCCCTAGTGGGCGTAACTGCAGTGGGGAGAACTCGATCACCGAGACGCAGACCACCGGCAGAAGAGGCGCAACCCGGTGAAGCCCGGATCTCGGTCCCACTTTGGACCCAGGAGAACCGGATAAGTGTCAGTTAGCGGCTCACTCACCAAGACCCCTTTGCGCGATGAATCGATCATGTTCCTCTGAAGGAACGCGATCTCGTTTGCCTCGACTCCCTGCAGACATGCCCGAGATTTCACCAAGTGATGGTCCACAAATCGGGCCTTGATCCGGACCGCAGTTTGGCCGCCGTAAACGGAGAACCACTCCGAAACACTAATCGCCATCCGAGAGGAGGTGAAGAAGAAGGCCGACGCTGGCCATTAGGGAAGTACAATACCCGACGGCTCAAACGTCGTCCCGGGTTAAAAAGAGCACCGGAAAATGGCGAACGATGTCGCCGATTTTTACTGACGTCAATGGAGTGTCCAAAGATGCCTTTCCTTGCCCCAATTGACCCTATCGGGTTGACCCACAGGCGGGCACGAGCTGCTAAGCTTCAGCGGACGCTATTCGGGCTCAACAGGATCAAAATGAGTCCGTAAGACGAGGAGCATACCTCGTTCATGACGGACCAGGCATCTATTGCTATAAGGTCATGCCCTCGGACTAAAAAGAACCGGAGCCACTTACCAATGGGGCTAGTGATGTAATGTTCGAAAAACAAATTGGTCGCAACGCTGGAGGTCTACGTCGACGACATGCTCGCCAAGAGCAGAGTCACGAGCAACCACATACGTGACTTGGAAGAGTCATTTGGGTGCTCCGCCCGGCCAGAGACGGGTCAATCCACCCAGTGTGTCTTAGGGTAGCCTCGGGAAAGTTTTGGAGTTTCATCGTCTCCGAGGGATCGAGGCAAACCTGAAAAAAGATTAAGGCCCCTGGCCGACATGGCTCCCGAGAAACGTAAAGACGCCCAGCGCTTAAGCCGACGGCTAGCTGCCTGTCCGCTTCCTCGCAAAGTCCTGGAGACAAGTACCACTCTTCTTTAAAGCTTTAAGAGGGACGAAATCTAACGGATTCAGTGGGCCGGGACGCCGACCGCCTTGATGAATCAAGCGATTCGCCCACCCACCGCTTAAGCGTCACCCAAAGACGAGAAGAGCAGACCTTACTGCAAGATCGGGAAGTGTCCCTCGGCTCCGTCCTCAGGCACCCAGAGTCGATCTCCATGACCGGTCTATTACGTGAGTAAGACATTGACCGGCCTTAAACTTCATACCCGCTAGAAAAAATGGCACTGGGCGCTTATCTTGAGACGAAAATTGAGGCCACTTTCAGCGCATCGCACAGTGGTCCTTACGGACCACCCGAAAGGCATACTCCAAAAGCCCGACGTTTGGGCGATTGGTAAAGTGGAGCCATCAATCGGCGAGTTCGACATTGGTTGAGCCCTGACACGCAAAAAGCAGCTGTGCCTCCGTCGACTCTCCATCGCCGAGACCACAACCCCGTCTCACGAGGAGCGGCCTACGTAAACGAAGAACCGCCCCGGTGGGGCTCGGAATGGACACTCCACGTGGATGGATCATCCTGGAGAACATTGTAGGGGAAGGGGTAATCTTAACGACTTCGACGGATTTGAGATCAAGTATGCCCCGAGACTTGATTTTGGCGACCAACAATGTCGCCGAAAGACGAAGCCCTACCGGGTCAGCTTACAGTGGCAAGGAGTGCTCTGCCAAGAGGTTGGCGATTCTTACACACCGAGTTAATCACAACTGTGTCAATGGGGGTTTGAGGCGAACAACCCTTCCCCCGCCGCACTGGGCAAAGGTGAAGGAGACCATCCGTGACTTCGACAAGTCGACCTCGGTTCACGTTCCGAGCCGAAAATTGGAAGGCGAGGCCGTGGCAGAGCGGTACCCGAGAATCAGGCTTGCATTCGAGGGACATGCGGAGATCTTGAACGCTCCTAGCAAGATAAAAACAGGGAGACCATGCAGATTCGAGACGGAAAACCTGGATGACTCCTTACCTTAAATACTTGGGCCGACGGATCGCTTAGGAAGACAATGAAAGGACCAAGCATGTTAAAAAGACACCGGCCGGTACACCATAGTTGATGGGCGGTTGTATCGCCGCTGGTACTCAAACTCCGTACCTCCTCGCCTATCTCCCGAGGAGGCGGACTACGCGTTGGGCGAGGTTCACCTCAGGATCTGTGGGATCACACGTAGGCGGGAAGAACCTAGCCTTCAAAGTTATGCAGGCTACTACTGGCCCTCAATGAAAAGGGACGCACGGAGTTTGTTAAGAAATGAGAGCCGCCAGCTCCACGGTGACCTCCATCACGGCCCGTCCGCTTTCAAGTCCCTTCGGGCCCGTAGCCCTTCGCGCAATGGGGCTTGACATTCTCGGCCATTTCCGCGGTGCCGCGGGACAACGAAAATTCATCATACGGGGCGTCGACTACTTCACTAAGTGGGTGAAGCCGCCCCTTGCAAAGATCACGTAACACAATGCTCTAGGTTCTTGCGCTAGCATTTGTCGCTGCTTTCAGCGTCCTCGAGGTCGTGGTGACCGACTAACGGGACCCGATTTCGAGAAACGCTTCACCAGTATTGCACCAGCCTTGGAATCAAGCGGGTCCACACTCACCAGCATACCCCGTGCCAGTCTACGTGGAGGTCACCAACCGTACACTACTCCACGGGTTGAAGACCAGGTGGAGGACGCCTGGGGCTCTCGGGGTGATTTAGCTTCCATCCGTCCTCCGGGTCTTACCTGCACGATTTACCCCTAAGGAATCAACGAGACACCCTTCGGCCTTTTGGGATCGAGCAGAATCCCATCGAAATCGGCTAAGTCTCGGGGTGGAGTCTTCGACACGAGACCAACTCCCGTAAAAATCGGGGGAGCATTTGGACTTACTAGGAAGCCCGTGATGCCGCGTAGTAGTGACAGAGCTGTATCAACACCGAATTGCCCGATACTACAATAAGAGGTAAAAGCCCGGCAATTGACGTTGGGACTTAGTCCCCGCGAGGCATCGAGGCCACGCAGCCGGCTGGCGGCGAAACAAGCTCTCTCCCAACCGGGAGGGACCTTTTCGCCTCCGCCATCTCCCGAGCAATGGAGCATACAAACTCCGGAACCGATTTAGTCGTTGGTCCCACGGACGTGGAACGCAACCCACCTAAAACGTTACTACCAATGAGAGGCCCAGTGCACGCCCTTACTCATTCCTATGCATTCATTCGTACGCTTGTTTTCACTTTGGAAAAATGAGAGTTTACTTAGCATGTAGAATTCTAGGACCTATGAATCGCGTTTGCCTTGCAGGTATCCATCCGACCTGCTTCTAAGCCTGGGAGGGTCTTCACCCTCTCGTTAAACCCTAGTCATCTAGGTGGCAAAGTGGCCTAAAACCCAGGTCGGGTGGCCCATGCCGTGCCCTCAAACCTTGGTCATCCAAGTGGCCCATAAGCGGCCTTAAACCCTAGTCATCCAGGTGGCCCACGAGCGGTCTCAAACCTTGGTCATCCAAGTGGCCCATTAGCTGTCAGAAACCTCGGTCATCCGAGCGGCCCAATAGCGGTCGTACTAAACCTTGGTCATCCAGTGGCCCATAGCGGTCTAAAAACCTTAGGGGGCAAGAATGGCACACGCGACGACCTCCTTTCGGGAGCAAGAACGTCGGTCAACGACGGTCGAACGGAGGAGCATTTCTTCTCCGAGAGATAGCGCCAAGTCTGAACGGCGCCACCAGTCGGGTTCTCACAATCACTCGTCACCTCAAGGACCTCGCTCCTCAGGCAAGCCCGCCAACCAAGTTAGCCACACGCATTAACCTTCTCGACAAAACAATAGCGAGCGAGACAATAACGAGAAGCGTTCCTTCTCTAACATTAACCGCCCAAGTTTCCACTGACAAGATCGCAAGGTTGGTTACCGCAATCACTTGCCAAGCCCGGGGCTCGGCACCTTAGGCAACAAGCAACGGTCGCGGACAACCAAGTTGGGCCGCCCAATGCAACGACACAAACGAAACACGAAGCAATAAGAGACAACAAACAATCCAAAAAAAAATCTTCTATTTCATTTGCTCACAAGATGTGTTACAATTTACAAACAATCCAAAAAAAAAAAAAACAAAAAAAGGGGAAAGTACAAAAGGCTACTTAGGTTGGCGGACCACCCCGGGCCGTCTCTGGCTCTCCCCGATCTTCTCTCACAGAGCACATGCGGTTCCTTAGATTTATAAGCTCTACGGGAAATCAGAGCGACCAACCGCGCGACACGACGCCCAATATTGAGCCCCTCCAACAAATGGGCATGCAATGCGCCTCAACCTCGTGGAGACTCATCCGAGTATCCAACTCGCCCTCTACGGTGGCGACTCTATCCGAAAGACGTTTGTTGTCCGTCTTGCCGATCTTCCTCTTCTTTTGATCGGGTGACCTCCTCCGCCCTCGGCAGAATGATCTCTGTCTCTAAGTCGCCACGACAGCCTCGAGAGCGGTTATGCACTCCTGTAGCTCTCCTCCCGAGGCGGCGAGCGTTAGCGTCCACGGAGCTATCTCGGCCTCTGTTTCGCAATGATGCGTCGCGCCTGCCTCATTTCCCGGCGACAATGACCCAGCCTTTTTGGCTGCACAAGACAAAACAAACGTGAGCTCGCAAACATGGTAAAAATACAGGGAAGGAAGTTATTACGTGGGTCATACCTCGTAAGTCTTCCTGAGACCTCACGTTCCGGACTCGGCCAGTGCCCAGTGCCGGTGGGATCGGAGATGTTGAGCTAGGAGCACCCTCTTGCGCCAAATGCTGGGCCGCCATCCAAGAGGCGGTCCTAAAAACTCATCATCATTGGCGGCGGCGAGGCGGCTCTCTGACCACCACTGAGTAGTCGTGGCGGGTTTTTTTTTCTTCTGGCTGCCCTTGGGTAACTCATGGAGGGATCCCTCGTCGACGGCTCCACAACGTAAACTCCGCGAGCCTTGGCGCCCGGGCGCAGCTCCACCGGCCCATCCCATCAGGCGGCGCTGGAACCACCTTCACCGCGAGTTGGGCCAAAATAACCCTCCGGTATCCTCACGGCCGGTCTCGACGGCCCCCTCCGCTCGAGAAGTGCTGACCACCGCAAATCCCGGCAGCCACAAGGTGTCCCGAGAGGAGGAAGAGGAAGGCGGGGCGGCCGCCCTCGCAGTGACCTCCTCCGAAGACACTTTGGACGAATGAGCAACTTCCTCGAGTTGCCAGCCTAGACAAACGTTAATCGTAGGGTTTGGCTTTTGGACCGAGCGGTGGGCCCCATTCAACCTTCTCGGTCTCCTCGGGAAACCAAGAAATCCCTTCGAATTCGTCGGGATTCTTCGTATGGCCGCGGTCACCATGCATACGCTGACCTCCGCCGCTGATCGGGCGCCAAGATGCACCTCGGGACCTCGCCTTCCTCGCGAGGGGCATTCCTCTCCCACCTTCACGAAGAAGAACCGGTTCTTCCCGGTTCTTGGAGTCATAAATAGCCACATTTATCTTTATCCCCTGGGACGGCTAAGTGAGATCCACTGCCCCGGGGTCACCTTAAATATGACCTTAAGGCACCGGACATCCTAAACTTGTTTGAGCTTCGGCAAAAATGCATAAAGTGCAAATGTACCTCTTGGCATTGGCATGGAGCCGCAGACAGGAACCCTAGGGCCGCTACGATCGACTCCAACTCCTCCGGAAAGGGCAGCCGGAGCCCGCTCCTCAGTGGGCCTCATGACGGTGATGTAGCCCTCCCGGTGGGAGAGAGGGCAACTTCACCCGCTCCCGGAACCTTGAGGCCATCTCCCTCGGAATGTTCAATTCAACACACAAGGCCTTAATCACACTCTCTCAAGTCGACGAGATTTCCAACGGGAGGCCATGATCGAAAAGGTGCTAGGGTTTCTTGGGTAGGTTTATGCAGCTGAAATGGGAATGAGGAAGACGAAGGGAGTTGTAACCAACTTCAAAAGCGGGAGGAAATCTTAGGCGCCAAGCTTGAAAGGACGCCGTTAGCCGCCACGCGTCGTCTCCTCATTCGACCCGGTAAAACGCGGGACTTCCGCACGGAAACCCCTCATTAATGGCACCGTCGGGAATGGCCAGTGGTCGCCACCCCACTGCACCGCCAAAGGCGGATCCTGGTGTATTAATTACCGGATCTCTTTCCAACCGAATGAGGACACGTGCCTCTCTGCCGCCGTCCGGCCAAAATCGCGTAAATCATCTCCGAATGAGCGCAGACGGCCAACAATTTCGAACTCCTGACCGGGGTGGTCAACAGTGGAACTCCTAATTGACCCGAGGATGGTCAAGCGGTCCGAACTCGAATTTTCAAGACGACTGACAGTGCAATTCGTGCTCGGAATCGGCAAGACGGTCAATGGCTCAGGCCAAAACCTTCCTTCACGCTTTTATGGGTTTCCACAATTCTCAAAGCAATGAAGAGCATCATTCATCATGAACATCTTGGAGGTGGAAATCCACCACCAAAGATGGGGGGCTAGTGATGGGTACCTAAAAATGGGCCTCGAAGAAAAGTCAACGGAGCCCCGTTACCAACGGTCAGCGTTTCTAAGAAGATGATGATAGGCCCAGGAGGCCCGAGGGCGGTCACGTTGGGTGACCCGGCCGAGGCGGCGGTTTGCTCACAAAGTCAACCGGCAAAGATTGACCGGTTTGTTGGGCCTTTTGAGGCTTTGCAATAATGTGGCCTATTCTATTCAGGCCTTGATGACCCATCGATTGGCCGCCCGCCGCTCTCTTCGTTCTACGAAGGCGGCCAACAAGCTGACGGTCAACACGGGCGTTGACCGTCGCTCTCCCTACATCTTTGGCCCAAACGAGGCACTTCCAACGATGCGGCCCGACCCGTTTGAGCCCATCAATCATAAAAAAGGCCAACCACGATCCTCCAAGGATATTCCACGATCTCAAAAGAAATATCAAGAAGATAGCGCCCTTCAAATAAGGAAGGCGCCGAGATCCTTCCAACTCCTTGCCCGACGAGGAACCTCCCCAGTAAGGAAGGAAGTTTGCTTGGAAAGTGGTTGACTGTCTCACGAGGAAACAATCCCCACGGTGGGCAACAAGCACCCGCCTCCGAAGGAAGGTCGGCGCGAGATCACGATGGCGATGATTCCTTCCAAGAGGGAAGATCACCACCTTTGCCATAAAAGAAACCTGGATCCACTATCCAGGCACGCTTTCCTCCACTTTGAAAAGGTTTTCTTCCCATCATCAATGACATGCTCTCTAAGCACGCTCTCCGGGAGGCGGCAATTTTTCTCTCTTGGAACAAAGACTCGAGACCGTAAAGAACCCTAATTGCTCTCGAACAACAAGCTCTGGTTCCCGCGGCCAAGCTCTAAAACACGGCCCAATTCGAGGCGACGAGACGGGTCCTAACGCCACGTTCCTTTGCCTTCCCACCATCCGAGATACGAGAAAGGACTTGCGCCTTTCGACATCTGAGGAGTGACACTCCTTTTCCCTTTCCCGTTACTCTCTCTCTCATTTTGATTCCTTCCATTGAAAATTTGGTTGGTGACTTGAGCGTCGGAGTGTTATCGGTGGGATTACGTCCGCCGTTAACAGCCGACCTCTCGTTTGCTTTAGTGGTGTGCGGGATTCGCACTCGGTGAGCGGAGGCGGTTCAAACCATCGGAAGAATCGAAGATGTTCGGGCCTGGATCAGATTCATCAAAAAATATTTTGGATAATAATTTTAAATATTTAAAAATATAATAATAAAAAATATATAATTATGACATATGTAATTATTTAAAAAAAATATTTTGAATATATAATAATTTTAAATATTTAAAAATATAATAATAACGGAAAAACATCCTTATCTAACCATCCTTATCTAAAATAGTTATAAAATCGGAAAAACAACCCCTTAATATTTTAACTAAGCGGTTATCCTTCAGAAAAGGGCAAGTTTTTCTAGAGAAAGGAAAATCAGAATACTTGCAACTCAAAAGAATGATTTTAAATATTTTTACATAAAAATATCTACGATCTAGTCAAATTAAATAAAAACTTCCTTTTTGTTTATATTTAAAGAAGGACATTACTAACTTGAACGTCGAAGAGCCTGCCGAAAAATTCTACCCTTTTGGCAATTAGAAGAACAGAGAATGGGTTAGCCCCATTTCAATCCGAATCCGTAGCTGCAACATTGGCGCCGTCTGTGGGAAGCGACTAAAAATGTTTGCTTTACCACCAAACATATAAAAATGGTTAACACACGAACTTATACAAGCGCTCCTACAAGAGAGAATGTCACCCCTGATAACAACCCTCATTTGGATGGTCAACAAGAGAATCGACAGAATTAACTCATGCAGGCGCTGATCACGCGAATGGACCTTATGTCTGAAGCCGTCCAGACCATACGTGAACTGATGAGTCATCAAAAAGCAGATGCCATTATTCGGCAACACATATTCCTATTTTCATAAGGAATAAGCGGAAGAAGATGCCGGCCGGACGAATGCAGCAGATTTCTGACCAGGAGATGATGATTTCTAAAGAAAGAAGCAGAGGCCGATCTCGATTAGAGAGCCAATTGGGCCTAAGGTCCGTTGATGATAGCCCAGAGCAGCAAAATCCCCGAAGTGAGAAAAGGCTTTTGGATCCCGAGGAAGTTTATTCTAAGTTGCCGCTAGCTGGTGAATACATTCAACCACGTCGATCTAAAACTCCAGAGAAATTGAGAACTTACTTCAATGCTAAGAGGTCAATTGCGACTCCTCAAGCGGAGAAGTTGAAAAAGACGTGCAACTATCTTTTTGGGGAAAAACCTGAAGGGTGCACTAATGATTTGAGGAGATCTCCATTTACAGCGAAGATACGAACCTGTCCACTTTCCCAAAAATTCAAGATGCCGACCATAGACACCTATGACGGAAGTTTTGATCCAATGGATCACTTTTGAACACTTGCTAAGCTTTAATGCTTAGATGAAATGACGATATGCCAATGTTTCCTATTAACTCTAAAAAAAGATGCAAGAATTTGGTTTTACTGAATGCTTTCCGATTCCATTCGGTCATTCCATGACTTAGCTGACAGTTTTCTCTCTTAGTTTGTCTCGAGTCGGAGGATAGAAAAACAACCCTAACACCTGGCTCGGATCAAGTAGTGGCCAAATGAAAGTTTGAAGAGTTCCTTGGCAAGATTTACCTCTGAAGCTCGCCGGATTCCACGCCTCACTGATGAAGTCAAATCGAATACCTTCATATCAAATTTGAAGCAGGGCGAATTGTTCAAACATTTGTCCCACAGGAATCCATAGACTTTCATAGAAATGGAAGTTACTGCACGAGCTTACGCAACAGCCGAAGAAGCCAATGAGGCCAAGAAGCCCATTAGGGTGAATCCTTCTCATCAAGGGTCACCAAATAAAAGAAAAAGAGATGATGAAAGGTCCCATCCAAAGGAGTCCAAGAAGCAATCCAAGGACAGAGCACAAAGGGAGTTCAGACCTTTTAACCTAATCCCACTGAATGACACCAAAACAAATATCATCATGCAAATACGAGAGAAAAAATTCTTCAAATGGCTAAGGCCTCCAAAGAACCCTAAAAGTAGGGATCAAAGCGAGTTCTATCACTACCACCATTCACCTAGATATGGTACTTAAGAATGCTGGACTCTTCATAGGAAAATTAAAAATCTTATTCGGAAGAGACACCTCACAAAGTTCGTGGAAAACCCAGAGCATGCCTCTAGTAGATGGAAGAAGAAGAAAGGGAGTAGACGCAACCAAAAAATCATGTAGCAGTCAAAATGGTAAATATGATAGCCGCTAAACCGATCAAAGTGCATCATTTTGATCGGCCAGATACTGTCAAGAGTAGCAAAAAATAAAAACTTGAGAATGATGATGTAATTAGCTTTAGTAAAAAATACATGGATCATATCCAATCGCCACACTTTGATCTTTTGGTTGTATTAGCTTTATTTTCAGATGGTAATGTAGATTACCAGATGAAACGGATATTTATAGATAATAAAAACTTCAATAATTTACTTTATCTTGATACCTTTTTTAAATTGGGATTGAAAATTAATCAACTCAGATCGGCTAATTGACTACTGTATGGAGTGGGTAATGAACCGGTCACTGTTTAGGGAACCATTTAATTAGAGGTCATCCTGGGAACTTATCCCAGAACGACATCTCAAAAACTTACTATCTTGGTTGTCGATCTGCCTTCTGTTTACAATATAATTATTGGTCTATCTTGCCTGACAACATTTGGGAAGAGGACATCCATTCCCCATTTAAAAATGAAGTTCCCAACACCATTTGGCATAGAGGAAATCTTGGAAGATCAAATGACTGGCTAAACTTGTTACTTGTCTCAAATCATGCAAACTGTTCAAGATCGGCCAGTAGAAGATTTTAATTATCGTGATGAAACCACCCTACAACAAGCCCAGTTTGGAGAGGTAACAAATTTAATTCCATTGGATCCTGCAGATCCGAAAAAGTGCATACAAATAGAAAGTTCATTAACCGAACTAGTTTGAAGTTGGTTAATTGATTTTCTCCAACAGAATCGAGATATTTTTGTTTGGACATCATCTGATATGCCAGAAATTTTAACCAAAATAATGGTTCATAGATTGGGTTTGGATTCTAATCACAAGCCCATTAGATAAAGGCGAATGAACCATTCGGATAAGAAGCTCATTGCAATAAGGGAAAAAGTGAAAAAATTGTTGAATCCTGGTTTTATCAGAGAAGTCCTCTAACGTCCCCGGGCAACCCGCTTGTAGATATTATCCGCTTTGGGCCGGGAGAACTTCACGGCTTCTCAAACCAACACGCGGCCCGCACGATTTTGTTCATGGCAGATGGAGCCCACCGCCCCCAAAATGCGTCTCCCAGAGTGGCACAGCGGCGGTACAACGTGGCGAGATATTGTCCTCTTTGGCCTGAGAGAACTTCCCGGCGTCTCCAGCCATACACAGGCCTTAAGGTTTTCTCCTGACAAACCCCCCACCGGCTCCCAGGATCCGTCTACAAGGGAAAGGTCTCCACATCATTATAAAGGCATACTTCATTCACCTCCCCATCCAATGTGGGAGACACCACAATTCACACCCTTTAGGGAGCCCAACGTTCGCGCTGGCACACCGAACTGGGCCTCGGCTTTGATACTATTTGTAACGTCCCCGGGCAATCCGCCTGTAGATATTGTCCGCTTTTAGCCTAGAGAACTTCACGGCGTCTCAAGCCAACATGCGGCTCGCACGGTTTTGTTCCTAACAGACGGAGTCCACCACCCCCAAAACCTGTCTCCCAGAGTGGCGCAGTGGCGGCACAACGTGGCGAGATATTGTCCGCTTTGACCTGGGAGAACTTTCCAGCGTCTCCAGCCATACACAAGCCTCAAGGTTTTCTCCTGGTGAACCCCCCATAGGCTCCCAGGACGCATCTACAAGGAAAATGTCTCCACATCCTTACAAAGGCATTATTCGTTCACCTCCCCGTCCAATGTGGGACACTACAAGTCCAGTATCCAGACTGGCTCCGAATGTAGTTATGGTAAATAAAAGTAACAAAAAATAGATGATGTGTGCTAATTTTACCAATGTAACTAAGACTTGTCAAAAGACCAGTTTTTCTTTATCGAGGATTGATTTGTTGGTAGATTCCATATCCGGCCATGAATTACTCAACTTCATGGACGCCTACTTTGGATACAACCACATTAGCATGTCTCCGGAGGATAAGGAACATACCTCCTTCATGACCGACAAAAGAACATATTGCTATAAAGTAATGCCATTTGGTCTGAAGAATGCGGGTGTAACATATCAATGGTTGGTGAACAAAATGTTCGAACCTCAAATTGGTCGGAACATGAAAATATGCGTGGATGATATGCTTGTTAATAGTAAAGTCGTTGGCAATCATATCACGGATTTAGAAGAAGCCTTCAAAATACTCCGGAAACACCGCACAAAATTGAATCCAAGCAAGTGCATTTTTGGACTATCATTAGGTAAGTTCTTAGAATTTATAGTCTCAATGCGACGAATTGAGGGTAATCCTAAAAAGATAAAGGCGATTGCAGACGTGAACCCATCCAAAACCCTTAAAGAAGTTCAACGACTCATCGGAAGACTCGCAGCGCTTTTTCGCTTCTTATCTAAATATGCAGAAAAAATATCTTTCATTTTTAGAGTCTTAAGGAGGACAAAAGTCAATGGTTTTCAACTGACGGAAAAATATCAGGCTACCTTTCAAGAGTTAAAAAAGTATCTGGTCAGCCCTCCTCCCCTGGCGTTACCGCAAGGAGAAGATACACAGCGACCGGTTTATTACATTAGTAAAATTTTATCTGACGTCAAAAATCGTTACACACATGCTGAAAAGGTAGTGTTAGTGCTTGTTTACTCTGCAAGAAAACTGAGGCCATACTTCTAGGCTCGTGAAATAATCGTTCTCACCGATCAACCCCTCAACGAAATATTACAAAAACTTGATACTTTCGGGGGACTGGTCAAATGGGCGATTGAACTTAGAGAATTCGACATAGAGTACCAGCCAAGATCGTCTATCAAAGGACAAGTCTTGGCCAATTTTCTAGTCAAAACTTCAATTTTAACCCAAAATATCAAAATAGACGGTCAAGATACTGACCAGATTGTACCGTCTGTTGTATAGACAATGCACGTTGACGGATCATCTACACAATCAAGCAGTGGAGCTAGAGTAGTATTAAGAACTCTGGAAGGGATGGAATATCATACTGAAACTTTCATTCCCAACAACCAACAACGTGGTTGAATATGAGGCTTTATTAGCCGGATTACGGTTAGCCAAAGAACGCTCAGCAAAGCATATTATGGTTTATAATGACTCTGAGCTGATGGTTAACCAAGTTCAAGAAAACTTCGAGGTGTCAAGTCTATGTTTAGCAAGGTACCTTGCAAAAGTAACATTTTTGAGGACTTTGATAAAATAGATGTAACTCATATCTCGAGAATGAAAAATGAAAAGGCCAACGAACTACCAAAAGTGGCAGCCACAGAAAGTCCGGAGCAATAATCACGAAGTATGCGAAAAATCCTAACTACTCCAAGTATTGAGGAAGTTGATCTGGAGGTCTTACAAGTCACCAACAATGAGAACTAGATGACTCCTTACTATCAATATATCTCTAATGGAGTCACTCTAGAAAGTCAGGACGAAGCTAAGCACATAAAAAAGACAGTCGGTTGGTACACAATCATAGATGAAAAAATGTATCGTCCTGGATACTCCATCCCATATTTGAGATGTCACACATCGAAGGAAGCAAACTACACCTTAAGTGAGGTTCACCTTAAGATATGTGGATCTCACATTGAAGGTAATAACTTGGCTTTTAAATTAATGCGGTAGGGTTACTATTGGCAGACCATAAAAAAAGATGTTGCTGACTTTGTCAGGAGATGTGAAAATTGCCAAATACACGGCAGCATGCCAAATACATGGCACCTTCGACCGAGCTGAAATCATCACAAGATCCTTGGCAGTTTGTGCAATGGAGACTGGACATACTTGGACCATTCCCAATAGCACCTGGACAAAGAAAATTTGTCATTATGGGAATTGATTACGTTATCAAGTGGGTTGAAACTTCTCCCTTAGCAAAGATAACCAAATATAATGCAATCGAGTTTATATAATAAAATATTGTCTGCCAATTTGAAATTTCAAAAGTAATAGTCACTGATAATGGGACCCAATTCATTGGAAAGCACTTTACCAAATATTACACAAATTTACGGATCCGGCTGGCACATACCTCAGTTGCTTATCCACAATCAAATGGCCAAGTAGAGGTAACAACCGGACTTTATTACATGGGCTGAAAACGAAACTAGAAGACACTGGGGTTTTTGGGCAGATGAACTACACTCAGTATTATGGTCCTATTGGACAACTCCTAAAGAGCCAACATGAGAAACGCCATTCAATTTATGCTATGGAACTGAATCTGTAATTCCAGTAAAAGTTGGATTATCAAGTCTCTAGATAGAAAGTTTCGATCCACAAAGCAATTCACAACGACTTAGGAAGAATTTTGATCTATTAGAGGAATCTCGAGAAGCAACAAGAGTGCGGATAGCGACTTATCAACAATGGGTTGCACGACATTACAACAAGAGATTGAAGGCACGACAATTTAATATGGGGGACTTAGTCCTAAGGAATATACAAGTAACTAGTAAAATTGCCAATGGGAATAAGCTCTCTCCTAATTCGAAATACCCATTTATTGTTTCTGCTGTACTAAGAAATTGTGCCTATAAGTTACGCACTCAAATGGAAAATTGATGCCCAGGACGTGGAATGCAATGCATTTAAAGAAATTTTTTCAATAAAAACCTGTGATTTGGTTACATAGCATTAAGTCAATATGTAGTATATTTTTTCTGCGATCAATACAAGGGAAAGAGAAAAATAAAACTAATGCTAAGGGCTCGCCAGAGGTTGCATCGAAGATCCACTAAATTCAGAAAAGTCTGTTAGGTCTAATCTAAGCCTAGCTCCCATATTCCTAGGATCAAAAAAGCTGGTCGGGAATTGAGGATCCAAAATGAGGGCAATCTACCGGCATAAAAGAATGCCATCCAAGAATCTAGCGTTCAAAGCCGGACGAACTTCTTCTAGTTTGAGCCGAACCATCAGTTCTGCTCCTAACATAGAATTGTCACATCGAAGATTAGATACATGTTGCTCTGCCGACTTCAAAGCATCTTTAGTTTTCTGTAACTCAAACTCAATGCTAGAAACCCATCTTTGAAATGATTCAATTTGTACGGCGGCGACACTAGCCTGATTTTTCATCTCTTCAAGGGCCGAGGGATTAGCACATGTTTGCTCCAATCCTTGGAGTTCTTTCTCAAGTTACTCAATCTTCATATCACGTTGGAGTAGACAAATGTTCAAAAATTCATTCATCTTCTCAATCTACCAAAAAACATATGATGCAAAGTTAGAATATTCCGCAATCAACAAAAGGTAAAGTTCTGTCCGAAAATTTACCATAATGTAATGAGCTCTCTGAGCAACCGTCTTTAGAGACAACCGAGATAAAGAAGCAGGAGTGGATGCTCGCTCCAGTCTTGGGATTGAAGAACTCTGATGAGGTGAAGCCGCCCGGTCAATTGAAGGAGTAAGCTCCCTGAGTTGCAAATCGGCTCTTGGACTTCGAGGGGGATGAGGAACAGTCACGGCCGATGTAGAAATTTTCAAACCGGCCCTTCCCACTCCAATCATTAAAGAACCAACATAAAAAATTTTAGAATTGATAAAAGACTCCTTTGGAGCCGGAGATAAGTCAATTGCAGGGCCAGCTAATCTCTCCTCAATCTGAGTTCTCTCAATAGCAGCTATACCCGACTGATCCAAAATTGACTCTTCTACTACTCCAGACGGGCCACGAGCCTCAATAACGCCAACAGTATTGAGGGACTCCGGTCCAAAAGAAGCTTCAACACGTGATATTGTTGGCTCAATATTTGCCGATGGCTCAATAATAGGATTTTCTTCCTGAAGTTGGCTAAGAATGGTAAGGGATGAACTACCTATTCCCTTTAATCTTTCAGACATGGGAATACTGGCTTCCACAAAAGAAGATGATAGGCTTGGTGACACAGCCTGGCTTTTGCGTTCTTTTGGTACAGTCTTTTACATTTTTCTTTTGCGATGTTTAGGTGATGGGTCGCATGGCCCAAGTCTTTCAATTTGAGATTCCTATTTAGCCAACGCAAAAATTTTAAGAAAGAACAAACGCTCCTAATCACTAAACAACTCAATAATCATCTTTATCATTTCAATCAAGGGTTTCATCGATTCTTCTTCTTTCGGAGAAATTTTACTAGAATAAGGTTCTGGTACTTTGCCCCAAACATTAGGAATACCCAACTGTGGAACGGCAAGAAAGAAAAAATTGCCATTTCACTTTTTAACCGTTTCAATAATAACCCACTAATATTCAACTCACAGGGAGACAAGAAAATCTAGTCCCCGGTCTAGCAGAATTTAAATAAAGCTTTAACAGTGGTGGTATTTAATGTCATAACATGAGGGCAAAAAATATGCAGATGTTGCAGAAATACCTCACAGTATTTACACGATAGCGGGAGATGGACACATTCAAATCAGCAAAAATTGTTCACGGTTTGGACGCCAAAGGAAAGCGAAGATCACTTTTTAGATAAGCTTCATATACGGTAATGAAACCATCCGGAGGAGAGAAAGTTCTGTCGTTTTTAGATGGAATCAACAAAAAGTAGGTTCTCGGGATCTTATATTGGGAAATAATATTTTTACTTTATTCCAGAGTAAGAACAGATTTCATCGACTCAACTGTGGGCACCATTAAAATAATAAACAAAAGCGACCAATCACAATTTTAAGTTGAAAAGGCATTTATTCTAGAAGTTCAACGGCAAGATGAATACTGGGATACACATTTCTTTTTAATTTTTTTAAAAAAAAAACAGAAATTAAACAAAGAAAAAGTGTCCCAGTCCATAAGCTTATCTCCACATGGGATTAGAAAAAGAAAAAAAGAAAAGAAATTGATGGGATAATCATAACATTCCAGACCAATCACAATTTTAAGTTGAAAAGGCATTTATTCTAGAAGTTCAACGACGTTGTCAACCATGAACTGCGTCAGTGATGACTTTGATTACCATCCCCACCTTCCTTGGCCTTCCGAGACGCTGCTCTCAACTGACGCTGCTCTTCTTTGTAAATCCTGTTTCTCCTCTGGAACTGCAATTCAAAACCATAACCCTCTTAAATAGATGTAACAAGAAGGAACCCTGAGACGAGTAATATGGTGGCAATTGTATCATGAGGGCCCATCAAACGTGCCACATTTTTTCAAAAATTGGCACTCGTTTTGCCATTAACTGCTTATGTGCTTATTATTCTTACTATTACCCAAGACTAACAGCCTGTAAGCACCTTATTCATAATAACTCATATTTAATACAGCTCATTCTCTCTCATCAATTGTAGAACTTATTTCCCCCTAAATCTATTTCCAACATGTATTTTCCCCTTACACTATTTCCCAACCCATCTTAAAATCCACCAGATAAAAAATTATGACCCTCAACAACATTTGATTTGGAGAGCTATTCAACGTATCAATAATCATACCAACCTGATACTTGTACAGAGTTATGACTGATGCCATATGACCAATTTAATCTCTACCTTTTAAGGATGTAAAACGTAGCCCCAGCTTTCCAACGTACCTAATGATGGCCATGTAAACTTTTTTGAAGTTCCAAAATTAGAGAGCAATTACATTACAATCAAATTCGGACAGTGTCAAGTGTCATGACATTCCTAAATTAGGATTCCAATGTGGCACCAGGGGACATTTCCACTCGGAGCTTTGACTGAAAATTACATTTGGGCAATATTTGTATTATTTGCGATAGTTCAGAATAAACTGGATACAACTGAAAGGTTGGGCTAGATTTTTACCCAACTTAAAAAGTCTGATTCTTTTGATGATTAAGCCTATGACTAATTTAAGATAAAATTAAACATTCTACATATTTTCCAAAACTTATACAACACCAGAACAATTTCTTTTCCAATTCAACACTAGTCACGGGATATCAACACCCTGTAAAATAACAAGGCTCAAACCCATGTATGCGAAGTATTAGGTTCTTTTTTCTTATTAGTATATGCATGGGCTATTAGTGATCTACTACCAACTGAACACAAAAAGCTCAACTACGCAATGTGTCATGGTCCATCCTACTCTATGCAACTTTTATGCAGCAGTAATCAATTGTGTCGCCCCAGGACTTGCCGATGTCTAGGCCAGCCTTGCTCAATTCAAGAATAGAGAAACACTCATATTTGACATTTAGCAGCACTGGGCTTGTCAATTGAATTAACTTCGAGACTCCCGCACCTCTCTCTCCAGAAATTAGCATTACCCGGGTGTCCTACTCACCATCAAGCTAATACTCACAACCATTTATAGGTGCTCTTGCCAACTTGACACTTGCCCATATCAGGTCATTGTCTAGTAACTCGACATATGGACGCCCTTATCCTAACCGGCACTAGGGACTCAATAGCCCACCAAAGCACACCCTTCATGTCCATGCCACGATGTCTCCAACACCCGGACTGTCCGGCCCTTTATCTAATAGTGCTCACTCATGAAGGTAACTCGCCCCATCACACATCTAATCACCCGAGTATGATACCATCTCCTACCATTGTTTCCTGAAAAGCAAAATATCCAACAACCTTGATCTCAATCTCATATAACACAGTATTGGTCCGATCCATGCTTATAACATCACAAGCACGCAGCCAACTCAGGGCGCACAAAATGCCTCGTGCTTTAGTGGACTATGAGATTATCCTATCCAGTATCCACTATATATAGTGTAGCACATCGCATATACATACTGAGGGTAATAACCTCTAGCTTAGCACATATCTGCACTACCAAGCCCTTCAGTGGATAGTGGTCTCTCAGTCCCTGACCTAGTGGAGAACCTTTGTTGTCCTCTTCACATGCCATAGCACAAGGCTCCCATCTCAGGGTATTTTTCTTAGATGATATCTAGGTAAACTATGACAAACCAGAGGTGGTAGAGATCTTAACACCATATTTCTCCCTAAAGAGAATTTTATATTAATGCAAATATCGGCCAATACGATATGTATCAACCAATATGAATCGGTATCGGAGGCCCACAATACTGATATTCTTCGATATCGCGATATGTTTCCATATCCGTCGAAACAGCCGATATATCAGCCGAAAAGATCCTTCCAGCTTACGATTTTCATAAAAACTTTTTCCCATCTGATATATCTGATGCCTATGTGTATTATCTAATATGTTCGATATTGATAGACCGCAACCGATAAAGATATCGATATTTTCATCCATGGAGTATTAGACTTTTATGGGATTTCCAAGAATAGATATTGACAGCCTCCAACTATCAGTCGATCAGGCACTCAAACCCAACTTTGTTGCGACCCTACGCTTCCCACCTGAGACTCGCTTCAATTTTCTTGGTGCCTGGGAAATTTCTCGTTGACACAAGGAAGCTCATAAAATCAATATCAATGTGCATTGGCAGAGCCGTCGACCATGTTAACAATGTCGAGGACCACAAGAATTCCATAAAAAACCTAACAAAGATATAGCAAGCAAATAAAGTGACTTCGTTGACAGTGTCAACACTCATGTAGACAGCCTATAATAATGTCATCCATGCCAACTTCACATCAAAGCTGCATTCACCAATCCACAAGCACACCTGCTAGTGCTGCTAAAAGGTCCATGCCACAAGATACACTAGTGTCAGAGCTAGTCGATGCCTCAATTTGCACACCATGACACAATGAAATCAATCAGCTAATACAATCTAATTGAACATGAATGAGAAAGTTGAGGCAGGTTTTAGTCATATCTGCAACAGAGAAACACAGTCCAGTGGCACTCTTCAGATAGAAGGAATACCAACAAAGACCAGTTCAGGAAGCAATAACAGCCATGATGGCACAGGGCTAAATTGAGAAAGAAATGATATATTCACTCAATGTTCATCCCAAAGCCTTGATATTACATGTGATTGGAAGCCAAAGTTTTCAAGGATATCAAATTGCCCTTCAATCATCAATTTTGTGATACAGAAAAGATCAAGAAAATATGTTTGGCCTAGCTGCTCCATGAAACCCTTGTAAGATGAACTCCATGATTGTTCTTAAGTTGCACCATTCTGCTACGCAACAGCTCCAAAGAAAAGTTCCACATTTTTAATCGGTATAAAAGATCCACAATGAAACAAGTTTGAGATGGCATTACAACTTACATATAAAAATTGCCAGTTTTATGCTAATTGAAAAAAATATCATGCAAAAGCTTTGCCGTTTTGCAGTATCTAGATGCATGAAAATTTTTCAAAAACACAATAAGAGATTAAAATGGTCTCCTTGCCAATTAGATCTTGAGGAAAAAATGAATTTTCCTATAATTGAGGATCTTCAAGGTTAAACAGTGGTGGGTAGTGAACACCCAAGGCCCAATCAAAGAACCCATTTCTGCAAATTAGGCTCGCATCCCAAGAAGCCCACAAGGTTGATTTGGCCCAAGAAGCTAAATTGACCCAAGAGACTTGAGGACTTAAATCCACAGCCCAAGAAGCCCAAAGTATTGAGTAGGTCCGAGAGCCTGCCTCAGCTGTGAAAGCTCAAGGACTCCATAAGAGGCCAAAGTCTCCGATAAAGCCCCGAAGACATGGCACAGAAGATATGGCTCTAGAAGCCCGAATACTTATTGCTGAGCAAGTCCTCGGTTGAAGCTCGATGACGTTTGTCACCGAACGTCAGCGGGCGTGACATATGCCAAAACCATCATCGAGGACGCAGATATTGAGAAGTCTCCAACGGCACGAGCGCAGAAAGAAACTCAAGACGATCGAGAACACCAACTCAGAATGTTAACTTTCACAAAGGCACGCACGGTCTCTGCAGCACGCAATCTTCATAGGGAATGATGACTTGCAGAGCAGGCGTGATCACCGTAGAAGTGACGTTTCACAGAGCCAGCTACATGCACGCAATCTTTTTGACATGGAAAGATGGATTTGCAGAGTTGATAGCAGAATCCACTGCACACGCCACCTCCACGTGGCTTCTTCACGTAGAAAGACTCAACCACTATATAAACATTTACTATGAACCTAACAAAGGATCTGAACTTTCTGCTCTGGCATTTACGTTCATAGAGAGAGAGGAAGCATGAAAGCCGACAAGACTCTCAGGCACCCAAAAAGCAGTAGAAGTCCAAGCAGAACGTCCGTAGGGAGTATAGGCCCTTAAAACTGACTCCTTTAAATGACTCGCGCACCAATATCCTGATACAGATTTGGGATAAACAGTTCTTGAAGTGGCCTAAAGCGCTGAAGGATCCTGAAGGTGGAGACCAGTCCAAATACTACCACAACCACCGTTGCGGAGGTCACAGACCGAAGAACTGCAGGACATTGCAAAAGGAAATACAAGAGCTTGTCAAGAGAGGTCACCTCAACCGTTTTCTGCAAAAACCCGGACAAGTTTCCGGAACAGCAGTAGATGGTGAGGCTGACCATCCGAGGAACCGTATGACCACGGGAGTCGCGAACATGATATAGACTGGCTTGGCCGAAAAAGGCCCCCAGGAGGATTCAGCAGCAAAACAGAAGAAGCCTAGAGTAGAATCTAGGAATGATGTCATTAGTTTTAATAACAAAGATATAGCCCATGTAACATCCCCCATTCTGACCCGTTGGTTATAACGGCACTCGTTTCTAATGGAGCATTAGAGTACCAGATAAAACGAGTATTCATTGATAATGGAAGTTCCAAAAATTTGATTTACCTTGATACCTTTTTTAAACTAGGACTCAAAAGAAGCCAGATGACAGCTACCAAAGGATCCCTCTATGGACTGGACAATAAACCAGTACCAGTACAGGGAGTCGTCCATCTTGAGGTCACATTAGAGACCTATCCAATGACAGCAACCAAGACCCTTTTCTTCTTGGTAGTGAACCTCCCGTCGGTCAACATTACTATCCTCGGACGTCCTTGCCTGGCTGCATTCAGAGTCGTAACCTCAATCCTACATCTAAAGATGAAATTCCCCACACCATACCGGATTAGGGAAGTCCTCGGAGATCAAGCTGCTGAAAAGACATAGTATCTGTCCCAAGTCACGCAAACGTCTCTTCCTCGGCCCATTGAAGACTTAGACTTCCACGACGAAACGACATTGCAACAGGCCGAGTCTGGGAAAGCAATCGACCGAGTCCTCTTGGATCCCAGAGATTCTGAGAAATTCGTCCAGACAGGGAGCTCCTTGCCTCAACCTTTCCGAGACCAGCTCATCAACTTCTTACGGAAAAACTTGGATGTCTTTGCCTGGGCACCAAGAGACATGCAAGAGATACCGACTGTAGTAGTGGTCCATAAACTGGACCTAAATGCCAGTCACAACCCCGTTAGGCAAAAAAGGAGAAATTATTATGTGAAAAAGCAGGTGGCTATTCGGGAAGAGGTCAAGAAGCTTCCGGACACCGGGTTCGTACGCGAAGTGTGTTATCCAAACTAGTTGTCCAACGTTGTGATGGTTAAGAAGAATAACAAGAAGTGGAGAATATACGTGAACTTTACAGACGTCAACAAAGTATGCCCAAAGGACAACTTCCCGCTGTCGAGGATCAATTCACTTATAAACTCAATGTTCAGACATAAACTCCTAAACTTCATGGGCGCGTACTCAGACTACAATCAAATAAAGATAAGCCTCGACGACGAAGAGCACACATCGTTCATGACCGACCAAGGGACACACTATTACAAAGTCATGCCCTTCGGCCTCAAGAACGCTGGTGCCGCTTATCAAACACTCATAAATAAAATGTTCGAATGCCAGATCAGAAGAAATGTGGAAATCTATGTGAACGACATGCTCATCAAAAACAAAATAACCGACCACCACATCCAAGATTTGGACCACCTTCAATGTCCTAAGAACACACCAGATAAAACTCAACCCAGCCAAGTGTACATTCGGAGTGACATCAAGGAAGTTCTTCGGTTCCATTGTTTCACGCCAAGGGATCGAAGCAAACTCAGAAAAGATCAAGGCCATCCTTGACATGAAATCCCCTCGGACCGTGAAGGAAGTCCAGAAGCTCACTGGGAGGCTTGCAGCGCAGTCTCGCTTCTTGGCCAAGGTGACCGAAAAGTATCTACCATTTTTCAAGGCCCTACGAGGGACCAAGACTAACGATTTCCAATAGACGGTTGACTGCGAAGAAGCCTTCCGAGGATTCAATGGGCACCTCTCAAAGCCCCCTCTTTTGAGTTTTTTCCCCAACCAGGCAAGGAGTTGTACTTGTATCTTCCTGTGTCCGAGACAGCTTTGAGCTCAGCGTTGATTCGGCAACAGTACGACAGACAACAGCCCGTGTACATCAGGAAAATCCTGACTGACGCTGAGACAAGGTACTCTCGCACAGAAAAGATGGCCCTGGCGCTCGTATATTCCGCTCAAAAATTAAGGCTATATTTCCAAGACATAAAGTAATCGCCCTGACTAACCAACCATTGAGAGCGATTCTGCAGAAGCTAGAAACGTTGGGACGATTGGTCATATAGGCCATTAAGTTGGAAGAGTTCGACATAGAGTTTCGCCCAAGGCCGGCCTTAAAAGGCCAAGCCTTGACAGACTTTATTCTCAAGACAACAACACCAACTCTGGAGGCCTCAGACATTTGTGATGATGTAGAATCACACGGCCTAGCCATTTGGACTCTGTATGTGGACGGCTCTTCCATGAAGGATAGTTGTGGAGCTGGCATTGTGCTAAGAACGCCTGAGGAATTAGAGATAAAGTACTCGATGGCCCTCGAGTTTCCACTGACCAACAACGCCGCGGAGTACAAAACCTTACTTACAGAACTACGGTTAGCAAAGGAGTGCTCGGCAAAGGATCTGGTTGTCTATAGTGATTTCGAGTTAGTTGTCAACCAGGTCCGAGAAAACTTTGACGGAAATAGCCCACAACTATCCAAATATCTCTCAAAAGTTCACGGACTAATCTCAACTTTTGAAAATATAGAAATTATCCACATCCCACGAGAGGAGAACGGAAAAGCCAACTAGCTCACCAAAGCAGTAGCCACAGGAGACCTAGAACAATATGCCTGAGGAATGTGCAAGGTCCTCAATAAATCTAGTATGGAAGATTATGACCCAAAAGTGATGCAGATATTCGACGCCGACAATTAGATGACCCCCTACCAGAGGTCCTTGTCCGACGGGACATTGCCTGAAGACGCGGAGGAAGCCAAGAAGATGAAAAAGACGGCCAAGTAGTATACTATCATGGACGGCCGATTGTATCAACGTGGATTCTCTGCCCCCTATCTGCGGTGACTCACTCCAGAAGAGGCTGATTACGCCCTCGGAGATGTGCACCTAAGAATTTGTGAATCCCACCTTAGGGGCTAGAACCTCGCCTTCAAACTGCTGAGGCAAGAATACTACTGGCCAACCATGAACTATGATGCCACAGACTTTGTACGGGAATACAAAAACTGCCAAATCCACAGTAACCTCACTCGCCAGCCGCAAATAGAACTCAGAACTCTGCGATCACCTTGACCATTTGCACAATGGGGGCTGGACATACTTGGGCCACTGCCAACTGCGTCTAGATAGAGAAAATTCTTGATCGTCGGAATTGACTACTTCACAAAATGGGTTGAGGCCACACCATTAGGGGGCACTACGGAGCAAAATGCGACAGACTTCATCCGGCAGAGCATAGTGTGCAAGTTCGGGATCCTAGAATGCATTGTGACTGACAATAGAACCCAATTCACTGGAAAGAGGTTCACAAAGTATTGCACCAACCCAAGGATAAGGCTGGTGAATATGTCAGTCACGTACCTGCAGTATAATGGGCAAGTGGAGGTCACCAACCGCACCATACTACACGAACTGAAGACAAAGGTGGAGCATGCCAGGGGCTCATGGGTCGAAGAGCTGCCAACAGTATTATGGTCATACAGGACAACACTAAGGGAGCCCAAATGAAAAACTCCCTTCAGCCTGCATTATGGGGTTGAGGCAGTCATCCCAATGAAGGTCGGGCTGCCTAGCCTTCTAGTCAAAAGCTTCGATCCGAGCAATGATGTGTAGAAACTCTGGAAAAACCTCGAGCTGCTTGAGGAAGCTCGAGACGCAACAAGACTGCGTACGGCAGCCTACCAGCAAAAGGCCGCCCAGTATTACAATAAAAGAGTGAAAGCACGCAAGTTCAAAGTAGGAGACTTAGTGTTGAGAAGCATTGAGGCCATCAGAAAAAATGTTGGTCAGAATAAACTCTCCCCAAACTGGGAGGGACCGTTCTCGGTCTCAGCCATCCTCCGAAACGGGGCATACGAGCTACGTACCAGGAGAAAAGATTTGTCCCTCGGACGTGGAACGCCGCTCACCTCAAGAAATACTACTAGTAAGTGTACATAACACACAAGTATAGTCGATTACATCATTTGATATGCTTGTAACATATTTTATTAATGGAGTAAAATTCTTATTTGCTTAACTGTTTTGCATTCATTCGGAGTGTTTGCATATCATCTCATCAATCTACAAGACCTAGGCTGCCCCTAAGTCAACTGAAAGAGCCCCTTCCACTTGCTCTAAAACTCGGCCAAGTCCGAATGGCTCATAAGAAGTCGTACTCTAAAACTCGGCTAAGTCCGAGTAGCCCATTAAGAGATCGTACTTTAAAACTCGACTAAGTCCGAGCGACCTATTAAGAGGTCATACCCAAAAACTTGGCAACGACGCCAAACAGCCCACAAGAGGCTGAATTTAAAAACTTAGGGGGCTCAAAAAACGGCAAGCATGCAAAAACCCTAGAGGTAATATCTTCAGCCAACGACGGTCAAAAGGTTCGGATACTTTGCTCATAAAGGATAAAATTTCCTAAGAGCCTAAGTCTAAGAAAGAACCATATGTATAAGCAGTCTAAGTAAAAAGGGAAAGATTGCACTAAAGATAGATTTCATTCATATATTATGTACAACAAGAATATACAGCAAAGGAAAATGTACAAAACTATCACGGAGACCCTGGCTGGTCCGACGATCCTAGCTGCTTGGAAGGTTCAGGTTGACTAGAAGGTCCTAGCTGAGAAGGGTCAGGGGTCCCACTTCGTCCTAGGAAACCAATTAGATCAGCCTTGCGTTGAGTACTGGCATTCTTTGGATCAACACACCAGTAGGAAACCTCGGGACCAAAATCTTCATGACGCGGCAGCACATCTTGATAGCGTCCTAGTACTTGCGGTCCATAACCAATCCAATATCCTCAGGCTTCAGTGAGGTCCTGAGCTCCTCCTTCAGCTAGAGATTCCCTCATCGGAGAGAGATGTTCAATTGCTCTTGAGCCCTCGGAGAATCTTCAAGAGAAGCGGCCCGCTCCTCTCCGACCCTCAGCGAGTCCTCAAGGGAAGAAATTCTACTCTTGGCTTCAGCAAGCTCAAGCTTCAAACTCTTGGCGCGCTCCCCCGAGGCCCTAAGGGTCTCCAACTCAGAGCAAGCCTAGGCGGCATCGCCAATGATAATACCAAGATGGCCGGCCAGCTCGTGAAGCTGCAAAGGAAAAAATCTCATTTAAGGCACACATGGAAGTGAATAGAAAGCCAGAGGAAGAGTTGAGAAGTACCTTAGAGATGAGAGAGCCTCTAGCTGGGCTCTCCTCTCCAGGGGCTTCGGACTCAACAGGCCCCACAGCAGCTGCCTCCTGCACCACAGAAACCTCAGCCCTGGCTTCAATCACAGGGACAACTTAAACAAAATCAAGCGCTAGGGACTCAGCCGCTACGAGCTAAACTGCAGCCCAAGTCTCCGCTTCACCAGCATGTGAAATCCCAACGACGTCCTCAGCAGGATTTCATCATAGACCTCGAGCGGAAGCTCAATTGGACTGTAGATTTGGACTGCAAAGCAAGGGAGCTCAATAGTCTCAGCAGCGGGCAACTCCACGGCCTAGCTTTCCTCGGCCTCAGCAGCATCAGCAGTTGTCATAGTGATCATCATCGCTGCATCCTTAGCCTGAGTCGCCTCAATCTCCTCCTCTGCCTGTTCCTCGATGATGTCCTCGGATGGATTGTCAATCAATCCGAGACCTCCTCCAGTAAAAACAGAGGGAATATCAAGCACGAGCTCATCAAGAGGAATGGCAATAGGTGGTTCCACATATAGGCCTACAACCTCATAGGGTTGCTCCACAGGCTCAATAACAACTGACGATCCGACACTTGCAACTCCTCGGACTGGTGCCTTCTTCCTTAACAGTCGCTCAATGATGGTCTCGTCATCATCAGAAGAGGATGGATACTCAATGATTACCATGGGATGCTCCAAAGTCTCCGTCCGACGGCTCTTCTTTATCCGCTCAGACGTCCCCTCAATCCTCAGAGCCTCTCTCTTCTTCTTCTTCTTCTTCTTTTCCAGAAAAGCAAAAAGGGGCACCGAGTCTATGGGATGAGACTCCCACTTAGCCTTTTCTAGGAACTCAAGCCTCAGCCAGATGTTCTTCTTGTTCTCACTAAAGGAACCGAGATTGGCCAATAGCAGATCCGTGAAGTCCTTCGTGGAAGCTCTTTCCTCGGGAATGGCGTCATTGCAAAGCTGGGACTCCACATTGCCCCACTCGTTGGGGATGGCCCAATTCTCGTGAACACCAAGGAAGAAGAATTTGTCTTTCCACCTTTTGGTGGAATTGGGGTTTCCACTGCTAATGGCAAGGAACTCAAAACGATGAGTAATCACAATCCAATCCTGCCCATCGCCAAACCTCAAGATGACCTTCAATGCCACAACATCGAAGATCTTCTTGTGGCATCAAGCAAAAATGCAGAAAGAGACTAGATACCTGACGGCATTGAGTTGGAGTCTAGCCACAGGGACTCTAAGATGCCTCATCATCTCAAAGAACTTCAGGGTCATGGGATACCGAAGACCGTCTTTAATGTGGACTTCGTAGACAGTGATAAAACCGTTAGGTGCGCTGTAAGCCCTCTCGTGGGTGTCAGGAATCACCATACCTATCGAACTTGGGATCCAGTACCGCGCTCGAATGGCCTCGAGGTTTGCCAAGGTTAGTGAAGAAGCAATATCTTTTATCCCAGGAGCCATGAAAAAGTCTAGAAGCACAGAGAAGAAGAAGGAAATTGCCAAAGAATGCGTCAAAGTCGCAGAGAGCGTTTTGGAAACACGAAAACTTTGAACACTTAGGAAACTTTGAGCGTGCAAATGAAAATGGCAAAGGGAGAAAAGGCACGCCTCATTAATTGCCTTGTCACGTGTCGATTCCCCACAGGTCGCTGGCAATGATGGTCTTTCCCTCCCCAAGACCGCAATTAATGCGCATTTAATGCGTCAGGTTAGTGCGCCTTTAATGCGCCAAATGGCAGCGCAATACAAAGCCTCAGACCCAAGATGAAAGTCCACAGACAACGCCCGTTCAGATCATTGATTCCAGCAATGTCCTCGGATGCTTTCCTTAGTCATCAAGCCGTAATCACTTCATGAAATGGACTCTAGCTGAGCCATTCAGGAAAAGTTCGTGGACATTTGGAAAGCTAGCTCTTAGAAATAGAAGCATTAAGCTGCAGACAAGAAGGGACGTTCTAAAAGATTAGATCAATGCTAGAGTCACACATACCAAAGGTTGAGATTCTCGAACCTCTTGGCATAGGGGGCTAGTGATGGGTAGTGAATACCCAATGCCCAATCAAGGAACCCGTTTTCACCAATTGGGCCCGCGTTCCAAGAGGCCCACGAAGGTGATTTAGCCCAAGAGGCCCGAGGACTTAAATCCACGACCCAATAAGCCCAAAGTGCTGAGTTGATTCGAGAGCCTACCTCAGCTGTAGAAGCTCAATAACTCCATAAGAGACCAAAGTCTCCAGTAAAGCCCCGAGGACATGGCACAGAAGATCTGGCTCTAGAAGCCTGAAGACTAATTGCTAAGCAAACCCTCAGTTGAAGCCTAAGGATGTTTGTCACCAAACGTCCGCAGGCATGACAAAGGCCTAAACCTTTATCGAGGACACAGACTCTGAGAAGTCTCTAATGGCACGAGCGCAGAAAGTAAGCCCAGGACGACCGAGAACGCCAACTCAGATTGTTAACTTCCACAAAGCACGCGCAGTCTCTACAACACGCAATCTTCAAAGGGAATGATGGCCTGCAAAGTAAGCGTGATCATTGCATAAGTAATATCTCATAGAGCCAATCCACATGCACACAATCTTTCTGACAAGACAAGATGGATTTGCAGAGTTAGTAACAGGAACCGCTGTGCACACCACCTCCATGTGGCTACTCCACGTAGGAAGATCCAACCACTATATAAGCATTTACTATGTACCTAACCAATGATCTGAACTTTCTGCTTTAGCATTTATGTTCATGGAGAGAGAAAAAAAGCAAGTCATTTATACTGCCTACTGAGAGAACACTTGTGTTGATAAGAGTGACCCCTGATGATCACCATACACTTTGTTCTCAAACTTTTGTACTTACACATCCAAATAGTGAAACGTTCTGGATTCAAAGTGCCGTGGTTTTCCCCTCTCATTTAGAAGAGAGTTTTCCATGTAAAAATGCCATGTGTCACTCTCTCTCTCTCGCCCTTCTCCCGACTTAAAATCTATATTTGTGTTGCACTGCTTTTGAGTCCTCATCTGTACCAAAGCCAAGATCCAAGGACGCAACAAACATGACGTTGGAAATGGCATTTGCAGCTCACCTTTTACATATACTAGTTGAAAAATCATTTTAGTTGCTTATGGCATACAATGGTTGAAACCCATAACCTGTGCTTGGAAATTTAATTCTAATGTTTATGTTGATAAGGTAAGGCATGCTATGGTGTAACATTATTGAAAACACACAAACATCAATATAGCAACAAATCATGAGCAGAGCTAAGAAACATCTCTTAAACACCTAGGACCTAGCAGATCAGCTTATCATAAACTGAAACTTCTGATTTCCAAATTAACTGACAGCAATTATTTTCAGCTATATTACAACATCTGGTGGTGCCCTTGTTGGCACACTCCTCTCTAGGTCAAACTGATATAATTAAAGTCAATTTAAGAATACCGGAACAAGGAAACACCCTATAAGTTGTCTCAACAACAAGATCAGAATGAAGAATTCAAATAGATTCTAAATGAGACAAACAAAAGAGAATTAGAAACCACTCAATAAATAAAATTCCAAAGAATTTTCTTTTGAAGTATTTGAGAGTAATTTAACTTGAGTTATGACTATAAATGGTTTTTTCAAAAAAGAGGACGAAAAAAAGGACTTAATTCCTAGTCTAATTGATTTGATGATTTTAGGGACCTATTTGCCGGTCTATTCTATATACATGAATAAAAAGGACTTCCATTACATTTCTTTACATGAATATAGGATAGCTTTTCAAAGAGCTGTTCACTTGAATCTAGGTTCTCTTTTCTATCTACTTCTCTACAAGGCCTACAGTCTTCTTCCTTCAAACCAAGCTAAGCCTTAAGGTTTTTTAAGTAGGTTGAATTAGGTCGTTGCCCTCCTGCCACATCTTGGACAAAAGCTTCCACAACAATTTTAACGAACGAATAAACAGAAAGGACACAATCACAGAGCCATAGTAATTGAGTTACATAGCAAGGAAGCTTTCAGAAACAGTATTTTTTTTTCTCCACTCCATTACAAAACCCCAACTTTCTTCATGCACAAAGCCAGGTATGGACATACCATGTGGTTAGTGAGGTATCTAAAGAAAATAATTATAAAAAAGTACAACATATGTTGCTTTTGTAGAACGACCCTGCTGGAAAAAATTAATCCATTGAGAAAAACATAATAAAGTGAAGATGAAAAATAGTAAAACAAGTAGAACTTCCATTTTCTTGACAAAGAATAATTACGATAGCTTGTTGCTTCTTTTACACTTTTAACCATGAAAAAGTAACTGGCATCAAATCATTACTACTCACATTGTCCTTGATTGGTACTTTCCCATTAGTCATTCAGTTCGTCGAAAATTCAGAAACAACAGAAAAATTGAAAAATATGTTCAGTTCTGCCAGCTTTCAACTTTGAACTAAATTTGGAAATTTTCAAAATATTAAAAAGATGCTTTAAGGAATTTTCCACTGGCCATATAGAAATGTTTTTAATTTTTTTTTTCTAAATCTAACTAATCCACCAATTTTTGGAAATTTGCAATTGAGGAAACACTATTTCTTAAACTTAAAAATATAAATATATACAAAACTTAAAGTAATGTGTATCATAAATAATGAGATTAGGATTAATTTCATAATTAATTATATTCTTTTTTTTATCTTTTCATCCTCATTATTCAATAATTTTATAAAGTTCAATAATTTTGCAAAACTTCCTATAGACCCCTAGGCTTGCTTTCTATCTAGGAATCATAGCAAAAGAGAATTTGACCGAACTTATCCCAATTCTCTTTCATACATAAATCAATCTAAGGGTGTTCCATATCCAAAATTCAACCCCACATGCCATGCGTGTGGCACAAGGAGTCCAAGGACACATCCATCCTAAGTGCTACAATTCCAACCGCCACATCTATCGCATGAATGACAATTATGTTTGATGCCTTTTTGATCATGTTCAAAGTTTAAATAAAATTAACCCACTTAACCCAAAAGATCAATTTTGAAGACATTATAAGGGTTAAGGAAATAAAAACTTCGAACAAAAAAGAAATGAAATGACAAGCTATGTTGCCCATATTGCCTTAAAACCCACAACACTTACAATGTGGCACCTTGATAGTGGTTATTCTCATCAAGTGTAAAAACAAGTCATAGGTAGCATCACGTTATGCACTGATGCAGAAGCTCCTGTTCTTGGAAAAAAGGAAATGCGGAAATTAATGGCCAACCTACCTTTCACGATGTTCTTATGTGGGTGGACTTAAATCAAATCTTCTTAGCATTAGTCAGTTTTGAGATGAAAAGTTTATAGTTAGATTTGTTCATAATAGGTGCACTAATCTCGACTTGAAAGGAAATCTTGCTATGACACGAAACAGAACCTCTGATTATTGCTATAAAATATTTCCAAAATCGAAAATAAACAGACGTAGTGTCAAGGTTGAAGATTCCAAACTATGGCATCAAAGGATTGGACACATGAACCACAAGAATCTGCCTAAAATCTCTATGAAAAAGATTGTGATCGAACAAAATGGAAATCTAGCTTGTGATTGTCGTCAAGGGCACAAACAAACTAGAATTAACCATAAAGAGGGCACCAAAAACAATACCAAGAAAACCTTGGAACTTCAACATATGGATCTCATGGGACCATGTAGGACTAAAAGTTTAGGAGGGAAAAGATATGTTTTGTAATACCTGGCTTCCATTTGATTTATTCTAGAATTATTTGTTATTTTTGGTACATTAGATTCATTGAAATTAATTGTATATTGTGGTATTTTGAAGGAATTCGGAGCAACAGGCTGGCGTCTAAGGTGCGCACAAGTGGCGCCTGAGCGCCATTTGTCAAGGGCACCTGAGGCCATGCACAAGTGCCGAATGCAGTGGTTCTAGCGCTCAAGCGCCGATCTATGTATATAAACAGCTACGACAGTACTATGCGTCATTTCACACGGGAGAAGAGAGGAGTGAGAAAGGAGGAGAAAGAGAGAAGAAAAGTGATGGTTTGGAATATCCTTTTGTCAGATCTACTTGGTATAAGGTTGAAACAAGTATCTTTCAACTCTATCCCTGATCTGTTTTTATATCTGATAAATTTTGAATATATTTTGGAAATTTAATGTTCATGCATGCTATTTTTATTTAATCCACTTCTTTCCTTTGTGCATGCATGATATTTTTACCGATCTTTTAGGAGTTTTGCTCAAGTTTTTTAAGTATTTGAGAGTTGTGTATTTTATGAAAAATTAGGAAATATTTGAGACCGAATAATTATGTATCAATATGTTTGTATGGGAAAAATCATGAAAACCTGTGTGGGCCGTACATTAGTACTTATGTATTGCTGCTTGGGGATCGAGGTCACTACATCTGTTATCTGATATCTGACCCATTATCTGTACCTCTCCCGACAGGGAGAGTTCTATTCCAGATGAAAAAATCTGTAAATTCATTTTTAGCCAACAGGAAAAGGCTTTATTTGTGGTTGACCCACCCCGTCTGTATTTAAGGAAAATCATTGTAAGTAAATTGAACGAAAAATTAATATATTTGAGCGTCCTAATATATGTACTAAATTTAATAGTTGAACCCAAAACCATGGGCGGCAAAATATAGTGAGTACGTTCCTTATCTACGGAAGATAGAGTACATAGATAGCCATAACCATGGGTCAAAATAATTATTAATCTGGCTTAAGGTTATTGGGAGTATGTATAATCCTTCCTCAAGTTGGTTTATTGGCCTTTAGTTCTTCGATTTCATACATACTTTGTATTTCTGCATTGATTTGTATTCGGACTCTGATTTGAAATTCGCAAGTTTTCCCACGATTGGGATTCGGACAGTCTCATACATTAGATATATGATTTGTTCCGGAATATGTTTCAATTTATATGATTTCGTTTTAACCTTTGTTTATTCGTATGTGATTTGAATCTAGACTTTATTTCATTCAGTATATATTTTATATGAACCCTGATATGATTTGGATTATGTGATTTCACTTCAGATCACGTTTCATTCAATATACGTCCCAATGGGACGACATTTCAATTGACTTATAATCTGAATACAAGACTACCTTATGACTTTTAATATCGAGTTTTCAGATTTGTGTATTTTACCCATTTTTGAATGTGTTTATGAATCCTCCCTCTAATTTCGAACATTATTGTTTATTATACGATATTGATACTTGTTGAACTTTAGACTCACGTTTTTATTTTTTGTCCCTTCAAATTAGTGAACTTGGATACTGTGCAAAAGTTTGGACGTAATCTAATCGCAACTTCATCATTTGGTGAGTTTAGTTTTATTTTTGGAATGGATATATATCAAATGTATATTGGGTCTTGAGTTTGGCAAGATGTGGGCCTATGGTTATGCATCGAGAAAATGTTGGGTTGTAGTATATTGGGCTTTGTTGCTATGTTATAGTTTGTCACCTCCATTGCGATATATGTGGAGCAGGTCATATGTATGTTGTCCGATAATATCCTGTGATAGTTATTATTCTATGGTTATCTTATCGGGTAATGTGGATATTTGTTTTGTCACGTCTGGATTTGGGATTTGTTGATAATTGTAATATTGCTTAGGGATTTGATTTTTGTACATTATAATTAACTAGACCTGCTTTGATCCGGGTTCATGACATATTTAGTTGTTGTGTATGACTACCAGGTTTAGTTGGGTTGAATTCTTGATAGAAGAATCAGAAATTTCTACAATAGCAATTGTCTTGCTTAAAAACAATTAAAATGAACAAGACAAAATGATTGTTAGGATAAGGAGTGATCATGAAAAAAAATTTGACAATATTGATTGTTAGGTATATTGTGAAAGCGGAGGGATACATAAAAAATTTTCTATACCCATTACACCACAACAAAAGGGAATAGTAGAGAGAAAAAATAGGACCTTTCAAGAAATGGCTAGAAACATGATGCCTGGTAAGAATGTGACTGTGCACTTTTGAGGAGATGCTGTAAGCACTGCTTGTCACATAGTTATTCATGTGTAAGCAATGGATAAAACTCCTTACAAGCTGTGTAAAGGAAAGAAGCCCATAGTGAATTACTTTAGGATCTTTGGCAGCCCATGTGACATCCTTAGAGACCAGGAAAATTTGGGAAATCTTGATTTCAAAGTGACAAGGGCATCTTCTTAAGGTACTCCCAGAATAGTCATGCTAATAGAGTTTATAATTTCATAACACAACCATCATGGAATCCGTAAAATTTCTCACTGATGGTTTGTTGGAGGAAGCTCAGATTGAGGGAGACAGAAATCTTCAAGAGATCATAAATGAGGACTCCAAAGAAGAAACCAGCAATCAACTGATTGTTCTAAAGAGATCAGAGTAAATTCCAACATAGAATCTTCATCTTGGTTCAACCATAATCATCCCAAAAGACAGTACAATAGGAAATATGAATGATGCAATTGTGCAATAGAATATTGAATCAAATGGCTTTTATTAGCTATGTTTTGCTAATTGAACTAAAGGTGGATGAATCTCTTAGTGATGCCTGTTGGTAGATGCTATGCATGAGGACTGAAATCAATTCAGAAAAAATGACATATCGTATTTACTCCCAAACCCAGAATGATAGTGTCATTGGTACTAAATTGATATTTGATAACAAGACTGATGAGAACAGCACTACCACTAGAGACAAAGCTAGACTTATAGCTAAAGGGCATACTCAATCAACAGCATAGATTTTTGTGAGGCATCTGCTCCGGTGGCTAGACTCGAGTCGATTAGCCTTCTTCTCTTGGTAGCATGCACCATTGGGTGTATGTTGTATCCAATGGATGTTAAGAGCATGTTTTTAATTGGAATTCCTCATGAAGAAGCCTATGTAGAAAAATCGGATGGCTATGTGGATCCTAAGTTTCCTCACCATGTACGTAGACTTAGGAAAGCTCTACATGGATTAAAGCAGCCCCAGGAGCTTGGTATGATAGCTTGACCACAAACTTACTTGAGCACGGCTTCTCTAGGAGAGGAATGATCAAACAATGTTCATTATGCATGGTGAAGAGTGTTTGATCATTGTCAAATCTATCTTGATGATATTGTCTTCTAATCTCCAATCAAATCTCTTGCTCGTGACTTTGCAGAATGTATAAAAAAGGAATTTCAGATGATTTTGATAGGAGAATTAAATCACTTCTCAGGTTTAATAGTCAAACAGCTTGATAATGGATTCCCAGATCCCCATCCAAGTATGCTAAGAATCTTATTAAGTGATTTGGAATAGAGAGCAAGGTCACACACTAGAACTTTGATGAGTACTAGTATGAAACTTGGCATAGATCCTCAAGGTAAACATGTTGATCCATCTCTTTACAGAAAGATGACAGGGAGTCTCACCTACCTGACAGCTAGTTGATCAGACATCACTTTTAGTGTTGCAATGTGTGCCGAAATTTCAATATGATCCTAAGGAATCTCAATTAAGTGTTGTAAAGCATACCATTAGGCATGTCAATGGCATGGCTGAATATGGTATTTGGTATTCTACAACTCGATTTTTGAATTGGTTAGATATTCAGATGCTAAGTGGGCTGGATGTACTAACAACTGAAAAAGCATATCAGTTGGCTGTTTTACATGGGAACAAATTAGCTTACTTATGTGAGCAAAAAACAAAACTGCATTTCTTTTGCCCACCACAGAGGCAGAGTATATTGCTGCTGAGAGTTGTACTCAACTCTTTTAGATGACACCAGTTGAGTAATTATCGATTTGATTAAGGTACCGTGGCCGTTTATTGTGAAAATTCCAGTGCCATCAACATCTCCAAAAATCCTATTTAACATTCTCAAACTAAGCATATCGACATTATTTGTGAGCTTGTTGAATTCAAAATAATATCTCTTGAACATATTTCAATGAAAAATCAATTAGTCGATCTTATTACTAAACCCTTGGACAACCTTAGGTTCAGCCTTTACAAGAAATTAGAGTTTGTGCTGCTCCTTGAGTAGTACTTTCACGCATGCATGTAGCATAGGATAGATCTTGCATTAATTTAGATTGCACATCGCATCAAAGTACTGTGCATTCTGGCATTAGCTCAGCATTGTTATTTTCGTGTGATTTTGGATAGTCACGACAGCAGATCAAATTGAAATCAATTTCCACCCCACTATCTATCACTTTGAATGGCTTTGACCGGAGGTTTCGGGGAGTTGGCTTCTGTTATCTGTGTATTCTATATAAGTTTTGTTGAATAGAGCGAAGGGAGAATACTAAAAAGGAAGAAGATGACGAAGAAGATTAAGGCTTTGAAGATTAAGATTTGTCAAATTATTAGATGAATTTATGTATTTCTGTGAGGGTTTCTTTTTATGGTGAGATTGTGAGTTTATGTTCATTGTAGTTCTCTCAACAAAATTCTATCTTAACCCGTGAGTGAATCTGTAATTCTAAAGAGTCCAGTGAGGGAACTCCAGGTTAGATTCAATGCTTCTTTTGTTTGAAGAAGTGTACATTTTTTGGAAATCTAGTGGGAGAAACCAGAATTCTTTAGGTTGCTGAAAGTCTACAGATCTAAGAAGTGAATTAGTTGAGCACGTGTCCAAAGTTAGTCGACTAGAATGTAGCATGTCTACTCATCAGTTTGTAAGTTGACCACTCTCATATGGTTGATTTTACAATTGGCAACTAATATTTCGGAGGGTTTTCTCCTAACACAATATTCTTGTGTTTCCCTTCATCACTGAATGCTGTGTTAACCACTTTACTACTTTTAAATCACTATATGGATGCATGTGAGCAGTGATAATCTATTTTTGTGCATCTAGAAACGTGATTTCTTTATATGTATTAAGGTTACTTTTTTAAAAGATCTGCTCTTTCACATAAAAACACCTATTCTCCCTTCTAGGTATTTGTGGGTCTTAATGTTGTTTTCTCATAAATCTCAGCACTTATAATATTTTCTTTTTTTCTGACTCTAAAATCGGATATTCAAAGCTTCCGATATTCCTTTGACTCTTCATGTGTATCAAATTAATCATTTATCTACAAACCCTACGGACAGAAAAATAAAAATAAAAATTAGAGCACTTGACCAAAGCCCAATACCAATCTCATCATAATAAAGGGGCTTTAGGGACATCAAAGCCTTCTCTCCCTTGGTTAAATGTATACATTTTATATTCCCATCAATAAAGTTGAGGGTTAATGGTTAGAAATTGGAAATTGACAGTCTAAATTCAAGTCAAAAAGAAGTTTCTTCTCAATCAATTGAATCTGATGGCATAACTGACACTCTTCTAAGCCTACAGACACTTGTCTAAAAAGCTAACTAATATTGCAATGAAACTGCTTAATACTGAATTGAAAAACTGAAATATGAATGAAGATATAATTCCCATTTTTTTGTTGTCACTATAGAGAAAGAAGGTACTAGACTAAGGTAGAAAAATTAGGTCAATTGAAATAAAAATAAGGTTTCTCTTCGTGTTATTTTGCTAGGTCCAACGGTGGTGCAAGCAATATCATAGTTGAATTCACAGGGAATCGAGATAGGAAAGGATCAAGCAAAAAAGGCTTTTATTAAATAAGGCCAGCTCTCCTAAGCAGTTAAAGGATTATGGCTCTTACAGGCATTCATCAAAAATATTTTCTGGATCTGCAGTTGCATACATCTCATCTTCAGGATTCCAAACAATCAGGAGGGAAGGGAACACGGGAACCCATTCAGAATCTTCACAGCATAGAATTTAGTTTAGCATTTTCCATTAAATTAGATATCCCTTCTTACAGCCAAAAAGAATCAGATAATTTGGTGTTACCTGAATCATATTAGAAGCTACATATGTAACATATTGCCAGTGAAAACTATGACAATAACGGCATATTTCAAGGATGCGAAAACATACAATGTCCTTCAGTCCTATCCGTGTACAATGTACACGAGAACAAAAAATTAAAAATAAAAAATAAAAAAATGCAAGTTCGTCTAATCATTTGACTTGGATGAAAAGGGAACATATTGTGGAATTCAATAAGTAATAATTCGGTTGCAACGGGTATCAGAAAGGGCATCAATAGATTGAGAGAGAAACCTCTTTGGAATGGTGAAGACACTCGAGATAATCTTCACGGAGAAGAGCGCAGTCCTTGGGCTCTCTGCAACCAGACATGCACTCGCTAAAGTCGATCCAGAAGTCGTAGCACCTCCCTTTGTTCCCCGTTATTCCCCACCCTGATGCCATTCGCTTGCTAGATACAGCCTGCTTTCTTTCACAATTAAGTTTAGCGAGTTGAAGACAAAATCGAATTGAATTAACCTAATACAGTTCAAACACATACCCTTATTACTAACAATTGATCCCAAAATGTTAAAAGAAAAAAGGAAAAGGCTGTGAACCCAGATCAAATTCACACCTGAACACAAAATCGATCGAAGCAAGAAAAACACGGCTGAATCCGATGGAATCCAAACCAGAATCTTTGGTTCACAGCCCGCAGAGGTAAGCGTGTGAGAGAGTCTCGCGGAGGAAAGGCGGAGGGTGAATTGTTTTTCGGAGAGAGAGAGAGAGAGAGAGCTCGTAAAATTGGGTCTAGATCAGTGCAAGGCCATGCGAATGGTTCAGGGGAATGACACCCAAGCCCACACCAAGTCCACTATTTTGAGTTAAATAATCCAAATTTAACATTTTGAGTAAACTCAACTTATAATATTTTGAGTTAAATAATCCAAATTTGATTTCAATCTAAGCTATTTTTAATCATCCAACGACACAATATTCAAATTAATAATCTGTTAAACATAATTTAAATGCTAAAATTTTTTTAAAATATTTTTAATATTAATAAAAATATAAATATTCTGAATCCTAAATGTATAAAATAATTAAAATTTTCAATTTCTATTCAATTAGCAATTTATCAAATATATATATCACTGCTCTCAAAATATCCTCTAAAACAAAAGGTTGAAATACTTTCTCGAATGTGCACATCTCACTTATTTGTCGTATTGGATAAGTGTTCTAAAAAAGTTATAAAAGTTGTAAAACTCAGAGTTTCAAGTCACCTTTCACACTGTTGCTCCATCAATCAAACGAAAGAGGATGCATAAATGAGGAAAATCGGACATGATTCCTGTGCCTAAATAAGTGTCATAATGTGCAAGTATCTTTTTGCAAAATAAAAATGAAATCGTCTCCATTCCCATTCTTATTACCAGCAAACAGTCACGTTTAACCAATAAAATGAAATTAAAATATATAATGCCCGAGATGGAGATTATTTTGTTACCAGCAGATGAAATGACACACGACCACTCACCCCAAATGCTATTTGACCCAACTACAGCTTTTCTGTTTAAAATATTCTCCAAAACAAATGGCCCGAATACTTTCTCAAATATGCAAATCTCATTTATTTACAATTCCATCTTCTTGGATAAATGTTCTAGAAAAAATCACAAAAGTGGGTAAAACCCTTTCCAAAAAACAAAATTACATCAGTATCAACACCTTCCCACTCGCCATCCCACCAGCCAATTCCATTTGCATCTGCAGCACAAAATTAGACATTCTTCATTTCTCATATGGGTTATGACCAAAAAATATAAATATGCACGTAACTGGGAAAAGCTAGATTGGAGTAAATGGAAACTGCTTGACGTAAGAGAGTGGAAGCATCACGTGCAGTTGATGGTTTGCTGACATGGACCATTTTGTTAATGATGCAAGATTAAATTTAATCTTCCATGTTAAAAAATTTGTCAATTAAAGATCGAATACAGAATTAAATTAGGGGCCGAAAAACTGACCTCCCGCCATTGATATTAATTGTAATAACTCAAATTTTATATATTTTTCACTTATCTAAATCTTTAAAACCTTAATATTCTTCAATAATAGCGTATCTGGATATGAGATTTAAGGATCCCAACTAACCGCTAAACATATATAGATATTATTCATCAAAATATCTTGAGGTGGTTACCATCTAAAAAGGAAGTGGGTGAAAGTGGTTACCCCAAAATCAGGAAAATATGAGTCACTTTAAGTTGATTTTCTTTTATTTTTAATTTTTGGTTAAAAAATCGATATTCTCCCACTTGGTTAATATTTCACTTAATATAATAACCAAAACTCATCCTTCCACATTTTTAAGAAACAAATACATAGATCATGATAATATGTCATCTATGAATGAGCAATATCGTTCATATATCACAATATATTATATTTCTTAATACATTAACCAAATATGATAACACCATTTGATGAATAAATCTTATATTTATTCTATATTCAATTATTAATAATTTTATCAAAATAATTAACTAATATGTATACAAAATTTTTTGGAAAATATCATAAACACATAAAAATTTTATTAGAAATATCATGGTTTGTACAGTGAAAATAACAAAATTGAACTTAATCCCATTCTGATTATATAATCCTTGAATCTTAATGGTGGTATGTCTTTTGTCAAAAGATCAACGATCATCATCTTAATTCTAATGTACTCAATGGCTACTTCCTTTCCTTTAATACGTTGATTTTATAGATAAAAATTTAATATCAATATATTTATTTTGATTATTATTTTTATATTTTTAATCAAAAAAAGCAAATAAATTGTCACAATATATTTTCAATTGTCTTGAGATGAAATTTACTACTCTAAGCCCAAATAAGAATTTTCTCATCAATATTCTATGCTTTATAGTCTCAAAATAAAAAATAAAGTCAACTTCTATAGTGGAAATAGTAGTCAAGGTTTGCTTTGCACTTTTCTGAGATACAACTCCATCGGCGAACAAAAATATATATCTGAATGTTGATTTACATGAATCAATATATCTAACGAAATCCAAATCAAAATAACTCAATAATTCCAGATCGTCAGTCCGTCTATACATATCACGTCCTCGTGCCGAGCTCAAATAATAAATAATGACATCTTTCCATTAACATTTAATATGCCCAAATAATGATAGAAGTTAACTTCATATCGATATCATAACCAATATAAATAAAATAAATAATCTAATTATAGGATCCGAAATATCACATCATTAAGCGATTGGAAATACAGATCATATCATAACGTCAAATCATACGTAAGGAGATACATATAAACAAAATCAAAGTAAATAATTACCACAATTTATCGCTACTGGACAATCCAGCATCCCACTATACTGCAACCATAATATTGTAATAACTAAATTAATACAAAATCAAAAGATTGAAATGAAAATAATTTATTTTACGACTATTACTCTAAAACAAAATACAGCAACTGATTCCATCAAAATCTCAATCTAGATTTTCTTAAATTAGCTCCTCGACTATCATCATCACCTACAAGTGCCTGAATCGACTAATCTAAATAGGATTAGTAAAAAATAAATATAAAAGTGGGCCGAAAATTCATTAAGGGATATAATTGCATAATTTGACATACGATTACATTAAAACATATTGGAAGGAATAATAGATTCAATTTCGATGTAATGTCGTCAATTTTCATAACAAATATACAAAGCTTTCCAATTTTCTTTTTTGGTTCTTAATCAAACATACCGTGTAAGTTTTGTTCAAATATAATTATTTCTTATGGACCAATGGCCAATAGGAAATTACCAATTAATGAGTGAATAATCTATCACGTCTTAAAATCCAATCGCGACGTTCATTAATAAAATTAATTTATTATTATCTTAATTACTCATTTTATTATGTTGATTTGTAATCCCAAATCAATATTAAACACTAACTATAAGTCAATAACAACAATCGATCCAAATATACAATAACTAATTTAAGCGCAGGATCCGAAATTATCACAACTGAAAGTATCTCCACATACCAGCTATAGCATGATATCAAATTATATGTAAGGAGATATGTCTAAACAAAATTAAAGTAAACAATAACCACGATTAATTGCTATTGGACAATTCAACATCACACTACACTGTTGATCATAGCATCGTAATAACTAAATTAGTACAAAACCATTCAACTATGGTAAAAGTAAATATTCTAAAATAACTATTTGATACAATTGCAACATTTAAATTGTCCACATTCCTAATTTTATGATTTTCGAACAGCTCTTACATCGATGCTACCTTCTTAGAAGTGCCTGAACCCGCTAATCTAAAAGAGTTAGTGAAAACAAATTCAAGAGTGAGTCGAAAGCTAAATAAGACATCTAATTGTATAATCAAACATACAATTTATCTCAAAACAATTGGAAAGAATATGATCGAAATCAAATACAAAATTAGAATTTTCTATAACAATCATACATAATTTCATATTTATAATTCAATGTCCTCTATTCAAAACAGTGTACTGTGAAAGCTTCCTTAATTACTGACCAAAAAAAAAAAGCATCCTTAACTAGTACTAATTTTTCATAGACCAATGGTTAATAGAGCTTTACCGACGATTGAACAAATAATTAGAGCTCGGGTTATATTTATTTTAATAAAATCAAAAGCCTTACGCTACTATTTAAGATCCATAAGTGAGTTATCATACATATAACTCTATAAACGTGATCAAACGCCACTTTCATATCTGGATAATAAGTTTGAACCATGATTACCATAATAATATATTAAGACGTGTCATAATATACCATCACTGATTTCTTATAATGGTCCAATACATAAATAAATAAAAATTCTATAAAATTATAAATAATCCCTATATTCCCTTATTTTGAAGAAAATATTCTTAATTCTTTTATAAATTAGAATTTTTTAATAATTTTTTCAAATATTTGTCACATAATATATAAAACTTCTGTAAGAATAGAGCCATATAAAAGTTACATTACAAAAATTTTTAGCATACGGATTGATTACATGCAAAAATTTCAAAAGATTAGTAAAATTTGATAGTTTCAACATTCCATTCTAAATAATAAGCATGCAAGAGTAATTTATACCAATTTCAAGACATACAAAACATATATTTAAGGATTCTAAACATATTGGATTATTAAATATGAAAATCAAAGTATATAAAATATTTAAACAATAATTCAGAACATACTTGAATATTAATATAGAACTGGTTGAGAAATATAATATATGCACATTAATAGCATAAATCTCATAAAATTTATAAAGAATGGGGATGTGAACTCATACATATAAAATATCAATACTTCACATACAACATTATAACATTTATGAACACTGAAACAAAGTTTAGAGATATATATAATCAATATTATAGAAAATCAACTAGGAAATATAATGTATATATATTAATGGCATAAATTTAATAAAAATTTTGTGGAATGGGGATCGGAACACATATATACAAATTATAAACCCTTTATTTACAAAAATATGATATCTATCAGTATTTAAAATAAAAAATATTCAAATAAGTAAAAAAAAAATTAACAATAAAAGAAAGAAGGCTTTAGGTGTGCCTGCCTTAATTAGCTTTTTCCTAAGATTGTTTAATTTTACCTTGAATTTTCACTTTTCCTGCTTATTTTTCGTCTTTTCTCACTTCTTTTAGACTTTACATATCTCCCATATCCGGACCTAACTCCAAATGGCACGAATTTGGCCAAAAAATGCATTTTTATAACCAACTATCGCGTCATAAGTGGGTCAAGTACAAATCAACCGCGACTACTCATGTGTACCTGTTAGACACACGTCAAGCACCCAAACAATGGTTGAACAGTGCACGAGCATTCCTCGAATGCATATCAGGCACTAACATTCTACCACAATGCATTTAAGAGTTCCTCGAGCGTGGACACATTGTAAAATACACTCAAGTTTCGATCAGGCATCCCAAAAGCATGACCCTTCTATCCAAAATTTGCACAGGTACGTATCAAGTGCCGATCGGGTATCACTCAACCTAATGTGATTCAATCAAAATATTGACTTTAATCCAATTCTCAATTTGACTTTAAAACTTTTCTCTTAATTTAATTAATCGCAACCATGATTATAAATTAAAACTTACACATTACATAATAGAAGCATAGGTTATATTTATTTCTACACAATTAAATGTATTACGCTACTATTTAATACTCGTAGATGGGCCATTATACATATTATCCTATAGATGGGGTAGAACGCTACTTTAACTTGCAGATGATATGTTCAAATATCAATTATTATTATAATATATTAAGATACGTCATAATATATTACCTACTAAAATACAACCATGGTTTGATACACATAAAAACTCTACATATTTCTTTATATTTTTTAATTTTTTCAATCTAGAAAAATTTTTTATAATTCTTAACATAATTATAGAGTTTTATTTTCAAATTTTATAAATTCTTAGCATGTAATAGTCCTATACTTTCTATAGAAATTTGGTTATGATTAATTTTAAAGTAGGAAATGCTAAATTAGTCGATGTTAAAATCTAATCATTAAATCTAAAACAGTGTCAAATATAGAGATTAATAGTATTCTCATACTCAATCATATATCAAATTTAAAATAAATATTTAATGAGAAAACAATCCTTTCAAAACGTGTATATATATATATACACCAAAAGTGATCCAGATATCAAATTAGAAGTCCAAGATAATGTCCAATCTGATAGGTACTAATACCCAAAGTCCATATTAAATGATCCACCTCCCAGGAGTTTGGCCAAGATGCCCTAGAGGCCCAAGAAGTTTAGGCACTAGGACTAGCCTACGAAGCACAGTGGGCTTGAAATCCATCATAGCCCATGGGCTCGTGATGGGCATCAGATGCCACCTCACCTGTGAAATCGACGCGCTAGGGATTTGGTGGCTAATTTGTCAAACTGCAAAAAGTATGATGGCTAGCAGAGCACAAGGCCCTACAGAGAAGATGTCACACCAGGCGGGCGGGCGTGCACGCCACCTTCTTGACACGGCAAAAGGGATTGGTATAGTTTGTGGCAGGGTTCACTGTACACGCAAACCCCACATGGTCAACTCTCAATGGGGAGCTCAACCACTATAAATATATTAACTGTTTACCAATTAAAGAAACCAGAATTTACTCCTACTACCTGTAATAGACAGAGAACGAAGGAAGAGAGAGAAATAGAAGAAATGTTAATGTTGTAAGAGTGACTCTTTAAGTTTTCATATACTAAGTCGTCAGCCTCTTGTACTTGAGAGCCTCCTGTAAACAAAACTCAGTATAGTGAAACAGTTATCGAATAAAAGTCCTGTAGTTTTTCCTTCTCATTCAAGAAAAAGGTTTTTCACGTAAAAAAATATCTCATATATTAGTCCACATACTCTCTCTTTCTCTGTTTCATGCGAACAAGTATTAGTGTTGCTGTCGAATCCTCATCCTGGTTAAAGTAGGGATCCGATGACGTAATACAATTCAATACCCGATCAAATTGTGATGCAGGACGGAATCCAATAACCAGATGATTCAATCACGTACACAGAAGTTGAAGCTACACCGTAAAAACAGATAATCAAGTTCATATCAAAATATATAATTAAAATTAAATATACGAGATATATCAAAATCCATCTGTGGGTGAATTTGGCGTATCCAAAATCTAAGTCAAAATTAAAGTTTGAATACAAGTCCATACCGAAATGTAAAGCATACGCTAAATTTATATTTTGATTATTTAAAGACTAATTTGAAGAAGGGTTACATATACTCCCAATAACCTTAGACCAAATCAAATGCAGTTTAGGTCAGCATATAAGGCCACCTATGTACTCTATCTCCCATTAGTAAGGTTACTCACTATATTTTACCACTAGTGACTTCAAACACAATCTTTAAATTTTGTCAAATATATTACAATATTCGAATATATTATAAATTTCTAATTAGATATCCAAATGAACAAGTCATTGTATCCAAGTATTTCCTACCGACAAAAAGGGATTTCTAATAACAAATCTTCCCGTCATGAGTTAGTTAAAATATCCAATAACAAATCCAAGGGTAGTGGCCACAACTCCGACACATACATATGAAAATGCACGGCTCATATGAGATTTTATATTCATTTTCATATAAATATACATATATAAAAATACACAATGCCTAATATTTATCCATTATTTTAGAAAATTATAAAATCCTCAAATAATAATAGAAATATAACAAATCTCTCAACCAGCTGATAAAACTATCATACATACACAAGGAGAACGAATAGGCTAGTTAAAAGTGCATGCATACTTGATTTAAAACCTCCAAATCAAAACAAAACGTCATCAGATGTAAAATCAGACAAAATATAGAATTAGATCATACTTGTTTTGATCTTATACTAAGCAAATCTGATAAAAAGATATTGAAAAAAACCCAAACGGCTCCTTCTCTCTCTTCCTCTAGCGCTCTCTCTCTCCTTTTTCCTCCTGCCGCACAAATGATGCTCACTATGTGCGCTATACTTAAATGGCACAACCCATGCTGAATCTCATCATACTCCTACAATAAATCTAAACCCTATACTCTGAAAAGATATGTATGACGGCTCACTTACGAGTATTACATAATAGTATAAGGTCTTTGATTATGTAAAAATAAATATACATCGGGTTTCAATTATCTACTCGTTTGGTCAGTAAGACCCTATTTGTTCTTGATATATAAGAATTAGAATATTTAAACGTAATTTATACGATATGCTTTAATTAATAAATGAAAAATAAAAATTTTAAAAGTTGTACATATTTATTATAAGAAATTCATAATATTACATCTAAATTTGATGTATTATCCTCCTGGCATATTTTAACATAAATTGTCTATTAAATTATGTAATTATAAGCCTTACTAAATTTTTAACTCACTTTATATTTGTTTTTTCCTAACCCCTTTAAATTATCGGGTTTGGGTAGTTACAGATGAGGATTTTAGTCGAACAGCAAATCTGAGAAAATTTTGACTAGGATTTTGATGCAATCAGCTATTGTATTTTTAATTCTGAATAGTAGCTTTAAAATATTTACTTTTATTTAGACTAAATAGTTTTATATTAATTTAGTTATTGTGATATTATGATCAACGATGTTATGGGTTCTTGGATTATCCAGTATTAGTCAATTGCGGTTGTTGTTTACTTTGACTTTGTTTAGACGTATTTCATTACATTTGATTTGACATCATGTCATAGTCAGTATGTAAAGCCACTTTCGTATGTGGCAATTTCGAATCCTATGCTATAGGTAGTTATTATATATATATTTTTGGATTGGTCATTGTTATCGACTTATAATTCACATTTAAAGTTGCGTTTGGAATTTTTGTCAACCAAAACACTTGAATAATTAAGATAAAATAGATTAATTATGTTAATTAATATTAGGATCAGATTTTCAGATGTGACAAATGAATTGTTATGAGAAGTCGTAAGAAGAGTATCTTATTTTGAATTTGTGAATCTAGTTTAAATATTTTATAATAATATTAAAAAATATTCATGATAAAATGGTGTTGGACCCAACTATCACCTCGATCGCAAAAAGGAATACTTAGCTATAATTGCTAGAATGGCGGATGTGATAAAGACCATGGCCCGAAGATTTATAAACTCAGAGTTGACGACGGTTAACCCAGCGGCAATTGCACATGATCGCTCCCCAATGAGAAGGTGCGAGAATTTATGGGCGACCCAAATCTCACAATGGCAGAAATTTTACAACAGGTTTCGTTGAAATACGATTTAATATATATAGTGTTGTTTTAAAAGCTTTAGTCGACAATGATTACGAAAGATTAGAGCTGCAAGCATACTACGCACCATATTTGACAATGTTTAGCTTCTTTCTGTTATATCGTTCTGGTCTGGAGAATCAGACATAGTATATCGGTTAACTATCTCATACTCTTGAAGAAATCTTACAAAAGGATCAAAAATTTGTCCATTATCATTATATTTACCATAATATTTTTCACCTCAATCTAATCTTATGATTTTAATTTATTTTTCGTATAATTTCTCTACTTTAACTTTAAACATTTTAAAAATATATAATGTTTCACTCTTATTTTGAAATAAGTATAAATACGTATATCATAAATAATTATCAATTAAGATGATGAAATATATTGGACCATGTGAATCAATGTTTGGATTATAAATATCTGTATGCATAATTTACAATATATCCGACTTCCTCATGGTATCTTTTTTTTTATCTTGTTGATCTGCTTTTCTTTTATATAATTCACATAAGTTTTAAAATTAGAAAAATTTAAAGTATTAAATTACACCATCATTTATTAATCTTTTAATCTTTCTATAAAGATATGTCCTAATTTCTGATGCCATAATAGAGAAGAATATTCATTCACAATGTATCGTTTAATGCTAGCGTTAACATGTATAGTATTATAAGAGCCATTATTTTATAAATTTATGCAATGAAGACCATCAGATATTATACTGTATCAAATAATATTACACATATAAAATAAACTAAAAAACTAAGTTTGAAAATATAATGGAATACCTGAAATGTATAAGTCTTAGTATTGAAATTAAATTTCAAGAGAAATTTTAAATATTAAAGATATTTTTTCAATTCTAAAACATGACCACTATTTAAAATTAAATTGCATGTCCCAATTACCTTCACATGTTAATGTATTTTGTTTCCAAAGAAAAACTTTGCTCACTTTTCACTGGCTTTGCTAAATTTTACAAACCCTATAAGAAATTTGTAATTAAATGGTAGAATTAAAATCAATCCATCATATGTCATAAAAAATATTAACAATATTAAGTTTTTAACAAATAAATGAGAATGAATTACTATCCTTCTTAAGTAAATTTTAAAATTTGACATAATTCTTCCTCATGTGTCACTTCTTTTTATAGATAAATATTTAGATTTCTTATTGATATCAAATTGTTAGGATACTTTACTTTTTTTCCCTTTGATTTGTTTGGGCCTTATTATTTCTATGTTTTATCGTAAATATACTGTCATCTAATTTCATCACTATTCTTCCTTTCTACTAAATATATATGGTCATAAGTTCATTTATTAGCCATTTATATTTGTGTATTGTTAGAGATTTTGAAGAGTTTATATTATGGTAAAAGCGTACTCAAAGTATAATACATCAGAAAAGATTGAGACATATCTGCCTTAAGATTTTTTAATAGAGCCGCTATATTCCTTATCTGCATGTTGTGCTTATGCACACCCCTACTATTAGTAAACCTCACAGATAAAAATTTTATAACTAAGGTGCTCACTAATACTTTATCTAAAATCTAAAGTTACTCATCAATAGCCTTCAATAAATCCCACACATTATTATATTGATTAATAGAATTTCAAATACCAACAAAAATTTTGGTATTTTTGAATATCAAGTTAAGACAATTAGATTGCTCCCATTATTTATAAAGAGCAACTTCCGTTGGAGTATTAGTTTCGATAAGAGTAGGTGATTTATTTTTTCGTATAGTAAAATCAATATTTATTCACCTTAAATGAAGAAGAATTTTCTCATTTAAGTTTTAAAGTTATCGCCTTTAAATTTAAAGATATCACATTTTATGTAAAAAAAATTTATAGATTGAGCAACTGTACAAAAAAAATTACATACTTAATACAAAATAAATTGAGACTAATAAATACATAACATGTTTACCAATTTAAAACATATAATATGAATCAAATGATAAAAAAATTACATGTGTGTCAAATTTTTAATTCAACTAGATTCATATAAAATCTTCACAATAAAATTATTATATCATATTGCAATTTTTAAATCCTGTGTGTAAATTAAGAAAAATAAGTTAAACTTTTATTATAATTAATTAATTTAATATAATAAAGTTTCTGATGCGTCTCTAATTTTTGGGTTGTGGTATGAATTAGGAAACCACTCGATCTTTCACTGCGGGTCAAATTGAAGTAGGTTCAGTCTCCATTGTTGCTAGCTTGGAACCTACGCACCACAAAATACAACTAAAAGATCAGAGAATTGGCGAAACTCATTCATTGATTTATTCTCTGACGTTTAAATCAGAAATCCTTTACAATAGATAGAAAGATGTAATGATGATATTAAATAATGTAAAATTACATATAAATGGAGGATGTGAGAGGAGGGTTGGCTACTATTGTGCGCCTGATAGGGGCGACTTAAAGAGAAAAAGAGGATTAAGCTCCTGTCTTGTTACATGCGGTTGGTGGCTCATTAGGATTGCACTCCATGAGTGATTCACTATGGGTACACTCGGTATGGAGTAGCTCATGATAGACTATGAAGGAACATCCCAGATTATTGGTAGACGTGACGTTGTGCTGGTCACCAATAATAGGACGAAGCTAATGTTGAAGGATGTTTGACATGTTTCCTACATCAGACTGAATATCATTTCAACCGGTCGACTGGATAATGAAGGTTATTATAATATCTTCTACAAAGGTGAGTGAAAATTAACCAAATGATCTCTTGTTGTGGTAAGAGGAAAAAAGTGCTCAGGCTTATACATAATGAAGGCATTCGCAACGGCCGGAAATGTGAATGCTGCAATAAGTGAGGAGTCCGAGAACTTGAGGCATCGAAGGTTTGGCCACATGAGTGAACGTAGATTATCTCATTTGGTCAGAAAGGGTCTTATTCCGGGAATGAATGAGGACTGATTGAGGACGTGTCTTTACTGCTTGGCTGACAAACAAAGGAGAGTCTTATTTCACGGAGACTCATCCGCCCCAAAGGCAGAGCTGCTCGATCTCATCCACACAGATGTGTGTGGACCATTCAGAGAGAAGTTATTTGGCGGAGTCCAATATTTCATCTCTTTCATTGATGATTGTTCCAGAAGATTGTGGGTCTACCCACTCAAAATCAAGGACCAAGTCATTGGTATATTTGAGCAATTTCATGCACTCGTTGAACACTAGACGAGGAAGAAATTGAAGCCCATCCGAAGTGATAACGGTGGCGAGTTCATAGGGCCCTTTGATACCTATTACCGGTCATATGGTATTAGGTATCAGAAAACACCACCAAAGTTGCCACAATTAAACAGAGTGGCTGAGCAAATGAAGCACACACTTCTAGAAAAAGCACGGTGCATGCTTTCCGAAGCTAAACTTCCTGGACATTTCTTGGCTGAAGCATTGAAGACGACAGCCTACATCATAAATAGATCGTCCAGTAAACCCTTGAAGGGTGAAGTGTCGGAGAAGATATGGTCGAATAAGGAGTCATCTTATAATCATCTACGGGTATTTGGATGTAAAATATTCGTTCATATCCCAAGAGATGGAAGGACAAAGTTGAAGTCAAAAACGATGCAATGCGTCTTTCTGGCTACATGGAAGATGAGTTGGGTTACAGATTTTACGATCCAACTAGAAGAAGACTTATCCGGTTAAGGGACGTAACCTTTATTGAAGATAAAACGATTGAGAATATTGGCAGGAAGTCAAAGCCAAGGTACAAAGCACGGCTACGGCTAGTGGTGAAAGGCTTCAATCAACGAAAGGGAGTCGATTTTGATGAGATTTTTGCTCCAATAGTGAAGATGTCCTCCATACGGGTTGTGCTGGGTTTGGCTGCTACTCAGAACCTTGAAGTGGAGCAAATAGATGTCTGGACGGCTTTCCTCCACGGTGAACTTGAGGAAAAAAATTATATGGAATAGCCGGAATGGTTCAAGATTAAGGAAAAAAAGTAACTTGTTTGTTGTCTGAGAAAGAGTCTGTACTGTTTGCAGTAAGCTCCTAAACAGTGGTACAAAAAATTTGAATATGTTATAACTAGTCAAAGGTACCGGCGGACTACTTGTGATCACTATGTATTTGTACAGAGATTTTCTGATAATAATTTTATTATCCTTCTCTTATATGTGGATGATAGGATGATCATTGGACGCAACAATGCTCGGATAAAGGAGTTAAAGGAGTAACTTGGGCGGTCGTTTGCTATGAATGACCTGGGATAGGCGAGACAAATTCTTGATGTCGGAATTATCCTCGATCGAGAGGCAAGAAAATTGTGGTTGTCTCAAGAAAGTTACATTGAGAAAGTGTTTCGACGATTCAACATGGATATGTCAAAACCTATAAGCACACCATTGGCAAACCACCACAGGTTGAGCACTTGTCAGTGTCCATCCTCGAATGAAGAGAAGACATACATGAGAGGTGTTCCTTATTTTTTAGCCGTGAGAAGCCTAATGTATACCTTGGTATGTATCAGGCCGGACATAGCACATGCTGTTAGCATAGTCAGCCGGTTTCTGTCAAACCCAAGAAAGGAGTATTGGTCCGTGGTTAAATGGATGATGAGATACATTCAAAGAACTTCCAAGAAGTGCTTGTGTCTTGGAAGTGATGAGCTCAGTTGGTGGGCTACTCGGATGCTGATTTGGCGGGAGACATTGACAGTCACAAGTCCACTTCGGGATAGTTGATAAAGTTTGTTAGGGGTGTAATTTTTTAACAGTCTAAGTTACAGAAGTGTATCACCCTTTCTACTACAGAGGCTGAGTATATTACCGTGATAGAAGCTTGTAAAGAGATGTTGTGGATAAAGAAGTTCATTCAGGAATTGGGCCTTAAATAGGAAAAGTATAAGGTATTCTGGTGACAATCGAGTGTCATACATATCTGCAAGAACTCTTCATTCCACTCTAGATCAAAACACATTAATATTCGATACCATTGGGTGAGAGATATGCTTAAAACCGGTATGCTGTCATTGGAGAATGTCGGTACTGAAAAAAATGGGGCTAATATAATAACTAAGATTTTACCAAAGGGTAAAAATGAAGCTTGCTGCAAGCTGATCGGGCTGATGGACTTAACTTCCTCACGATCGTGAGGAGAAGTTTGGTGGGAGTCACTCCCGTGTGAAAGTCCTTGTGACTGGAGGACTTGGACAGAGCACGTAAACTTATATGCTACTATAATATGCAAATGAAATTCCGATCGACATAGTTGACTGAAACTTTTTTATTGGGCAACAATACCGGTCAACAAGTTGACCAATTGAAGGTATGAGATACCCAACATTGCTGAGAGAATCAAGACGGGCAACACTGATCGGTCATGTGGAGAGGACGGTCAACGGGCATTGACTGACCTTATCGAGAACATGGACGGTGGAATGTAGGCCGTCCGCTAGGAAATCCAGAATGGTTCCAGCTCAAAAGATTTTCTAAGGATATATGATCTCAAACGGTTATGCAGGAGTTGATTTTGTACAGGGTATATTCATATTGTTGGTAAGGACAGATTTGTCGGTGGATATGAAATATTTCTTAGATTTGCTGTATATGGACCTTGATATTAAAAGCAAGTAGATGGACTTGCTATTTTAGTGAGACAGGTGAGTGAGAGACTACGTGGAAAAAACAAAAAGAGGGAGAAAAACAGTGAAGAAAAAGTGAGAGCAATTGTGAGCAAAACCTAGTGTGTTGACTGTGTTCTATTCTTCGATTCTTTTCTCTATTGACTGTATAATTGGAAACAATCATTCCCACCTTACATAGTGGAATTAGTTTCGTGGACTGATTGTCCCATGTTTTTTCTTGATTGATAAAGATTTTTCACATAAAAATTCGTGTGTGTTTATTCTCTTCTTCCTCATTACTTTACTGTGTTTATTTATGGTAGTAGTCGGACGCTATCTACCCCAATATAATCATGGCCTTTTCTTAGGGATACTAGAGAACTATACATGACATATCGAGACCGACCACTACACGCCTAGAGGCCCTGCAGATATCGGCTAAACTGTTAGGATAGTTATTGTGGCCACGTATAATAAGCTCTCCTTGCCTGCACATGTTGTGTCGTCAGAGCCGTCGGCAGCCATGCAAAAGGGGCAATTATGGGCGTCACATGGCAATTGTCTTCTATAGAGATTTGCTGAGCTGTTATTGCCGTCCTAAGAAGATGCGTAATTCTGTGCAATATTTTTAGAATATTTGTTGAGTTGCCTGAGGCCATTATAGCAAGTGTTGCTTACGAATTGGCGTTGTGTTGTTCATTGGCTGATGAGCTGGTAGGAATTCTACAGGTCAGCCCTAATTGCCCATTTATTCTAAGCTATGTCGAGTCATACTTCTCGGGTCAACCTCAACACTTGTTGGACCTTGGACTAAAGGAGCATCCCACTAGGCTTCCTTTTCTTGATGTCTTGGACTTAGAAGAGCTTCTGTTAAATTACGGCTTCCAGGGCACTTTTTCTTGTAGGCCTGATTCGGGTCTGGTCCGTAGAATACCAGACCCATTAGATATCAAATAAAACTTGCCAAAAAAAAAATACGTCGTTAAGGTTTCTTTATTTTTCTTGATTCTTGCACATCAAAATCTATACTGATTTGAAATTGACTTTCACTGTGCAATCCAATATTCGTTTCATTTTCTTGTCTAGTGAATGCATGATTGAACTGCTTGAACACCGACTCTTCAATTGGACAACTTTTTTTCTTCTAGTGGTTCACTTTTTTTGGATTGATTTCCAGTTCAGTGAAAATACTCACGTCTCTGTCGCATGTCGATGATGAAAGTGAACTCTGCTTTCCCAACCATAAAGTTGACAAATTTCTTTTCTTAAACCAATGAAAGCAATTTAACTAACTGAATAGATAACAAATGTTAATGGCGAAGAGACATGAATATTGATATAACATCATCATACATGGTAACACACGTTAACAAAAATTTATAGTTCTTTATTAGTATGGGAAATATAATAGCAAACAGAATTATATTGTAACAAATTAGTAATCAATGCATCGCTTTATAATTTCTGATTACCTCCAAGTATACAGTTATGAGCAAATGTTCCTAAGCAAATAATTTAATAAAGAAAAATGAGGCTTGGGTATTCAACAATCAAGGTCACTGTTATTGCTGATTAAAAAAAAAAAAAAAAGAAGAGAATTAAAGAAAACAAAGTCATAGTCTGAGCTTTGTAATTATTCACAACAGAATAAACAATAAAAAGGACGGTGTCAATCAACCAAACACCTGGCTGTACATTCACCGAGAGAGCTAACGTATAACATAAGGTTTATAGTCTCCTTTCCGGCTAGAAAGGACAAGAAAGCTTGGGCAAAAAGAAACAAACACAAGAAAGTATTCCAACAAAAATTTAACAACAAATTTAGGATATAAATAAAATAGTAATTGAAAAAGATTGTGGGCCCCCAATCTCAAAATATTTAGACCTTCTTTTAAAATCACAATAATAAAATATATTAAAACATATAATACACCTAAAATATATTCAAATTTAGATGTAAATCTTAATAATATGTATAATAAATAACGATATTAATATAAATACAAAAAATAAGAAAACTAACATATGAATTTTCAGTAATGAAAGAAAACCTCTATAACCAAAAGTTATCAAATAAATTCAGCGGAACTTACAATTGAGAATATACAAACACACAATATTAGCTAACTTACTCCCGATTTATGACCATTATCAATAAATTTCTTGAATTTGCTTTCAATGATAAAACCAGACACCTTCCACTCTTCTTATCACTTTTGCTTCACATTGGTATAAAATCTCAACACACCACTAGATCCAAATATCCATACCACCATCTCAACAAATTATATGCTCAAAGAAGTATGTAAATTAATGGAGAACAATGGAGAAATGTAGGGAAAAAAAACATTAAAAATTAATCTCAAGAGAAAAGGTATTGGTTTTCTCAAATGGAGGCCATTTAATTTATCAATAAGAGCTTTTAGAGCAGCAACTATTTTGCCCTATTTTTTGTTACTTCAAATTGTTTTGAAGTGATGTATTTATAGAGAATTTTAAAAATTAGGTCAAAAATACGAAATTATTTAAAAAATAGTTCATCAATACACATGCACTGAATATATCACACCCCAAATCCCAATTTAAGATTTATTCTTGATTCATTTATCATTTTATAACCAATTATTCTTTTCTTTTGTGGTTCAGATGTAAATTTTATATCGATACCTTAACCTCACACAAAAAAACATTATATTAAATACAAGACCCAAATAGGTGACATCGAACCATATGTAAAGAAGAATGCTTGCAAAAACTTAATATGAGAAATAGAATCTACATTATTAAATATAAATACTGCTGTTGGATAGCCAACATACATACTGAAAAACCACTAATACATTACCAAAACTAACATCTATACGTTAGACAACTAACAATTTAACTCTTGATTTGACTTACTGGCGTCAAACAGGTATCAACATTAAATACATTAACTAACACATTTCATGAACTACCAACACATACTACGCTATCTCAATTGACACCAGACGCCATCACACAACACTTTACACATCCAAACGCTACCTAAAAGCCAAAACGCAACATATCGATACATTAAACGATATTTGAAAATATGATAATAACATTAAGCATCTTTAAAAATATAAATTATAACTCTTTAACCTTCACTCTAACTCATTCGGCAAATATTTATACATCTCATCTGAGGAGGAAAGTAAAACAGTAAAAAAGTGAATTAAAAATTCAATAAGACACATAATATGTCAATGAACATATATACTTTCATATAAAAACATGTCGGATGGAATATGAAATATGAACGGATGCAAATGTATAAATCTTGTGTAAAGAAATTTTTATAATAGTATTCTTAGATTTTTTTTTTTATCTTATCTCATTACTTTTTTATCATCAAAATATGGTTAAATTCTTATTTTCCTTAGAAACCAAAGTCGGTAGGCCTTAACAGTTAAAATAGTCGACAATCGAAATTTGAGTTATATATGTTTCTATATAATCAAATGCCATATACTCTCATTCAAGATTCAAAAGTAAGCCGTCTGTATATAACTCTATTGATGGAGCTAAATGCCGCTTATTAACCCTGCGAATGATAGGGTCGAATATTGATATACTATTATAATATATTAATGTATACTAAAATATACTACACGCTGAATAATCCTAAATCCAATTTCTTATTTTTGTAAAAACTCTACACTTTTTTTTTAAAAATGTTCTTAATTTTCTCACTCCTAGATAAAAATATTTATAATTCATAGCATATTGTAGAGTTTTCTACCAAAATTTTATAATTTAAAAGTATGAGATGCTGAATTTAAAACTAAATGTAACAATTTTAATATATTACATGATTTAACATATGTATTGATTTTTTAGACCTTAGAATTTAAATTGTGTACCTTCTCCGGTTTAAATAAGATATGAAATTAATAGTTTAATGTCCATGCAAGCCAATATATGAATTTAAGGTAGGTAAAAATCAATAAAGCAGTAGAAAATAGTAAAACTTCAGCAATTATGCAGCAATCAGCTTAAATGCAGATTTTAGTGCAAAAAATCAGTTAATATATCACTTTTCTACTGAATTGTACATTATATACCGAACAATTTGAGTGTGCTAGTTTATTACTCACGAATTCAGCCATAATAATGCATAAATATATAATAAAAATAAAAAAATTGACAATATAATAAAAATTTCTACAATATTTGTCCATATAGTGCACATGTAGGGCATTTCAAGAGGAATTCCAACACATGCAGAGGATTTAATTAAAATTTTTGGACATTCAATGTCTTATATACAAAATTCAAGCATTAAATTCTCAAATAACTCAAAATTAGAACATGCATGAAATTTGGTTGTAGAAATTCAACACATACATAGAGTATTTATAACTTAAGCAAACTTTTTTATAAAAATTTATGGTAAAACCATGGAAAATAAGTATACATGTTTTGCACAACTAATATGATTTTGAAATAATATAATTGAGCAATTGAATGGAAATTGCTTATGGTAGGTGGAAGAAAACAGCAACAAAGAAATAAGAGCATAGAATGCATTAACCTTTTTTTCAAATTTATCAAATTCTAGGCTCAAATTACTCAAATTAGACCTTCTAAAGCCTTCTGTCTCTTCCTCTTTCTCTTCTCCTTAGCTCTCTTGTTCAGCTCACTAGAATCAACACTTGTGCATGACTCAAGCGAGATTCGAGAGCATAGGTTTTGGTTTTGGCGCTCGGGAGTGGGTCAGGCCTCCCTCGGGTGCCACTTTACTTGACCTACATTCAGTCCGACATTAAATTTTGACACAATTTTTTATATCTTTTGACATTAATTTTAATTATATTAATTTAATTAGTCAATATTATCATAATCTAAAAACTCTAACCTTACAGAATATGCACGTTTCAAGTATGGAAACTTTAGCAAGTGACAGGCACCCCAGTGCACATATACCTTTTAGGCGCATGTCAGGCACAATTAATCTGTGTAAGTCGCGCTCAAATGTATCGCAAGCGTATATCAGCCGTAAACATTCTAGATAGGATACGCCGTATGCATGGCCCAAATGAATAGCAAGTGTGAAAATTCTAGACCAAATATGTGTATACACTTGTCAGGCAAAAGCTAAACGTGGGTATTAAGAGTTGGCACATCTGTGAGCATTCGGCATATATTTGGCGCTGATTTTCACAAACTTGATAATGCTTCAAAATATTTGTTTTAACTAGCGATGAAATATACTAATATAAAATATTTCTAACAGGAATAATTTGACATCCACAAAGTTATGGCATACACTAACAATTTCACAACAATTTGAAGAAAATAACTAAAATTATAACTACGGTTTTATTTAGAACACACGGACGATTAAATTGGTCAAAAGAGAATAAATAGGGTGGTCCACGTTTCTTACTCTCCAATAAATTAGGGCTGCATGTTTCTATAATTTTAGCTTTATATTCTGAAATTTCTGCTAATTCATTAAGTAGTCTCAATATTTATTTTATTCCAATTAAATGCCTCAACTTTTGTTTTAGATATTAAAAAATCAGCCAAAACGTATCCCGACATGTAACACAAAAAGCAAAATATCTCTGATGCGTCCTGAATCTAAATTTTGAACAGGTTCAGGTTAGGTTGATCGTTTGAGTCCAACTCCATTCATTGAATTTGAATCCTGCACACCACAATTAAAAAAAAAAGGTCAGGTGATGGAGAAAGGTTATTCCACTGTAAGCACTTCGATACTCAAATCAGATATCGTCCTTCGAATTAAGAAGATAAAAGAAAATGAAAGCAATGAGAATGTAGGGAGAGTGTTTATGACGGTAATTGCTCTCGTTAAGAGAGGTTTTGGTTGCTCATAGGGAGCGGTAGCTCCAAGCACTGTGTTCACTGGGGACGTAGTAGCAAAGAGGGAGAGAGCGTTTGGAAAAGCCTGAGAGCTTTGTAGTTGAGAGCTTTTTGTGGGTAAATGAGAGCCTTAGAGCTTTTTCATGTCCAAGAGAACGTGTTTTGGAGTGTAGACTCCGTGGCCTTTTATAGCCGTTGTGTTGAGTTACCTTCCTTGTACAGAACTGCTTGATTCCCCTGCTTTGTTGGGATTACTGCCTTTCCTGGCGTGGGAGCCTTCATGGCATTAATTGTTGCTGATTTGATTGTTTTCCTTCTACGTTCTATAATCATTAGAGTTTACTGTAGACAGGAGGAGGATTTTGGCGCTTTTCTTCAGGGATGCACGCCGATCCTGAAGGCGATCGTTACGATAGAGATTGCCTTCTATGAAGAACGCGAAATCAAGAAAGAATGCCGTTATTGATTGAGAACGGAAGTGTGAGCCAAATTGGACTTGGCCCACTTGAAGCTTGCTCTTTGGCCAGTCTACTGGTAATGCTTCCGGTCAACGGAAGTGTTGACCACCTTGTGTGCCAATCATCCGTCCTGTTATTGAGCTTTGCTGGCTCATTGGCCTTTCGTCCGGTCAACAATTGGATCCAGGACGCATCAATCTCAATAAGTGTGAGATATTGTCCACAAAATGTTAGTGTCTAATATGTGCAAATATCGACATGCTACCCCAATTGAGGTGCTCGTGCTTCATATGTTAAAAGAAGTATCAAATGAACCACTTTGTCTCGGGATTCAATGTTATTTTACAGTGGCAGTTAATCTCAATTTGGTCAATAAAATTTTGAGGAAGATAGAATCTCTAATCTATTAAGCAGAAAGTGAAACTCGTTGTAGATGGGAAATTCAAACTCTGCTCCATTTATTTAGAGTGGAAAAGGTTTAGAATGGTTTTCTTCTTCATCTCTCTACTATCTAAATAAATAGTTTCACAGTAATTCAAATAAAGAATTGCTATATTTTTCTCTTCCTAGATACTATAATATTGCTGCTAGTACAAGTCCAAGAAAAAAGTCCATTTCAAAAGAACATCCTAATAGGATTGAAGGGTTCTCCAAACTTATAAGTCAACTTTTTCTAGATTGGTTTTCTAATATGGGACTTGCAACATTTTTCTTTTTTCGATAACAGCTAACCTTGACGGTTATATTTCGTGGCACTTTACTAGACGGTTTTCACTCTACGATATTTCACTTCGTCTTTTCCAATTAGTTCCTTTACAAGTAGCCCATTTCGATAATTATTTTCAGTCAAAACTCTTTACAAGTAGCCATCACCGAGTCGATGTCAGTAACAATGAAAGTACCATTATTGTAAGTATAAGTTTAAGGAAAGAGCTCATTTTAAAAGGATGTTCTAACAAAATGGAGAGCTCATCTAATTTGTAAGCCAACTTTTTTCAAATTAACTTTTCGATGTGAGACTTGTAATAAATATAATGCTTACTGTTTGTCGGTAACTTTCAGAGAAGCAATTCTTCACTACTAAAGAGGAAATTAGCTTTCCCCCGCTCGTAATGGAAGTTAATTAATCTCCACTGTCATCCCAAAGTCCACCACTTTTCCCCCACCTAAACCTTCTCCAAGTGAAAGACCATAAAATGCCTAAGTTAGTCTATCATCCAACCCACAACCAGAGTATTTAAACAATCGAAAATTTGAAGAAGGTAATAATTGTGTTCAAAAATGTTTTCCAGCTGACAGACAATTTCCCAGGATAATGGCTTTTTATCAAAACAGAGGCCAAGGCATCTAGCGTTGCAGCCCCTTCGATGTCTATTTTGATCATTAAATTTTAAATCTAATAGTCGCTATTTTAAAAAAAAATATAAAAAAACAAAAAAAATGAAAAGTGATTTTTTTAATCAAATACAAAAAAATTATAAAAATAAAAAAAATAATATTAAACTTTTATTTATTTATATATATGCGGCCGTTAGATTTTCTCATCTAACAGCCGCCTGGGCGTCGGAGAGGCTGTAATGTCCCCCCGCGTTGCAGGCCCCCCTGAATTCAAATCCTATAAAATCATACACCACGAAAATCTAATAAATATATTATTTTTATGTAAGTTGAAAATCTAATAAATATTGGCATACCTCATCTACTAAAATTACTATCGTGCCTATGGCACCTTTGTATTTTGATCCGGTTTTATTGGACCCTCAAATTGAAATGGCCATAATTAAGGATAATTAATGCAATAATAATTACAAGTGAATTCAAATTGATTTTATATAGAGATTAGACATACAAGATTTAGGAGATCATTAGAAAGATATTATGATAATTATTTATTCATAATCATAGTTATTTTTGAATAATAATTAGAATTTATTATAATAATAATATGTGTTTATATATTTATATTAATGTCATTTATAAAATAAAAAGTTATTAAATTAATTTAATTAATATTAATTATAAATAATAATAAAGTAAATTCAGTAATTAATCTTTTTTCAGCCAAACGCCCGCCCCTTATTCCCTGCCATTTCTACTTCCCCCCCCCCCCCCCTCTTTTCCATTTATTCTTCCCTCCCTCAAATCTTCGTCGTATTTTCTTCTCCATTGCTGTGTGAATGCGGTTGCTGCCATAGTCGTCACCGCTGTCTCGTGCCGCCGCTGCTGCTCATCGTCGAAAGAAACAAGGAAAATCATGTGAGTAAAACCCTTTCTTTCTTCTTGTTGATGCTAATTTCTTACTTGTGTGCAGAGATTTGTAGAAAAATCAATTGCATTTGGATGAAAATTGAAAAAAATCGAAAAAACAGAGCCCCGGCTCGGTTGATGAAAGAACCGAAATTTTTGGGGTTTCACGATGAATTGGGGGGCGAAATTTAGCGGGCTAACATGACAAAATCCTTGTTTTCCATGTTGGAAGAGAAAAGTTCGGATTTTCTTGTTTTTTAGTGAGAATGGAACAAAGGCAAAAGAACAGAACTTTGTGAGGATCCGATTGGAACCTAATTGCGTAAATGGATAGTATGGGAGAGTGTGGTGTATACACGTATAATAAAATGGATGTGTATAAAAATTTGTATATTTATGCATGTACACTGGAGTTAGACATGTATTTACATGCGTGTATAGTGTGTTTGTAAATATATATATAAGCATGTGTTGAGTGTGTACATATATGTGTGTATTTATATGGGTACATTTGTATATATATAAATATAGTATGTATACCATATGTATATAAAAATATGTATACTTCTACCAAAAAATATAAATATGTCTATGTATGTATATATTATAAGTTGGTGTAAGGTAAGAATTAAAAGCACTCTATTATTTCAATTGGACCCTTACATGATTAGTCAGGATGGTTAAACAAAATTAATAACCACCAGTTTTGTCTAAAAGCAACAAAATGAGAGATATTTTATGATCTAAGTAATAGGATTTATACACTATAATAGACCGATAAAAATTAGATAAAAGTTTAAATTTTGCTGAAATAATTAATTTTGTATATTTTTCATGTAATCTAGATAATTTTTTTGTGCATTAGCTTAGTTCGCATATGTGATTTTTTTGATTATTTATGATTAAAGTAGATAAAATTATATAAATATACTACAGTATCAAGAAATATAAAATTTACAATATTGTGATATATTTTATAATTATTTAATATTGATTTCAATACTTGGAAGGATTAAGGTCATTTAAAAAGATATTTATAGTCTTGTGAATATCATTGAGATATTAATAAATATCATACCAAAAAATGATTAGTATTCTATATTTCATTTAGGTATGGATCTTAAATAAACAATAATAATATGTACGTGACATTTTATGTTTAATGGGATAACAAAAATATTGTTCAATCAAATTGAATTCGATACTTGTATACTATGAGAGACAAGATATCATAAGACGATATAATTAATTGCTTATCAAATTTGTGTATATTGGCACTTCATAAATTTTACCTAATTGTTAGAGGTAAATGCATACTTATTAGCTCACAATAACATTTATATTATTTTATATTTTAAATAAAATTATTATTTATTATAAATATTATATTTAATAATATATTTATAAAAATTATAAATGATTTAAAATTTTTAATTGGTCAGATAATTTGAATCTGAGTCATCACAATGTTAATTGTTTGATGCAATCTAAAGCGTTACTCCGTAATGCTAGAATGTTCTTCAAGACAATCACCAATAATATTTATAATATTCTAAAATTCTAACTCAAATTTATTACACTATTGACCCAAAATAGTCATAAATGAGATTAACTAATACTCTATTAATTATAAGTGAATTTAAAATATATTTTTATGAAGATTGAACATGTCTGTTTCAAAGAAATATTAAAAGGATATTATGATAATTTTTTATCCAGTTGTTGCGTCCCGGGTCCGCGGTTGTTATCTGAGTTGACAGGGAGCGCCGGGTTCACGATCCGCAGGCGTCGAGGCGAGGTCGGTGTCCGTATATCCAAACCGGACTTACCGCAATACAAACGACAAATAAGAGGTTAGAGGCCCGTGAATTTCTTCCACGGCCCGACTCACTCGCCTTCAAGTCAATGAAGTTTCGATAAATGAAAATGGCGCACGCGGTGTATGGTGCACAGGTAAATGTTGATGAAACGTGAGTGATGTGTATGTTTTAGTGTGGAGGATGCAATGAGCAGGTTGCGAAAGATCTGGCTTCCCTAATGCATCACGATGGGTGGCTAACTTCCCGCTGCCTGAACGAAGTTGGGGATTGTGATCGTGAGAGAAGCTAGCTCGTTCGTGACCACAGGATGTGAGTCTTATCTCAACTTGATTGCTTTTTTCTCTTGTGATCTGTTTGGTGGAGGAAGGAACAGGGATTCAGATCCTTCTCTCTGTGGGAAAAGGGAGTTCTTATAGGCTCCTCCCTCATGGACTCTGGGCGCCAGAATGCCCGTTGCTAGGGTTTTTCCTTGCCTAGTCACTGTTATCCCCCCGTCGGTCAAAGTTGGGTGTCGTTTTTGCGGTGGCACTTGAGCTCTTGGCCCTTGCCGTGCCGCAATCTTCCCTTGGTAGGATTAGCTCATTGTCTGCGGGCGGCCGTCTGGCCGTTAAGCGCAGTGACCCAATTTCTTTCCGTTAGGTTAGCTTTTCCTCTCTTGTTTTTGTTTTTACGGCGGCCCATTTAATGCTGCGGTTTCGTTCGTCGTTTTCCACTTGTTGGATGCCACGTATGCTCTCTGCGTAGTTGGGCTGGCTCGACATTGCTTGTGGGCCTTGAAATTACTCGTGGGCCCTGACATGGGACCCAACACTCTACTGCTTCACTCTCTACTGGGTAAAATTTGGTGGTCGGGCTGGCATGTCCTTGGCTCCACCCTCTTGCTTTCTGACCTTCCTCTTCTTTGTGTCACCATTAAATCGTTTTCGAACTCGCGCCTTCCCTAGGAGACTATGATCTCTAGGGAAAGGCGCGAGTTCGTTCACTCTGTCTTGTAAGGTGCTTTATATATGATGAATAAAAGGCATTACTTTTGGGGTGTAATTGCCTTTTGAGTTAATTTAAAAACCGTTCGAATGTTAATATAGTACTATTTCGACTATTTTGGATTGGGTAATTTATAAGAGTATTATTATTATTGGCTAATCATTACTATTCGTTAGGATTAAATGCTTCATTTAATATCCTGTTCACCTGTTATTCAGATCGATTTTGTATGTCTATTTCTAGATCGTTGGAACTTGAGCTCTGTTTCAACTTTGGGCCGAGCCAATTGTCCTTAGGCTACACCCAATAGCTTGATTGAGGAGTCATTGGGAGAGTCAAAATTTTAAAAAGTTTAATTAGTTAACATAATTAATTATTTTACATCATATAATTAATTTTTATTTAAATAGATATAAAAATTTAAAATTAACATTTTTTTAAAATTATATATATTATCATTTTTTATACCTCGTGTATACTATACATTTCTTAATGTTTTGACTTAGACATGATTTTTTCTGCAAAAAATAATTTAAATATATAATAAAAGTTAAAAAATCAAAATAATTATAATAAAATTATGAAACGTCGACGTCCCGGGGGGAGGGGTACCTAGTTCCGTGGCAGTTTTTTTAATTTTTTAATTTCTATATATAAATTTAGTAACTCTGAATTTTTTTAATCACAAAAAAAAAAACTGATTTTTTTATCTTAAAATTCTACATTTTTTTTAAATAAAAAAAATACCTGATGCTATGTGTAAAATCAAATGAGTTGTACTTGTTTATTTTTGTTTTTTTAATTACCGGAGACAAAAAAGTTGTACCTTATTTTTGAATAGGTTGGGGTCATCTACTAAAGCCGTTGTGTTCCGCATCTCGCCACGCGTCAGTCCAATGGCCAGTCCGCAGCCACCTAAACTTATCGGGGGCGGGTGGTGGGTTCCTGCAACTACCTCATCCTCAACCTAAGTATGAAATTCTCCCGACTGCTGTTTCTTCGATCAATTATTCTCGCATAAAATTGATCTGAATAGCTTTTCCATACAAAAAAAAAAAAAAAAGTCCAGTAGGCGTTGCTATTTGAGTCGCTAGCCATGGGGGCAGCGACTAACCTTATCTACTGCGGCGTCGATCCTCTTCGCCGTCGCACTACTCTCAATTGCAACATCCGCATAAACTCCACCAGAAGCAACAGTGGCAGCACTAGAAGCTGCTGCTATTATATTAATGTTAATTTTGACATCTGTAATTTATGTCGGTATACAAACAACAGAATTAGGGCTCGGAATCGGAGACGCGGCGGCAATAGGCTCTATGCTATTGCGACGGGTCCTAGAACCACACACCTCTGTTATTCAAAGTCGTCTTCGCTTGACGATATTGATGGATCACCCAAATCGCCGCGGACCCCGGCCAACGTCAATGGAGTTCCAACGGTGGGTGCTAAACATGACCTTCGTATATATGGCATTCATTCCAATTCTTGAACAAAGTAAGATGAATCAGCAGTGGGACGTTACATTTTAGTTATGTCAACGAAAACTGTGTAAATTTGAGACCTTTTAACCTTGCAGAGTGTTTGTCAAGGCTAAATTCTTCAACTTTATTTTCCTTGGTTCAGTGGGTGTTAGCTTCTGAAATTATATTTTAAAAAGGGCACGGTCGAAGTGTTTCCTGATCCCTTTAGCTAGGGCCTATATGCAAACACGTTTGTTTAAATGCAAAAGGCTTAATGATGAATACCTAGAAACTGAGGAGCTATTAGCATGATAACAAGCAAACCGGATTCTGCTCGAGAATCTGTTGGCCCGATAATGATGAAACTTTGGATCAGGGAATCACAATTCCTGCCATCACAACACAATAAGAGGTCAAATTGGGAAAATATGTTTTTATAAGGGGTTTCATCTGATACCCAAGTCAGTCTATGCCCTGTTTTATGTGCAAGGCATAAAGGTTAAGGGATAAGTACTTCTTGGGTTGGGAAATTTAGTATGGTTAAAGGGACCCTCGTTGAGAGGAAAAGAAAGGGACTACTATGAGGGCTAGCTCCGTGCCCAACTGAGTCCTTTGTGAGGATTTAACTGAACAGAGTGGACCGAAACAGGTCCTAGGTTCATATTGCAAGGGTGAGTGCCTGAGTGAGTTTCGTTCAAAATGGACGATATTAATCTATCAATCGAAGCTTTGTAGCATGTGCAATTCAGCCAAGTGTTCACCGATCCCTTTTTGTATAATCCTCCTCCTTTTATATAGGGCTTGTGTCTTTGGCAACTGTGCTTGTGGTAAAAAGTGGTTGTGACCGCGGCAATGAATCCAGAGAGGATCATGTGCACAATAATTGTGGCCCTGGATTTCTACCAACACTTTCTGAAGGCTGAGATGGGTGCATTCCTTATTACTCCTTGAGTTAGATGTCACTCAGCCACTATGATGCCAGGGCTTAGCTTCGGCCATCCAGCCATGCTTCGTCCAAGCTACCGAGCACCTGCTGTCTACTTGTTGTGGCTGAACCTTGACTTCCTTTTTGGGTCTTTGGCCTTTTTTGGAACTCCAGGTATCCAATCTGGGACCCTGTCTCATCCAGTGCCCCGGACGTCTTCTAAATTGCCAGGCTAAGATCCCCCGACCAATCCTTGTATTTGCATGGACCACTCCATTACTTACTGTTTTCCTTTCCTCTACATTGGTCATCTTTTGTCGCTGTTGTGTTATTACACTGTAGTTATTCTTCCCTATATAGAGGTTATTCCACTATGTTCAGCTGTCTTGTGCGCCCACCTTTTCTTTGCATTATGTGGCTAGAGATAATACTGATATGTACATGGTATATATATATATATATATTTATTAAGATGCTTATGAACGGACCAGCAGAAAGAATGAAACATTTATGGATGTACCTAAGGTTCTTTCTATTTTACTTGATAAATTACAAATATATGATGTGATATAACCATTTGACTAGTTGCTAACTTTTGTCCCTCCCTCCCTTTGCATTTCTTAACAAGTTACTTATTCTGTGAATGGTGCAATGCCCATAGATTATGGTTAATGGCTTGTTACATTTTGCCAAAAATAAACAGATAGGGGTACAAATTCAATCTTTGACTGAGGCAATCTAAAAACTTGAGCATAGAGAAAGGAAGGTTGCTGAAAGTAATTTTTAATTGACTTCTGGAACATTACTGCTATCATTGTTGTTGGTTTTTTTTGGTCTCTCAGCAAATTCAATATAAGCCTAGTTGATTGTGAAATTAATTATCATTTCTGTAGAATATATTTTCCATTAGAACTAACAAAATTTGAGAGGAGGATTGAGAGCCTTAATGGGATATTATATTATGGAATGTATGACAACTTGCTGAGTATCTTTGACCTTGATGGTAAGGTCGGATTGAACTTCATTCTTCAAGTTCACCTCCATTGTGTATAAAGTAGATTGGGAACTAGCAAAGGTGTTACCAATCTTGAAACATCCTGTGCCAACAAGCTGGGATTTTTCATTCTCTCTTTGGTGTAGCAAAGCTTTTGCAAGCTACATCAGATCAATAAGATGGGATAGGAGTGTTCGCAGTGCAGTTTTATTTTTTTAACAAAATATTTACTAAAATTCTCAAATAATAACAAAAACTTATCATTGGTATAAAATTCAAAGCTCTAGGTCACACATTTAATATATAGTAATTTTATGAGTTACAATTTTGAAATAGTAATTTTCATACATGATAACATTGTTTACATCTAATAAAGTGAAAACAAATAAATAAATGCACCAATTAAAATAAAAAATAAAATAAAATAAAAAAAGTATTAGAACCTCAAATATGAAGTTAGTTTGATATGGACCTGATGGGTATCATTACCCAAACAACTGATAACCACCCATGGGATAGATTATAAAAACTCGTGATAACTTTTACGGTTCGTTTTGAATGAAACGTACCATAACCAACCAGAAGTTAAAACAAATGAGTATGCTTATCCAAAGCAGTTATGAAACCGGAGAAGTTATGCTTGTCCAGAGAAGTTATGAAACTAAAAAGAGACCTTATATAAAGAGAAGGTAATCCTTCAAGAGGAGGGACTCCAATTCTCTTTCTCTAAAAAAAAACTCCTATTTGAAAGAAAAATAAAATCAAGTTCTTTCCTTTTTATTCTTAAAAAAGGCTGTGATTGACTTGAGCGTCGGAGAGCCTGTGGGGATCTAACCCCTTTGGCCCTTTGACTATCTTGTTTTCTTTGGTGTTGTGCAGGTCTTGGGTTAGAAAAGCGGAGGACCAAACCATCTCCATTTAAATTCGGACCAGAGCCACAACATTGGTGCCGTCTGTGGGAATCAGACAAAAAGTTTGATTTACCACTAAAAAAAAATGGTTAATACCCGGACTCATCAAAGTGCTCCGGCAATAGAGAACACCATTCCTGAAAATGACCCTCCTTTGCATGAGCAAGATAAGAATCAACAGACTCAACTCCTACAAGCATTAAACACACGGATGGATCATATGTTTCAAGATTTACGAAGTCTACGCGAGGAAGTAGGATGCCAAAAACCGGACGCCCATTCTTTAGCAGCGCATGTTCCCGTTTCTATGGGGAATAGACAGAAGAAAAGACCAGCCGAACATATTCAAGAGAAAATGCATGCAAGAGAGAGAAGCGGAGGCCGATCTCAATTAGAAGGCCGATTGGGCCCGAGATCCATCGAAGGTAGTCCAGAACGACGTAATCCACGAAGTGAGAGAAGACCTCTTGACCAAGAGGAAGCTTCCTCCAACTTGCCACCGGTTGGCAAAAATGCCCAACCACACCGATCTGAAGCTCCTGAGGAATTAAGAACTTATCTCAATACCAAAAAATCTGTTGCTCCTCAAAAAGAGGAGAAATTAGAAAAGATGTGGAATTATCTTTTTGGGGAAAAATCTGAGGGACGAAATAACGATTTAAGGAGGTCCCCATTCACAACGGAGATACTGACACATCCCACTACCCCGGAAGTTCAAGATGCGACCATTGATACCTATGATGAATGACGATCCGATGGATCACTTCGAACGCTACTAAGCTTTGGGGCTTAGATGAAATGATGATGTGTCAATGCTTCCTTTAACTTTGAAAGGGGATGCTAGAATTTGGTTCTACCGAATGCGAGACCAACTCAGTCGGTTATTCTAGGAATTAGCAGATAGTTTTCTTTCTCAATTCGCTTCAAGTCGGAGAATAGAAAAACAGCCCTGGCACCTGGCACGTGTCAAACAGGGTCCAATAAAAATTTGAAGAGCTTCCTATCAAGATTTACTTTCGAAGCTCGTCGAATTCCACGCCTCACTGATGAAGTTAAGTTAAACACTTTCATAGCGAATCTGGAGCTAGGAGAGTTTTTTAAATATTTAGCTCATACAAATCCACGAACTTTTAGAGAAGTGGAAGTTACTGCATGAGCATACATGGCAGCAGAGGAAGCCAATGAGGCTAAGAAGCCTATTAGGGTGAATCCTTCTCATCAAGGATCACCGAAAAGAAGAAGAGAGGATGAAAGATCCCATCCAAAGGAGCCCGGAAGGAAGTTTAAGGGCGAAGCACGAAGGGAATTCAGGCCTTTTGATCTGATTCGGTTAAATGATTCTAGAACAAATATTCTCATGCAGATACGGGAGGAAAAATTCTTTAAATGGTCAAGAGCCCCAAAGAACCCTGAAAGTGGAGATCAAAGCAAGTTTTGCCACTACCATCGCTCGCCTGGGCATGGAACTGAAGAATGCTGGACTTTGCAAAGAGAGATAGAAAATCTAATTCGGAAAGGACACATTAAAAAGTTTGTAAAGAGCCCAGAGCGCGACTCTGGTGAAAGGCTGGAAGAGGAAGAAAGGGAGGAACCACAACTAAAAAGTCGTGTGGTGGCCGGAGTGGTGAATATGATATCCACTAGGCTGGCCAAAGCTTGTAATTTTGACCAACTGGATGCCATTAGGAGTGGTAAAAAGCGGAAGTTTGAAAGTGATGATGTAATTAGCTTAGTAAGGAGGATATGGATCATGTGAGGTCACCACATTCAGATCCGTTGGTTCATCGACTTTAGTTTACGATGGTAAAGTAGATTACGGATGAAACGAATATTTATAGATAATGGAAGCTCTAGCAATTTACTTTATTTTGATGCTTTCATTAAACTGGGTTTGAAAATCAATCAACTCAGACCGACTAATGGACCACTATATGGAGTGGGAAATGAACCGGTCACAGTCAGAGGAACCATTCAATTGGAGGTCACATTGGGAACTTATCCAAAAACTGCTTCTTACAAACTTACTTTCCTGATTGTCAACCTCCCTTCTGTTTATAATGCAATTCTGGGTCGACCTTGCCTTGCAACATTTGGAGCGGTTACATCATTTCCCCATTTAAAAATGAAGTTTCCGACACGAAATGGTGTAGGAGAAATATTGGGAGATCAAGTAACCGGTCGAACATGTTTTTTGTCCCAAGTCGAAAAAACTGTTTAAGATCGATCGGTGGAAGATTTTGATTTGCGAGAAGAAAATGCCTTACAACAAGCACAATTCGGAGATGTAACTGATTTAATTCCGTTGGACCCAACAGATCCGGAAAAATGTGTGCAGATCGGAAATTCATTAACCGAACTAGTACGAGGACGATTAATTGATTTCCTCCAGCGAAATAAGGATGTCTTTGCCTGGACATCATCCGATATGCCAGGAATTCCTACCGAAGTGATGATCCATAAATTATGTTTGGATCCCAATCACAAACCCATCAGGCAAAAGCGAAAGAACTATTCGGTTGAAAAGCTCATCGCAATTAGGGAGGAAGTGAAAAATTTGCTGGATGCCGGTTTCATTAGGAGGTCCAGTATTCGGATTGGCTCTCTAATGTGGTTATGGTAAAGAAGAGCAACGGAAAGTGTTGATATTACCAACCTGAATAAGGCCTGTCCTAAGGACAGTTTTCCTTTGCCAAGAATCGATTTATTGGTAGATTTAACGTCCGGACATGAACTACTTAGTTTTATGGACGCATATTCCGATTACAACCAGATTAGCATGTGCCCGGAAGACGAAGAACATACTTCCTTTATGACTGACCAAGGAACTTACTGTTACAAAGTGATGCCATTTGGCTCGAAGAATGCCGGCACATTGTACCAAAGACTGGTGAACAAAATGTTTGTGGCTCAAATTGGCCGAAACATGGAAGTATATGTAGATGATATGCTTGTTAAAAGTAAGTTCATGAACGATCAACCGCAGATTTGGAAGAGGCTTTTGAAGTACTCCGGAAACATCGTATGAAATTAAATCCAACCAAATGCGCTTTCGGAGTATCTTCAGGCAAGTTCTTGGGATTTATAGTTTCAAAGCGAGGAATTGAGGCCAATTCAGAAAAGATTAAGGCAATTGCAGAAATGAGCCCTCCAAAAACCATCAAAGAAGTTCAACGGCTCACCGGAAGACTCGCTGCACTCTCCCGTTTCTTGTCCAAGTCGGTAGAAGGATACCTTTCATTTTTCAAAGCCTTAAGGGGAACAAAAGCCAACGGTTTTCAATGGATGAAGAAATTCCAAAAAGCCTTTCAAGATTTAAAAGAATATTTAACCGGCCTTCCTCTCCTTACGTCACCACAGGAGGGAGAGGAGTTATTTTATATCCGGCGTTTCGATCCGGCATTTAGTTCGGTCTTGATCCAAGAACAAAGCGGACGTTCAACGACCGGTTTTTACTACATTCGGTAAAATGCTATCAAGCGTAGAAAGTCGCTATACTCATGCTGAAAAGTTAGTATTGGCACTCGTTAACTCTGCGAGGAAGTTAAGGCCATACTTCCAGTCCCATAAGATAATCGTCCTCACAGATCAACCCCTCAAGGGAATATTACAAAAACTTGATACTTCAGGATGTTTGGTCAAATGGGCGATCGAACTTGGAGAATTCGACATTGAATACAAGCTAAGACCATCAATAAAAAGGCAGGCTTTGGCTGATTTTCTAGTCGAAACTTCCTTTTTAGCCCAAAATAATGAAATAAAAGATCAAAACATTGACCGGGCTGAATTATCCGCTCTATGGACGATGTACGTGGACGGATCCTCTACCCAATCAGGAAGTGGAGCCGGAGTAATATTAAGTCCGGAAGGAATGGAAATACCGTACTCACTAAGATTTTCGTTCCCAACAACAAACAATGTGGCCGAATATGAGGCTCTGTTAGCCGGACCTCGTTAGCCGGACCTCGGTTAGCTAAAGAATGTTCAGCAAAGTATATTGCAGTTTATAGTGACTCTGAGCTGAGGTTAATCAAGTTCGAGGGAACTTCGAAGTGTCAAATTCATGTTTAGCAAAGTACCTTGCTAAGGTAAGAAGCGCTTTTCAAGATTTTGATAAAATAGATGTGACTCATATTTCTAGAACGGAAAATGGAAAGGCCGACCAATTAGCAAAGGTAGCGGCTATAGAAAATCCGGAGCAGTACTCTCGAAGTATGCTAGAGGTCCTAACTGCTCCGAGTATTGAGGAAATTGATCAGGATACCTTACAAATCACTAGTAGTGAAAACTGGATGACCCCTTATTATCGATACCTCTCTAATGGAATCGTTCCAGAAAATCAGGGCGAAGTTAAACGTATAAAGAAAACGGCTGGCTGGTACGCAATCATTGATGGAAAAATGTATCGTCGTGGATACTCCATCCCAGATTTGAGATGTCTTACTTCGGATGAAGGCAGTTATGCATTAAGTGAAGTCCACCTTGGGATATGCGGATCCCATATAGGAGGAAAGAATCTCGCCTTCAAATCCATGCGACAAGGCTATTTCTGGCCAACCATGAAAAAAGATGCGGTTGACTTTGTCAAGAAATGTGAAAACTGCCAAATCTATGGAAGCATGCCTCATGCACCTCCGATCGAACTAAAATCATTACAAGCACCCTGGCCGTTCGCACAATGGGGGCTGGCAAATACTTGGACCTTTCCCAGTAGCGGCAGGACAAAGAGAATTTATCATAGTAGGAATTGATTATTTTACCAAGTGGGTGGAAGCTTCTCCCTTGGCAAAAATAACCGAGCATAATGCAACGGAATTTGTACGACAAAATATTGTCTGCCGGTTTAGAGTTCCAGAAACAATAGTCACTGATAACGGAACTCAGTTCACTGGAAAACGCTTCACTAAATATTGCTCAAATTTAAGGATCTGATTGGCACATACCTCTGTTGCTTATCCACAATCAAATGGCCAAGTAGAGGTAATCAATCGAACTTTACTATATGGATTAAAAACAAAGCTAGAAGAAGCTGGGGGCTCTTGGGCAGATGAGTTGCCATCAATATTATGGTCAAACCGGACTACTCCTAAAGAGCCAACACGAGAAAAGCCGTTCAACTTATGTTACGGGACCGAAGCGGTAATACCAGTTGAAATAGGATTACCCAGCCTCCGGATAGAGAATTTTGATCCTCAAAGCAATTCACAACGGCTTAAGGAGAATCTTGATCTATTGGAAGAATCTAGAGAAACAGCAAGAGTACGGACATCCGCTTATCAACAACGGATTGCACAATACTATAACAAACGAATGAAGGTACCGCAATTTGATGTGGGAGACTTAGTCTTGAGAAGTATACAGGCAACCGGAAAAATTGCCAATAGAAATAAACTCTCTCCTAATTGGGAAGGTCCGTTTATTGTTTCTGCTGTATTAAGAAATGATGCCTATAAATTGCGCACCTTAAATGGAAAATTGGTGCCGAGAACTTGGAATGCAATGCATTTGAAAAAATTCTTTCAATAAAAGTCAAAATGATCGATTCCATTCAAAAAAAAAAAAGGCATCCAGTACATCTTTTCCATCATCAATACAACAACAATAAAAATTAATTAAAGTTGATGTGAAGGATTTGATGGAGGCGGCATTGAAGAGTCACCAAATCCGGAGTGACCAAAAATCCGGAGTCACCAAATCCGGAGTGACCAAAAATCCAGAGTCACCAAATCCGGAGTGACCAAAAAATCCGGAGTCACCAAATCCGGAGTGACCAAAAATTCGGAGTCACTGAATCCGGAATGACTAAAAATCCAGAGTCACCAAATCAAGTAACCAAAAATCCGAGTCACCAACCGGAGTGACCAAAAAATTGAGTCACCAAACCGGAGTGACCAAAAATTCGAAGTCACCAAATCCGGAGGACCAAAAATCCAGAGTCACCAAATCCGGAGTGACTAAAAATCCAGAGTCACCAAATCCGGAGTGACCAAAAATCCGGAGTCACCAAATCCGGAATGACAAAAAATCCGGAGTCACCAAATCCGGAGTAACCAAAAATCCGGAGTCACCAAATCCGGAGTGACCAAAAATCCGGAATCACCAAATCCGGAGTGACCAAAAATTCGGAGTCACCAAATCCGGAGTGACTAAAAATCCAGAGTCACTAAATCCGGAGTAATAAAAATCCGGAGTGACCAAAAATCCGGAGTCACTAAATCCGGAGTGATAAAAATCCGGAGTGACAAAAATCCGGAGTCATTGAAAAATCCTAAGTAATCAATCCCATCAGAAAAACATGCCAGAAGTTAAAATTTTAATCTTCTAGCATGGGGGGCTAGTGATGGGTATCATTACCCAAATAACTGATAACCACCCATGGGATAGATTATAAAAACTCTTAATAACTTCTACGGTTCGTTTTGAATGAAACGTACCATAACCAACCAGAAGTTAAAACAAATGAGTATGCTTATCCAAAGCAATTATGAAACTGGAGAAGTTATACTTGTCCAGAGAAGTTATGAAACTGAAAAGAGACCTTATATAAAGAGAAGGTAATCCTCCAAGAGGAGGGACTCCAATTCTCTTTCTCTAAAAAAAAACTCCTACTTGAAAGAAAAATAAAATCAAGTTCTTTCCTTTTTATTCTTAGAAAAGGCCATGACTGACTTGAGCGTCGGAGAGCCTGTGGGGATCTAACCCCTTTGGCCCTTTGACTATCTTGTTTTCTTTGGTGTTGTGCAGGTCTTGGGTTAGAAAAGCGGAGGACCAAACCATCTCTATTTAAATCCGGAGTAGAGCCGCAATAGGACCCACAACTTTCAGTATAATATGTTTTCATATTTTAAAAAATAAAAAAAGGATATATGCAGTAACCACAAAATTAGATACTGCCGAATTGAAACTGAACATAACCACAAAAAATTGCAATACCCAAATAGAAACTGAACAGTTAGGTTCAGTAACCTATTTTTCCATCCAGTGTGATTCTAGTTGTGATCGCTAATGCTCTGAGTAGGTGGTTGCTGGTTTTCCTTCCTCTTTGTGAGGACTTGCCACTCTATAATATAATCTAGATCAGACCTTGACTTTCACCCACTTCCAACTGCTCCTGAAGCTGGTGTGTGGCACAGTAGAACGAAAAACCAGTCATGACTAATGAGCTAGGATGATTGTCAGCCTTCCCATATATAGGGTGTGAAATTTCTTCATGGTGACAGACATGAACCTTACCTGGATATTCAATTTAATGTCAACAACCCTGTCTTTGGCTGCTTATTGTTTCTTCTTTCCTCCTCTAGCTACTGTCTTCCTGGCCGGATTGCTCACTGTTGGGTGGTTGGTCTTGATGTCTTCATCTCCTGTAAGTTGTAAAAACATTTTCCTCACGTTGGTAATTATTTTTCTGTGAAACTTGTTTTGTTTCTCTCTTCTTGAATGCAACCATATAATCTAGCAATTGAAGTTTCATTTCTTTCCCAATCCTTGTGTCCCTCAATGTGGTCTTCTAAGCAAATAGTACCTGTTGTGCGGAGAGCGGGTCTGCCCTTTCTGCCCAATAAAAAATGAAAAATACCATATTTCTGAGGTCCATCTAGTTGACTAAGCCAGTGAATAGCTGATTCATTTTGCTTACAGAGACTGCAATTATTCGGTTAACAAGACTCTCTCTTCCTCAAGAAGTCTGTTCTATGTTCTTCTCCAAAACAGCTGTTCACTCAAAAAATTTCATCATAGAGGGTGCTTTAGACCCCCAATTTTTCATTTTTCTTGTTAAAATGAAAAAGAATACTTCCTCTTTTCCTCCAAAGCTGCATAGTAACTCTCAACCTTCCTAATGCCTCCTTGGTCCAGCAATAGATTCAAACCAGTAATCTACTTCCTTCTCATCATTATCAACGTCCTAAACATTCCACATCATAGCCCCTCCCATCATGCTACCTAATTCTGCATTGTGACTTTCCTATGCTTCCCCCCACTGCACTCTCCCCTCCGCAGCATCCCTCTCAGTTTATGCTCATGTTTTGTATTTTTGAATTTATTGTGCTGCTTTTCTACTCAGCTCTTTCTGCTGCAGTTTTGCTGGTCTTCTAGAGTATGCATCCCTCATAGTCCTGTTGCTCCTGTCCTCAAACTTTCTACGACATTCCTGAATTCATTCTTGTATCTCAATTTTGTGCAGCTCTTGAGTGTCAGCATTATCATCTGTGTTAGATTTGTTCTGAATTTCTTTATCATCAGCATTATCCCTTATTAGCATTAACTTTCTTTATTTGTTCTAAATTTGTTAGATTTAACCATCTGTGATGTTATGTTTTCTTTTTCCTCTTGAAATCTTTGCTGCTTGAATTCACTCCAGCATTTTGCAATTTGTAGTTTCCTCCAATATGGGAATGGGGATGGGGATGACAGTGAGTTATGAATCATGCATGTTTTTTTTTTTTGTTCTGTCTGTGTGTCAGAATACACATGTTGAGTAATTGATTTTTGTAACGATCTTTTTTTGTTGCGATCACTTAAAATTTTTATGTGTTCACTGTAGAAAGCATTACACAATTGCAGATACGGGACTGATCCTGAATTCATTAATGCAGAGAATTGGAGATGTGTCGCAAGAGATCAAAAGAGTTAGAGCACAGATGGAAGAAAATGAACAATTGGCAAGTCTTATGAGAGGTCTTAGAGGGCAAAATTTAACGGATTCTCAATTTGCTGATGACACTGTCCAGCTCCGCTTGGTCGAGGTGCAAGCTTATATCCCTTTGAAACATCATCATACTTTATCGACATTTATTGCTGTTTTGGTGCTACTTTCCTCTTTGTAGTTATGGTATAAGGAAAACATCCTATTATTTACTTGTTTATTATACTGATCAAAAAGTTAATTACTTAGGTTCATTTATCTGGAAAAAAAATCATCCATGTATATTATGGTGATATTTAATTGTTTATAATTCCGTAGGTTTCTACATTGGCATGACGATTCAAGGTAAGTCTGCCTTGATAAATAGCCAAGGCCTCTTTGGTGTCCTTGATATAATTATTCATTATTTTTTGAAGGAAAAGATTATGATTTTGAAAGTATTCGGATTGTATTCTTTTATTTTACTGATCCAGAAAAAAGATATTGATTTTTCTATATGAATTAGGCAGAAGTGGATAATTTCATTATTTTTCATAGGTAATTAAATAGTTTTGTGTCTTTCATTGTCAATTGTAATATTTCTGGGCTATTAATTGTTAACTTGGATTAACTTATTTTCTCCCTCAAAGTCAATGACATATTAAGTTTGAACATTCTGGAAAAAACCAAACGCTGGAGTTACGGATTCGGGGTACCCATTTTGCTGATGATATAAAAATTTAACATAGATGATTCTGTTAGAGTAATTATTCACTATTTCCATTTTTCGAATTTGTTTCCAGGCGTGTTGCTTACTCAAACGAGGACAACATTTGGTGTTGTTTGGCACTTGCAAGTAGTTTTTCTTGTGTATTGTTGAATTGGAGGATGTGGGTAGCTGATGGTTTACTCTAATGGGCACAAACTGGTCATTTGAGGCTTCCGCATTTGTGTTCCTCATGAAAAAAGAAAAAAAAAACACGGTCATATACAGTAAAAGGAGATGAGGGATATTGACTAGTGTAGACACGCCATTTCACTGCGGGCTAAAATGGAAAATCAATATAAGGTACACATTGATGAAGCTATGGAATAATTATATATTTGCTTGCCTATCTACTGGAAATGACTGTTTTCATTTTTAAAATAAAAAGTTTAAAATGTTTCTTCTTTTAAGGTGACTTTTTATTTTTGAAAAATTCATTTTAAAAGTATAAAATATTTCTCCTTTCAAAGGTGACTTTTTTCTTTCTTTTTTTTTTTTTGAAAAATTCTTTTATTTATTTACCATGTTTATTGACCTTCCTTATCTAAAATTGTTGATTTAAGAAAGCCCAAATATAAATCCATTTCATCTCAGAGAATTCTAACAGATTTTCATGCTAAAGAGTTCCCTGCCTTTTAAGTAGTGGATTGCATATAGGAGTCTCAAACGACTGGAATTAGATGAGATTACTTTGCACAATCTAAAATGAAAAAAAGAGAGATTTTTTGGCTTAATAAAGTAAGAAAAGAAAGCCAAAAAATTTAAAGCATTGTGTCTGCCCAACTTTTTGGGCAACCTAATTGAACTATGCATCCCGGGACTCTGAGTGCCTGTGCCAATTAGGATTATTCTCTAATTGAATATCATTAACCTTTTTGATAACTTACCAAAAAGCCCCTTTTTTGGAGGGATTAAGTCAATTTAGTTGCATCTACTAAAATATTTCAAGCCTTACTCAAAATTTTACTTCTTGGCCCTGAGCTACTTTCCTTTTGACAACAGTTTCAGAGAGATATTTGGGATCATTTTGGACAAAAAAAGATTTTGAGGATATTTATGGGGCAACTGAGGGCCTAAGGAGTGATTTAAACACTTTGATTTCCACAGTTTATTTCTTGTTGATCCTAGTAGAGAAGGCAAACAGTCACTGTGCAAAGTACCCTGTCAATCAATTATTTCCCGAGGAAAAGTGGCCCATTGGTCATTTCATTCCTGAGGGTATCTGTAAGATAATTATTTCTTCTTTTTTTTTTCCTTTCCATTTTTTTATTCCCTTCTATTTGATCTCGCTGTGATTATTGTCAGTTTTAGGTGCTATGAGCATGGTATTTGGATGGGTACTGCAGCTAGTGCCTATACTTTTAGACCTGAATTGTTAATGAATATCTTTTTGCTTAACATGGGTGAAGCAGGTCATGTCGTGCTTGGCTAGTTATAGGAGGGTTTGAGTTTTGGTTTTAAGTATAGATTGGTTTGATGACAATTTTGAGGTTATATGATACCTTTTGCTATTCGAATTTGTAACTAATATTCATGTTGGACTAGTTCAAGAACAGTAATATTTTTGAATCAAAAGTGTAGGTTAGTAGCTTACAAATCTGATCTTACTTTTTGTTAAGTTAGTTTCGGTCCTATATTTCTCTTAAGCTTAGTTGTATGCTGTAGTTTTTGTTAGCATTTACCTTTCTTCCTCCTAATTTTAAATTAAATCATAAATTTTATTTCATATAATTTATTTTTTTTAATGTTCAGATTTCAGTTTTAACCTCTTTTCAGATTATATTTTGGGAATTTCAGCTGATTTTCAGGTTACAAACTTTAGATTAGTGTTGTATGGCCAGGATATTTTATTTTCTATTTTATTTTAAAAATTTGAATTTCAAACTTTATGAACTTTGTTCAGTAAAAGCCCAAGTTTTTTTTTTTTTAATTTCTAGATTAATTTTCAATTCAGTTTTTTTGTGTCCTAATTGTTTCTCATATTTGATTAATTGTTGATCTATTTTTAAACTCCAGACCTTAGTTTAAATATATTAGGTTTTGATACAAGGTTTGATTAAATTTTGATATTTTGGTCTTCAAGTAGTTATTGGTTAATGCTTGGCTTATATGCTTTTTTATAATAAAGGTTGTCATCGTCTATCCAGGTCCATTTGTTGATGTGTTAAACTCTTTTCCAATTTCAACTGCTTTTAAAGTGTTAGTTTTTATGTTTGTTTAATGTATGATCACAGTCATTCCTTTGTTTGGCAGTTTGTTTACCCAATCTCAATCTTTGTGGCTAAAATGTGGAGCTCTATAATTTTTTAGGAGATTGATTATTAAAAGGTAATATTCTCTCTAAATGATTTTCTTGAAAAAAGTAGTTCTTAAACAAATATCATTAGATATGCTCCCTGAGGTTGCCTCGATTAATATATATGTTGCCTCCGATAGCGATGTCTTGGAAAGATGTTGATTTTCAGTTTAAAGAAAGCATATTTTGAAGCCTGAACTTTCTTTTTTATGGTTTATTAATTTTTGGAAGCTGCTACATTTAAAATTGCAGAGGGGTTACCAAAGGTCATGGTCCTTACAACGAGAAGAGGATACGAGAGAAGAATAAAAAGAAAGAATGGTGATGGGTCCTGTGATTTTATGGGCCGGCCCAAAGAAGAGCGCGCCTGTTGGTGTGCCCAAGGAGCCGAAGTGCAGTGCAAAGCACAAAGGACGCTGCTGCGGGCCCAACCGTGGCCCAACTTGTGATGGGCAGGTAAAGAAAGGCAACCAATGGGCCCAATAGACAGTCCCTGTGAATCAGCCAATCACGGCATAGGGAGCCTTCAAGCTCAGTGGCTGGCAGCACTTTCAGAGTAGAGCGTACATGCAAGAGACACTTGCCATGGCAGTAGAAGCAACCTAGCAAATGTGTCGGGAAAGTGGTCTATGATTTCCTAAGTGCTCCCAAAAGGACAACTGTCGTTGCCAGCCACCACTACCACTGGGATAGTCTGGTGAACGTATTGGGAGGACCACCCACGGTTGCATAATCCCCCCTAAACGACAGTTGCCATTGACGGCTTCCATTATCACACAGACAGCTCAGTGAATCCTTACAGGGCAGCTGTCACCAGCCCTGGTGTCCAAGACATGCAGAATCAATGCCAACCTTACAAATACCCCTTTACCCCTGCCGGTGAAAGAGAGAAGGTTCCTGGCCATCACTTACCGAAGAGAGAACCCTTGAAGTAGCCAATTCCCAGAGCAAACTCTCTCTCTCTCTCTTTTTGAAAGTCACTCCATGTCGAGCACAACCACTGGAGCTAAGCCCTCCGTCATCACTTACAAGTCGCTTCTTGTGAAGCGCAACCGCCAGAGCTAGGTCATCCAATATCATTCTCAATCCTCTCACCCATGCATCATCGCACATTGCATCCTCCATCTTTCTTTTCTCGTGGAAAGATTTTTGACTTGAACGCTGTAGGATATATTTGGGAGTGAGTTCTGCCAATCCTCTGATATCTTATTTTTAGCTGTATTGTGCAGGACTCAGGTTATCTAAGGTGGAGACCAGACTTGCCTTAGTTTGATCTGCCGCGGAAGATCAAGTGACTCCTAATCCGTACAACCTAGATCTAGGGATACATCAAATGGAAAAACCCAAAAGCAGTACTAGAAGATAGAGATAACAAACACTAGTAATGTTTTGCTTAGAACATGGATTTGGGTGCTTTATATGGGCACCTCAGGTTCTATCAATAAGCAATAAATACATCAAGAATCATCTGATATGAACAAAGAGAGCTAATCTAATAAGAACTTCAAAAGGTAAGAAAAGATTAGACTAAAAAATTACATGAATTCATAATGTAATTAGGAAATATTTAGTTGAACAAGATGGTCCTCCACTTCTTATCTTTCTTCTTTTAGTCATGAGGATTTTAACAAACATGGTCAGATTGAGGTTCGGTGTGTTATCTCATTGTGTTTGATTTTTTTCCCTCTTTGATAGATGAGAGAAGAGGTAGAGTATAGAATGTGGTCTATGAGATGATATAAACTCTAGAGGTTGCAGGATAAACAGGGCTGCTGGAGCACGACTTAATACTTTTTCTTTTGACTAGTGTGTAAGACTTTATAACATGGAAATTATTGTTAAAGGAGATAGGCATAGGGGTGTAAATTGCGTGGAAACAAAATGTGGACTACTTTGTGATGCGAACATCAAATATTCTAATAGATTCTGATTAGAAGAGATTCCGATTTTATTGGCTTTTCTTTTATTTGCTTTACGTAACAGGCAATATTTTGATTTGATTTTATTTGCTCTTATTTACATGATTTTATTGTGATTTTTTTTATTTTTAGAAATAGATAATTTGTGACCAAATTATTTTAGGTCTAGAATTTCTCTTTATAAAGACCCTACGCTCTATTATTTGAATCATTGGATGAATGAATGAATGAATGTTTTGAGATTTTGTGAGATTGAGTAATTGTGACTTCCTTCTTCCTTTCCCCTTAGTTTCTTCTCTTTGTTGTCTCAACCTCTCTAATATCTATTCTTGTCTCCACCCCTCCGTCTCTCTTCCCTACTTTTCTTTTTCCCTACATCAAATTGGTATCAAAGTCAAAGTCCTATGCTTTTTTTGCCTCCAACAACATCACCTTCCCGCAATTAATAACCAACCACACAACTTTCCGCAATCCGCACCCCACATTACCACCACCTCCACTGTCCTACCGCCCACTGTCCCACCACCGGTTGGCCATCCTACAAAGTTCTTGCTGTGCATCTAGTCGCATCTTCTGTCGGCAGACCCATGTCCACCAGTACTGCCTCCTCTTTATATTGTCAACAAAAAAAAAAAAGCAAAAATAGTGTTTTGTTTGTGTGAAAAAAAAAGAAGCAGAAGACGAAGAAAGAGACGTTCACTATCTCTGTCAAAAAACAAAAAAAAAGAGAGCAAAGCGGTAGATAATCATGAAATGGTCGTTGCAGTCGAACGGAGCCACTACCGCCAGAGGCCGGAGAACCAACCTCCCCACATTGCCGTTGACCACCACAACCGCCACCATTCCAGTCGGTGCCAAGTCAAGACACACCCAAGCGACCATCCAAACCTCCTGAGACCTGCATCGGCCCCTTCACCCTAACCCCTAATCAACCACCACCCTGCGCCCTAAAGCCATAATCGACCACCATCCGTCGACCAATCTCCACCGCCATCACCGAAACAAACCCTACCCACATGCTTGAGTTGCAACAGACCCATACTCTAGTTGCCACCTTGCTCCTTCTCTAGAGCACAAAAAAAGAAAAAAAGGAGAGAAAGAGAGAAGTCATGAATTGGGGTGTGCCAATTCTTCGTCTTCATTTTATGTCTTTGTCTTCGCCCTTGTTCTTCTTCGTCTTTGCTTCGTCAGCTTCGTTCTCATCATCATCTTTTTTGTTTTCGTCCTCATATTCATCATCGCCTTCATCACCATCTCTGTTGCAGACGCCGTTGTCGTTGCTGTTTGACAGAGAGTGCGCGCATTGAAGCACCAGGATGCTGCGAGGGAAAGCCACGTCCCTTTGTGGTGTATGAGCCATAAGGTATAAGAAAGAAACAAGGAAAAAAAAACAAAGCAAAAAAAAAAAAGAAAAAAAAGAGAAAAAAAAAACAGAAAAGAAAGAGAAAGAAAAGACAGAAAAAACAAAAAAAAAAAATAAGAGAGAAAAAAAAGAAAAAATACAGCAGCTAAAATTCAGACAGTAGAAGATCATCATCACAAGGCAATCTCAAACAAGCGGGTCAGGTCATTTCCAATGCAGTCTCAACAAGCGGGTCCGATAATCTCTAGGTGTGTTTGTTCCATTTTCTTTTTGGGTAGTATATTTTATTTATCTTTAATAGTATTTAGTTTTATCTACGTGTGCCATTTTATTTTTCCAAAATAAAAGAAAAAAAAAATCTTTCACATTCTCTCACTATCTTATCATTTGATGCATTCTTATTGCATTTGATTCTTGCTTTATCATTTTAATAGATTAGCAATACTAGTTTGCATGATCTGAACCATATAAAATCTCACAAAAAAATTGATTAATTGGTTTAGATTGTCTCAATTGTTTATTAATCTCAACTCTATTAGTTGTATTGGTGTTATATGCACTTGCAAAGTGGTTGAAGTATTTTCCATAATACCCCCGACCTAATTGTGGATTCTCACCAATTTGAAACTCTGAGTCAATAGTTAGCCCAATTAGTTTCCAAACAACAATAATTGCAAGACCACATGATTGCCATTCAAACTGACCTAGCCTCTACTTGTCAAACAAATTTGGATCTCGCAAACTAAGTTGACACTTTAGAAATAAGGCCTTACTCATCAAATGTTGACAACTCTGATGCATCCCATAATAGGACTTATCGACGAAGGAAAAACAGTCAAGCATCTTATCAACGTGATTACAGACCCTGACATTATAAACAAGAGCGGGATCCGGATGACTATCTCTTTAAAAATATCAAACTGGATGCCCCTACTTTTGATGGCTGCTTGGACTCTTGAGTTTTCACTCAATGAGTTTGGGATATGGATCGTTTCTTTGAATGGTATGGCATGTTAGAAGACAGGAGAGTTTAATTTACCATTCTTAAGTTGACCGAAAATGCTCAATTATATTAGAAAAGTGTTGAGGACCTCATTATTAGGTGTTAGGTCACCCCTGTTTGAAGTTTGGCCCCAATGAAATGACGCATTCAAGAGAAGTATTTATCCCGCTCCTATAATAGCAACTTACTCAACCAGTGGAATGCCCTTCGACATGGTAATCGGTCCGTAACTGAGTATGTGACTCAATTTGATGATTTTCAAATGAGATGTCACATTATTGAGGACAAGGCCATGACATTGAGTAGGTTTGAGTAAGGACTACACGAGAATTTTAGGAGAAAACTTGTCCTTCGTGGAATTACGACTTTGAACTGTGTATAATTTGGTCCAAGACTTTGAATTAGTTCCCAGGATACTATATTATTAATCCACGTCACATACTCCTGCCACTAATTCTAAGTCTGTATTAGGAGCCCCTCCTACTGTTGTCTCTACAAGGAAAGCTCGAGGAAAGGATGTTGCAATCCCGAAAGGAAATTCTCAGTTACAGTGTTTTAACTGTAAATATTTTTGGCATATTTCTTCTAAATGTCCGAGTAAAATTTTATTAATTGATGGACAAAATGAAATAAATAAGGTACCTCTCGAAGAATAAGTCTATGAACTCAAGTTAGAGGAGTTTGATGACTTGAATGATGATGATCTTGACATATTTGTGAGTTGTATTCGGTCTACTTTCTCCAGTCTAGACTCTCGTTTTCCTTCCTTGATACACCATTTTTGGGCATTGTGTGATGTACATTGATACAATCCAAAGAGGTTGATGATTGACGTCGTTACACTATCTTTTACACTTAATCAAAGTTAATGAGAAGGCTTGCAAGTTTATCATAGATAGCCGTAATTGTATCAATACGGTCTCTGTTAACACTATCTCTCGTTTGGGGTTAAAGTTGGTCCCACACCCTAGTCCATATAATGTCTCTTGGATTGATACATTTTCTCTATCTGTTAAAGAATATTGCCTTGTACCTATTCAATTTTTGGAGTATAAAGATCACATTTGGTGTGACGTTATATGAATGGACGTGGGTCATGTCATTCTCGGGTGCCCTTGGTTATACAACTTGGATGTCACAATCAGAGGTCGTTTTAATTCTTTTTTTTTTGTTTATAAAGGCAAGAAAATTCACATCCATCATTTACCCCCAAAATCGACAACTTTCGATGGAAAAAAGACTAGTCGAGACAAAAAGATTATATATTATTAGTCTTACAGCATTTAAACGTGTAGCTATCATCGAGTTTATTGTGTTTGTTGATATTGTTCTTGGGGAATTTCCAAAACCTTTAGACCTTATCCCGATGTCCCCACGTGTTCATCCGTTCATGACTGCCAGAACTTTTGCACCATTTTTTCATCACGTACATATCGAGATCAATAAACCTTTAGCAACAATTGATGCCTCATATCACTTTCAAATTGATGTGCATAAAACACATGCTACATTTCATGTTAGAGGTTATGTTATGGTTTGGATCAGACTAGAGTGGCATCTATATGGGTCCGTTTCTACATTGCATACTTGTAATGCTAGTTCATTTAAAATTGTACAACGGATTGGGTCAACTGCATATGTTATTGATATTCTATCTCCTTTTAATTTTTATACTACTTTCTATGGTACCTAATTCATCGCTTCTAAAGGTAGTTTTAATCCACCGATTGATCACTTTGATGTGCCCCTAGATGTACCATATATTACATGTCCACCAATTCCTACACAGCTCTCCACCCTTCCGGTACTCAATGATAAAATTGATACTATTCTAGATGAGCAGCTTATGTCTTCTAGGGATGGAGCAGTTCAGCCCTTCCTTGTCAAATGGATTGGCCAAAGAGAGTCCGAGACTGCTTGGATTGCTTGCGAGACACGCCACCGGTTTGACCTATGTATATTGCAACTCTATTAGAGTACGCGGGATTGCACATCTTCAGGCTCAAGTCATATTCTTTCAGATAACATTAGCAGCTTAGTCCAATTTCGGCCCTCCCATGTGTCTAGTAATATTGGCGGCCACTTGTACCGTTGCTCGGTTTGCGGTTGGAAAGTTTCCTACAGAAGTTTTAACTCGAAGGGGTTGAATTTCAACCACCCGGGGAGAATTGATGCGGATATCAAATATTCCAAGAGATTCTAATTGGAAGATATGCCGATTTTATTGGCTTTTATTTGCTTTACTTATTGAACAAAATTCTGATTTGATTTTATTTGTTCTTATTCATATGATTTTATTGTGATTTTTTTATTTTTAGAATTAGATAATTTGTTATCAAATTATCTTAGGTCTAGAATTTCTCTTTATAAAGACCCTACGTTCTATTATTTGAATCATTGAATGAATAAATGAATGATTGTTTTGAGATTTTGTGAGATTGAGTAATTGTGACTTCCTTCCTCCTCTCCTCATTGGTTTCTTCTCTTTCTGATCTGTATCCCTCTAATATCTATTCTTGCCTCTATCCTTCTGTCTTCCCTACTTTTCTCCTTCCCAACATCACTTTGCTTGACCAATCTACAGCTTGAACTACTCTGATGGGCTTGTGGATTACGTTTGACTTGTAGGCTCACATGCCTCCTCAAGCTTCTTGTGTTCTACACTCTGGTGGTGTATCTTGTAGATGACAAATAAATTGAGGAGCTTGTGCCTCTGAATCAAGAAGATGTTTTCAGCTTGGATTTTGAAAAGATGCATAACAGTGGGTGATTTCTGGGCTTACCCGCAATGACTATGAGCAAGGTGGTTGGAATTATTAACATATTGAGAATAAGAGGTGCGATTCAGTGGTTTCAAAAAGGAAAAGTTGGGAACTGCAGGTAGAAAAGGGCAGTGAGCTTAGAAGGCTGCAGTTTTGAGTTAATTATCATAGAAGAGTTTATGGATCTTTTTTCCTGGTTGTAGAGGGAACTGCTGGCAGTTCCACCACATTATGCATTTAAGGCTTCTTTTATGTCACATGAGGGGACTAAATGATCCAAAAAAGTGTATCAAACTCGGAGGTCTTATCAACAATGTTGGCTGTGATCTACTTGGATAGTGAAAATCTCAGAGTTCCCCTAGGTTTTTTCGTGTGTGTGGGAAATCTGTGCTGTGAAATGGGAAGTTCTGAATTCTGCTGGTGCAGCCGGGGGAATGATGTCCTGTGGGATGCTGAACAGCCTGGTTGATGTAAAGTAGCTTCTAACAACTTTGCCTCTCCACAACATTAAAAGTATGTATATATTGCAGGATAGATTGCAAAATGTCATTGTCTTAAAATTATAGAAAGTGTCTAATTTTTGTCAATGAAATATAATAAAAATAAATTATTTTCTATTAAATACTAGCAAATAGAAAAACAGACATTTTGAATTGAAATTGCTGCATGATCATAAATAAAAAATAGATAAAACATTTATAACAATCAGTAATTGAAAAATATAATGACACACATGATCAAGTGATGTAGGGAGGGGGGAAGGCTGGGAATGGGAAGGAGAAGAAATTAGGAAAAGGGTAAGAAACAGAAAAAGTGAACAAAGAGAAGAGGAATAGAGATCAGTAGAGAGAAAAGGAAATCACAATTACTCAATATTCATTCAACTTATCATTGTCTTTAATAATAGAATTAAGATCCTTATATAGAGAAACCCTACTCTTAAAATAATTAAGAAACAAATATAACATTTTAATTAACGATATTTCAAAATGAGGAAATAATATAACATAATTTTTTAAAATAAAATAAAATTATATCAAATAAAATCTCTCAAAATCAAATAAAAATAAAATCTCTCAAATAAAATCAAAATCAAATAAAATTTTAAATCTTTTTTAATTTAAAATATCTATGATGTCCGCATCATCAAGTGTTATAAGTATGTAAATAATAAATCTACATCAAATGACAATAATAATTATTCTACACCAGTTATATCATAGGAAATGTTTCCTTATTAATTTTAACTTTTCTCCTTCACCTCTCTTTCCACCTGTCTCATACTCTTTTCTTTTGTTTGTGTGTGCTGGTGAGCTTGCGTCAATTGTCCCTTTTCTATGGTTCCTGCCTTTCTGTTGATCCCTGTGTGCATGCACATGTGTGTGTGCATGTATTTATGGTGGTATGATGCTTGAAATCTGCCCTTATCTGGCGCTCATGAGATTTGGTAGAATACAGAATCACTGAGGCCTTTGTAATATCACAATATCTCTATGGTTTATGCTTATTTTTATGTTGAATATTTTTTATATTTTTTGGTAATTAATTTTCCACCCTGCATTGGGTGAGTTCTGTGATATTTTAATCCTTGGCTGTGATACTCTTGACATGCTCAAATCTTTCATTCTTTGGTGTGGTTGTTTGCTTGCGAAGTTGGTGATTAGCGATGCTATGAGTTATTTTTATTGCAGGTTGATGAATGCGGCGAGTTTCTGCCTTTAGTGTATGATCCTGTGAGCATATCCTCTTACTGGGGAAAGCGACCTCGTGCTGTTGCTACCCGCATTGTCCAGTTACTTTCTGTTTCTTGGGGCTTTCTTTCTCGTCTTGCCTGGGATGTCATTAACAAGAAAGTCAAAGAGGTAACAGTCTGTTGGAAATTATATTTTATCCTTTCACTATGAAGGCTTCCAAAGTTCTCCTGATTCTTATGTTGGAAAAATGCCAATCTTTTTCTTACAATTTGCTTGTGGTGAGGTCATATGTTTTTAATTTGATTCTAAACTAGAATTGTTCAGATAGTGGAAAAGTAAATGTTTTTCTGAGTTATTCTTAGTCACACCATTAGCTCAAGTGGGTCTCCTTAAGCCTGGATCAGTCTTACATTCCTTTTAGCCACGTTTTGTCTTGGATCTTGATGTACTGCGAAAGATTAGGCATCAGTCAGTTTTAGCGGGCCTTGTTGACTGGTTCCATTATCACTATTCTCCGGTCACAATGTAATGCTCTAGAAGTCCAAATTACACTCATTTGGTGTCAATTTGGTATCAATAAGCACTCTGGATGAAAACCTGCTTTGTGGCCTCTAAATTCTGGATATAATTACATCACATTCTTGCTTTCTAGCTTTCCCTTCATTGTGTTGTTTAGAAGCATGAGGATAACTTCATCCATATCAATATTGTTTCAGTTGAGTCAACCTTCTATGCTGGTGAAACCACAAATTTGTTGTGCCTGCAGTCTAAATGTCTGATCATTAGTATTCTATGTATCAGAATGAGGTCAACAGAGCCATTGAATTGAGGGAGATAGTGACCTCCTTGGGACCAGCATATATTAAACTGGGGCAAGCACTTAGCATCCGACCAGATATACTATCACCGGTTGCAATGACTGAGCTGCAAAAGCTCTGTGATAAGGTAAAATTTTGATTTTCTTTCTATGCTTTCCATTATGTACTGAGATTACTACTAGTGGTTTCTAATGTCAGGGCCATTAAGCTATTATGGGAGTTAGCTTTTCTACCTTAAAAAGGCCATGAGAAATATAAAATTCAACCTACCTGTGTTAATTTCAAATGAGTGTCACCTCACTTCCATCAGAATTCATACATTACTCTTTGTTGCATTAATCAGTTTCATGATTTTTTTTTTTTTTTGGATGGAAATTTTCATTTATGGCTATAATATTTACAACTATCCCAATAAATCCTAGGGGCGAGAACACAAAATTGCCATAGACAACCCAGGGATGTTCAGTGCATCCCAAACCAAAGCAGCTTAACTGAAAACAAGAATGACATCTTGAAATATTCCATGGAAAGCCTCCAACCCTAATATAAACAGTATCCTTAAGCAGTCAATAATTGATTATGCCGTTGCTGCCTCTTTTTGATAGTAATGTGAAAAATTCCTTTGTAGGAACGTCAAGTGGTTGTCACCCATAAGCCTCCTTGAAAGGCAAAAGGCTCTGCCTCATGGACTGTACAAAAAAGAAAATCTCAATCCCAAAGACCTTGAAGAACCTTTCTATGTAATATCCAACTTTTCATTACAAATTTCTTGTTATTCCTGAAATTTCCAGGTCAAAAGGGTGGGCAGTAGTTACATAGTTTGTCTGAGCCTTACCAGAACTTTAGAAAAGATGCTGTTAAAATAAACATGGAATCAGACATAGCTTTCAGCATTTGCCTAGTGAATGAGTGTGCTGTTTAACAAGTTTTGAGCTTCACCCTTGCAAGCTCTGCAAAAGAAACTAGAGCACTTTACCCTTATAGTTTCTCCTTGAGAATTCTTCTATTCCATATTTTATGTGAGCATCAAGATAAAACCAAGCAGCCCACTAGGGAAGACAGAAAAGCTGTGCACAAGAAGTGAATACTTTCGCAGATTACAGCTGTTGGTATCGTTGAATATATTTATTTACTTGATTTTATCTTAAAAGCAATAATATTTTGTTTGTCTTTCAACAGTTCCACCGGATTTTCCGGCACCATTGCATCCCAGAACTTTCTTGACCCAAGCAGTTGACACCCATTTGATACGTATGAGAGCGAAAAGAAAAGAAAATGCAATAATTGGAACAACTAAGAGAAGCAGAGGCGCTGATTGATCACCAGATGTTCATGTCATTGTGGTTTTTATTTGGGATATCTTGAGAACACACAAGTTGGAATGGATGCTTTGGTCTTCTAGAAATCAATAATTGAGAACATGTTGACCGCAGGATGTTTTATTTATGACATATTGCTTGGAGAAGGCTTGCAAAAAATGTTACATGTCAAACATTTTATGAATAGAGGTTTTGGTTGAGGATTGTTATATATGACTATTGACTCTACTTTGTTTTATTTTGCTATGATCAACATGAAGAAAAAGTTATATTTTCTCCTCTTGTATTTACTTTATTCTACCTTCTGTGATAGTGCTTTTTATGATTTCTGGTCCTTTCCTACGAGCTTATTTCTTCACAGGGCATGCACTGGAACCTGCCTTCTGTTTGATTTGTTGACTTCATCCTTTTAGCATTATTAAGTTGCAATTGTGCACTCATTGTGGATAAGAACAAGGACTCTTTGTTTTGATGACTCTGTCGCTTTCAACTTCTGCAATCTTATAGCATATATAAGTCGCATTTGCTCACTTCGTGTGGTTAGGAACAAGGACTTCTTGTTCATCTACTTCTTTTTCTTTCCCTTCTATTTATTGAGTTCTTTGCAATCTTATAGGATACATTAATTGCATTTATGCTCTTCTTGTGGTTAGGAACACAGACCTTATTTGATCATCTATTGCAATGATGTTCTATAACTAAAGCACAAAGTAATTCCTGTAGTTTGTTGACTTAATATGCCTTGCCTTGTGTCTGATTTTTTTTCTTTGGCAACCTTGTAAGGTTCCTTCATTTCCCGATGATGTCGCAATGGCTCTAATTCAGGAGGAGCTCGGTCAACCTTGGCATGAAATTTACTCCGAACTTTCCACATCTCCGATTGCTGCTGGTAATCTAATAACAAAAGTCTCAATGTCGATATATTTATGTTACATGGGAATTGTGGGATGGAAATCTCAGTTTTCATTGCTTGGAAATTCTGTACAGCCTCTCTGGGGCAGGTTTACAGGGGCCGGTTGAAAGAAAGTGGGGATCTGGTTGCTGTTAAAGTGCAGAGGCCTTTTGTTCGGGAGACTGTAACAATTGATTTGTACATCATTCGCCACTTGGGACTGATTCTACGTAAATTCCCTCAGGTAGTGTTTTTTGATCATGTTCTTGTATGTTTTGCCTTGATTTAGTGTGAACTGTGTGATAGAATGGAGGGATCATTTGTTTCCATCTGAATCTTTGTTTCTCTTTTTTCTGGGTTAGGTAGGTTTTTTTTTGGGGGGGTGGGGGAGGGGGGGGCGGTTGAACCAAAAGCTCTGGTCCTAAGGCCTCAACCAGGTCAACACCAACCTTAATACTAAAACCTTGTTGGAATCAACTCAGCATCATGTTCCAACCTCCCTTACAATTATTGGCGAGGAAATCTATGGATGATTCCTATCCATTATATAGGAACTTACTTTGTTGATGTTGTCATTGTTGTCCCTCAATTGAGGAAATGGCTAAAGTCATATTTCGACCAGTATGTCATCCTGGGCTCCTTTTGTGCTCTTTAGGGAATTTTGAGCATATGATATGTAATTTGGTAGCATTCTCTGGGCAATATTGTAAATGGCATATGAAGATGTAATGAATGGTGAGCACCAAGCATGTGATGAAAGGTGTGGAAGAATACGATATGAATTCAAACCAATAATTTAATTCAGCTAGCTTGCAAGTAACAAAAAGAATGTGTACATTTCAGGATTGATTTGACAAAAGCGAGAAACAATTTCCTCTACCCTTTTTGGACTAAACAAACTGAATATTACCGGCCTCAATGAAGGAATAAGCTATCAAGCTTTCCAACTACACAAGTGTCTAGCCAGATGGGCGAATGCTGCTTCTCCTCATTCAGCTGTTGGAATAAAAAAATCCATCTGTTGAAATTAAATATTAGATAATACCCTCTAAATAATTATTTTTTTTTTAAATTTTTATATTGTTTTGATGATGCTGTAATTTATTTTAAAAAATAGACTATCTGCATTTTTTTTTAAAAAAATTTTGTAAATGGAGAAGCAAATGCAGCATCCCCAAATCCTTGTCTGGCCTCTAGTTGTATCCAGTCAGAGGAATTCATGAACCAAATCACCTCCTTCAAATATCTTTTTAATGCTCCTTTCAAAGAATGCTGGATAACACAGATAAGGTATGTGTAAACCTGAAATTAGAGGAGGAAGAGGAGAGGGGGCAGGGAAGAGAGAGAGAGAGAGAGAGAGAGAGAGAGAGAGAGAGAGGCTATGGCAAGTGTAGCACTTGCCTTAGGCCACCGCTTTTGGTATCTGTAATGAAAATCCAATCTAGTTGGCATTACAAATTAATGCTTTGGTGCTTCCTTGACTAACTAGTATTTGCTTCTCTTTATGACTTGATTACAAATTTCTGCTATTTAGTTTTACCATTTAAACTCATGCCAATCCAGTTGAAAGGAACAATATCTGTATTGATATTTTATTTGTAACACTTTTCTACTAAGAAAAATTAATTTGCTTGCTATTCATGAATGACATCTAGTAACATACTATAACCTCTGAAACTTAAACTCGGCAGTTTAGGGTGTCTTTCACATATGACATGGCATGAAATCTGTCAGACACCAAATGCAGGTTCCTGACGTGCCTTTATGTGGGAAAGAGGGGAAAGGAGAAGGGGAAAATGAGGGAACCAAAAGAGAAAATTTTGAGTTGTTGGTGATCCTAAACTATGCTCAATGTAATTTCTCACTATACTTGAATTTGCAGATTCAAGGTTATACATGAAGACAAAGCTTGAAATTTATGCAACTGGAGTTTAATCTCCACCTTGTTTCTGTTTATCACCATGCAATGCATCAATGGATGTAACGAGCCGAGAGGTTTGTTCGTTTATCAAGAATTAATAAATAAATTTGACCTTTCATGCGAGGAAAAGGAAATTTAGATTTTTTATTGTGAGAGGGCGATCTGGTTTGTGATCAAACTACCAAAGTGATGCAGTTAAGTCAGATTTTTACAGAGAGAACTCTCAATTGTATGATCGTATGATGTGGACATTTTCAATTTTAGAAAAAGAAGAAAAAGAAATCCTAACTCAGAACTTGGAGAGACAATCTGAATGTGTGATTTTGTTCAATGTTTTTTTTTTTTTTGGTTTTTAAATGAGGAAAAAGATAGCCTAACTTAGAACCTGTACATCCAATCTGTTTTTGATGGGCCTGTTCTCATGGTCCTAAAAAATTGCCTAAATTCCAATTGTGCTACAGCTTATGAGCCTATCAATTACTCTTATTGGTCATTAAAAGTAAAGAGGTAGTTATACATTTTTTTTATAAACTCTCACCTAATCAAGACCCCAAAATTAATTATTAACCGTGTCTGCAAGTCCAAAATTGCAAGCAAATCAAGAGTCAGACACCTTAACAGGTACTTGTACCCGAATCTGAGCAACATAGATCCTGACGATAACAGAGAGCTGGAAATAGAGTGATTTCTTTGGTTATCACTTATCAATTACTGTGCGATTTAATCCTTTTGTCATACAAAAACCTGACTAAGTAGCCAAGTATGGAAGTGTTGGAAACTCTTCTAACTTATATGTGTAGCATCAAAATGAAAATGATTCGGTGCATTAATTAAACTCTGGCCTGATAATTCTCAAGCCGTATCACATTGGATTAAATTGGACATTGCCATTCTTCATGAATGTGATAGATTGCATGTTGACCACTTGCCCAAGGAGGCACGACTTACCATCACCATGGATGGTGTATCTGGTAAGAGGACCACATGCTGCATTGACATAAGTGGTTAGAATTGAAACATATTGCTTTTTCCAAATAATTATGACCTGTACATCAGTGAATCATGGTGAGTCAATTATAAGGACCACTTGCATCACTGTCATGAACTAACCCGTTGACTGTGTTTTTGGATTGGGATTAAGGAAAATGTTCCTGGGTAACCTTTCACCCTCTCAACTAAATGTTTGCAAAGGGGTTACCTAAGGAATATCTCTACCACCAAGGGTATAAACATTACTAAGAGGATAGCATAAAACCGGTGTAAAGGAAAAATAGGATGAAAAAAAAAGCAACACTATTCTACCTGATACCTCTGCCTTTCCCAACACCATCACCAATATCCTTGTTGCTGGCCTTTTCTTTTGGATATTGCAAGCATGTTGTCAGCCAATGTCTCATTATTGGTCACTACCCAAAATCCTTTTTTCTTGCCATTTTCTTCTACCTACCATGCCAAATAGGGTGTATAATAAGAGAAGAGAAAACCTCTGGTTTTATTCACATATATATAAATGATTATTTGCATATATCAAAAAACTAAACTACTCTGACAAAGGAATACACTATATATCCTAAAGAATATTCTAACAATCCTTATCAAGCTAGAGTAGATGCTGATCATGGGTAGTTTGTTACAAATATACGTAACCTGGATACCAATTAAGGACTTGGTAAAAATGTCGTTAAGTTGATTTCCAATCCTCAATAGGCTTCTCACAAATAAAGTGACAATCTAATTCAATAGGTTTTGTGTGCTCATGAAGTACCATATTTGATGCAATATGGATATCTGCTTGATTATCGCACCATATTTGTGAAGTTCCAAAATTTTTATAATTAAGAGAATCAAGTAATTATTGAAACCACATTACCTCTTGGATAATATGTGTTTATTCATAGTATTTTAATTCCATACTTGACTTGGTTATCTCATTATGTTTCCTAATCTTCCATGACAAAAGGTTTCCTCTAACAAATACGCAATAATTTGTGGTAGACTTGCAATCATACGGTGACCTAATCAAATCATTAGAAAACCCCTCATCCTGATTATAACTATGATCATTGTATACCAAGTCTTGTCCTAGTATACCCTTAAGGTATCTTATAATTTGCATTACATTCTCTTGATTAGGAACACAAAAACTTGCTCATAATAGTAATGGAGAAGACAATGTATAGATGAGTCACAATAAGGTAATTAGAGCTTATAATTGATTGTTGGCCCTTTCCTTTTCAGCAAAACATTTCCTATCATCTAGTGGTAACTTAATTTCTTGACCCATGGTAGTATCACAAGATTTTGAATTCACCCTATCTATCTCTTGAAGTAAATTTACGGTGTATTTTTTTTAAAAGAAATACCATGACAATACTTAGCAACCTTCATGCCAAGAAAATAACACAAATTATCGAATCTACCATAATGGAAGAGCCTGAACTCAAACACCGCTTTACCAAATCTGCCAAATCATGCTCACGGGGACTACTTCAAACCATACGAGGACTTCTTGACCTGACAAACATATCTAGACTCTTCTGAGTAACAAATTTTGGAGGTTGCCTAAATAGACCGTCTTTTGAAGATCATCATGTAAGAAGATGTTCTTGACATCTGATTTGATGCAAAGACCAATATTGAGTAGTAGCCAACAAAATGTGAAGTGTAATAGATGCCAACTTGGCAACAGGAGAGAAAGTATCAATGTAGTTAATCCCATATGTCTGAGGATACCCTTAATCCACAAGACGAGTTTTCAACTGCTCTAAATCATTCGGATTGTGATGCACTATTTTGGCCCATTTACAATCGATGGGTTATTCTTGAGAGCCAAATTGACTAGGTCGCACATGTTATTATGGTTACGTGCATTCATCTCTTCCCCTATATCTCTTGCCAACCAAGATAAAAATAACCTTGGATATAGATTGATGTAGGGGTGTAAGGTAGTATTAATGGTATAAATACCATGAGAATTGGTACTGTTATTACCATATAAGTGGGACCAAGAAATAGTTTTGTTATTGGTGTAGGTCTTGTGAGGTACTGGTCAAATGTTTTGTACCATCAATGGCAGTTTTGCATTTGTACTATCGATATTTTTGGTTCTGCTAAGATACCATCTTTTATCACAAAAATGGTCTTGAAATTGATACCGAAAATTTTCAGTCACTTAGCAACTATGGCAGTATTGGTATCGATATTCTTGTTGGTATTGTTGGCTTTTTGACATCTCTAGATTGAGGTATGCTAATAAAGTCCAAAGTGGTCACAAAAGTCTGCTGAGAAGATGAAACATTATCATATGATGATGTAGCAGATAATGGATTCGAGCCACAGCTGTGTGATGGCGTGACCCTTTTGTAGTGCAATCAAATGTCTACATTAGTTCACTAATAAGAAACAATAGTATTTATAGATGGAAGAACCGACTCAATAGTGCTTGATTGAGATTCACTTTGTAGGAGAGACCAAACACCTGACAATGATCACGACCATACGTCTGAGCTATAGAAGGACAAGAAGACATCTAACAAAGGTGTAGGAGATAAAAGCTTATGAATAATCTCAAATACAAAAATATTATTCTTGAGGGAAATACTTGATGGTGGACTTAATGAGGACATTTTGAGATAAAATCTTGTAGATTGATCAAACGTGATATTAGAATCTTTTGAGTATACCTCAATCATTCAAACTCTCCGTAGAAGCACCAATATCCCTTTTGAGTATGAGTATATCCAAGAAAAATACACCGTTGCAACTTGTGATTAAATTTTGTCACTTGAGGCCGAATATTATGTACATAATGGGAACTACCAAAAATCTTTGTAGGAAGAAAATATAATGGCTTTCCAGGAAATAACATTTGATGAGGAATTTCCTCTTGAAATACAATTGATGATATTCAATTAATAAGGTAACAAGTTGTCAACATGGTATTACTCTATGACATCTTTGGTACTTCACTTGGAGTAAGAGAACTCTAGCAGCTTCCATCAAGTGCCTATTCTTTCATTTTGCCATATAGAATATAACTTGAAAAGATTATTCATCAAGTACAACCAAGTTATTTATGAATAATCATCAATAAAGATAAGAAAGTAACGAAATGACATCATATGTGAAACTGGACAAGGTCCATAACATCCGATTGGACTTAACTCAAATAGGGTAGAGATGCATGGATTTTCTTGAGAGTAATATCATGAATAATGGTGTTTGGCAAAATGGCATGATTCACAAAATCATTCAATAATGGATTCAGAGTTAGCATATCATGTTCAAACTAGAAAAAAAGGGATGATCCAACCTATAGTGAACGTTGAGAGTATAGAAGTAACATTGGAACATACAGTGGGAGTTGGTTTTTCCTATAGTACGTAGAGACCTCTTGAGACACAATACCCTCTAACAATAATATTTTTTATCACAAGATTCTAAAATTCACAAAGAGTGGGAAAAAATAATCCATAACGATGATGCTATTTAATGAATCTACTCACATAACAATTTAGATGGAAAACTCGAAAAGTATAAAATCGAAGACATATGTAATGTTTGTGTCAAATGAACAACCAATTTTCTCAACTTTTGTAGATGAGTTATCAACCACAATTACATTGGGTGCAAGGGGGCATAATTTAAAAATGGATGAGATATCTTCAACTCCAATCATGCAATCTAGAGCACCCAGATCAATTAACCAATAGCGAGAAGACGTCAAGAGATAGGATGTGATTAACAATCTAGACAAAAGTAGATGTAGATAAAGAGACTTGATATATAAGTAATTGTGAGTATTTTGCTTAGATGTGGTAATAGACGTTTAGGGATTATAATAGGTTTTCCATTTGTTTCCAACACTTATTAAGAGTATGGTCAATTTTACCACAACGGAAACAAGTCAGTTCTTCATTACTAGCTATACCAGAATGATAAAAAGTAGCGTTGAATCAAAGCAGATGTAACAACCACATACCCTAGCCATAGCACCCCAAAGAAAAAATAGAGGAATAAAATACAGGACTAGCTGCAGCTTCTGGACAAATAGTTGCACAAGTGTAAATCATTTCAAATTTGCTGTGTAGTAGAAATCGACTCATAATTCATCACCTACAAAGTTAAGAAATCAAATACTCATGTTTAAGAATTGCATAAAAGCGATCATACCCAAATTCACATGAATGAAGTTTATTCTTTCCAATGAAATTGCATGAAGTTGCACATGTTGGAGACACATTGGACAAATTTAGAGAGGAATATGCAAGTTGACTTGGGGACACATTGGACAAATTTAGAGAGCAATATGCAAGTCGGCCTTCGAAGCTCCTACAAAATGGAGTAATTTGCCCACAAATTCATCAAATCATGCAAAAAATTTAGATCTAGGGTTATGTGAGTTATGTAGATCTCTCAATTGATGATCTAGAATTATCAAATCATAAAATTGAGTTGTCCTTTGCTTGTGAATGAGAAGGCGCATAGGAAATTGAGATCGGTAGTGGCGGTAGCACAACGTGTCTTATATACCTGTGAAATAAGAAGAGAAGAAGTGGAGAATATGCTGCATTTGGATTGGTTATATATATATATATATATATATATATATATGGCTAATTACATATATCAAAAATACTAAACTAATCTTACGAAGAATATACAGCAGCACAACCTGTCTTATATACCTGTGAAATAAGAAGAGAAGAAGTGGAGAATATGCTGCATTTGGATTGGTTATATATATATATATATATATATATATATATAGTTAATTACATATATCAAAAATACTAAACTAATCTTACGAAGAATATACAGCAGCATATCCTAGAACATATTTTGACATTTTATTCTAATGGGGAAAGGATAAAGTCTTCTCCCTCGGTTAACTTTGCCCATGCAACCTTTTAAGGGAACAGGGAAAGGGATTCATCGATGAATAACCAGCCATAGGATTCTGAACATGTCCGGACAGCTAAGTAAAACTCCTTATTTACTAGCATTGAGAAAAATAATACAACTGCTAGATGACGAAGAGTAATATTCATTGGCCATATAAGTAGTAACTATAAATGAACATGTTCTTTAACAAGAACTTCTATGCCAGCTTAAGGCTTGTATGGGTACAATAATGTATAGTGGCCTAGTTGGATTTCGTTACTTGCTTGTAAATCCTAGCCTCCTAGTTGTACACATTGAGGAAGATGTTCATTGCTGCTACAGAAGATATTCATTGCTGTTTGCTGTTATTGAATCAAGTCAAAACAAGTGTCTTCTTAGATATATATTATTTCTTAGTTTAGCATGTTCTTTTATTTTAAGTAGTTTCATATGTCTAGGAAGGGAAATATACTTACCTTACTTTAACAATATAATTGCTGAATTTGGGGCTGTAATTAGGAGCCCCTTTTGTTATTTAAATGAGGAGAAACTCTTAATGGAAGGGCATTGGGACCTAAACTATCATGGTATTAGAGACATTCCTCTAAAAGTCCTCTTGATCTGTGTTTCTACTTCTAGTGTCTTTGGTTTTCTTGGCCTTTCCTCGGCGAATTGTCCTAAATATCTAAGACCCTCGGATTTCGTCGTCTCATTTCACCATCTTCTTTGTTTGACTAAGCATCGAAGTTCAGAATTTGGGGTTTAGTAGATCAGATTAAATCATTTGGATTGTGGTAGAATTTGGTGCAATCTCTCGATTTGCATCCTGTGGTGTGATTGTGGGTTCTCCCTCTCTTAAAGCTTCATTTGTGAGGTAATTTTGATGTAGGGAAGGGAAAAGTAGGGGAGGGGTAGGAGAACAAAAGGAAGAGAGATAGAGGGAGAATAGAGATAAAAGAGGGGTAGAACTAGAAAGAGAGGAGACCAAGAGGGAGAGGGGAAGGAAAGTACAATCACTCAATATTTTATTCAATTCATCAAGTATGCCTTAAATAATAGAGTTTATGGTCCTTATATAGAGAAACTTTAGCCTTAGGATAATTGAAAAATAAATATAATTTTTTAATTAAATATGATATAATTTCTTGAAATAAAAAAAATAGAATCAAATAAAATCTTTACTAATCAAATAAAATCAAACTCAACTAATTTGGAAATAAAATTAAATGAGAAATAAAATTAAATTTCTTCTAATTTGAAAATCAAATGAAAAATAAAATCAAATCTTTTTTAATTGGAAATAAAATCAAATTTAATTTTAATATAAAATCAAATCTCTTCATCAATGATGTCCGCATCAAATTTGGTATGGTGAGCATGGAACAACCTGGTGCAATCATGCTTCTCTCTCTCTCTTGACGTTTCATTTGTGAGGTGATTTGGTGCGTGCGAGCTTCTCTCTCTCTCTCCCCCTTTTGTGGAGAGTGGTTGTTGGGTATTAAAGGAATTTTAAAATTCAAAAAGAATAAGAAGCATTTTCTGGTAGTAGACAAAAATTTTATTACTCAGTTTAATGGAAAAAAATATTTGACCTAAGAATTTCAATTTGAAATGTTTGTGAGGGGAAATGAATTATGGGGACATCTGGATGGAACTATAATGCCCGATTTTCCATTCAGTTAATTTGGTATTATCGGTTTATTTTGAATATATTAAAATAATTTTGTAATATGAATTTAAAGAAAATTCAGAGCATGAAAACAGTTTTGGCACTTGAGGCATGCTTGATGCACGCTTGTGCATTGATTCCAGCATGGGCGTGCTTGTCGAGCGCCTAAGGCGGCGCTTAAGTGCTAATGTTAGAGTGGTTGTGCTTGAGGGATGCTTGAGATGGCGCTTGTGCGCCCAGGTGTTTAGCTGCGGCGCCTGATGTGCGCTTAAGCGTAAGTAGCGCTCGTGCGCCAATTTGATTATATAAGGGGCAGGTGCACTGTTTTGGTCATTTTGTGCGAGAAAGAAGAGAAAGGAGAGAAAAAGAGAAGGAGAAGAAAAAGAGAGGGAGAGGATAAGAGGGATTTTGAAGCATCCTTTCGTCAGATCTGTAAGATTGGTGGTTGAGGCAATTATCCTTATGCCCTGTTTTTGTTCTATTTTTATTTTCGGTTAGTTTTGCTTATATTTGGTAGTTTTGTTATACATGTAAGGCTTTTGTACTTTCCCCACTTTGTCTACTCGTATATGCATGTAGATTTGCTGGAGGATTTGAGGTTTTGTTTCGGTTTTGCTTATATTTGAGAGTTTTGCTTGTTTTGTGGAAAATGAGTGTGTATTTTGAGATGATATGTTCATGTATACAAGTATTTTCAAGGGAGAAGTCATGAAAATGTGCATATAGGCCGTGCATGTGGTATCAATGCATTGTGTTTTGGGTCGGGCTTTATCTTCGTCATGTGATTCGATATGTGTACTTTCCCCTATGGTGGAAAATTTTGTGTTTGACCTTCCTGAGTGGTTGCCTACTTATCTCAAGGGTACCTCTGGTCGTGATTTGTTCTTCTCTACAAAAACTTTAATACAGTTAGAAGGCTTTAGTGCTGTGAATTATGCAGGTTTTGTGGATACATGTCACTTTATAACTGATTGGTGTATATTTCTTGGCAATGCTTTTATTGTTTGAGAAAGTAAGAAACAAGATTTTTCCTTTAAGTTTTTTACTGAATATGAATATCAAGCCATGTCGTCTGCTTATTCGTCAATTGTATGGCTTCGAGGACTTCTCCGCGAGCTTAGTATTCCTTTGCTCCATTTGATGCCTCTTCATGCAGATAATACAAATTCCATTCCTATAGATACCAATCTTGTATTCCACGAATAAACTAAACATATTAAGGTGGATTGTCACTATATTTGTGAAGCACTAGTTTAGAATTTGATTACTTTCCTAATTTCTACTTAACTCCATCCTGCAGATATTTTTACAAAAGCTCTATCTCATCATTGACAAAAGCACTAGTTGACAAATTGGTTCTCCTTGATCATCTAATATCAATTTGAGGGGGATGTTTCATAAGATATTCATTGCCATTACAAAAGATATTTATTCCTGTTTGCTGTTACTGAATCAAATCAAAACAAAATGTGTTCTCAATCTATATCATTCTCTAGTTTAGCATATTCTTTTATTTATTGTCTAGTTACATATATATAGAAAGGAAATGATACTTACCTTAATAGAAGAATGTAATTGCCTATTAGGAGATGTAATTTGGAGCTCTTTTTTTTTTAACTGAGAAGAAACCCTCAATGGAAAGGCATTGATACCAAAACTTACATTACAAGCATCTGAACTTGTTGTACTAGGAGGTATGTCTTGTATTCCAAACATATATGAGAGATTATTTCTTAACATAGATGCTATGGACTATTCATGAAATGCAAAGAGTAATTCCTGAAGCTTGTCTTTATGTTAACTTACAAGTCCTAAACCCATTTCACTAGATTAAATTTTAGGTCATTTGACTAATTGTATGGTAGTTTTTTGATATGTAACGTAGTTTAATTGCACTACAATAATCATGACTTTGGTCTGAACGAGCCATAACCTGAGGAAGGTAAAGTTGACGATTCAACCCCCACAGGTTAGTGCAATTGTTAAGGAAGATTTGGAACGTTGCGGTTGGGTCTTTGGTCACTAGTTTGATTTCAGTTATTGCTTATATGCACTTACCTGGTGCATGGTCTTTGTGTTTGGCCCAAGCCTACAAGTTCTATTTTTTTTTTTTTGGGGGTGGGGGGTGGGGGAGGGTCCATATTCTTTCTTGCTATGTGGTTTCATCATTGTTTCTTGGTCCATACTGCTTTTACTTGACAGGTGAAATAGCTTGAGTTACTGCTTTTACCTTTCTACGAGATAAACAGTATTTGCTTCTATTTTTCTCCTTTATACAGATCTCAATTGATGTGGTTGGCTTGGTCGATGAATGGTCTGCACGTTTCTTTGAAGAGCTTGATTACATTAATGAGGGTGAAAATGGAACAATCTTTGCTGAAATGATGGCAAAGGACCTTCCGCAGGTTTGTCTGATATCAATCAGTCTGCCTTTCTATTTAAAAGAGCTCTGTTTCAGCCTCTCTCATTTGATGCTCTGTATTTAAGATTATTTTGCTTCCATAAGAGGCAAATTTCTCTGTGAAAATGGAACACTACTTGCTGAAATGATGACAAAGGACCTTCCACAGGTTTTTTCAATCTCTCTCTCTCTCTCTGTTTTTCTATTTAAAAGGGCTCTGTTTCGTTATCTCTCATTTGATGCTCTATATTTAAGATTATTTTGCTTCATAATAGGCAGATTTCTCCGTGACATACACAACAATTTTGAAACAGAATGTTTTACCCAGCTGAGGTTCATGGGGTGAAGAGCAAGTTATGGATTGAAATACACTCTAGGTAGTCATGTAAAAGATCTATTCAATTCAAATTTTCAGTAACCACACACCCTCCCCTTGGTTAGGGCGCCATTGCCCCCCCTTCATAAGATGAATGAATGTGAACTAACATGGTATTTGGGAAAGAGAGACTAGGTGTGACATTGTAATTAGAAAAAGAAATAGATTTTGCTGAGAAAGAAGATCTGTGCACATGAAAAAATAAGACAAGAAGTCCTCTTAAAGAGATCTTGGGAAAATAAAAGTCCTAGTACGTGGGTTTGTCTTTATTTTCCAGCTTTGCAATTCTTTTCCACCTTGACAAACATCATTCAAATTCCTCTCTACAACTTGGTGGACCATTCAAACCTTCACCGCTTGAATGCATCATGAACCTCTAGTATTAGCCCCATCAACTTTGTCTATGGGGTAAGGTGTCACGTCCCAAAATCCAATCCTGATATTAACACTAAATCAATATTAATTAATCGATTAACTGTTAAATAACATTCAGGCGTGAATTCCACGTCGATACCACAACCAACCGCAAATAGATAACACATAATTATGCACAGGATCCAAATAAATCGCCACGTCACCAATGGCTCCAACACGGACTCAGTAAACACAATATTGGATCTTAAGTAAGGAAGGATGCTTGTACAATACAATATTTTAACATATAATAATCTGCGAAAGTAAAAAAAATCCATAAATTCGATCAAATGAAAACCAAAATTACTGACGACACCAATCGAACATTAATCAATGGACAAACGATATCCAAATTATATCATAAGACTACAAAAAAATTTAAACTGAATTGTCACCTGCTGTCCGGATTCAAAAATATCGACTAATTGCATCATTTAACAAATTCTAAAGCTGTCCAAACTAAAATACTACAATCTGAACGATCGAAATATCATCGAAACTGTCTAATCAAATAAAATACAGCATTAGACCCATTTACCATTGTCCGGACATTTCATCCACCTGCAACCTGTTATTCGGCATTTAACATACATTATTCTGACACTCTAGAGCTATCCGAAAATCAAAAGATAGACAACTGCAGTCTGACGCATGATACAACGTATTAAACATTGTCTGAACTGAAATTAAAGCTGAAATTATAACATTTACTACATTAACTAGTGTCTGGAACTATTAAACAGCATTGAACATCAAGAATGCACTAAACTAGGTTCTTCATGTCGGCTCGTTTCCTCAATCCTGTTCGCTTGGTAAAGACTCGTGCATATGATTTGGGAGGGTTAGTAAAAATAGTAAGAAGTGAGCAAAAATTCAGTAAGACACTATAGAGTAATGAACGTACACATATCTTTGTATTAAAAATATAACGGAAGGATCGATGCATCGGAATTCAATTATATGCCACGAAATTTCATAATAATACATGTTCAGCTTAATGCAGATTTTTAGTTTTTTTTTTATCATATTCCTTCTTAATCTTAGCCATAAAAACATGCTTAATTCATATTTTTCTTTAGGGACCAGAGCCAGTAGGCCTTGCCAGCTAAAGAAGCGGATAATCGAAACCCGAATTGTGTATGTTCTCACACAATCAAATGCCATACACTTCTATTTAAAACCTGAAGGTGGGCTGTTTATATTTATATAATGCTATAGACAGTACTAGATATCTCTTTTGAACCCTGCGGTTACATAGGATCGGACATTGATATACCACTATAATATATTAAAACATGCCATAATATACTACTCAATTATAATCCATGGTTCAATATTTAATTTTAGGAAAACTCTATACTTAGTTTTCTTAGTTCTTGGTTCTCACCCTTTAGGGCAACGATTCATCATTTCTTAATGTAATTGTAGAGTCTCCCATCAAGATTCTTTTTTTTCATACACATCTTTTTGCAGAAATTTTGTCATGATGAGATTTTAACATGTGGAATGCTAAATTAGTATATGTTGCAGAAATTTCAGCCTGTGGGGTAAGGAATCAGCTTTAATGCATAAATAACCAGTGCAGGAATTAATTATACTTGATTTCTTCCAGAATTACAGTTTGTGTACGTGTAGTTTCATGCAGAAAATTCAGATTAGTGCAGCAAAATTTCAGCATGTCATAGTGCAGAAATCAGCATCTGAACTTAGCTCATGTACATTGAAAATTCAGCTTATGCAGGTCAAATTACATATGTTTTCAGAAAAAAATGTCTAACAACTTCTAATTATATGCTATTATTATTTATGAAATTCAGAATGCAAGTGTAGAAACTCAACAAAAATTATAGGAAATCAGCAACCCAATGTTCTCAGTAGATTTTCAGCTTAATTAACCAACATGCAGGGCCGAGTTTGTTAAATTTCTTGACATGCATGGTGGTATTTCACGAAATTTAAACATGCATGATCTTTAAATTAAGGTTTCAGTGCCTGCATGAAGTTGGAACACAAAAATTCAACTCATAATACACTAAACTTAAGCATGAGTTTTTGTGAAATTACTTCATAAAATCATGGAATGTGGACATGCATGCTCAAAATTCATATACTAAATTCAAAATCATAGCTTGGTTGTGCATTAAAACAAGAATGCTCGGAAGAAATTGGCAAAGAACAACAACAAGGGAAGAAGGAACTTAGAGTGCACTTTCCTTGGCTTTCATTTACTCAAATCCTCACTTTGATCACATTGATTTGAGCTGTTGGAGCCTTCCCTCTCTTCTCCTTGGCCCTCTCTTTCTCTCTTCTCTAAAATTTCTTTGCAAAAATTACTAAATTTTGAGCTGGGTGTGCTTTTATATACAAGTGGCGCTTGAGTGGCAACTTGAGCGCTAGGCCTCGAACATTGGCACTTGAGTGTGGCTTGGGTGTGCTTCGAGCAAGCCTTCTATGCCATTCAATTGCTTGAGCGGCTCTCAGGAGAGCCTCGAGTGCGGAGCTTCTATTTTCTGGGCTCAAGCGTGCATCAGACTTGGATCACGCACGAGTTATCCGGTTCAAATATTAACTCTTTTGATCCAATTTTTCACATCCTTTCACATTAATTTTAATTATATTAGTTTAATTAATCAATATTATTTTAATTTAAGGACTCGAGCCTTACACAAGGGATGAAGCTTTCTTAAATGTCCTATTTATGCATGCTACCTCTAACTTAACATGATCTGCCCTCTTTACTGCATTTGTATTTTTTTTCTGAAAGAGGCTTGTTCATTTTAGTGTTCTCAAAGGCATTAGGCGAGCAAAGGCGCTAAGACTCTATATTACCTTGCCTTAGGCGCTTGACAAGTGAGGTGTTAATTGAAATGTTAAAATATGTCTACAAGTCATGTAGAAAAATATCAATCAAGACTCAAACAATTAAAAGCAATGATAAATATACATATATAAAATAAGTGTTACGTCATTATATACAATATGATCAATAAAAGATCTATTTTGCAATATGTATCTTCTAGTGCATAGATGATACTAAAATGCTCTAATTCTAATCATCATCAAAATCAACCATATCATCCTCATCATCTTTATTATCACTAAATAAGCCCTCTTGAAATCCATCGCAACATTTGTAGCCATCAATTTTCTTCATTTCTTTTGAATGAGCCTTTTCCTCTACTCTTATTGCTCTAAAATTTGAAGGCTTTGCACTTGCTATCTAGAATTTAAAGCCTTTTCCTTTGTATAAGATTTGTTGTTTGTGACCTTAATCAACAATAAAGATGATAAATGTGGTGATTTTGTGTGGTGCAAATGAGACTGCAGAGAGAAATGGGTTGTGCTGTGTACATTGTGGTGATAAATGGGAGGCAACATTTAAAAGAAATTCAAAATTGTAATTTTTATAAAAGGCTAGAGATAGTTTAGAAAAAAAAAAAAACTAACAAAAATTTGATTAAAACAAATTGGTGCCTGAGTGCCATATTGCCTTGTTTTAGGGGGAGTGCCTTGCATTTTCTCCTTACCTAGACATTGGTCGGGTGGCTGTGCCTCACTTCACCTTCCCTGGTCACCTAGCGAGCACTTAGAACACCTTTGACAACATTGTTTCATCTCCTTCTCATCTCTCATATTGGAGTCTTCGATCTACATACTTCAATATTTGGTCAACTTATTTGTATATGAGCTCTTTTTCCCCAACATTCTTTTTGATTATTTTGTTTCTAGTCCAATATTTTTATCTGTATAACAGAGCTGGTCTCCCCTTATAAAATTCTATTTTCTAGAATGAATTAAATTCTCATTTTAGTTAGGAGGTATAGGATAATCAACTAGTATCTTGAATCCTTGTGTGCTACTTCATTTAACCAACCTATTTTAACTCCATTTATGACATTTCTTTCCCTTTTTCTTGATTGATTGATCCTAGGCAATTATGTCTAATATATTTGGAGGCACAGTAAACTAATGGGACAATAGAAAGATTCTACTTTCACTCCCCCCCCCCCAAAAGAAAAAAGAAAAGTTCTGAAAAATTCTAATTTTTGATCCCCTTCCAATAAATGTTTAAATCTTGTCTAGAATAGCCTCTAATTTATCTATTGGAGAGGATGTGTTTCGGTAGAAGTGGAGAAAATTGGGTTCATTTTTGCATTGCTATGAGTTCATTTCTGATTCCGTCAAATATGCTAATTAATTTTTATCGTAACTTCTGTCACTTTTTCTTTGCATGGTGCAATGGAGATCCCAAGTAGAACGTTGAATACGGTATAAAGTGAAGGATTCGGTAATAGATTATTCCGTTGTATCAAAGGGAAGGGTAGATATTTTTTACTTCTCTCCTCTAGCTTGTTGATGACTCTCGTATTCCGTAGAGGAGATTCTAACCATCTTGGCTACTTAAGAATTAAGATTCATCCTCGTGTTTTGGATTATCCAATTTTGATAATGAAAGCTTATTGCAATGGGGAGTTGGACAATTTTTGAATGATTTAGCTTGCTTTTTGGATGCAAAATTAATGAGTTCCCTGTTACTTTATAGTTTACAGCTGGGTGCTAACTACTAAAATTTATGGTTGAAGCTAGAAGGTCAGAAATGAAATGCATGCCTAGGGAGGGCTAGGTTGCCCTCATTTGGATCATATTATCAACCTTAGCCATTTACTTCATTTCTCTCTTCATGAGCCATCTTGCTTGGCAAGAGCCTGGAGCTTATCTAGCAAGATCATCCGTAGAAGGGCAGGGACACCATTATTTTCACTTGATCAGTTGGGATATGGTTATGCAACCAATAGAAAATGGAGGTCTTAACCTTTCCCTGTGCAGATGATGAAGTAAGCTATTCTAGCAAAGTGGTTGAGGTATGGTAATGAAGTCTAGGTGATGTGGAAGAAGATGCCACAATTTTTAAATACAATGCACACTCAAGCTCCTCATTTAACTTGTCTATGGAAGGACAATGATGATTTTTGACCTTCATCAAATTTTAAGGGATAGGATTTCCTTTGTGCATAACCTTTGGTGCAGTTATAAATTCTAGAAAGAGAGTTCTAGCTCTATATAGTTTCCCAAAACCAAGGCAATGGTAAAGGATGCCATTCAGATTGTTAGGGGTTCCTATGTCTGCGATGTGTCCTTATTAGGAGAATGATTAAAGAAGAGGAGGAAGTCAAAGTGCATACCCTTTTCAGATTATTGCACTAGTCGGCTTTATCTATCATGCGTTGGATTCCTCAAGATAGGGAGATGAAAATTTGGGAACTTCTTTGCTAAATGGCTGCTGTAATTAGTTCGTAGGTGTTACTTGAAGCACTCCAGGATTGTTTCCGTGTTGGGAGATTTATAAGTCTGAAGCTTTCTCCAAGCTCACATTCTTCTCATGGTCAGACACTAGGGAATATCTGACCATTGATTTTCTGAGGATAGGGGCATGATTTTACCAGTTGTTATCTGCTTTCACAAAATAGAGGTATTAATATATATACCATCTACTTATACACTGCCTGCGGATATCATATTTGTGGCATCTATTTTGTGCTCCAACCAAAATTAAATGACATCTAAGATTAGTGAACCCCCATAATGTGAGAGCCCTGTGCTACGGGCTGTTTTTGCAAGATAAGTGAAGCAATTGATATTTTCTTGGAAAAGAAGACTGAAGAAATAATGGTGTTTGGGTATATGGAGGATCTTTCAGTTGGCCTGTGGTGGAGCATTTGAAATGTGTTGGGCCCCAGTATGAAGGCCCATAAAAGCACGGCCCAAATAAAGAAGCCCAGAGACACTTTCACAAGTGAAGGAGATCAGACGGCCCAAGTGAGAAGCCCAAGGGCCGAGAGCCCAAGAAGTTCCGCAACTGACCGAGCGGCCAGGAAGAATCTCTCGGACTTTTCCCCAGAGGGCCCCATAAGAGCTGTTCCTCCTCACTAGCCCGCGAGCTCACAAAGAGTCTCACAACCAGACGAGGACCGCCCGTTCATGACCGAGAATGCCCGGCTAGCCTATTTCGCGGTTTCAAGAAAGCTGCAAAACTCGCGATCGCCGTATCAACAGGCACGCCTAGTCAAATCAAAGGCGATATTCGGATCCTGTACACACGACACACTCGCTCGGATCTTTGTCAGTGTGGGCGCCGTCCGCATGCCACTCTCCACACGTCAGCTGCATTAAAGGAAGCCAGTGGACCTGCTCCTCAACCGCCGGATGGACGCCACGTGTCTACTCCCCAACGGCTCGGTTTCCCCTATAAATACACAGCAAGACCCCTTTCAAAAGGAGAGAGCTTTCCAGACTCAACAACTCTGAGCCCTAAAGCTTCAATCACACCCAACTTCTCAAAGAAGAGTAAAAAGGCTCCCAGCGAGCATAGCTTCCTTAGGAGAGAAACACAAAACGAGAGATTGGGAAGGGGTTAACCCTCACAACTGTACTCTGTAAAATCTCCAACCCATATAGTGAAGTTCTTTACAGGCCCTGAGCCTCGTGGTTTTTCCTCCCCATTCAAGAGGAGGTTTTCCACGTAAAACATCCGGTCTCAATCCTCATCTCGTGTCCAACACATCATTCACTTGTGTTGCCTGACTCCACGGATCGGACGGGGCGCGCCTCTGCATCTCTCGGCCGTGTTGGACCTCTCGGATCCAACACCCCTCATTAACGAGCCTTCCTGAGAGATCCGGCTGGGACGTCACCAACCTTTGCGTCTCTCGGACCCGCGGAGCCAGAACGCAACAAAATGAAAGAAGTGTGGTACTTTGCTAACTAGGAGGAGATCTCAATTCATACAGTGAATTTTTCTGTATACATTGTACTATAGAACCACACTTGCGGAAGCTTGAATGATACAGTTTGGTATAATGTTGGTATAATTTACTTTTATATTTCTATTTTTATGCAAATGAAGACTTGGAATCACATATCCAAACTACATTTACTGAATTTTTTTTTTCCCATCTTTGCAGTTAAGGGCCCTATTCGTAAAGTGGAAGCAGAAGACGACATTTAAAAAAACACAGGATTTTTGTTTGTTAGATGATGATGAAAGAATTCTTGGACGTAGCTTGTTGCTTTTCTTCCTACTTCACACTTGATTTACCATTCATGTCTCATTTCTGCTCCCATTATCTCATCTTACATCTCTTGCTTGGCAAGCACACTTTGTTCTTTCAATATAGTTGCTTCACTTCTCTTTCTATCACAGTAATCATCGTGTGGGGAATTCCCCTAATATGGGTGCAAGGAGTCAAGCAATTCATATTGCTAGGATCTTCTCATATCGGACCTTTCAAATAGTTTCCATTTGCAAAAGTTGAATTTCAGGGTGATCCTAATCGACAGATCTTTAGCATAGTCCATTGGCATGATTCAGACTTCTTGCCTTTTTGAATACCAAAAATCAAATTTTATGAGTATGTGCATAATTTCATACAATATTCTTCGGATAACAAACTTGGGTGGACTGCTCAACTTTGGATCTATGGGTAACTGTTATGTAATGGCCTTTCTATTTGTTTGGTTGTATACCTTTGACACCCCCTTCCCCCAAAAAGCATTTGATTACATGTGACTGTGAGGAAATGGAGATTTCCATAAACAATATGAATCTTTCCCCCTGGTTTATTATTATTTAATTTTCATTTCAAACCCTTTAGACTTTTTACTTTTCTCATCCTGTTATTCTTCAAGGAAAATTCTCATATCTTGACTAAGTAGTACAAGCAATTTCAGGTGGTTGTTCCGAAAACCTACCTTAAATTTACTTCGAGAAAGGTTCTTACTACACAATGGATAGAAGGAGAAAAACTATCCCAAAGCACAGCAAATGATGTTGGTGAACTGGTGAATATTGGGGTAATATGCTATCTGAAGCAGGTAGGAATGCACATGGACAATTTATTCATTCTCATCCTCATTTCTTACTTCATGAGAGTAAGATTTGTTTGTTTGTCTCTGTATGTTTAACAAGTGTCTTATGTGACATTGAAATGTAGGAGTTCTATCAGTGTCTTCATTATGCTTGTTTTGGAGAAAGTATATGAAATTCAAGAAAATGAGTCAAGTACATCTTCTTCCTCCATGACCGAACAGGAAGAAGAAAATGAAGATAATATAAAAGAATTACAACATTAATGTGATTGTAAGCTACAAATTAATATATTAAGAATTAAGGATGAAAAAGAATTCTTATTAGACATCATATACAAGATTGATGACCTTGAGATTAAACGACAATATTTATTAAAACTTAAAGAACTTTTAACACAAAAACAAACATTTAGCAACGTAGAACCATTTAGCCTAGCAAAAATATTTGAAAATTACATTTATTCAAGCTTTTTTCATGAAAGCTGCTCTGCTACACATTGACACAGGTTGATGCTATATAGAATTATCTGGCTGATCACACCTCATAGTGTTCCCTTCAATATTGAATGGTGGATAAAACTCCGATACTTTTCCTATTTGAGTGTTAGGTGAAATTGGTGGTCAAGTTTCTAATTTGTCATGTGTGATTGCCTAGGGCCTTATAAATTGATATGTTGGATTATTGCATATCAAACATATTTGGAGAGAGATCCTTCAGAAGTTTGATGGATGCAGATCCAACAACATGCATGCATTTGAGTGTTGAGCTGTTCTTATATGTAGATTTTCCTCATTTTATCATGTTGTTTTAAGCAGACATCTATCTCTTTCCTTTGATATTTGAACTATAGGATACTGAAAGTTGCTGAAAAATTGCTTGAGTGGTGTATTTATTGAGGAGATTGTCAATAATAGCATGATCAAAGTCAGGGAGCTAGGACACACATGGAACTCTTACATTAAGAGAGGGAGGACATAAAATGTTTACATTTTCTCCTTGGAAGCTTTTCATTTCATATATGATAGGTTATTTCCTCTACTTGTTTGTCATTTATAATAGTTCTTCCTTTTGGGTGAGATTAGCATTGCACATGGGTATTGTTCTTCCATGTTTCTTTTCTTTTCTTTTTTTTTCTGTAATTGTCCAGATTCTCTGCATACAGATTTGCTGCTGAATTAGACTCCCAAAGAGGAGGCTGCGGAAAACTACTCTGTTTAATGATAGTTGTGTTGTAGCTTTGTTGATATATGTTGTACCTGCATCAACAAAATCTTTCGGCGTGCCTAATTGTTTTGTACGTTGTCATCTAAAATGCAGTTGCTTGATACTGGCTTTTTCCATGCTGATCCACACCCTGGAAACTTAATTCGCACTTCTGATGGGAAGCTGGCTATACTTGACTTTGGTAATAATTTACCTGGAGATCCTGTGAGAAGTTCATCTTTTTGTTAATCATGACCACTGTTGGCTCATACTTTTGGGTTATTAAATTCTGGGTCTGCAATTTGTACAATTCATTCACTACCTGCTTGCATTCAAGGTTAATCAAAATATCTGAATGGGATTCAAGTAAAAGCCATTCACATCTGCAGATCCAAATGTGAAACATGCTGATTTTGACTAGTGTTGGACAAACATGGACTTCAATGCTCCAAATGATGCATAGTTCACTAGTTTCACAATTGGACAATCTGCAAACTGTAGATATCATTTCTTCTACATAGACCTTAATGATACTGGGGATAAACATTTTTATAAGCCTTGGATAGAAGCCTGCGCTGTTTGTAGATTTCTTGGGGGCATGATCTCTCTGGCCAACCTGAGGCACAAGGGTTGGCATAAGAGTTTAGATATCCGTACTGTTATCCGTAATTAAATTGTTCATAATGTATTATTTACTTTCCCTATCTAAGAAATCTTAATTGATTGTAATTAGGTATAATTAAGTTAGGGATGTAATTATGAGATATTGATTGATCCTAATTGACTGTCATTAGAATCTAATTAGGGAAAGGATTTTCCTATTTGAACAAAGGAGAACTCACTAGAGAAGGGATGCAGAAAAACAATTAATTGTTGTCATGGTATCAGAGCCTTAAAATCAAAATTTGATTCAAGGTTACTTGTCGTTCAAATTGAAGAATTCGCCTGTACACCTTGTGCTTCAATTCCTTCTTAGAATTTCTCAGCTTCAAATCTTGTGGGTGTCTTCATCCTTAAGTTTGGTTCTCGACCTTGACTTCTCTTGGTTTGGTTTGCTTTTTCTCGATTTTTGTGGGCTTTTCAGCTTTGAATTCTCTTGATTTGGTGAGATTCAAATTTGTCAGCTTTGATTTTATGGTGCATGGTAATCTTTTTCACGATTTGGTGCAATTCAGCTTCGATTTAGTGCGACTTATTCCATCTGCTTTGAATTCTCCGATTTGATGGGCTTCGCGGCTTTGATTTCTTTTGGCTTGGGGAGATCCAATCTCTGTTAGCTTCGATTTTGTGGTGTGTGGTAATTTTTATCATGATTTGGTGCATTTCAGCATCAATTTGGTGTGATTTTTTCAATATATTTGGTGCGTTTTGTCATTTTTGCCTTTGACTACTACTTCTCTCTGTCGGTTTTGATCTTCATTTCCCATTGCACACGCGAGAGCCTAATACGCGTAAGTCCTCAATTCAAATCTACTATGCTCTCACGTGTCTCTATTTGTGCTTTCTAAGAAGCATGTGTGGTGCACTTGGATTGTGCTGATTTTTTTAGGTAAGTAACTTGTGCTGATTTTAGATCAATACTTTATAATGTCTGGAAAAAACACTTATTTATTTCAATTAAAAAATTATTCTATCTAAGAGTTTTAATTTAAAATATTTGTAAAGGGCAAGAACTCTGAGTTTTTTAGATGGATCATCTATGGTCCTCATTGAGTCAAAAGAGCTCGAACAATGGGGGGGCAAGGAGAGCAAGGATGCTGCATTGTCTCTTGGTTACTTGGTTCAATTTAACCACATATGGTGAATAATCTTCAATCTTTTACTGCTGTTAAGGAAATGTAAGATTATCTCATACGTATTTACAACCAAGATAAATATGCTTGGAAATTTCAACTTGAATTAGAGATTGCTAGCCATAATCAAGGCAATCTTACTATTGAATAGTTTTATTATGAATTTCTTAATCTATAAAGTGAATATATTGAGATAGTTCGCTCTAAAATTCCAAAGGTAGCACTTGCAGTACTTCAAGAGTTAGGGATTAGTTTATGATGAAACTAAAATTGGAATTTGAAAATGCACGGACAGGATTGCTTAATCGCGGTCCTCTCCCTTCCTTGGACATATGCTTAAGTGAATTTCTACGAGAAGAATAGCATTTGACCGCTCTTCTTAGCATGGCATAAGAAAAAGTAGCCTCTAAGATGGTTAACGTTGTTTACACCTCTCAAGGACACGAAAAATTCAACTCTCAGACTCAATGCTACGTCTATAAGGAGTTTGGGCATATTGCAAAGAATTATAGTGAGAAATTTTACAATTATTACAAAAAGGAAGGATACATCATTAAGGATTGTCTTTACAACCTTCGAATTGACAAGCTCATGGTTTTCACACTATGGTTTGACCAATTTCGGCTACTTTACCATAGTCACTCCTACCATTGACAATTGTCTGTAAGTGCTCATTCACATCCTCTTACACTTGATATGGTTTTATAGATGATTCTGTTGTTTTATATGTCTTAGGTCTACAAGGTAAGCGAAAAATTCTCATTTCCCCTAGGTTAGTTGATTCTACTACTTCCAATCATATGGCTTGTGACATGGATGCATTACGTGACTTTTGAAATGATGATAGTAAGCAATATATTCAGGTTGCCAATGGAAACTCTCTTCCCACCATCGCGATTCGAACTCTGGGGCCTCTTTTTAATAATGTATATATATCACCAGAAATATTTATTAGCTTGATTTTTATATGACAGTTAGTTGATAATAACTGTGAAGTACACTTTGATCGTAATTGCTATTTTGTTCAGGATTAGGCATTAGAGAAGGTGATGATAAAGGGCTTAAAGTGGGACATCTATTTCCTCTCTAGTTTTCTTTTCATAGGGTTATCTTTCTAGCTTGTACTGATGTCACTAATAATAGTAATAGCATAAGAAATTAGGATATCCTAGTTACATCATTTTGACTCAGCTTATGAAATATAGTTACTTGGGCAATGATGACTTGTTTTCATCTCTTCTTGTCACTAGACTATGCCTCTTATAAATTTGATAAAATTAAAATTTTACCATTCTCTTTACATAGTAATCATGCTTTTGTAAGTTTTGAGATTATTCATACCAATATGTTGGATATGAGTCCGGTCACTTTGCATGCTTAGTACAAATATTTCATTACGTTCATTAATGACTATAGTTGTTATACTTGGGTATGCTTTCTTCGTTCAAAAACAATAGTGTTTTCTTTCTTTAATTCTTTTGTTACTTTTATTGAAACACAATTCTGCATATGTATTAAAATTTTTATGCTCTTATTTTGGGGGGAATTCATATCCAATGATTTTCAGAATTATCTACACATGAAGGATATTATTTCATAGTGCTTTTGTTATTGTATTCCTCAACAAAATGGTTTATTAAAATTTTATGCTCTGATTTTGGCGGGAATTCATTTCCAATGATTTTTAGAATTATCTACCCATGAAGGATATTATTTCACAGTGCTTTTGCTATTGTACTCCTCAACAAAATGGTTTGGTAGAATCTAAAAATCAGCATCTCGTAGACATCCGTACTTTGTTGATCGAATCATCTGTGCCTCCGAAAATTTAGGTAGAAGCATTGTCCATAGCAGTTTATTTGATGAATCAATTTCCCCTACCAACCTTACAGTTCCCCTTTTTCAATTGTTTAGTGTCATATTGCTGAGTTCCACTCTCTTCGTAATTTTGGTTGTGCTTGTTTTGTTCACTACCCTCAACCAAACGCCACAAATTTACTGCTTAAGTTGTCAAATGTGCTTTTCGAGGATATAGCACTACTCATAAAAGATTTGTGTGTTATGATGTGAATGTAAATAAGTTCTATATTTCTCAACACATGGTCTTCTTTGAAACCCAATATATTTTTTAGTCTCATGTCACCCACGATAACATTATTGTAATTCTTCTTACATTTTATGGCAAGTTTTGTCTTATCGAATGATTTCAGCTAAGAATTATGTATTAGAGACGTTGATCACTACCTCATCTTGACACTGGATCGCTACCCGATTCCATTGCACCTGGCCTTCGCCAATTAACTCGGATCACTCGACCTCCTGAGTGGTATTGCTTATCTCATACAACCTTTTAGGCAACCTTGGATAATACTTCTATACCACTGTTTTACTTTTAAGCTTTCATTCAATTATGTTGGCAACAAGCTATGCAAGAAGAATTTCAATCTCTTCAGGATAATTTTACTTGGGATATAGTTCCTTGTCCTGACATGATAAAGCGTATTGGATGTAAATGGGTTTATATCGTCAAACTTTGGTCCAATGGCGCTACCGATAGGTATAACGCGCTTTTGCTGGCTCTTGGGAATCGACAAGAATATAGTCTTGACTATAATGAGACTTTTGCACCTGTGGCCAAAATGACTACCGTCGAACTATTATTGCTATTGTTGCATCTAAAGGCTTGTCTCTTTCTTAAATTGATGTGAAAAATGCATCTCTACATGGGGATCTCAAGGAAGAAATATATGACTCCTCCTCTTAGCATGTTTACTTACTTTACCTCTAAGGTTTGTCAATTAGAATGATATCTGTATGGTCTAAAATAAGCACGACATGCATGGTTTGAGAAATTTTGCACCACTCTTTTCGATTTTAAATTTATTCAAAGTCAATGTGATTCCTCTCTATTTTTGAGATGCATGGCTATTGGGATTGTTATGCTTTTGGTATATGTGGATAACATTGTCATAATAGGGTTCGATCCTCAAATAATTGTACAACTATAGCATCTCAAGAGATCTTTTCATATGAAAGATCTTGGTCTACTATTATACGTTTTTGGCTTTGAGGTTCATATGATTTCTACTAGGACACTTTTGCATGAGTACAAATGTACCCAGGAGATTATTACCTTAGTCTTCAATCCGAAAACTTGATCCTTACTCCTATGGAGGTAAATTTGAAGTTTAAATAGGAGGGTGACTTATTATCTGATTTGTCTTTGTATAGGAAGCTTCTCGGTAGCTTGATCTATTTGGCTATTATCAGACTAGATATCGTTTTTGTTCAGCAGGTCAGTTTTTTTGCAAAAAGACCTAAAATGGGGTGTCTATTTCCTCTTTAGCTTCGTATTCCTAGTCTTGTTTTTTTTTTCTATCTTGTACTATTGTTACTAATATTTGTAATTTTTGGCATAAGAGATTGGTAATTCTATCATTTTGACCTATTTTATAATACATGGCCATTTAGGAAATAAAGATTTATCTTTTTCTGTTCTATTTGATTGTACTTTTTGTAAACTTGGTATAAGTAAAATTTTACCTTTTTCTTTTTATGGTAGCTGTGCTTTCACGAGTTTTGAGATTATTCATTCCAATGTATGGTGTGCGAGTCCAATTATTTTCTATGCTCGTTATAAGTACTTTGTGACATTCATTGATGACTATAGTTGTTTCAATTGGGTATATTTTCTTCACTCTAAAGATAAAGTATTTTCTATCTTTCAAACCTTTGTTGCTTCTATTGAAATACAATTTTCGACAAATATTAAAATCTCACATCAGATTCTGGGAGAATAAATGGCTAAGGACTTTCGGGATTACCTTAATGCAAAAGGCATACTATCTTAATGTTCTTGTCCTTACATTACCGAACAAAATGTGGTCGTCGAACATAAAAACCATCATCTTCTCAATGTTGTTCGTACCTTGTTAATTGAATTATCAGTATCTCCTAAATTCTGATTAAAGGCCTAATCTATGACCATTTATTTGATTAGTCGTTTACTCTCACAAATTTTATATTTTGATTTCCCGTGTCATCATTTGTTTGGAATTTCTCCCGAATATCACGCTTTGTATACATTTGGTTGTGTTTGTTTTGTCCACATATATCCCGCTGAGCTTTACAAACTTATGGCTTAAGCTAGTATGCATTTCTTAGATATATTGATACACACAAAAGGGTTTGTTTTGATGTCGATGCCAATAAATTTCACATTTCTTAACATATTGTCTTTTTTGAAAATCAATTTTACTTCTAGTCTCGAGTCATTCATGATTCTACTTTCACTATCCTTTCGACTTTTGATGACAGGCCTTGTTTGAATAATGTGATCCATGATGTTTTTTTGATCATGAACCAGCATATGACACCACTACATTGTGGCCTCAATAATCTACTTGGATTACTTATCCTCCTGATAGGTATGGTTTTTTACAAAAGCTCACTAGGCAGTTTTGGATACTGCTTTTATAACTTCATCTTGCTCTTGGGCTTCTATTCTAAAGTGTTGGTAATAAGCTATGCTTGATGAGTTTTAGGCTCTTCAAGATAACCATATTTAAAATATTATATCGTGTCCATTTAGAATCAAACTTATTAAATGTAAATGGGAATATAACATTAAATTATAGCCTGATAGTTCTATTGACAAATATAAAGCACTATTGGTGGTACTCAGCAATCACTCGGAATACAGCCTTAATTATGAGAAAACTTTCACGCCAATGGTTGAAATGGCTATTGTGCGTACTATTGTGGCTATTGTTAATTTAAAAAGATGGCCTTTTTGACAGATGGATGTTAATAATGCATTCTTACAGGGGGATCTAAAGGAAAAAATTTACATGATTCCATCTCCCACCATGCTCATTTCTCCTTTGAGATGTGTAAGCCAAATCATTATTCATATGGCTTAAAGCAGGCACTGAGAACATGGTTTCGAAAATTTCGTACCAGCCTTCTTGATTTTAACTTTTCTTAAGGTCAGTTTGATTCTTCATTATTTTTTCACAAGACCACTACTTGAATTATTATACTTCTTATATATGTGGATAAAATAGTTATAAGTGGATTTGACTCTCAGTTGATTTAGCAGTTATAATATTACCTCAAGACTTCATTTGATATGAAAGATCTTGTTTTGTTGCAGTATTTTCTTGGTCTTGTTATATAACTTGTATTAGCAATTTTTTGTATCAAGACAAGTATATTAAGGAGATTATTACTTTGGTTGGTTTTCAAGCTAGAAGCTCTATTCTTACGCATATAGAGGTTAATTTAAACTTTTGACAAGAGGAATGAGACTTAATATCTAATTTTTTTTATGTATTGGCAGTTGATAGGAAGTTTGAATTACTTAATGATAACTTGGCTTGATATATCTTTTGCAGTCCAACAAATGAGTTAGTAGATGATGGTACCCAGACACTCACACTTGGCAGCAATAAAACTTATTGTTCGTTATCTAAATGGTATTTCTAGTCTAGGATTATTCTTTTCAATTGGGAATTCTCTTTTTTTAAAGGGATTTTATGATATTGATTGGGTTGATTGTAACGATATTTGTCATTCAGATACTGGATGGTGTATGTTTATTGTAATGCTCTTAGTTCTTGGAAGAGTAAAAAGCAAGCTCAAATATCAAAATCCTTAACCAAGTCCAAGTACCTGCTATGTCTCCAGCTTGTTTGGTAATTGTTTGATGAAGGGGCTTATTGGAAGAACTTGGCATTCCCTAACTTAATCTTATCTCTCTTCATGTTTTTAACACTAGTGGCATTCAATTTGCCACCAATCTAGTTTTTCATGAGCGCACAAAATATATTGAGATATATTGTCATTATATCAGTGCATCACTTGACCAATATGTGATCACTTTTCATCACATCTCTACTTATCTTCAAACCATGGACTTGTTTACCAAGGCTCTATTGCGCCATCAACGTTAATTCATATTTGACAAATTGATGCTCTTTGATCATCTAGTATTAATTTGAGGGGGGATATCAGTAGAATTAGTATAACAATGTTTTCCATAATTGTATATAGTTTTCTTTATTAAAATTATTCTAATTAATTTTAATTAAGTATAATTGATTATAATTAGGAGATAAATTGAGAAAGCAGTGAATTATAATTGAATATAATTAAGGAAAGATTATCTATTTGATAAGAGGGAGAATCCTCAATTGAGGCTTTTATAATAATTGACAACAGTAAAAAGTCGTGTCCGTTATAAATCTAGATGTAGGTATGTATATGTATATGTGTGTGGTTTGGATTGAATTGGTCTGTTTGGGTTTAAGTTCTTAAACCACAACCAAACCGAAAATGCAATTTGGAAAAAGTTAAACCGCAACCGAACTGCACATAAGTTAAACAGTCATTCTCAGTTTGGGTTGGTTTGTGCAGTTTAAGCAGTTCGAATTTTTCCCCCCTCTAGACTGGAAGGTGTACTGCTGGAAAACTCTAGACGCTGTATAAATATTTAAAATGCGGGGATTAAGTACTGAATCCTCTTAAATTTTCTGCTGTAACAGGCCTGGTCACAAAATTAACTGATGATCAGAAATACGGAATGGTTGAGGCAATTGCTCACCTTATTCATAGAGATTATGAAGCTATAGTCAAAGATTTTGTCAAACTTGATTTCATTCCAGAGGGGGTTAATTTGGAGCCTATTTTGCCTGTTTTGGCCAAAGTTTTTGATCAAGCTCTTGAAGGAGGAGGAGCAAAAAACATCAATTTTCAGGAGCTGGCATCAGATTTAGCACAAATAACATTTGATTATCCATTTAGGATACCTCCTTATTTTGCTCTTATAATTAGAGCAATAGGGGTATTGGAAGGCATAGCTTTAGTGGGGAATCCCGATTTTGCAATTGTTGATGAAGCCTACCCTTATATTGCACAGGTATGTATGCAATACTCTGATTTTGCTTATTCCATTTTTGTTGGTAGAATTGAATTAGAGTTTGAATATGTTAACTGACTGCACCAAGAAAAGTGATGTCTTAAATAAATTAACCTTTTAGCTTCGGTATTGTTGGGTTTAGACTGACATGTAGAGCAACGATTCAGAAGAATCATTGATGTTGGAGAGTGTAATGTGTCAACCAAAACAGGGTTCTTTGATTTCTGTTTTCCCTTGTAAGTAAAAATGACATCAATAGGGTGCCGCCTTGTCACGAAAGGACAGAGTACAAAGGAAAAGGGGAAAAACAACTACTGACAGACCAATCAGCAAAATATGAAGCAACTAAAAAATTTTGAAGCATGGCACTGAAGTGGAGCCTGACCACGTAGCCCAATAGAATAACAGATTGATCCAATCTAACTGTACTGCAGTTGAGTCAGACCCAATAATGCTATTTCTGGCTCCCCAGATAGACCAAATAACTGCTACAGGAGTAAGCTGTTAAAAATTATCCCTGAACTTGTTTTTGAGCCACTCCCAAGCTAAGAGATCAGCTTTAATGGAGCCAGCTTGAAGTCACTGAACGCCCATTAAACTTCTTGCAGCAACCCAAGCAAGCAACTCTAATGCTCCTTCATTGCAAAAAGATGATTAAATGATTCTGAATTTCTCTTGCAGAGAGGTCAAAACACCTGTTTTGCAGAGAGAAACCTCTCATTTTGAAGGTTAAGCGTGAGATTCTGTTCCCATGTTGCCCTCCAAGCCAAGAAAGAGAGGCTAGATGGGAAAACAGTTTCCAAGGGAGAAGAACTCCGCAATTGCTGTTTAAGGAATAAAAAGGAAGCTACAGTAAATTTGCCTCTCACATTGGAGCCCCCATCTCACTCTCTCGGTTGGACAAAACTGAAGAGACTATTGCAAAAAGCAAGGCCTTAAGCATCTCTTGAATCAGTCTGATGTCATCATCTGATGGACACAGAAGCCTAGACTGGCATATCATCAACCCAAGGATCAGGTACCAACAATGATAAACCTTTCAGAAGCTGACCATTTAGCCAATTATCCTGCCAAAAATACAATGCTTTCTCATTCTCAATTTCAAAGATGATGAACTGGTGAAAAATTTCCCTTCTATTTGTACCATGCCCTCAGATTCGATGACCTCTTTGGGCTTATCAGGCAACCAACCACGATGCCAGGACCATGAATAGCTGGAATAATAGAACACAAAAACGCATCTTTTTCATCACAAAGCCTCCATAACAATTATCCAGTGGAGCCCTATTGAAAATCCCCAAATTCTTCAAGTCCCTTAAATTGAATAGGCAGCTTTACAATTCTCTAGTTAAGCAAATGAATTTTCAAAAATTAATCTTTTCCATTGCATAAGGAATGATTGACCAGTTTTCTAATCCTATATCTACCAAACGAGGCAAAGCAAATAATGAGATAAAACAAATGGGAAGGCAAGTCAACGTGCGTTTGACAAGAGTGAATCACCCTCCTCTCAATACATGCTGTTTCTTTCCAAGTTGAAACTCAGCTTCTCAAATCTGTCAACAACTGGATCCAAAAACAACACATACTTTGTGCTTGGTCCCAAGAGGGAGACTCTAATACTGGGATGGAGAAGAATAGAGGTTGCCACCCAACATGTAAACCAAATTCCCGGCGTAGAAACAGTCACCAACTGAAAGTCTCTGAGATTTGCCCAGATTGACTTTGGGCCTGGAGGCAACTTTGAAAGCTAAGTGGATGCATCACAATGCAAAAGATCCAGCTATGATTGTTAAAGATTTATGAAGAATCAAAGTATTGTCTGCAAATATAAGATGAGACATGCAAATATCCTCAGCTTTTGTATTTCTGACCAGAAACCCATTAATTTGACCACCCTTCACAGGCTTTGTTATCATAATCTGAGAATTTACATTCCACTCTATATGACAATGGAGATGATAGATCTCCCTGTCTTTGGTCCCTAGAGCTAGCAAAAAATTCCATAGGCTCTTCATCAATGATGAAAGACTATTAAGAAGTAGGAACACAACAATAAATCCAGTTAACCATTTGTTAGGGATACGCATCCTTGTTAAAATAAAAGAAAGAAAATCCAGTTATTCCTTTTCAATGCCAAGCTTATAGACTGCACCAGGCTTCCCCATCTCAAGAGCGCTTTTTTATCTTTTGAGCAGCTCATTTTTGAGAAAGTAGAAATGTATAATATGTGAAAGCCCGAAAAGGAATACCTTTTTTTTATATAGGAGAAAAGATTGGATGCATCTGACTTGAGTAAGTATAGAACTCAAAATAGATGAAATATGCCATGGAAAGATATTTGAATAGTGAAGCAGGAAGGCAATATAGGTCTTGCAAATTATAAAAGAACTCCAATTCCTAAAACTGGAGGATACCAACTCTATGAATGGATGTTCATATTTTTTGCCACCTATTGTATTCCATCAGCAACTTGTGATAGGAAACCCCCCTTCTAAAAGAAAATCTATACTTCACATTGTGAAGGATTGTAAAGCAGTAGTTTTCTTTTTGACTGCATTTGAAGTCTTATATTTTGCCTTTACATCGTGTTGGTAATTCTTATTGAACATTTTTCTTTTCTTGGGTTGATATGATTAATTATACGGTTATGTTCACTAGCATTTAAGTGATACTTTCAGCAGGGGTCATAACATTTGATAGAGTGATGTTGATTATATGGCGAAGTGGAGAGCATTTGAGACTGGGCATAGGGTGCAGAGATGTTGTCTATCATTTAGGTTGTGTATATGAGTTTAGAGCGGGCGATCCATAGGGTGTACAATAGAAGCTCTCGTACGTAGAAAGTAGCCAGAACAGACATGGTTGGGAGTGACGGGAGCCAAAACAACTATGGATACCTATCTTGAATAGTTCAAAGTTGTTTCTGGAGGAAGATTGATGAAGTAATAGTCTTAAGGTGCACTGGTTTTTGTGTGTGACCTTGTGGAAATTTAAGAGGAGAAAGTGGTAAAAGTTAATTTTGAATTTGAATTTTTAATGGTATGAGGCATGAACCAAGAAGAAGGGCATTGACCTTTATGCAGAATTGTGGGCCACTAAGGATAGATCAATGAGCCCAAAGCAGAAAAGATAAAAATGAGCCTGGGCGGGTAGTTTTTGTGTGACTTATTGAAGGAGGAAATATGTTTCAAGTGATGGAGGACAGGAGATAAGAGGGATGGAGACAATAAATTAGAAGAGTTAGGAAAGGGGAATAGACAAAATTGGATGAGAAATTAATAGCAATAAGGGCAAATTGAACAAGTTTGGAGTGGGGGAAGAGAGGATGATATATGTGCCTTGGTCATCAACATATATTTTTTTACGCCCCGGAACTCTTCCTCAGCTAGGCTCGATGGATTCTAGAATCTAAATACAATCAAAACGGATATACTTGTCCTTGTGTAATAAAGAATTATAATACTTCTTGAAAAATAAGAGAAACAGCATAAAAGGAGACAACATTGTGGAAACCCTACAAATTTCGGGCGAGATATATGCGCCCACATATATGACTATTCACGATATGGTACAATGACTAATGATAGCATATTTCTAGCACTCCCCATCAAGCAAGAGCATAGATATTGATTATGAGCAGCTTATCATAAATATACATAACTTGAACTTTGTTTAAGGATTTGGTGAATGTTATGTGAAAGCTAATCTCCAATTCTGATATGATAAATGTGAATTAAGCTATGTTAGAGCTTCTCATGAATAAAATGACAATCTACTTTTCTATACTTTGTGATCTTATGAAATACCCAATTTGATGCAATGTGTATAGCTATTTTATTATAGTAGCATAGCTGAGAAGGCCCAGATCTTTTACATCTAATTGAATCAGGTAATTACCAAGCCACATCATTTTACATGTGAAATACTTTAGTGCAAGATATTTTGATTTCGCACTTGACATGATTGTACATTTTATTTCTTACTTTTTCATGGCACAAGGTTACTTCCAATAAAAACACAATAGTCGGTGGTAAATTTCCTATCATATGGCGACTCAGCCCAATTAGCATCAAAAACCCGTGGACTTGAGTATAATCATGATCCCTATAAACATCATCCTAGTTTACCATTAGAGATATGTCATAATACATATTACGGCCTCCCAATAAAGAACACGAGAAGATGAAAACCAGCTCATAGCAGTAGTTGAGAATACAATGTTTTAACGAGTCATAACAATGTAACTGGGCTCACCAACTAGTTTCAGGTACCTTTTTGCTTTAGTAAAGATCTTTCCATTACTTGGAGATAGCCTAAATCTTGGATTAATGGAAGCATCACGAGGTTTTGAATCCAATATGCCTGTCTATTTAAGTAAATTCACATTGCACTTCCTTTGTGAAAGAAAAATGCCATGATGACACCTATCAACCTCAACATTAAGAAGAAAATAATGCTTTCTTGAGAATGAAGATAATTACAATATCATTCACATGTATAACGAAAATAATACACCTAATTATAGAATGACGATATAATATAGAATGATCAAAGTCACAATGGGAGAATCCAAACTCAAACACACTTTACTAAACCTACTAAACCATGTTTGTGAGGTCTTTCAAACAATATAAATATTTCTTCAGTGAAAAAAGAAAAAGAAATAATTTGACTTCCTATGAGAAACAAACATAAATCTCATTCCGAAAATCACCATATGAGCAGGCATTAGACATCTAATTGATATAAAGACTAATGATGAGTACCAACCAACAAAATAAGAAGTTTGACAAAAGTCAACTTGGCGACAGGTGGAAAAAATATCATTATAGTCTATGTCATGTGTCTGAACATATCCTTTAGCCACTAGAGTGACTTTTATTCAAGCTCACGAACCATCCATATCAATGTTCTTAGTGTAGGCCCATTTACAATTGATAGGTTTCTTCTTGGGAGGCAAAGGGAAGATTGCACGTGTGATTATGCTTACGTGCAACCATCCCTTTCTCAAAAAGTACAAGCTAACCATGATGAGAATTAAGTCGCATATAAATATTGTTACATTAATAGAGTCCAAGATGGACATGAAAGCCCGTTGAGAAGAAGAAACACCAGCATATGATAATGTTGCAAACATCAGATACTAAGAACAATTGTGATGACCCTTTTTAATGCAATCGGAAGGTCTAAATCGGTCATTTGATCAAGAACTAGAGTATTTGTTTACGAAAGAATAGCCTTGATAGGGGCCAGCTCAGGATTTGCTCTAGGAGAAGAATTAAATACCTGGAAAGGACTACAAATAAAAGTTTGAATGGTCAATGGATGAGAAGGCACAATGAGTAATCGTTAGAAGGGAAGACATTGGAGGAGAAGACATAACTGTATGAATATCAGAAATATGATACTCTAGAATAGAAGGGAATAGATTCATGAAATGTGACATTATGGGATACTACAAAATGCCTCAACTTTAGAGAAACACCATTACCCTTATTAGGTACCAGTATATCCAAGAAGAATACACTGTAGAGACCTGTCGTCCAGCTTTGTCACTTAAACCAAACATTGCGAACATAACATACGTAACTGGAAATAGTTATGGGATGAGAAGTTAATGACTTTTAGGAAATAATGCATGATAAAGAATCTCACCTGAAGCATATATGATGGCATTTGATTAATTAGATAACAAGTTGTCAATACTTGCTATCACATTATTATAAAAAGATCTTTGGAACTCTTATTTGACATAAGAGAGATCTAGCAATCTCTGTTGAAGGCCTATTCATCATTTCTTACACTTTATTGTGTTGGGGTGTATTGAGATAAGATGACTTATCAAGAATCCCATGTTAGGGAAAGAATGACAAAAAGAAAGCAAAAAAATATTTAAGGGCGTCAACACTCTATAACGTATGGATAAAGGCAAAATATTGGGTCCTAATTTTAGCATAGAAAACTCAAAAAAATAGAATATGAGTTAGAATTATTTTTTTGTCTAGTATATTCAAGTAACCTATGAATAATCATCAAGAAAGGCAAGAAGATAACAAATTCCAAACTTTGATGACTTGGCATGGTCCCCAAATATCGAAGTGTACAATTTAAAAGGGGTGGAGGCACGTGGATTTACTTGAAAGTAATACAGCCTATAATGGCATTTGACAAACTGAGATGACTTACAAAACAAATCAGTATTAAAATTCAGAGTTGGGCATAAATTTTTCATGCTAGAAAGAGAGAAATGACCATACCTACAATGAATGTCAAGAGGGTGGAAGTAGCTCTAGAATAGAAGGTAGGGTTTGGTTCTTCATTGAACAAGTAGAGATCTTCAATGCAAAACGATCTGTGCCAATTATTCTTCTTGTAAGATCATGAAATTCTCAATGACTGAAGAAAAATGCTAAACAATAATTATGTTATTGAATAAATTTATTATCTAATATTGAATGAAAAATTCTGCAGGTATAGAACCAATGAGAAATTCAATGTTTGTGTTGGATATGCAGTTCCCTTAACCTATGAAGAGGGATCATTAGCCAAAGTAATTTCTAGATCAGTGGAATATAGTTTTGATTCAAATCATGTGATTTGAGGCATAGAGTCAATGATCTAAGTTTGAGAGGATGCTAGACAGGTGGTATGATCATCAGATTGAATAAGAGTAGCACCATTCTGAGTAAGAGTTATAACAGGCTTCCAATGTAATTAACAGCACTTATTCTGTGTATAACTAACTCTACCACAATTAAAAATGTTAATTTTCCATTATTACCCCTTCCACCAAAAGCACCAGATGTGCATTTAGTAACTATGAGTAATCAATGAACAATCAACTGTAGAATAAATCTAAATACCATAACCAAAGCAAAAGCTAATGGATCGAATGGACATGCCCACCATGAATCAAGTATCACTCGTCAAAATCAAGCTTAGTAATCCGGCAAATAAATCCCAAGCTGAATTGGGCAGCTATTTAATACAGGCTGGGAAATTCAAAGCTGGGAAAAAATGCACAATATCGCACAAGCATCTTAGGGGAATCTGGGTAAACAGCTTATCTATCTCCCCAGGTCTCAATCTCTATTGTTGAACCTTACAACAGTCTTTTATCCACTGAGGATTATTGGAATCTGGGCAGACAGAGAAAGAGAGAAGCAGAGGTCAAACAGCTGGGAGGACAGGGATCAAATAAAAATTGCACAAATTGGAGATGAGATCGGACGAATATGGAGTATTTTTGTGCATCGACCCACGAAAATCTCTCAACATGATTATTTTTTCTCCAAATTCACCAAGTTGAGCAAAAGATTTAAGATCTGGCGTTTTATGCAGGAGCCCTAAAATCTGGCGTTTTATGCAGGAACCCTAAATCTCCCAATCAATGCTTTAGAATTATTAGACAATAAAATTATCTTGGGGGTTTTTGTGCAATAGAAGGTGCACTGGAATTTGAGGTTGCCAACTTGCGGTGGCGGCAGCAGTAGAACAATAATGCTCTGTTACCTTGTAAAGTAAGGGAATGAAGTTGGGGAGGCAGTTTTGTGGAAACCCCCCGCCTTTTGATTTAGGGACATATTCACACGCGCGCGCGCGCATCCACACACATAAGATTATTTACAATATAATACAAGGACCAAGATATCCTTACAAAGATATGAGTACCAACATATCCTATTCTAACCATAAGTATATTTTACCACTAATGAAAAACATATTTTAACACTATTAAACTATAATCTTATCATCCTCACTGCCTGATAAATTATAGACTCACAAAAATAAAGAATAATTGTCTGATTAAAGTTGCAATATTAAATTCATTTTCTTGAATATCAACTTATAAAATCTAAATTTTGTAACATTTCTTTTGTTCAATTTATTTCAGCTTCTGGGCAGCATATATGTTCTCCATCCCCAAATAGACAATTTCTGATTAGAAGGGGTCTGTCGGGAAGAAGATCCGAACATTGGCTTAGATAAAAATATTTTTTGGTTTGAGAACGTGGTGATGGGAATGGGGTATAATAGGACCACAAAAAAGAGGCTATGTGAAATGGCAAGTGAAATTATTCACTGTTGATGATGCTATTTCAGTAGCATTGCAGGGGAATGATGATGTATCTAGGTTCCCAGTAGGTCAGGCTGCGAACACTGTGTCTGCCTGAATGGCTGACGATTTCTGTGGAAATTAGGGCCTCCTGTATGATGGTTGTGATAGAGAACTCTGGTACCAAACACAGCACTTTTAAGATGTATGAAGTTTGGTGGCAAGGATGGAAGGCATAAAGAGATTTTGTCAGTTGCAGGTTCTCAGAGTTTGTACATTGTCTATTTGTTCTGGCTTGAAAACCAGAGAGATCTAGTGATCATTTTATTGTAAAACTCACCTTAGTATAGGAATTCGAGTGGGAAGTGCTCTGGAATTATATGATGGTTTTGAATTGCTAGGCTTTACAATAAAAACATGAAGCAGTAGAGGAAGTTGCTGCTAGCTTGTCAAGCCAGAAGTTTCTGCATTGGAAGAGCAGACTTTGCTGGATTTTTAGAGGATTGAAACAAGTCTTTTGTAATCCAGCAGTTGTCTCTTTTTATGGTTAATTTTAAGATATGTGTAGATACATGTTTCAACTGTTGGGTTTGTCTTGTCATTTTCTTTTCTACGTGGATACACATTCCAAAATATTAGTGTTGATACCAGGAGCCACAGAGAGGGAAGACAATTATTGTAAATGTCATGACGTAAATTTTAAGCAGCACCTAACTTGTCATAGTTAACACTGCTGCAAGTGTTGTTTGTTGGTATTTTGGTTAAAAATGTCCTTTTTTCCTGCAAAAAATATCATTTTCACCCATGCTCATTGTCTTTTACAATTCAACATATGAACTAGACAGGACCAGTACCCGGTGACATTTTTTTTTTTTTTTTGGTGGTTATATTCCTTTTGAATGTCAGAGGCTCCTAACAGATGAATCCCCACGCTTAAGGAATGCTCTCCGATATACTATATATGGGAAAGATGGAATTTTTGATGCTGATCGATTTATTGATGTGATGCAAGCTTTTGAAAATTTCGTAGCTGCAGCTAAAAGTGGGGGGGGAGAGAATCTGAACGGAAGGATGGCTGAACTTGGCATTCTTCATAGTCAATCCAGTTTTATTTTCCCTGGACTTCCTGCAAATACATCTCAGCCAGAGCAACCATTGCAGACAAGGGCAGCTTTAGCATTTTTGCTGTCTGAGAAGGGAATTTTTTTCCGAGAATTTCTTCTGGATGAGGTACTCTAATAATTTCATTGACATTTTGCCTTTAGTATTCAATCTCTTTATTGAAGTTGTCAGTTACATAGTCTTTGTTTGCCTATGTTTGGACTTTGTGTGAGGCCTCAAGCAAAGGCACAGTGTCTTGACCTTATTGTCATGTAATAGACCGGTCAGCTTATAATCCTTTTTTGGTTTACTAAACAAATTTTGTGAAATTTCAGTGATCAAGAAATCAATTTCCAAGGAAAGAAGCTAGGCTCTGATACCAGTTGTTATGAAAGGACTATGAAATCATCTTTATGGCTAGAATTAGGATAGATTGAGAATGGAAAATTTGAATTTAGGGATAAGAATATAAGACTTTGGATGAGAAAAGACTTAGACAAAGATGAGTAGACTAGGATGAGGGAACCGAGTGCCAAGACAACTCTTTCATTCATATCATTCCTTCACATATCCATCTGGCTACAATGCTTGCCTTATTTAGGCTAACACAAGCTATCTCCATTAGTTATTTTTCTAACTACTGGCCTTTTATTAGTTATTATGTAACTAATACCTAACTACCAACTACGAGTAGCTGGTCTACTACTTGACACTTTTTTATAGCAGAAGCAAGTTATTTTATGAATGCCATCCATTAAAGTGCACTAAAATGGCAAATTAACCCAAGCACTTCTATATGCTAAAACTGAGTGCTTTTTTGAAGGTCCCATAAATGCAACGGGAGTAGTGAACAGAGAAAGTTGTCTGCAAGCATCAGCAGTAAAGCAAGTCCATTAATTGGAGTTGGAAATAAGAAGCCTCTTTGCCATTCCTTAATTTTAGTAAGGCATCCTTCAACTATTAAAGGGCCACTTACTACCTGTAGCCCTATGATGCAGAGACACAAATATGGGAACATGGACATAGTAATCAAAATATATTCAAATTGCAAATAATTCACTTTTTTACTTAGTAAATGATGGTGAGCTGTTGCACGGGTAAGGTTGCTTTATTGTTACCGGAAAACCACGGGTTCAAAACATGGAACAATCTCTTTATAAGATAATGAGAAGGCTGTGCTACATGACTCTCTGTAGAACTCGAATGTGGAAAATCTTGTACACTAAGTCACCCTTGCAATTAGTTCCAAGAATTCATAGTATCAAAATTATGTGCAATACTATGTCCAATGTGACAATTAATAATAATTAGCTGATCAAAACTAAGCAAATTTAATTTAAAAATTAAATTCATCTCATTTAAGTAACTGACAGCAAAGACATTGTTATGGCCTCTACTCTCTAGGTTACAACATTACTGTAGCTACTAATATACTGGGGGTCACCTTTCTATTGCCAGAGCAATAATTAAATCCTAAAAAATTAAGAAAAAGGGAAAAAATTCTGAAAAAAAATCCTAATTTTGCTTCCTGGAAAATCTGTCATTGGTCTTATTGAGTCAGATGCTTGTTAGATATGTGATCAAAAGTGTTCGAATTGTGTGTTAAAATTCAAAGTAAAACTTGCATTGATGGAAACCTACAAAATTCACTGGCATGTCTGACGTCAGTTCTGTCAGACATAGCACAACCATTTTAGCCATGCTGGTGCATCAAAACTCCAGCGTCAACAGAATCATTCTATTTAGCAGTATCCATTATACTTTCTTAAATAAGCTTTCTACTGTTCTATGTCTCATACTTCGTAGGAGTTACTTCTAACTCTCTACTGGCTTGCCATTTCTTAATTATTGGGTTCTCCTATCCATACATTCATATATAGTTGTATTATTTAGTTGTTTTCTGAACATCTTGAAGCATATGGTAGCTGGTCTGACAATTGTCTGAAAATTTCCTTGTGATGTAAAAGGTATTTAACAATCATTTTATTTGCCTACTGGACATTTCCGTTTTAACCTTCGTACTTTAACCCTATGTATGGCATCTTCTTTAATTTTTACATTTTGTTAGATGATTGATCCAAATGTGTTAGATTCTGCCTTACTTACCAAAAAAGGAAAAAAAAAGTGTTGGATTCTGCCACTTTTACTGGGTTTCCTAAGCAAGAGGTTTTATCCTTTTGTCCATTATTCTTTGTTGATTTAGGGGAAATGATTTTCATATGTTCTATTTTTTTTATCTGAAGTTTGTGGGGCTTATTTCCTTTCTAACATGTACTCTATTTCTTCTTTTGTTTTGTCCTGACTTTTGCCAAGTAACCCTTATCTAAGAGTTCACAAAGCACATATTGCCAACAAAACCTTGTTTTCAGCCAGTGTGGAGTTTTCCTTAAATCACTCTGATAAAGCTGGAAGAATATGGAGAGTCTGGAATTCAATATGGCTCAAGCAAGTTGAAGACGATCTACAGCTTTACACAAACTTTCCCAAAGAATCCAGTGTTTCTTTTTCCACATCTGAACATCTCTGTAGTAAAGCCTTACTAATAGAATCATTATCTATAATTGCAGCTTTATGGAGCATAAATATCTCATTTTGTTGTTCTCCTTAATAATCAGGTTGTTAAGGGCATCGATGCGATAACAAGGGAACAATTTGTGCGTATCATGGCTGTGCTAGGATTTGGAAATGCTGCTCCTATATTCAGCATGGTTCCTGCTTTTGGTCCCATCAGGCCTTCAGCATTCTTACCCACAATCACAGAGGAGGACAGGGTTATTCTAAACAATGTTGAGAAAATAATTGCATTCCTAACGGAAGGAAGTTCAATATCAGGAACACCGAATAAGGTATGCAAAAATTATTCTGATCAATGCAAATTGACCAAGACGTTGCATGTGTGGAGTTTGTTGTTTTATAAGGATTGGCATCTGATGTGGGTGATCCTCTGGCATGCTGTTGGCTAATTGTTGGCATTTATTCACGTGACAGGAACTGTATTTACCAATCAAACATAGATTTGTCTCTGAACATTACTTGTGTCTGTCAAATCATCAATCAGTTACATGAGGAATTCAAGTTAAGTTTGCACGGACCTATGTAGTATTGCTTCTAGTAATAAGAGCTCTTCCATTTTTCTCGATTGTAAATGAGGACAAAGAGACCAGACGGCATAGTTGCTAGCTAGTAGGCCTTCCCAGGGCATTGTGGGTGGTACGAAAACCAGTCTATAGTAGAAAATGATGTGTGGGCTAAGTGCTACATTGCACAGAAATTCGTGGTGGGTACCCGCAATATGTCTCATACAAGCCATGTTTGGAACCCCACGCCCCCTAGAAGGATCTTTGGGCTGCTTGTGATAAAGACTTTTTAGAGAGACTTCCTGAAATCCATCGGAATTTGTTTAAAATACTCATTTGTCTGTACCAATGACATTTCGGATTCCAATTAATTTGCACTAAATCTTGACAGATATTTCAAATTAGTAGGGACTAATGTGGGTTGAACAAACTGCCAATGTTCTTTGGTGAAAAAGGACGACACAACAAAACTATCACATGCACTTTCGCTTCTACATGATGTATCCTATTCGAAATTTCTACTAACCAGTGCTAGCTGATTCATCCAGACAATTTCACCGTGGTTTGATCAATTATAGTTTATAACCTTTTGAATATTGGCACACTTGATTAACATAATACATGCAACATGGCGCCTTCATTTTGATAGCTTAGGGGGGAAAAAGTTTTGTTTGCTTTTCGAAACATATTTTTCTAGATAAAAAGAGGGGATTCCTCTGCCCCCAAGAAAAAAGGGTGGGGAAAAATAGTAAGTCGTCAGGTGCTAGCTGTGAGGTTCAGAGGATGAAACAGAGAGGACAAGAGTGAAGGACCATTATTGTAACTCCGAGTTCGGTCGCATGTCTACTTGTTTGTTTTGGTGCTTGGAGGTGATTTTTCTTTACTAGTTTTGTTGTCCATCAGATGTATTACACTGCATTGATAATAAAGTTTTAAGTCTCACTAATTCGTCTTGGCTTTACAAACCTGCTTCCACAACTATTACAACATCTTCCGAGAGTAGAAACATTTTCAGATAATTTTTTATACATTTTCAGAAACATTTTCAAAGTAGAAACACAACCAGGACCTGGCAATATTTTGAGAATGAAAGTACTTCTGCATGCTTTATTGATCGCTTCTCCTGTGCTGCTATCAGGTTGTAGATGTTGCTGAAGTTGCCCAAGAGCTACTTCCGGTATTGCCAAGCATCTCTGCTCAGTTGCTGCCTGAAGTACTTAGTCGGTTAACTTCAAGGGTGATGGCACGCTTGATTCGGGACGCATTCCTGTAACGTGATGGTACACTTAAATGCAACTTAATTGTCCGTGGGCAAAGATATTTCTCCATTCCATAAGAACTGAAGTGACATCAGGCATGCTTAGAGAACCAAAAAAAAAAAAAAAAAATAAAATAAAATAAAAATTTCCTATATGCTTAAATTAGCAAATTGGATTTGAATTAGAATACCACACCTTGTAGGGATACCTTCAATATATAGAAATCATTTCCCTAATTACAAGGCTAAGAATCAAACATTATATTCATTGTATCTAAATAGATAAGGAGAATATCACTAGGTTACTAATTATGACTTATGTATATGATAATTATTGTATTAATAATATTAATATTATTTAGCTATCATCTTTCTTCAAATTGATGCTAAGTGATCAATAAGTATTAATTTGATTATAAAAAAAAATTGATAATACAGACTCATTTTGGCCTTTGTAAATATATCAATAGTTTGGAGGTTTGTGGAAATGCACGAAAAGAGAGATGATATGATTATTAAGGGCTTTTTTAATGTAATGATAGTCGATTTCAATATGCTCTGTGCGCTTATAATAAACATGATTAGTAGCAATTTAAATGACATTGGTGTTGTCAGTATGAAAAGGAATGTGGTCAAACTAGAGAAAATTCACGTTCAGTGAGGAGACTGTGAAGTCAAATAATCTCTAAATAAGCTGTAAATATAGCATGATATTCTAATTTTATGGATGATTTAGAAACTTGATCATGCTATTTACTCTTCTAAGTGATCAAAGAGTCGCCAAGAAATATCTACTAACCTATGATCGATCGTGTAAGACGAAGAGCAGAGCCAAGAGGGAAAAACAGCCTAGGCTAGATGGCCCATGAAGACATCAAATAATGTGATTGTAACTAAATGTAAAAAGTATAGAGTGTACATAAATTGATTATTTTGTTATATAGTAAATGAAATATTCGATTGAGTAATAGTCAAATAATTTGGGTTGCTAATCAGTTGACAAAATTTGATAGATTGGAAAGAATGTCACATTTATGACTATAATATTTCACATAATTTTCACAGAAGTGTCTATTGAAATGCCTTCTCAGGACTTATTAGAGTTACTAGATCATGTGTAGTAATATGAACTTCCAATCTTAAGAAGTAAAAGGACTCAAATCATTTATATGAAATGATGTTAGAAAATGTTATTGTAGATGGATAATCAAAGTAGAATTTATTCTAATATAATAATGTCACCAATGTAAATAAGGGGAAAAATAATACCAATAGATATCTTATAAGTGAACAATGATGAATTAGTGACTTGCTTAAAGGAAAGTTGATACAGGGTATATCAGAATTTGTCGATCTTTTTTTTAGGAGCATATTTCAACATATACAGAGATCACTTAAGTCTATGTACATCCGAAGAAGACAAAGATCTCAAGTAGGATGAGAGGGTCATGTAAATTTTTTTCTTGAGGACATCATGGAGAAAGACATTTTTAATGGCGATTTAGAGAAGTGGCCACCTTTGTAAAGCGGTAATTGAAATAACTGTTTATATAACAGTCAACTTGGTAACCATAGCAAAAGTTACTTCACCATCCACTTCATACTCTAGTCTATTAATCAAAGCTACCAAACATGCCTTATAATAATCTAGAATACTATCAGACAATAGTTATATTAAATAAATCCATTTGTAATTAATGGGCTTAACATGAGGAGAACATGGACTGATATCCTATGTGTGATTTGCCTGAAGAGCTTGAAATTCTTCTTTCATTTTCTCTAGTCAACATTTATGTTTAACTATGTTTGAACAACTGTAAGGGAATGGGAATAGATGCTAGAGTAGCATAAAACCATATTAGTCAGGAAGATGAGACATTTTAGTAGATAAGGTGTCGTGGGATGATGCCAAGATGTCTAACTTCTAAGGAAGGAACATATGAAACAGGTGTTGGTGGTGGACTAGACTTAGGAAGAGGCAAAGTTAGACGTCGTCATTCATACCCAAGCTCAGGTTTGAATTGTTCAAGAAAAGGGGCCATATTATTAAATCGTGGAAGAATAGGTAAACCTAATAATTTTTCAATATGATTGAAGAAAAAATATTAATTTTTAAAAAAAGTATCATGACGTCAAATATGAAACTTTTTAGTGCCAAGATCATAACAAATGCAACCTTTGGGCGAAATACTACATCCCATAAAAGCATATTTAGTAGGTTGAGCGAGAAGTTTATGATATTCATAGGGTGATAGGTAAACAAAACATACCCAACCAAAGGCATGTATGTAAATCAAGATAGCTAGGAGCCAATGAAAAAGATAATAATAGGGAATTCCAAAATTTATGATTCTAGAAGTAGATAAGGTTTTAACCTAAAATTTAGATGCAACAAAAAATTCAAGTAATGATATTCGAATAATGACGTTTGAACAACATCTAATAAGTGATGATTTTTTTTTTTTTTTTGCCACCACGTTTTTGTTGTGGCATATAAGAACATGGATGTCGGAAAAGAATTTTATTTTGTTAGAGAAAACCATAAAATTTTTGAAACATATAGTTACCATTTGAATCTAATTATAATATGTTGATACTTAATAAAAATTATATTTTAATATAGACTATAAATTATTAAAAAATAGAAAGTACCCTAATGGGTATAGATTCTACATGCCCAAATAAGGGGGCCCAATATAGTTATAGGATGTCCGTACAACCCAGGCCAAACTCAATGACGACACTGCCCATATGTCCGAGTAAGATATTATACCCGGACAGCCCAATTCTCAAGATCCAGTCCAGTGCTTGGACGGTTGTTTAACAAGCGATGGCGGACGTTAATCATAACTGTTCCTGATAGGGATAACGGTTATACCGTCTGACCATACGGTTGAAACTGTGCGACCTTTGACTACTTTCCGTCAACTATAAATACTCATTTCCTCCATCAAGAAAGGGGATCAAAAAACAAAAAAAGAGCAAGATGCCTAGAGCGTTAAAACTCTCTCTATATATAAACAAGGCGCCCAAAGCGTAACTCCTCAAAATAACTTAATTTAATTTTACTTCTTCCCTCAAGTATAATTAAAATATTGATTTGAGTTTCGGAGGATATATCGAGAAGTTAGTCCCGCCAATCCTTTGATCGTTATTTGTGTTGCATAGAGTTTGATTTAGAAGCTTACGGAACTTTGGAACCACAAGTGATCATCGAACATAAACTCTCATCCATACAACAATCAGATCCTTGGTACGCAATATTGGCGTAGTCTATGGGAACTGGCATTAAAAGTCCGAATAACATTAAAAGTCTAAAAAACATAATGGTGAATTCCAAAGAACTGACTAGTACACCACTTAGAGAGGTTGCTTTAGGCAATAATGATACTCCCGCTGTAAATATACTCGATGAACATCCCAATCCTTACATACGAGCACTTGCTCAAACCGTTCAGACTCTCGTTGTAAAAATGGACAAACATCCAAAACAAGTGCCCTCTTCAGCTTCTCAAACTGCTACATCAAAAAGGAAAAAAAGTAGCAGTAGAAAGCAACCCTCCAAGCAGATAGACAACCGGGACGATTGTGGGACTAAAATAGCCTCAAACAAAGTCCCATCTCGATTTGAAGGTCATTTAAGTCTCCAAGACCGAGAAGATAGTCCTGAGAGACGAAACCCTCGGTATTCCCGAAATGATAGGGAATCCACATTTTGTGGAGGTCCCTCTCAGGGGAAACGTCTTCAGAAGATTGTGAATGGTTAAGATTCACGGTCCGCCAGAAGATCGTCTGAATTGAGGGACTTCCTCAATGAAAAACGGATGGTGGCTCATCCTTACAATAAGGAGCAAGTTGGGAAGATTTGGGATTGTGTCTTTGGAGAAGACACTGTTGGAAAGATGGTTGACCTGCGACGAACTCCATTTGTCATGGAGATCTGTACGCGATCGTTATCGCATAAATTCAAAATGCCCGCTTTAGAGCTGTATGATGGAAACTCTGATCCAATGGATCATCTTGATCATTTCTATACACTCCTAAGTTTTCAGGGTCTAGACGAGGTAGCAATATGTCTTTGCTTCCCCCTAACCTAGAAAGGTGATGCTCAGGTATGGTTTTATCGTCTTCAGCCAAATTCCATTCGATTTTTTTTTTAAATTTGGTTGATGAATTTTTATCTGAATTCACCTTCAGTAGGAAGGAGGAAAAATAGCCCTGGCATTTGGCAAGAGTCAAGGAAGGGCCAAATGAGAATATAAAGAAATTTCTGACCCGATTTTTATTCGAGGCCAGAAAAACTTCGAAACTTATCGAGGAGGTGTAGTTAAGTGCCTTCTTGTTAGCCTTGGAGCCCGGCGATTTCTTTAGGCACATGGCCCATAAAAACCCTTAGACTTATAGGGTGGTTGAAGTCCTTGCTCATGCTTATATTGCGGCCAATGACACAGAAAGGCTGAAGGACCAGCCTAATCAAAAGTCAACTGAAGGGAAAAGGAAAAATAGAGACAATGTGGGTCCCCCATCTAAAAAGCAACAAAAGTCCAACTCGGTGCTAAAAAGAGGATTTAGGCTTGAAGACCTGACTCCCTTAAATGACTTTCGCACTAACATCTTAATGCAGATTCGTGGTAAAAAATTTTTCAAGTGGCCAAAAGTATTAAAAAACTCAGATGGTGGTGATTAGTTAAAATATTGTCATTACCAACGGTGCGGAGGGCATAGCATCCAGGATTGTAAGACGCTGTAGAAGAAGATCAAAGAATTAATCTGGAAGGGACATCTCAACCGATTTCTATAGAGATCCGGACAGGCTTCCGGAGCAGTAGATGGAGACTAGTCCGAGCAACCAAGAGGTCGAGTGCAGCCAGCGTAGTGAGCGTGATTTTCACACGACTCACTCGAACGGACGTTCAGAAAATTCAAGAGTGGCCATCGGCCATAAAAAGCTAAGGATAGAAGATACATATGATATTATAAGTTTTGGTAGTGATGACTTAACGCATGTAATATCTCCCCACTCTGATCTTTTAGTTATAACCGTGCTCGTTTCGGATGGTAATATAGACTACCAATTGAAACGAGTATTTATTGATAATAAAAATTCTAAAAAATTATTTTATTTGGATGTATTCTTTAAGTTAGGATTAAAAAAAAGTCAGTTAAAGAAGGACCCTTGTATGGGCTGGATAATGAGCCTATACCAGTACAAGGAATAATCCAATTAGAAGTCACTTTGGGTACATACCCCAGGACGGCTACCAAGATGTTTTTCTTCTTGATTGTAGACCTGCTATCGGTCTACAATGCCATCCTCGGACGGCCTTACTTGACCATATTTGGGGCTGTGATTTCTATTCTGCATCTTAAAGTAAAATTTCCAACTCTATTTGGCATCGGAGAAGTCCTAGGAGATCAGATGACTGCGCGAACTTATTATTTATCACAAGTAACTCAGACGTCGGTAAGTCAGCAGATTCAGGACCTTGCTGTGATGAAACCACATTGCTCCATGCCCAATCTGGAGAATCAATGGATCATATTTCTTTAGATCCTAATGATCCAGAAAAGCAAATCCAAATAGAAAATTCTTTGTCCAAACCATTTTAAGGCCAACTTATTGATTTTCTCAGACAAAATCTTGACATTTTTGCCTGGACACCTAACAATATGCCAAGATTACCGACTAAGATAATGGTCCATAAATTGGGCCTAGACCCCGGTCATAAACCAGTTCGGAAAAAAAAGATGGAATTACTCGGTTGAGAAGTTGATTGCCATACGAGAAGAAGTAAAGAAACTTTTGGACATTGGATTTATTAGGGAGGTTTAGTATCTAGATTGGCTGTCCAATGTGGTCATGGTGAAGAAAAGTAATTGAAAATGGAGGATGTGTGTTGACTTCACCGACGTCAACAAGGCATATCCGAAGGACAACTTCCCATTGTCAAAAATCGATTTGCTTGTAGACTCAACTTTAGGACACGGATTGCTAAGTTTCATGTATGTCTACTCTGGCTACAATCAAATTTGAATGAATCCAGAGAATAAAGAGCATATATCTTTTATGACTGACCAGGGAACATACTATTATAAAGTTATGCCCTTCGGTCTGAAGAATATCGGTGCAACCTATCGGCACCTTGTCAATAAGATATTCAAAGGTTAGATCGAACGAAATATTGAAGTATATGTGGATGACATGCTTGTAAAAAGCAAAATTCCGAACAACCATATCCATGACCTTAACAAGGCCTTTAACGTCTTAAGAGCGCACCAGATGAAACTCAACTCGACTAAGTGCACCTTTGGAGTGACTTCGAGAAAATTTCTAGGCTTTATCGTTTCGCACCGAGGAATAGAAGCCAATCCAAAAAAGATTAAAGCTATCTTGGATATGAATCCACCTCGGATTATAAAAGAAATCCAGAAACTAACTGAAAGATTGGCGGCTCTCTCACGTTTCTTGGCTAAATCAACCGAGAAATACTTGCCATTCTTTAAAGCCTTAAGAGGAACTAAGACCGCGGGCTTTCAGTGGATGCCAGAGTGCCAAACTGCCTTCCGAGAACTCAAGGAGTATTTGTCTCACTCACCATTGCTGACATCTCCACAACAAGGCGAGGACTTATTTTTATATCTAGCTGTATCTGAAACCGCTCTTAGTTCGGTCCTAATTTGTGAAAAGTCTGACGGTCAAAGACCGGTGTACTATGTTAGCAAAATTCTAACCAATACAGAAACACGTTACACTCATACTGAAAAGATGGCACTGGCACTTGTATATTCTGCCAGAAAACTTTGACCGTATTTCCAGGTACACAAAGTGGTTGCTCTAACTGACCAACCATTAAGAGAAATTTCGCAAAGACCAGATGTATCTGAGCGACTGGTCAAATGGGTAATTGAATTAGGAGAGTTCGACTTAGAATTTCGGCCGATACCGTCCTTGAAAGGTTAGCTCTCGTGGATTTTATTGTCGAGACAATAACACCAACCATGGACAATTTTGAGGTTGTTGGGGCCAGTAGTCTTCAGAATATTTCGACCTAGACTCTTCATGTAGATGGCTTTTCTATTTAAGTTGGCAGTGGAGCCGGAGTAGTATTAAGAACACTCAATGGGTTAGAAATAAAATATTCAATGACCCTTAGATTTTCAGTAATAAATAATATGGTAGAATATGAAGCATTACTTGCTGGACTGAAATTGGCCAAAGAATTTTCGGCCACAAATCTCAAAGTATATAGTGACTCGGAATTGGTAATTAATCAGATTCGAGAAAATTTTGATGTAATTAATTCTGTACTTTTCCAGTATTTCTCTAAAGTACGAGATCTGATTTTCTCGTTCGATCAGATAGAAATGATCTACTTCCCAAGAGAAAAAAATGAGAAAGCAGATAGGTTGGCAAAAGCGGTTGCCACAGGAGATCCAGAACAATACGCACGAGAATTGCGTGAAATTCTGAAAGTTCTGAATATAATCAACCCACAACAGGAAATTATGCAAGTAACCAACTCCAAAACTTGGATGACACAATACATAAAATATCTGCCCGATGGCATATTACCAAAAAATTCGGATGAAGTCAAGTGTCTCAAAAAGATGGTGGGATGGTGCATTATCATGGATTGAAAATTGTACCGGTGAGGATACTCGATTCCATATCTACGGTATCTTTCACCAGAAGAGGCCGAGTACGCCCTTGGTGAGGTACACCTTAGCATTTGTGGATCTCATATTGGTGACAAAAATTTTACTTTTAAGCTTATGAGGTAAGAATATTGTTGGCCCACCATGAAGTACAACACAATGAGTTTCGTCAAAAAAATGTAAGAACTGTCAAACGCATGTGAATCTTACCCATCGGCCGCACACGGAGTTACAAACATTACAGTCACCATGGCCATTCGCCCAATGAAAAATTGATATCTTCGGACCACTTCCAGTAGGTTCAGGACAGAGAAAATTTATCATAGTCAGAATTAATTAATTCACAAAACAGGTCGAGGACATCCCATTGACAAAAAAAAAACCTACCATAATACAACCGAATTTGTTTGAAAAAATATTATTTATAGATTCGGTGTACCCGAAGTCATTGTGACTGATAATGGAACTCAATTCACTAGTAAGAGTTTTACGAAATATTGTGCCAGTTTAAAGATAAAGTTGACTCATACTTTGGTCGCTTATCCACAATGCAATGGACAAGTGGAGGTTACAAATTGTACAATATTGCATGGCCTTGAAATGAAACTTGAAAATGTTAGGGGCTCATTGGTGAATGAGCTTCTTTCTATCATTTGGTCATACAGGATAACACCCAAAGAACCGACTTGTGAAACTCCTTTTAACTTGTGTTTTGAGATCGAGGCTGTCATTCCAGTAGAGATTAGACTTACTAGCCTTCGGGTTGAAATTTTTGATCCACGTCACAACTCGCAAAGACTTTGGGAAAACCTTGACTTACTTCAAAAAATTTGGGACGAGGCACGATAAAGAACGGTGGCCTACCATCGAAGAATTGCTAGGTACTATAATAAAAAAAGTGAAGGCAAGACAATTTGATGTGTGAGATCTGGTCTTGAGGAGCATTGAGGCCACGAACAAGAATACAAATCGGAACAAACTCTCACCTAATTGGGAAGGTCCATTTATAGTCTCAGCCATCTTAAAGAATGGAGTATATAAAGTACGTGCTCAAAATAGCAGACAAGTGCCTAGGATCTGTAATGCTTGTCATCTTAAAAAATATTATCAATAATTTATGTATTTTCAGGTAAGATTTGTATCGCATCAAGTGCTTATACTTCTATAAATATTATGTAATAAAATTTCAATTCTCTTTATTTAATTATTTATCTGTTTTTATGTGTGCTTGTTTTTTTATGGTTATTGCATAACCTAGGCTACCCCTAAGTCAAGTGAAGTAAATTCACCTATATCGAGGTCTAAAATAGTCAGTCCAAGAAACTCAGCCACGGGTCTGAGCGATTCATATGAAATCGTTAATTAAACTTTATCATATTATCAAGCGGTATTTGTAAGACCGAGGACAAAAAACTTGAGGGATTTCTTCGGAAGTATGTGTACCGAGACCTTTAAGATAGCACCATTGGCTGAATATGGTTTTGAAAGCTTAAGGTCCGAGTATGGCTTATAAATCATACTTGACTTAAGTGGTGAAATTGGACCTCGAAATTATCCAATATAAAGAGAGAGATAATTCAAATAGAAATTAATATTTCATTAATTGTTCAAAGATTTACAAGTGCAAATTATGGACGACGTTCTAAGGATTTTGTAAACTGTTCTCAGGACTGAATATCATCTCGGGGAAGGTATAAAACTTCAGATCTCCTAGTGGCACTAACGTTCTTTGGATGAAAAATAGAAACGGGAACGTCAGACACCATTATTTGAGCAATGCCTCTGCATAAGTTAATCCCTTCCCAGTAATTGCGCTCAGACATCTTTTGAAGGTCCTTGAGACGAATTGAGGAATGGAGTTCATTGTCTATCTTGGAATATTTTTCTCTGAGAGCACTATGATTCTATTTTAGATCAATCAATTCATGTTCGAGTTCAGACTCGCGCTCCTTAGTTTTTAGGAGATGCTCCTTAATCTTTAGAAGACGCTCCTCAGCCTTTAAAAGCTTTCCTTCTCCACATAATCATTGGCGAACTCCTTTGCAATATTAGCGGGGTAGTTCATTATTTCCTGGAACTGTAAGGGATATATCACAAGTTATAATATGAAAGATTGAGAGAAGTTGTGAACAGTTATCTCAGTAACAGAAACTTTTCCAGTGAGGTACCTCGCCCATAATTGTAGCAGGACCAACTTGAGCCTCCGTCTCCGAACTCATCGGACGAACAACTTCCACCGCCTCATGAATTTCTTCCTCATACACAACACCCATTTCGGCCTCTACACCTTCGAGGGGAACTTCTTCGGCATCAACCTGATCCACATTTTCAAACTGAACCTCGGGCTCTGGGGGCTCGAAAGAGTGCATCTCTGGGATTTCTATCCGGAATTCCTCGGCAACCACCTTGGCTATGCTAGCCTCTGGAAGCCTATGTGTTGACACCCCTATTGCCTCTTTAGATTGGATCTCACTCATCCAATAAACTCTCTCAGCAAAACTAGTCCCAATTTCAAAAAGGGACTCCTCAGGCAAAGATGAAAGAATGGATAGCACTTCATAAGAAGCAAGATGTGGGGCAAATAAAGGGGTAACCTCGGTCACTTCCTCTATAGTGTCTACCACATGCTCACGCCCTTGAATCAATCCGGCCACCGAAGGAGTTTGGACCGAGGAAGAGGTGGAAGTCTGTTCTCTTGCAATTCATTTTCTTTTCATTATAATATTTATAGTGGTCTCATCCTCAGAACTAGATTCTTCAGAAACCTCTTTATTGCCAATAGAAGATGCCGACGGCTCCCTTATTTCAACGCCTTTTGAGGCCCTCTTGTCCTAGGATGATTTGTCCTTATCCTAGGACTTTTTCTTCTTGGACTTGCCCGAGAACTCCTTTATTTTTAACTCTTTGGCTTCCCTTTTATGCATTCTTTTAAGAAGGACCATCGTTGCTTGGGCCTCAGACTCATCAATTTCAGACTCCCACTTGGCCAGCACAAGTGATTCAGGAAAGAGCAATCGGTTCTTTCGTTTATCATTAAAGGTAGAAGCCTTTTCTCGAATTAGGTCAGTTAATTTTTGAGTGGCCTCTTTTTCGTGATCAAAGACATCTGTCAGCATTGCGGCAGAGACGCGGCCCCATTCTAGGCAAATCTCCCATTCAGGAGGGGTGGCTAAGAAAAAAAACCTATCCTTCCACCTCTTCGTAGAATCTAGGTTTCTTCCACTAAACCCATATTCTGGACAAGGACTCATGGTTATCCAATCTAAACTAAGAGAAAAGCGGAACAAAACTTTAATGGTAGTGTTGTTAACATCTACTTTGTGGATTCTTGCAAGAATACATAAAGAAATAAGATACTTGACCCTGTTCGGCTGAAACCTAGCAATAGGAACATGAAGCTCCACCATTATTTTATAAAATTTTGAAGCCAGGGGAAATCAGAGACCTCCCTTAAGGTGCATCTCGTAGACTGTAATGAACCCTGAAGGTGGTGAAGTGGCACATTCGTTTACTCCGGGCATAATATACGATAAAGAACATGGAATTTTATATTTAGCCCGGTAATATTCCACATCTTCTGGGGTTAAGCTCGACTGAATATCGAAAACACCAGGCGCCATTAAAAATATTTGATTAAGTATCGAAGAGGTCTTTGACGGAGAATGTCAATAGCCAGAAAACAAAAAGTGTTCTTTTGATATTCAAAAACGGATTTATGGTGGGAAAAAGAATTCCAAATGACACCATTTACATTTAAATTTCAAAAGATGCGCCTCATAATGGCCTAGGTATGTGTCAAATACCCGTCTGTTTGCCAAACGTCAAGTCTCCCGACGCTAGTAATTATGACTTGTGCAATTGAAGGGACATGCATTTAATGCGATAATACAAATTGTTAGACATTTAAGAGGCTTCAAACTTGGACATTTTTGGCCTACATACCGGAAGGCTAAATTTTTAAACCTCTTGGTATGGGGGACTAGTAATGGGCATAGATTCTACATACCCAAATATGGGAGCCCAATATAATTATAGGATGTCCGTACAACCCAGGCCAACTCAATAACAACACTGCCCATATGTCCAAGTAAGATATTATACCCGGATGGTCCAATTCTCAAGATTTAGTCCAGTTTTGTTTAACCAACGATGGCGGATGTTAATCATAATTTTTCCTGATAGGGATAACGGTTATACCGTCTGACCATACGGTTGAAACCACGTGACCTTTAACTACTTCCCGCCAACTATAAATACTCATTCCCTCCATCAAAAAAGGGGATCAAAAAACAAAAAAGAGTAAGACGCCAAGAGCGTTAAAACTCTCTCTCTTTATAAACAAGACGCTCAGAGTGCAACTCCTCAAAATAAACTCAATTTAATTTTGCTTCTTCCCTCAAGTATAATTGAAATACTGACTTGAGTGTCGGAATATATATTGGGGAGTTAGTCTTGCCAATCCTTTGATCATTATTTGTGTTGAACAGGGTTTGATTCAGAAGCTTACGAAACTTTGGAACCACAAGTGATCGTCAGACACAAACTCTCATCCATACAACAATTAGATTCTCGGTACACAACATACCAAAAATTTAGAACGAAGAAAATAATTCAAAGCATACTTACTATGATTATCAATGAATGTCAAAAAATTTTATGGGTTGCATGAGATGTAAATGGAGTAATAATCTATAAAAGAGAATAATAACCTATATATCACTATGAATCAAATAAAAAATAATTCTCAACACAACTACAATGAGAAGGGAAAGATAGTGACTTACTCTTTATCTAATTTATATGAGGGACAATCAAAGGAACGATAAGCGAAAAATTAATCTTTATTATCCAATGTAGCAAAGTTTATTAAATGAGATAGAATATAGGATTAGGATGACCAAAACCATTTGTACCATACTTTATCCTTATTATTGATAATAGTACAAGTAAAAGACATGGAATGAGAAATGCAAAAGTCTATAGAGGAAACAATCATCCAACTTTAGACCAAAATAATGCAAAATTCTACAAATAAGTGTTATATATATATATATATATATATATATATATAATACAATGTGAAGGTTATGGAAATTTAATCTTCATTGGAGCTTGTAATGTAGGAAGTATTGAATATTGGACAACTCTATAATTATCTGTCCACTATCAGATAAATGTCAATGTTTTGATTGGCGCATATTCTATTTCCACATCCATTAGGAATGAAACAGTAGGACTTCGAATTCTGATTCCAGAACAATTGTTGTTGGCCTAAGTTATAGTGCCTAAAACCTGAATGACTTCGACTTGAATCCATTGGAAGTAGAGAATGACTACCTAAAAGATTGAACTACAAAAACATCCCCAGCTTGTTATAACTAGCCCAAAATTAACTTGGCGATAAACCAAAATCTGGAAGGATTTGATTGGAAGTAATCAAAATCGAAGTGAACCGAACCCAAATGACATGACCAATAAACCCTCCCTTGTTATTTTTGAATTTCACAGAATTGTAGCATATAAAAAGAATAGAAAATTGGCCAAACAGTTCAAAGTTGAAATATATTATAACAAGGTAATATATTTTTAGTTCTACAATTTATATGATTCACTATTAAGTAGATTAATGTTATTTTCACAATATTTAGTTAATTTAAAAGTGCCTTTTAGTGTATTCCTAGAGTTTATTTTGTGACCAATAACTATCTATCGACTAACTAGCCTTGTAGTGCGCATGGGTGAAGCAAGAATATTCATCTTGCAGTGACGACCATATTTCAGTTGCATTACTTCAACTATTGTACTACCGTTCTATTATGTTTTTCAATTGTTTTTGTTAGTATATAGTAAAGATAGCAGGAGAGTCTGATAACTCAAAATCTCAATGAAAGTAAGAAGAAAAAAGAATAATTCAAGCATAGAGAGGGAGTATGCCGATATATTAAAGCCAATGGAATGAGTAGAAAACGGGTGAGAATCAACTTTCGTGCTATTCACAGTCCAGTCAACGCAAATCGGGACAGAAGTTGATAACTACGGTGAATCGCTTTCTAAGCATATTAATTGTCTTAAGGCTTAGGTTGCTCTTCCTTCAATCTTCGTCGTGTAATGGAAGGAGGAATATATTATTTGATGAAAGTTTTACATAAATATATATATAGTAAGCAGAAAAAGAGGGAAAGGGGAATCGAAGAGGTAGGGGGGGGGGGGGAAGCATATGTAATAATATCAAGTTTTCGTTTTCCAGCAACACAATTGATCAATACGCTAGCTACAACTCCACAACAACGGGGCCCGGGGCCGGCCGAGTGACGCATATATGGCATCCTGCAGATTGCACGAGTTAGTCATGGCTTCAGCGAAGATCTTGCCTCGCCTTGCCTCTCTTTTCGGACGGGGGAAATATAAGATTACTTAATTACCTGCGACACTGTGGAGCACCACTGTCTCCACAGTGAGGCCAGGGCCGAAGCCGAAGAGCACGCCCCACTCTAGCCCCTCTCCGGTGGTTTTGAGCCCCTCCTCCGCTGATTTCCTCCTCACTTCGTCCAATATGAAGAGCACACAAGCACTGGACATGTTCCCGTACTCGGCCAGAACGTGCCTCGTGGCCCGTAACTTATCTGGCTTGAGGGCCAACTTTTCCTCCACCTGGTCTAAAATTGCAGGCCCACCGGGGTGCGCGATCCAGAAGATTGAGTTCCAATCTGATATTCCCAAGGGTTGGAACGCCTCAACGAGACTCTTCTCTATATTCTTGGAGATGAGCCCTGGGACATCCTTGAGGAGGTGGAAGGTGAGGCCCACCTCCCTCAGGTGTCCATCGATGGCACCGTCACTGTCAGGTAGAATGGTCGTGGCAGTTGAGACCAGCTCGTATAGGGGCTTCTCCACGCCGGGCAATGGGTCAGAGCCGATGATCACAGCGGCAGCACCGTCGCCAAACAAGGCCTGGCCTACCAGGCTGTCAAGGTGGGTGTCGCTGGGCCCACGGAATGTCACAGCAGTGATCTCAGAGCACACGACGAGCACCCGAGCACCCCTGTTGTTCTCCGCCAGGTCCTTGGCAAGGCGGAGGACGGTTCCCCCGGCGAAGCAGCCCTGCTGATACATCATGTAACGCTTGACGGAGGGGCGCAACCCTAAGAGCTTGGTGAGCTGGTAGTCTGCGCCTGGCATGTCCACGCCGCTGGTGGTGCAGAAGACGAGGTGAGTGATCTTGGACTTGGGCTGGCCCCATTCCTTGATTGCCTTGGTTGCTGCCTCCTTCCCAAGCTTTGGTATCTCAACCACCACCATGTCCTGCCTGGCGTCTAGAGAAGGGGCCATGTAGGCGCAGATGTTTGGGTTCTGTTTCAGGATTTCCTCCGTCAAGTGCATGTATCTCTTCTTTATCATTGATTTCTCACCTGATCTCAACATACAGTCAGTAATTCACTCATGCAAAAAGTTTTTTTTTTTTTTAATCATCTAGCTGTTTTTCGTCCCTAACTGATTCATTCAAAACAGATGCTATAAATTTGAAGGAGAAGAAAGCAATTGCGTTGAAGTTGTTGGTTCACAGTGATGGGAGTATAAAATAGTTAGCTATAGAGCATGGATATATGGATCTTACACATGCGCTTGAATTTCTCTTTAAGCTCAGTCTTGTGCTCACTGTTGGTGATCCGAAAGTAGTAGTCAGGATATGTGCCTTGATCAACACAATTTGATGGAGTTGCTGTTCCGATTGCCATGACAGTGGCGGGGCCTTCAGCCCGTTGGGACTTGCGAACTTCCTCGACGGTCACCATCTCGGCAACAGCAGCTGTTCTCTTCAATTGGCGGTGTGTGTGTAGTTAAGTATACGCAGTAGTAGCACTAGAGGGGAGGAGTGCTGGATCAGCAGAATATGTATATAAATAAATAAACTCCTGATTTGTTACTGATGAGTTTTTTTCGAAAGGATGAGGGAGAGGGGTGGAGGCTCATGCATTTTATATGGCAAATACAGCTTTAAAAAGAACGCCGGTAGCTGGGTATCACGTGCTTGACCAAACCTTGGCATGGTTAGCACCAGCTACCTCATGAAAGGCCGCTAGCACGTGAAACATGATAGGCGTTGGTTGTGTCTCACTTGTCCATCAAACCTCCACATGTTCCGCAGTCCGTGCGTGTGCCTACCAAGCTAACTATTTTGCGGTGACGGACGGCACACAACTCAACCATCATTCATACAATGTGTGAAGCTAATAATTTTGCGCTGACGGACGGCATACAAACACGACGAATACTCACATTTTGTGTGAAATCATTTTTTTAAAAATAATTACTTCATCTAACCGCATTTTCAGTATCTGCAGCATGCGTATCGTCTTGCTTATTGGAACCTCGTACACGGTCAGTGGTTCACATATATCTCACGTCCTTTCAAGATTTATTCCATGGCATCAACTCCAATAACTAAATCAACCAAAATAATTGGTATACATATTGATGTATCATGGATCCAAATTTTGAATAGATTTAGATTAAGTCGTCCGTCTAAGTCCGGCTTCATCTATTGAGTTTGGATCCTACACACTACAACTACGAATAGATGTCAGGTGTCGACGGGATATTATTCCATCGAAAATATTCTGACGCTCAAGTCAGTAAACAACTTTCAAATGGCAGAAGGTGGATACAAAGAGATGCAATATGGGTGTGAAGAGCATTTGTGGGAATGTGATAACTTTTATAAGTAGAGAGACTTTGATTGCTCATGAGGGGTAAGGTCTCTAAGTACTAAGTTTGCCAGTAGCAGGGAGAGAGAGAGCATGAGAATGCTTGAATATCTAAAAGTGTGAGAGCTTTTTGCAGGCAAGTGAAAAGCATGAGAATTTTTACTTGCTTGAGGGCTTTTATGCGTGGAGAAGGCGATTGCATTGAAGAGAGCTTCCATGGCCTTTTATAGCCATGGCCCTAGACAGCCTTCTTTGCGTAAAGGGGCTTGATGCCCACGCTTTGTTGGAGACCGTTACCTTTCTTGGTGTGGGCGCCTTTATAGCCGTAACGGTTGATGAATTGATTCCTTTCCTTCTGCGTTTTATAACCGCTAGGGTTTCTAATAGATAGGGAGCGAATTCTGGCGCCTTCCTTCAGGGATACGCCTTGATTCTGGAGGTGAGCATTACAATGTAACTTGCCTTCTTTGGAAAGCGCGAAATAAGGGGAGAAGACCGTTGTGACTTGAAGACAGACAAGTAGACCAATCTATGCTTAGGCCGCGCGAGTCCTGGTCCTCAGCCGGTCAATTGGTCATTTTTCCGGTCAACAGATGCGTTGACCATCCTGGGTTCAAATAAGCCGTCTTGCTTTTAGGCTTTTTGTTACGAGCCATTCATTTTTTTATTGTTTGTCTCCCATGTGCTGTTGTTTCCCCTCTATTATTATTCCCTTTTCCTAATTTGTTAGCACGTATAGGACTTTATTTGTAATTTGTTAGATAGTTGGTTTAGTTCTTTTTTAGTTACCTTATTTCCTATAAATGTATAAACGTACTGGTTAATGAGAAAAGAAGAAGATTGGCTCTTTCTCTGTTTCATGTTCTCTCTGCACCTCTCTTCTCTCTGACACCCTCTCACCTTGGCTCTCTTTTCCCCTCCCTCTTCTCTCCTCCTTACTTTTCTCTCTCACTGTCCTTTCCCTTTGCCCCTCTGCAACTCCCTCATCTATTTCTTCCCTTTCTGCTTTCCTTCATCCCTATTCCCTCTGTCTACTTTTCACACACTCTCTCGATAGTGACCTTGGTCATTTGTCATTTAAGAGACCGCGATTCTTATTCCTCTCTGCTTCTCTCTCGCTTGCGCCTACATCTTGGTCTCTTGCACCGCAACCACTTTTTACCTATTTTTTTCCATTTTTATCATCTGCCAAACTCCCCTCCTCAGCTGACTTCGCTGATTTCGCCATCGATCTTCACTTGTCGGTGCCGTCACCGATCGTGCCCGCATCATTGGTACTTTCATTGAGACAAAAGTAGAGGAGACGATGGCCGAAGAACAAGCACTACAGGCGCTCGAAATCGATATTGCATGGCTGTCGCAGGAGCTGAAGAGCGTTGCCATGACCATCCATCAGCAAATGACGATCATTTGACAACACACAGAGCAAATCACCACTACCGCCACCATTACAGCACAAATCCATCACTCCCTTACTGAAATCAGTCGATCGATCAATCGAATCGAGCAAAACTGGTCAATAAATCTTCCCTCACTTGTGGCTTCTCCATCTATTACTGTTTATCCTCCATCATTACTTCCACAATCATAACTGCAAATTTCAATCCCAACCTCTCTCAAAACGTCACCAACTCCACCAGATGCCACCACCGTTCTTCATCCTCCCTTACCTCAACCGAAAATTGTTTCCTTCGTTGCGTCCATACACCCACCTGCTACTCGAACCGCTCCCTCCATTTCTACCACCACACGGATTCGGCACTTTCACGCGGACATTCTTCCTTCCTTGAACCAAATCAACCTACAATAGCCTCGAATATATCCAACGGAATCGCCACCTATAGCAGGTAACACCTCTAACACTTCCACCACTGAACCAATGCAAACCTCCATCACTGAAATTTTGCCTTCCTTGGCTCGAATCGAGAAACCATCTCCACACGCATCACCTGATTCCCAAATTGAAGAGCAACCTCACACTGCATCTCTGCCACATCTTCCTTTACCACACAGCCTTCCAACTCCCTCACAGATCACGACTTCAATCACCGGTGTGAAGTCAGTGCCAACACTTGCTCCTATGGATTTGTGGACCTGTGGAGATGTTGAAATCGAACCACTAAAGGCAGCATCAACTTGACGCAGCCCCTACACAGCTACACATTATGATATGGAAGCATATACAATGGATTGCACAACCATATTTCACAGGAAATTTCCCAGGGAATTGATAGAAACAGTAATGACAGGTGCAAAATTATCTATTCCTTATGCGCTGTTCTTATGTGTTTTTGGACCAGAACTGAAAGTTTATATAGCTGGGAGCACCACTACACCCATAATTGTTGATAGTAGTTTTGATGATGAATTATTTCTCAAACATGATAATAAAAGTAATGGAGGATATGTTAAAGGCTCTGTTATCCTAAATGCTTATAATGTGGATAGTGTGGGTTCTGAGTATGAGAATCTGAGTGTCAATTTTTATATTCCTTGGGGTCACTAACGGAAACCTTCATCGAACACACCTCATTTTGGATGAGCTTATAAGCATGTTTTGCCGGTTATGATGACTGCCATTTTAAACTTGCTCCCTGGTGAGCAGGGGGCCAGAGCCTCTAACCGGCCCTGCAATGACTATGTCTCGGCATGGAAATGGTTGAAGTTACTTTTGTTGTAGCATCAAGGACCAAAGATTTCTCATGATAATTTGGCTACTAAATTTGGTACCTGGATGGATTGGACAACATATTTTTGTTGTCTTTGTATACAGAGCAATTTGGTAGATAGAATGTTACAGTTGCCTTGGCCCCTTGATCAGCAGTAGCCTCGTCCACAACAATTTCTAGTGCAAACTCCAAGTCCACCAAGCCGGCAATGTCCTGTCGCAACTGCGTCTCCAATGCTTCCACTTGTTTGCCCAACCACACGGCCTTGGACCAGCTCACCCCTAGCGGTATCAGTAGCAGCCGTTAACTATAGCTGGGTTTCCCCATCACAACAACAAATATTCCCAGCCATGAGACTACTACGGGGGCCGAATTCAGCAACTACAAAGATCCCTCTCCATAAGGAAGCAAAGTCTGCACCAATAAAATTTGCAGGCCATATGGAAGTGGATAAGTTTGCTTTCAGGGGATCAACAAAGACAAGCAAAGTTGTGTATGGGGATGTGGACAATGATGAAGCAGCTAAGTTTGCTTCCATTGCTCTATTCTTCGATCAGGGATAGTGTTGTTGTGCCGGGTTCAAGATATTCATACATGAGAAAGTCTACAATGCGATTGTTGAGAAAGTTAAAGCGTGCGCTATTGGACCCGTCGTCGACAATCTTTTGAACAACGTTGTTGATTAGGGGCCACAAATTGTCACAAAGCTGACAGTCGTGGATTTATTAGAGAATTTGTTGGCAGGCAAGATACGGAGCAGTTTTGGCAACATTCTAAAGCTCAAGGAACTTAAGCTGAGCGTGAATCAGTTATCAGGCATTATACCTCCCGAGATCACCAACTGCATAGCTTTGACTCACCTTGAAGTTGACAACACCGCTCTCTCTGGTGAGATACCAATAGTCATTGGCAATTTGAAGACCTTGATTATATTCTTTGCTTGGCAAAACAAGCTAACAGGCAATACACCAGCAAGCATTGCACATTGCCAGGAGCTTCAAGCACTCGATCCATCATACAATCGGCTCACTTGTGCAATCCCATTAATGTTGGACTCTAATTACCTACGAACCCAGCATGCTACTACTTGGCTTGGGTGTCCCACATCTGGGGCTATTGAACAACAAGAAACTGCGAGTACACTGCTGCGATGCATGCAGATAGGAGGCTGTTGGAAGAATTCTGATCAAGTCTTGTCCGCACCAAATTTGGAAGGAGCAGCTAGAGGAATTTCAAGAGCAAGCCATTCCTCCAGCGCCAATCAACTTGAACGGCCAAGCTGTGTGCTGGTTCTTTGCTGCTTAACTGTATCATTTGCTTGCTTGGCTACATGTAGATGCTCCTTCTATGATACACACTCAACAAGGGCACAAAGCAAAACAGAGCGAAGAGCAACAGCCGCAATGCTCGACCACACGTATCTCACTTTTAACCTTGAGGACAAGGTTCTTTTGATGACGGCGGTAATATTACGAGCCGTTTATTTTTCTATTATTTGTCTCCCATGTACTGTTGTTTCCCCTCTGTTATTATTCCCTTTCCCCAATTTGTTAGCACATATAGGACTTTATTTGTAGTTTGTTAGATAGTAGGTTTAGTTCTTTTCCAGTTACTTTATTTCTTATAAATGTATAAACGTACTGGTTTATGTTAAACAAAAAGAAGATTGGCTCTCTCTGTTTCATGTTCTCTCTGTACCTCTCTTCTCTCTGACACCCTCTCACATTGGCTCTCTTTTCCCTTCCATCTTCTTTCCTCCTTGCTTTTCTCTCTCACCGTCCTTTCCCTTTGCCCCTCTACAACTCCCTCCTTCTATTTCTTCCATTTTTGCTTTCCTTCGTCCCTATTCCCTCTGTCTGCTTTTTACAGTCTCTGTCGATAGTAACCTTGGTCATTTGTCCTTTAAGAGACCGCGGTCCTTATTCCTATCTACTTCTCTCTTGCTTGCGCGTGCCGAACTCCCCTCCTTTGCCAACTCCGCTGATTTCGCCGTCGACCTTCACTTGTCGATGCCGTCACCGATCGTGCCCGCATCACTTTTACTAGTTCATTAATCTTTCGTTCGGTTAACGGCCAGCGTTGACCGTCAAGGCGTAAATAGGCTGCTGGGGATCTGGGCCGTTTTCTTCTTCGTAGGCCAATCTATCACTGGTATACCCATTACATATATAGAAAATCATAGTTGTACTCCCATGGATACAATCTATTTACCCAAAATTTTCATGTCAAGCAAAAAAAAAAAAAATCCTATTCTCTCTGTTTTTGGCGAAACAAAATTTATTTTCTCCAATGCCTCAAATTATTTCTCTCTCCTCTGATTGCAAATGGAGAGCATGGTCCATGAATGGTGGATTTGTGATAAAGAGCATGGTCCGTCAAGGATCTGTTGTGAAACTTTATTCTCTACCGAATAGCAATGGCTACAAGAAGGCATCAAAGGGGTCAGTCTGTGCTCGGACATGGGAAGAGAATCCATCATCTCCGTCATGGCAACGGCTATGGCCAAGCAGAAAGATGGCGGATAAGAGGTCTTTGGGAGAGACAGAGAGACTGCCGATAGACAAGGTTCGAGAATGAGAGAAAAAACTCAGAAACGATCAGCGAACAAACCCTAATTTGTTGGGGTCACTCCCAAGTGGCATGAAGTCCGCGGACTCCATTGGAAGAATGGACGAGGACTGTGATTGAAGCGTCGTGTCCGAGAGGACTTGTGGACGAGGATTCCTTTGTGGAAGCGTCATGTCCGAGCGTTTGCTGAGGACGAGGACGAGAAGCCTAGAGTCGTAGGTGTTGACTCTATCAACGTAGGCCTGCTGGTGGCCGTTTTTGCAGGTAGGTTGGTCACCCACTCTGATTGGATGTTGCAGCGGCTGTAACTTCCCAAGGACAGGCTTGCCGTCTGACACGGCAAGCATGCGCCTGTCATGGACAGGCCTAGGGCGTAGGTCTGAAGACCTACGCCCAGTAGGGTGGGCGGTCACGCCACCCCCTTGTGTATATAAGAAGCTTGTTGCCCTTGCTGTTTGTGGAGATAGAGCTGGAGTGAGCTGTGTGCTTGAGTGTGCTAGAGCTGGGACATTGTTGAGTTCCTTTAGCCTTGAGAGAGCTGTGGGCAAGCTTTGTTGTAAAGATAGAGTGAGATACACTTTGAGAGAGAAAAGTTGTACACTTGAGATTGTTTTCTTTCGTTAGAGCTTGAGTAGCCAACACTTGTAAACATATCTCTTATGGTACATTCCTTCGTGGTTTTTCCCTTGGTTTGAGAAGGGTTTTCCACGTTAAAATTTGTGTGATCTCCTTTGTTCTCTATTCTTTCTTTCCTTGCCGTCCGAGAGCTCTTCTCTGTGTGCTGTCCGAGAACTCTTGTCCGCTCGGTCACCGTACTCCTGTCCGAGTGCTTTCCGCATTTTGCGCCAACAAGTGGTATCAGAGACAGGTTCTTTGTCTTGTTGCTGGCTGCGATGGAGTACGGAAGCAAAATGCCTTGCTTAAATGGGTCCAACTATGACAGTTGGCAAAGCAAGATGTCGACTTCTTTGTATGTGAAGTCCATGCATGTCTGGTTTTTGCCACGAAAAGCCGGCGGGAAAAACGGACGAGGCACGGGCGCTGGAACACAAGCAAGTGTGCGGTCTTATAAGGCAGTTCGTTGATGACAACGTGCACAACCACGTTTGCAGAGAAACGAATGCCAAGACGCTTTGGGAAAAGCTGGAGAAGCTTTTCGCCTCGAAGTCTGGGAATAACAAAATTTATCACTTGATGAGGTGGTGCATATCCGATTACAAGGACGGATCATCATGTGAGAACCACTGAATGAATTTCGAAGTTTGTGTGGACCAGTTGTGGCATGGGTATTAAGTTCGAGGATGAGGTGCTCGGACTTTGGCTCCTAGCAACCCTCCCGGACTTTTGGGAGACCATGAGGTCACCATCGCCAATCTGACTCCAAACAGGCGTGGTGAGCTTAGAGATGGTCAAAGGAGTGTCTTTGAACGAGGAGGTGCGGCGGCGTTCTCGGGGAGCAGCGACCTCTCGGCGATCCGAGGTCCTTGTCCCAGTCGAGGGGAAGAGGCCGAGGACGTGGCCAAAGGTGCGAAGACAAAGGGCGAAGTAAGTCACGTTCTCGGTACCAGGATATGGAGTGCCATCATTGTGGCAAGAAGGGCCACATCAAGAAATTTTGTTACAAATGGAAGCGTGAAAACGCTGGAGGAGATAGGGGCACAAAGAGATGCGGCGAGGATGAGTCCTCGGTCTCTGTCGTCACAGGTGGTGACCTCCTTTTGGCTTGCGAGTATGAATACTCAGTAAGCGTGGCTGAGCAAGCCTCTGACTGGGTGGTGGATTCTGGCGCGTCTATCCACGTCACTCCCCGGAGAGAGCTGTTCTCCACTTATACTCCCTGCGCCCCAGGAGTATTGAAGATGGGCAACATGAAGACGTCCAAGATTGTTGGACGAGGAGACATTTCCTTGTTAACCAACACTGGTGCCCGGCTGATTTTGAGGGACGTCCGACACGTCCCGATATTCGCATGAATATTCTTTGTTGGGACGGGCTCGGCGATGAAGGCTCTGCGGCGTCTTTTGTGGCGATTTCAAAGTCAAGAAGGGCTCGATGGTGGTTGCCCGAGGAGTAAAGGCTTCAAGCCTTTACACGATGAACGCCCAGGCCGAGGTTGCAGAGGTGAATGCTACAGGGAGTGTGGAGTCCTCGGGCCTGTGGCATAAGAGACTCGGACATATGAGCGTGCGTGGCATGAGTCATCTGGCAAAAAAGGGTCTCATTCCAGAGATGGATGGAGAAATGCCGAGGACTTGCCCTCACTGCATGACGGGGAAGCAAAGAAGGGTCTCCTTTTCAGGAGACGCATCTTCCAAGAAGTCCGAGATCTTGGAACTCATCCACACAGACGTGTGTGGGCCTCTACCGGAGAAGTCATTTGGAGGTGCACAATACTTTGTGACCTTCATTGACGATTGTTCAAGGAAGCTGTGGGTGTTCCCGTTGAAGACCAAGGACCAGGTTGCCGGAACCTTTGAGCAGTTCCATGCGCTCGTTGAGCGAGAGACCGGGAAGAGGTTGAAGGCCGTGCGGAGCGACAACGGCGGAGAGTTCATTGGAACGTTTGATGCCTATTGCAAAACACTCGGCATCAAACATCAGAAGACTCCACCCAAGACGCCACAGTTGAATGGCGTGGCCGAGAGGATGAATCGCACGCTGATGGAAAGGGTCAGGTGCATGTTATCCGATGCCAGGCTTCCGGGATACTTTTGGGCCGAGGCCTTGAAGACGGCCGCCTACGTGATCAACCGGTCGCCTTGTAAGCCTCTGGATGGGGAAGTTCGGAGCGGATTTGGACCAGGAAGGGAACCAACTTACAACCATCTCGGGACTTTTGTTTTTGTAGAGCCTTTGTTCATGTCCCGAGAGATGAGAGATCAAGCTTGAGCCAAAGACCATGCAATGTGTCTTTCTCAGGCTATGGCGAGGATGAGTTTGGGTTGATTGTATGACCCAAAGGAGAAGAAGGCTGGTGCGGTCCCGAGACGTGGTTTTCGTTGAGGACGAGACCATAGAGGACTTTGGGGAAAGAGCTAAAGTCTCCACCCAACACTTCCCGGGCGGGACAAGAGTGACAATGTCAGGCACAGGCGTCTTGCGTCCGAGGCCCGGCGGACAAGAGTTGTTGCCCAGCCGGGATCGGGCGATTCAGCGCCTCGGGATTAGGTTGAAGATTTGGTGCCTCAAGTGGATGAGGAGACACTTGTGAGACAGTCGTCCAGGCCGAGACGTCCGTCCGTCCGCCTTCCAGCCAGTGAGTATGTCCTCCTCACTGATGCTGGAGAACCAGAGGATTTTGGTGAGGCTATGAGGAGCTCCCAGAAGGATAAATGGTTTGAGGCCATGAAAGAGGAAATTGCCTCACTTCATGAGAACCATACCTTTGAGCTCGCCAAGCTGCCTAAGGGGAAGAAGGCCCTGAAGAACAAATGGGTCTTCCGGCTGAAGGCGACCAAGGACTCGAGCGCCCCAAGACACAAGGCACGACTTGTGGTCAAGGGATTTGGTCAACGAAAGGGTGTTGACTTTGATGAATTTTTTGCGCTCGTTGTGAAGATGTCCTCGATCCGTGTAGTGCTCGGACTGGCAGCAGCGTTGGACCTGGAGATTGAGCAACTGGATGTCCGGACAGCTTTTCTCCATGGAGATCTAGAGGAAGAGATCTACATGGAGCAACCAGACGATTTTGAAGTTAAAGAAAAGGAGGGACTGGTTTGTCGTTTGAAGAAGAGCTTGTATAGGCTGAAACAAGCTCCGAGACAGTGGTATCGGAAGTTTGAGTCTGTTATGGTTGAACAAGGGTACCATAAGACTTCTTCGGACCACTGTGTCTTTGTGCAGAAGTTCTCGAAAAACGACTTTGTCATCCTTCTCCTTTATGTGGATGACATCTTTGGTCCCGCTGAGAATAGTGCTCGGATCAAGGAGCTGAAGAAGCAACTCGGACAGTCTTTCGCCATGAAAGACCTCGGACCGGCGAAACAGATTCTGGGGATCAGAATTTTTCGCAACCGAGAGGACAAGAAACTTTGGCTGTCCCAGGAAGGTTATATTGAAAAGGTGCTTCAGAGATTCAGCATGGAAGGGTCCAAGCCTATCAGCACCCCATTGGCCAACCATTTCAGGCTGAGTAAACAGCAGTGTCCGTCCTCGGACACTGAGAAGGCGCGTATGAGTAAGGTTCCTTACTCCTCGGCCGTTAAGCGGCTTGATATGCGCGGCCGTGTGTGCGCTGGCCGGACATTGCTCATGCGGTTGTCCTACGAGCAGATTCCTCTCAAACCCGGTATGGAGCATTGAGTGCGGTGAAGTGGATCTTGAGATATCTCTGGCGGGACCTCGAACGGGTTTGCAATTTGGAAATGAAAAGCCTCGGTGATTGCGTACACGGGCCTTGAGATATGGCGAGGGACGTTGATTCTCGAAAATCAGCGTCCAGGATACTTGGTGAAATTTGCGGGAGGGGCGGTCTCTGGCGGTCAAATTACGAGTGCGTCGCTCTCTCTCACGGCCAGGCGAGTTCATTGCGGTGACCGAGGGCTGTAAAGAGATGCTTTGGATGAAGAGGTTTGTCCAAGAGCTGGGTCAAAGGCAGGAGACGTACGCGGTCCTTTGTGATAGTCAAAGTGCCATTCACTTGTGTAAAAACTCCTTATTCCATTCTCGGTCAAAACATATTGACGTGCGATATCATTGGGTGAGAGATGTTTTTGATAATGGGCAGCTATCAATTGGGAAGGTCCGTTCTGAAGAAAATGGGTCAGACATGTTGACCAAGATTTTGCCAAAGGGGAAGCTTGAAGCTTGTTGTGACATTGCTGGTCTAACTAACTTCACTCGGTCGTGAGGGGAAGTTTGTTGGGGTCACTCCCGAGTGGCATGAAGTCCGCGGACTCCATTGGAAGAATGGACGAGGACTGTGATTGAAGCGTCGTGTCCGAGAGGACTTGTGGACGAGGATTTCTTTGTGGAAGCGTCATGTCCGAGCGTTTGCTGAGGACGAGAAGCCTAGAGTCGTAGGTGTTGACTCTATCAACGTAGGCCTGCTGGTGGCCATTTTTGCAGGTGGGTTGGTCACCCACTCTGATTGGATGTTGCAGCGGCTGCAACTTCCCAAGGACAGGCTTGCCGTCTGACACGGCAAGCATGCGCCTGTCATGGATAGGCCTAGGCGTAGGTCGGAGACCTACGCCCGGTGGGGGTGGGTGGTCACGCCACCCCCTGTGTATATAAGAAGCTTGTCGCCCTTCACATTTTGTGGAGATAGAGCCGAGTGAATTTTGTGTGCTTGAGTGTGCTAGATTTGGGACATTGTTGAGTTCCTTTAGCCTTGAGAGAGTCAGGCAAGCTTTGTTGTAAAGATAGAGTGAGATACACTTTGAGAGAGGAAAGTTATACACTTGAGATTGTTTTTCTTTCGTTAGAGCATGAGCAACAACACTTGTAAACACATCTCTTATAGACATTCAGCCCGTGGTTTTCCCTTGGTTTGAAGGGTTTTCACGTTAAAATTTATGTGATCTCCTTTGTTCTCTATTCTTTCTTTCCTTGCCGTCCGAGAGCTCTTCTCTGTGTGCTGTCCGAGAACTCTTGTCCGCTCGGTCACCGTACTCCTGTCCGAGTGCTTTCCGCGTTTTGCGCCAACATAATTTTGGGCTTCCCGGGGGGACCTCATGGGGGTTCGGGTTGCATCCAACGGCCGATATGGGCTGTCGGATTTTCATTCGACGCTCGACGTGTTTTTACGGCTTGATTTAATCTCGACAGTTGGATTTTAAATTTAATCAAACGGTTCATCTGACAAGATTTTTACGGTTCGTTTTGTCTAATCCGACGACTAAAAATAAGAACACGGTAATTCTAAAATTTGAACTGAAAGACGAGAGAGAGAGGGATGACGGCGATTTTAATTTTCTTCCTCCTCTCCTCTCCTCTCCATCTTCAATCTGTTCTTCGACGATTTTTGTTGCCGTCGCCATCGTTAATCAGTGTCGGAGAGAGTGTCGCCGTGGCTATTCCAAGCCGCCGCCGCCACTGCAGTTGAAATCGCTGCCGTCAGTCTGTGCCGAAGGTGACGCTGGCGTAACGGCTTTTGTCTTCTCCAACTCCCAAATCTCTTTTGTAAACTGTAACAGTCTACAGATAAGAGACTCGCTAATCTGCTGTATTTGTCGTCGTAGATCTCTTGGTAACCATGAGTTTGAAGAAGTTCGTACCCAAGGAAGTTGACCGTGCTAGCCTTTGGTGCATTTTCTCTTTCTCTGCCTCTTTTAGAATTGTCGGCGAATAATGCTTAATTTACTTTTTTTTTCCTCTCCCCTCGTCGTTACAGGTAGGTTTTCATTGGAGGCTTAGCTAAAGAGACAACCTTTGGTAAGATCTCTTTCTTCGTTGCTAATTTTGTTAGACCACTTTACGGAGTATTTTGGGAAGTATGGGGAGATAATTGATTCAGTTGTAATGAAAGATCAGCACACTAGTCATCCTCGAGGTTTTGGGTTAATAACGTATGCAAATACTTTTGCCGTTGACGACATTGTCCTTAAGGAGACCCCTGAAGCCCATGTTATCAATGGCAAACAAGTGAGTCTTTTTCTCCTCTTTTGTCGGCTGTGCTTTACCTGGCTATTACCCAGTATTGCAAGAAGAAGAGCTGCGTGCGTCATCACCTTTTTTTTTTTTCATTTTTCAATCTCCAGTGATAGTTGATCCGTATTGGTAAATAATGTAAAATAGTTCTAATTATAGCATATCCATCATCGACTTTAGATATCCATATATGGTTAGCACAAAGGAAAAGGGCAGTTCAAACATACTAATGTGGATGGTCTAATTACCTTGACCTGTTTTGAGGAATACATTAAGGTGGTTGTTCTGATTGTGTAACTCGCTTACGTGAAATTTTGTCATAAATTCTGATTTGACATTACCGTTACATTGGGGACTTTTTTGCTCAACTTGCTCCCTCTGCTCAGCATAATGCGAGTCATATAGGATTGTTTTTGGAGTTTATCTGTGTGAGATTTGTTGACCATATTTTTTTTGTGAGAACATACAATAATGCTCAGAATTGGCCTGTGCATCTGTCATATGGATGTGCATGTTCTAGTGTTGTGGTCTACGATGGTTGATTTTGTGTATTATAAATTCTGAGAAGAATGCAAAACCAAATACAAAACCAAAAATTTTTTGTAATTACAGTTGAAAACCAAACATGCTAATCACATTTGATACTTGACAAAATTTAGTAACTATATTAACCAATGGAGACGACGGTGAGAATGTAGATAGAAAATTAAAAATGGAAAAAAAAATGTGAATATATTTTCCAAATTTATTCAAACACAATCAACATTCTTGCCACACCACCACCTAATCAACTGATAATATATTATAAAATTTGAGTGTTATTAGGTATGATTTAAAATTCTTAAACTAATATGTAATTATTGTAAACGTAATTATTATAATTTTTTGTCATATATTATAATAGATACAAAGATAATCACGAAATAATCCGATAAAATTTAATAATTATATCTATGATAGAGACGAGAATGACCACATTTAATTACATTTATCCTAAACTGACTACAATTACATATCATAATACAGAATACCATTATTTAACTGTTGAATACTTATTACATTGATAGTATACTATGTATTACTTCTTATGACAATTTGGTTTCTCATTCAAGCCTTTGGCTCCAATAGGCAGTAAGAAAGGAAACTAGTCATAGAATATAATTCATCCATCTGTTTACAATGCACTATAATAAAGTTAGCAGCAAGGAAAACAACATTTGTCTCTTGTAACACGAATAGCTTCCCCCATGGCTGTCTCGGGAGGTGGCGGGTCTTCTGGTGAGGCAAAAAGTGATTCTACTTCCATATTCTCGGTCTCCTTTGCTGTTGATTGGTTTGAGCTTTCAGGAAGAGCATTTGTTTTTCAGAAGGAGACGGTGGTTCTTGATCCTGAGGCTGTGCTCTAGTAGATGTCTGGTGATTAGATGCAGTAGCAGGTTGATAAATGACTGAAATTCACAGGGAAACAAAGTTCCTGTCGATTAAATGGAATTCTTATACATTTCCTGTCAATTTGTCCCCTGGCTTGACTTGTTCTGATGCAAACAAAGGGATTACAAAGGTTTGAACTGTCACTTCTCTGTATACAAGGGTCTTGGTCGAACATGGTACCAAATGAGCACTTAAATCAGAACAATAACGCCATTACAGGCCAACAATGAACCAAACTAATTACCCAAACCAACAATGCAAAATATATTAATGGCAACAAAGTTTGTGCAACCATTTGGTTTCTCAGTTGTAAGGCATTCCCTGCCCCAAGCAAAAAGAAAAAAATGGAGGATACAAGTTCAAGCCCTTTTCATAGTTGATAATTTGGTAGTTTTCCTCCAGACCTTTAATGCTTGCCACAGAAAGGGGAAAAAAAAAGCATGGCACTCATTATTGTAATTCTAAAAAATAAATTCACCTCATTTTGATGTGTTCTAGTCTTTTTTTAATGGAAGCTCAGCTTATACCACTTTGTCGTTCTGTAGAAAGGGCATGACTAATTTTTTAAATGAAAACATTTGAGATCTATTTCATATAAAGCAGCTCAGGGAACCATCTCTCAGACACCCCCTTTCAAATTTCCCGTGAGATGAACTCAGGAACCTACCTTTCAGATGTAAAACACAACAAAAATGAGCAAGTCAACAACTTCAGAGTACTCCACTATAGCCAGTCCCAAGTCCTCGAAGAATTATTTGTCAATTGTGATTAGGTTGCTTAATCAGCTTTGAATGGCAAGAGACCTCTCCTTCTCCAGCACAATCAAGAATTCAACAAAACACAACAAAAATGGCAAGAGACCTGTAAGATGAACTCAGGAAGTTACCTTTCAGATGTAAAACACAACAAAAATGAGCAAGTCAACAGCTTCAGAGTACTCTACTGTAGCCAGTCACCAAGTCCTTGAAGAATTATTTGTCAATTGTAATTAGGTTGCTTAATCAGCTTTGAATGGCAAGAGACCTATCCTTTCTCCAGCACAACCAAGAATTCAACAACTATCCCTACTTCATAATTCGGTCAAAAAGGTAAAAGATTAGTACCCAGATAAGACTCTTTAATGGATTTTAAAAGTCAAGTCATATAAGAATATAAGAATGTTGGACCTACTTCATAATTCGGCCAAAAAGGTGAAAGATTAGTACCCAAATAAGGCTCTTTAATGGATTTTAAAACCCTAAACCTATAAGTATGTTGGACCAAGACCCTTGTTTATAGACAAGCGACCGTTCAAACTTTTGTAATCCCTTTGTTTGCATCAGAACAAGTCAGGGAAATAAATGGGCAGGAAATGGCGCTTAATTGCACAGGAAACCAAGTTCAAATTCCAACAATTATCGTCAAAATTTTAATTTTCTTATGCGTTGCACAGTTTTCTCAGCACCTAGTAACTGAAGAAAGACATCACACCCAATTACTTACACCAGTTGCGTCCTCGGATCTTGCGTGCTTGTACAGTTGGAGATCCAAATGAGTTTGTGGATCTTCCAAGCGTACTCAGATAGAACTCGTGCAACACATCTTGTAAATTGTAGTTGTGAGAAGTAGAGAAATAGAGAAAGTACGAGAACAAAGATACTCAGGCTGTTTACATGGAAAACTTCATCTTAAATGAGAAGAAAAAACCACAAGACACTGAGTTCGAGAACTTGCTTCACTATTATTTGTTTGATTACAAGGAGGCTACAGCAAAGTGAAGTAAAGAGCGTTACAGCTTCTCTTTCTTCATTCTCTCTCTTGTGAACAGAGTAAATGCAAGCTAAGAATGCTCAAGGATTGATCTTTTGGTAGGTATAAAGTCAATACATTTATAGTGGGTGAGTCTTCATACGTGGAGCAACCACGTAGAGTTGGCGTGTGCAGAGAAGCCTGCCACCAACTTCATCAATCCAGTTTACTACGTCAGGGAAATTGTGTGTATGCGGGTTGACTTTGGGTGACATCACTTCTGCAATGATTCGGCGTGCCCTGCAGGCCATCATTCCTTCTGCAATCTGATAAGGTCAATCACCAAACCCTGGCGCGCCGATTTTGCAGGCGCAGGAAGACTGCGGTCCGTTGGTGTGCTCTTGGGCCATAATGGACTCGGGGTCCATTATGCCTCTTGGGCCGTCCTAGTCCTCTGGACCTCTTGGACCTACTGGGTCTCTGTGGCATCAGGGACCAATTTCACAAAAATGGATATTTCTAAATAAGCCTTAAGTATCGATACCCATCACTAGCTTCCCATGACAAAGGATCTGAGTACTTCAACCTTTTGGTATGTCCCTTGGACGTGGACAAGTCTCGCGTGAAGGTTCTCTCCTCTGGGAGTCCGCTCGTGCCCTTGTTCTGTGGCGTTGTTCAGCTACTGCCTGGGGCTGATGCTCATTCCTTTCTTCTTGCAAATGTCCGCGGATATGATAGCACCGAAAGTCCAAAAAAACCTTGAGGTCAACGAACTGACCGAAATGTTCGAGGAAAGTTTGAGCTCTATACATTGGTGGCACTACTAAGTGATAGTTATTGCCACGCATGTGTCCGAGGCCTAAAACATCCTCAAGTACTTTGGGGACCAAAAGCTTAATGAAAGAGTGTCCGAGAGCTCCCTTTGAGTCTGAGACTCTGTCTTGTGCTGCCATCTGAGTCATTAAGGCATAACAAATACGCAATAATAAGATTGACGTCACCTTGGAAACGTAAAGCCCACTACCGCTTGTAGCGTATGGGAGGCTAGCACGTGGCAAGGGCAATTATAGGGTGTGCCTTTTTTAAAATTTCAGCCGTTCTAAATAACCCTTTCGCTTTCATTTTTCATAACGCATCCTATGGCATTCTCTCAAACCTTTGGTTGCATTCTCTTCTCAAACTTGTGCCTTCCATTTTCCTTGAGTTTTCTTTACTCTTACTTTGAGCTTCCATGGCACTTGGAATGAAGGACATCGCCTCTTCCCTCTCTTTGAACAATGTTGACGCCATCCGTATGAAATACGATATTCCATTCTCGATGGCAACGGTGGCGTCAGATGCCCATGAGACGGTGTAATATCCAGATTCCAATTTGGATTATTTTAATATTTATTATGATTTTAGATATTTTGAACATGGTAAAAACAAATTAAAATATTGTGATTTTTTGAGGAATGATTGGAATTTCGGGGAGAGAGGGAGATAGAGGAGAGAGAGAGAAGGGGCTAGGGTTTTGTTAGTGGAGAAAGAAGGAGAGGGAGGAGAAGGGAGAGAGCGGTGACAGCGGCGCAAGGGGACAGCGACGGTGGGCGCAGGTGGCAAGAGGTGGTTGGTATGGGCGGTAGCTGACGGTGCTTGGTGAGGCCATTGTGGATGTTGGAAGCAGCCGTTGGAGGCATCGGTGGCGGCGGACGATGGTGAGGGTGCGTCGGTGTGCGGCAGTGGCCGTGGGAGGAGCGGCCGTAGCCGTCATAGGCTGAGGCGGCAACAGCAGCAGTGTGGTGTGCGCAACACTGCGAGGAGAGAGAAGCCGCGCAATGAGGGAGAAGCTGCATGAGGACAGAGAGAGGTGGCCGAATGGGTGGCAGCAGCAGCAACGGTGGTCGCAGGTGAGGCCAGCAATGGCCACGTGAGGCAGTGCAGTGGTAGAGGAGCGGCGGCGGCTAGCGGCGGCGGCCCGTGCAAGAGGAGAGAGGGCAGCACGTAGGTTTTGCAGCAGTAGGAGAGAGAACGGCCCGATTAGGGTGATTCGGGACATCCTTTCTTCAAATCTGCGGAATATAAAGTCAAGGTAAATATCCTCTAACCCTATTCTTGGACTAATTTAATTTCTGATTTGTTTTGACTACTGTTGGAGATTTTACTAATATGCATGTATTTTTATATACACCCAATTTATTAATTATGTACATGCATGTATGTTTTACTGGTAGTGCAGTGGTTTTAGATAAGTATTTATGATTTGAAGGGTTTTCGAACACTCGAATGGTATATATGTATATCCGTATATTTTGGAACTATAAACCAAGCCTTGCATTAATCACGCATGCTGTCGGGGGCGGGGTCACTACCGGACCATGACGGTCTGAGACTCGATGGGTCATTATATGTCATTCGAGGCATTAGATACTGCTACCGCTCCTAACAGGAAGGCTTAGTCTCGACGGGGACATATATGATATGGCTACTTCCACCGGAAGGAAGGTTGAGACGTTTAGTAGCTGACATGTCCCACAGTGTATTTAAATGAGAACCATCGTAAAAATTGACAGAACTAATATATTCAGACATCCCAATATATAACTAAAACTTAAGATTGTACTCAAAGCCGCAGATGGTAAAATATAGTGAGTAGGTCCATAATCTATGGAGACAGAGTATATCGATGGCTTTGAGCTACTGGCCTAAATCATAGCCGATATAGCCGTGGTTACCGGATAAGGGTAACCCTTCCTCAAGTTGGTATTATTTATATTTGGTTCTCAGATTTCGTGCATGCTTTGTTGTTCTGTATGTATTTGGGTGAAAGATGATTTTGAGATACACTAATTGACCCACAATTGGGAGATAAGAATGTCTCGTACGTATAAATATGTGATAAATCCGAAACGTGTTTTAATTTATGTTTTAGTTTTTGCGGTCTTCTCTCGATTTTTACATTATAAAATTTAGATCCGGACGATGATATGTGTCCCACACGAATGTGGTGACCATTGCGGCCTATATGACCTCAGATTATATGATATGATATTATCTATGAGATTTGACCGGATCGTTATTTATTATAATTGTCCCGGAGGAACTGTTTGATACGGACGATAATTTAGTACGAGACATCTCATCGATTTTTCAGGGATTTCACAGACCTTGTATTTTATATTTTACATGGTTGTGATTGATATCCCTCCCTCTGATTTGTGTACTGTTTTATACGATGATAATACTTATTGAGCTCTATGTTTACGTTTTCATATTTTATCCCTTCAGACTAGTGGCATGGGTACGCTTGCAGGAGTTCAGACGTGATCGGGCTCGAATATCTTTTTCGGTGAGTGGAGATGTTTATGTTGGGTATGTTTCAGATCTCGAGAATGTGATATGATTATGTCTTCGGCCGGATGAGGACCTTGATCCGTGTATGTGATATATTAGAGTTATTGAATTATGTTGATGAATTGTTATTATATTCAATATCTTCCTTGTAATTATAGATAGCAGGTCGTGTTATATGTTGTTCAGATTTATATTCGATGAGATCTTATGCGAGTTTTATTATATCGGGTCTTGTATATGTATGACTGTTACGCGCGGTTAGGTTTTATGGTTGATAAAAATATTATTATTGATTTTATGTTTGACCTGCATATATTGTGCTCTTGGGTCGTAACAGAGAACTTGCAGCCCACCTGACGGTTTCATCACTATCTACGAAGCCACCTCAAGGGAAGGCTTCATTTTTCTATTCCCATGGAGTTGTATGTCATCAAGAGGAAAGTCGAAGTTCCATTCGCGAGGCTACAGCCTAATGCCATAAAGTACATCGTGTCCCTTTGCGTTTTTGCTCGCTGTCATGGCAAAGTGCTAGAGGTTCCCATGGTGAAAGTGATGTTCCGTTTTACTCATAACTTGGACTAGATTGTTATGAGTCCACATCCTGAGTTTGCGATTATGAGCGATGAAAACCCTAATTCCACAAAGAGATGTAAGGATAAATTCTTGTTCTTGGCCGTTAACGAGAACTGGAAACTCTCCAATGCTTGGGGGAACGTGGTATCCAAGCATTGCTTAGTCGCCACCACTGAGGAGAGGGCGGCCGCGAAGGTGGTCATGGACTTAGTGCTAGCCAACCTTGGCACGTTTAATAAGAATAAGAACATTTGGCTGAAGTTCGAGAACTTGGCGAGAGCCAAATGGGGGTCTCAGTCCAAGGACTCTGGCGGCCCTGCTACTCCTTTTGCAGTAAGAGTCCTGAGGATCAAGGAACCGACAGAGCGTCCAAAGAAGAGTCGCCGGATTGAGACTTCAAAATGTTCACTGACCATTGTTGAGTACTCCTCGTCCGATAACAACAATGTTGTTATAGCGCTTCTTGTGAGGAGGTTGAGACCTTCGCAGGCGGCGCCAATCCGAAGAGCTAGAGGTGTCTGACCTTCACTTGCAGTTGTGCCTTCTGAGCAACTATCTTCGTCCGCGAGTTAGCCAGAGCAGGCACTTGTTGCCCAGCCTCCCCTCGACGAGCCCATGCCTGACATTCCTTCCATCTTTACTGGTGAGGTTTTGAACAGGTTGGATAATCCATCTGAGGACATTGCTGAAGGACAGGCAGTTGGGGAGACTGAGGCGGCGCATGCCGAGGAAGTAGCGATAATGATCACGACAACAACTGCTGAAGCTACTAAAGCTGAGGAAAGCCGCAGCGCGGAGCCACTCGCTGATGATTTTGTTGAGCTCCCTTGCCTAGCAATCCAAATCTATAGTCCAATTGAGATTTCGCCCATGGTTCTCAAGGGGGCCTTGGCCAAGGACGGCATGGGGACTTCTCGTGCTGCTGAAGCGCAAACTAGGGCCAAGGATCACTCTGAAGCAACTGAGCCCCCAGTCTTTGACATTGATGAAGTTGCCCCTGCGCCCGAAACTAGGGTCGAGGTTTCTGTGGTGCAGGAGGCTGCCTCCACAGAGCCCAAGGAGCTAGAAGTCCACAAAGAGGAGAGCTCCGGCAGGAGCTCTATCATGTCTAAGGTACTTCTTCATCCTCCTCCAAGTTTTTGTTCTCTTTTGCCCACGTTGTAATGACTTGCTTTCTTTTGCAGCTACGAGAGATGGCCGGCCATTTTACTTCACTTATCGGTGAAGCCGCCCACTCTTGCGTAGACTTAGGTTCATTCAAGGACTTGGAAGAGCAGGCCAACCGCCTGGAAGATGAGTTGGTGGAAGCAGGCCTTGAGAGTTGACATGCTTCCTCCAAGGCCGATTCCTTCATCTGGAGGCCAACTACAGGAGATTAATAAAACCTGAGGACATCAGACCTATCACGGAGAGGAAGTATTAGGATGGTATCGTTCTTTGTCGTCACATAATAAAGATGTTGATCCCCAAGTTTCCTTTTTCTGCGCTTCATCCGAGGAACTTCGGTGCTGAGCGTAGAGAAGATTTGGTCAGCCACCCGAACAAGGATGAGATAATGGATCCTTCTGTGCTTGGATCTTTCGGGTAGCAAGGTCCTCGAAGCGGCCGGGACCCTATGAGTCTTAATGTATATATATATTTTATTTATTTTTTGTTTGTATACTGTTGTACACAACTTGCATATATGAATAAAATTCATTTTATACTTGTGCAATCATTCTACTTTGTATTACTCGGACTGCTTAAGTGTTAGGTTCTTCTTAGACATGCTGTAAAGAAACTGTCTTTAATTAGCTAAGAGTCTGAACCTTTAACCATCTTATGCTAAAGATACAACCTCTAGGATCATTGCATACTTGCTGTTTTGAACCCCCTGAGTTTTAAGTTCAACCTCTAGGGTTGCTTGACATCATGACCAAATTTTGAGTTCGACCTCACACAGGCCGCTCGGGCACAGCCAATTTTAAGTACGACCTCCTGGGCCGCTCGGATATTATCGAGTTTTGGATTCGACCTTATATGGGCCACTCGGGCATAGCTGAGTGGCATAACTTCGACCCATTTCGTAAAGTAGTCGATCTCGACAATTAGAAACCTTTTCTACCCAACTGCTGTCAGAAGAGGTCCGAGGATGTCAAACCCCCATTGAGCAAAAGGCCATGGCGATTGCAGTACTCGAAGCTCAGTGTTGGGTTGGTGAGTCATGTTGCCGTGGACTTGACAATTCTCACATTTGCGTATGAAGTCCATGGTGTTATAATTCATGGTTGGCCAGTAGTACCCTTACCTCATGAGCTTGAAAGCGAGATTCTTGCCCCCAATGTGAGATCCACAAATCCCAATGTGCACTTCTTGGAGAGCGTAATCTGCCTATTTGGTAGTGAGACACCATAGGTAAGGGGCCGAGAACCCGCACCGGTACAATTGATCGTCCATGATAGTGTACCTACATCACCTTTGGCTCAAATCTTCGATGCTTGGCTTGTCCAGGGCTTTTCGTATCCCTCTGGCATATTGCTTTGGGTCTTCGGATATTGCCGCCTTGCCAGCATGTCGGCATTCCCGTTCTCTTCTATAGGGATGTGGACAAAATTTATCTTCTCAAAATCCGCGGTCAAGCTTTGGACCTTTGAGAGGCATTTACAGAGTTGTGGGCTTTTAACCTCGAAATGTCCGCGGGCTTAGTTGACGACCAATTCTGAGTCGCTGTAGACAACCAAATTTTTGGCAGAACCTTCCTTGGCTAACCGGAGACCTGCTAGCAGTGGTTCATACTCCGGCCCTTCAGGCTTTCGCAGCACAATACCAGCTCCACAGCCATCCTTTATTGAGGAGCCGTCCATGTGCAATGTCCATGTTGTCGCATCGTTTGGCTCATTTGCATCACAATGGTATGGATTACCAAGGGTCAGGGTCGTTTCGACAATGAAGTCCACAAAAGCCTGACCTTTTAGGACTGGCCTCAGACGAAATTCTATGTCAAACTCTCCAAACTCAATGACCTACTTGACCAGTCATCTTGACATCTCGGGCTTCTGCAAGATTGCTCTCAATGACTGCCCGGTCAAGACCACTACTTTGTGCGTTTGGAAGTATGGTCTTAGCTTTCGAGCAGAATATACCAATGCCAAAGCTACTTTCTCCACGTGGGGGTACCTGATCTCTGCGTCGGCTAGGGTTTTACTCACATAATATACAGGATGCTGCTTGTCATACTGCTGCCGTATCAACACCGAGCTCAAGGCCACGTCAGACACAGCGAGGTATAAGTACAGCTCATCGCCTGGCTGGGGAGAAGCCAAGAAAGGAGGGTTTGCCAGATAATTCTTTAGTCCTCAGAATGCCTCCTCGCAGTCATCGTTCCACTGAAAGTCATTAGTCTTTTTCCCTCTTAAGGCTTTGAAAAAAGGTAAGTACTTCTCGACCGATTTGGCCAAGAAGCGAGAGAGAGCAGCTATCCTTCCAGTGAGTTTCTGGACCTCCCTCACGGTCCGAGGAGACTTCATGTCAAAGATGGCCTTGATCTTCTCTAGGTTCGCCTCAATTCCTCAATGTGAAACAATGTAGCCCAGGAACATCCTAGATGCCACTCTAAATGTACACTTGGCTGAGTTGAGTTTCATCTGATGGGCTCTAAGCACACTGAAGGTCTCGTCCAGATCTTAGATGTGGTGGTCGGTTATTTTGCTTTTGACGAGCACGTTGTCTACATAGACATCCACATTTCGTCCAATTTGCTCCTGGAACATCTTATTAACAAGCCACTGGTAAGTAGTACCTGTATTCTTGAGGCCGAAGGATATGACTTTGCAACAATAAGTCCCTCGGTCTGTCATGAATGACGTGTGACCCTCGTCTTCGAGGCTCATCTTTATTTGGTTGTACGCATCCATGAAGCCTAAAAGTTCATGGTTGGACGTCGAGTCTACAAGCTGATCAATTATGGGTAATGGAAAGCTGTCATTGGGGCATACTTTATTAAAATCTGTGAAGTCCACGTACATTCTCCATTTCCTGTTATTCTTTTTCACCATAACCACGTTCGATAGCTAATCTGAGTACTGTACCTCCCGTATGAATCAAGCATCTAGAAGATCATTTACCTCTTCACGGATAGCCACTAGTTTCTCAGCCAAGTAATTTTAGTGCTTTTACTGGATAGGTTTGTGACGAGGATCTAGACCAAATTTATGGACCATTATTTCGGTTGAGATCCCCGGCATATCACTTGACACCCATGCAAAAGCGTCTAAGTTTTTTCAGAGGAAACTGATAAGTTGGTTTCGGACGGGTCGTGGCAGAGAGCTTCTAATCTGAACATACTTCTCAGGATCTCTGGGATCCAAAGGGACTCGGACAGTCAGCTCCCCAGATTGTGGTTGCTGCAACGTTACTTCATCTCGCAGGTCAAGATCTTCTAAAGGCTGGGACAGAGGCAACTGTGTGACTTGGGACAGGTAGCATGTCTGCCCGACAGTTTGATCTCCGAGGACCTCTCCAATCCCATACGAAGTTGGGAACTTTATTTTCAAATGTGGGATAGAAGTGACAGCATTGAAGACAGTCAAATAAGGGCGTCCAAGGATTATATTGTAAACTAATGGAAGGTCTACCACTAAAAAGGTGAGAACTTTGGATGTAGTCCTCGGGTACGTTTCTAGTGTGACTTCCGGATGGATGACACCCTAAATCGAAATTGGCTCATTGTCGAGCCCGCAGAGTGGTCCTTCGGTTGCTCTCATTTGACTTCTCTTAAATCCCAATTTAAAATATGCATTAAGATAAAGTAAATTCCTCGAATTTTCATTATCAACAAAAACTCGTTTCATTTGGTAGTCATTTGCCCCATTTGAAATGAGTGCGGTTACAACCAGGAGGTCAGAGTGAGAAAAAGTTACATGGGTCATATCTTCATTACTAAAGCTAATAACTTCATCCCTATTGCCTACCCTCGGTCTCTTTGCTGCGATAATCTCCCGAGCGTCTTCACGAGCAAGATGAGTTGATATCATGTTGACAACCCCCACGACCACTCGGTTCCTTGGCTGGTCTGCCTCAACGTCGCCTGCTGTTTCGAAGGTTTGCTCGGCTCTTTGCTGAAGACGATTAAGATGACCTTTCCTTATTAGCTCTTCGATTTCTTTTTGCAACATTCGGCAGTCTTTCGTACTATAGCTTTCACTGCAATGGAAATGGCAGTACTTTGACTGGTCTCCACCATTTGGACTTTTTAGCGCCTAGGGCCACTTTAAAAACTTTTCGTCCCAGATCTGCATTAAGATGTTGGTATGGATATCATCCAAGGGAGTCAAACTCATAGACTTGGGCTCTCTCCGAACGACCTACTCGGACTTGTGTTGCTTCTTTATTGTCTAGGGACCTGGACGGTCCCCTCATTTTCTCTTCCCTTCCACCACCCTTGGGTAGAAGTTCTCGTTTTTCTCTGGCCTTTTCATGTCATTAGCTTCTTCGACCGCGATGTATACTCGCGCCACGGCCTCGGCCTTTGTGAATGTCCGGGACCCTTGTGAATGAGGTGCTTGAAGAAAACTCCTCCTTCCAGAGCAGATAAAAGTGCATTCAGCTTTACCCCATCGGCCAACTTTGGGATATGTCTGACCTCTACTATGAATCAGACCAAAAATCCCCTCAAACTCTCCCAGTCACCCTACTTCATTTGGATGAGGTGCCTAGGCTGCTTCTCTATCCTCCGATTAGAGGCAAATTGCGAAAGAAAACTAGCTTCCAACTCGTTGAATGAGTGAATAGAATCATCTAGCAGTCCGTAAAACCACACTCTCGCATCTCCTTTAAGTGTCAACGGGAAGCATTGACACATGGTCATCTCATCCAAGCCTTGGAGGCTCAGATGCTCGCGAAAATAGTTGAGATGATCCATGGGATCAGCGCTCCCGTTGTATACGTCGAGGTTTGGCATCTTGAACTTCGGGAGGAGTGACCTCGTCCTAATCTCCACTGCAAATGGAGACTGGCATAGGTCAGCTCCTCCGTTGTCTCCGCCAAAGACTCGTTGCCATACTTTCTCTAGCCTCTCCTCCACATGGGGTGGAGCCACCTTTTTTTTCTCGTTAAGGTAATTTCTCAATTCATAAGGTTCTTGGACTGCTTGTGGCTTTGGAAGCCCCCTAACCATTGGTGGGGCTTCATCACGAGGAGTCGCTTCCTGGACAGCACGCTCTTGGTTGCTGTGGGCGGATCGAGGATTGTGCCTTTCTGGGCTATCCTCTTGGACCCGATGACCTAAGTGACCTTCAAGTCGCTGTAAAACCTTACTGCTCGAGGTAACTTGAGTACTCAGGTCTTCATTCTGACTGGCTTGCCTGCTGGGGTGCTTCTTCCCCTTGCCCCTATTCTAGGGCGTTAATGCCTAAGATGCCTTGGAAGTCGCTCCCTTCAGCCGCTCGTCAATCTTCGCATAGAGGGTCTGGACGTCTTTGGACATGTTGTCCATCCTCATGGCTAATGCCCGTATGTAAGAATCAAGATGATCTTCTATCCTGACGCACGCAACAAGGCCGTTGCCGCATGAGGCAGCATCTTTGACAGAGGCACTGGCTTATACTCTCGTGTTCACAATTTTTGACTTCTGGAAAAGCGCTAGAAAACTTTTGAAAAACGTGGAAAACTGACTTTTAGCCAGTTCCAATAGACGACACCAATATTGCATCCTTGGATCTTGTGTGCTTGTACAGTCAGAGATCTAAATAAGTCTGTGGATCTTTCAACCGTACTCGGACAGAACCTATGCAACACAAAGTGTGAAATGTAGTTGTGAGAAGTAGAAAAAGAGAAAAAGTACAAGGACAAAGAAGCTTAGGCTTTTTACATAGAAAACCTCCTCTTAAATAAGAAGGAAAAACTACGAGACTCTGGGTCCCAGTACTTGCTTTACTATTATTTGTTTGATTACAAGGTGGTTATAGCGAAGTGAAGTGAAGAGCGTTACAGCTTCTCTCTCTTCTTTCTCTATCTTGTGAACAGAGTAAATACAAGCTAAGAATGCTCAAGGATTGATCTTTTGATAGGTACACAGTAAATATATTTATAGTGGGTGAGTTTTCCTACGTAGAGCACCCACGTGGAGCTGGCGTGTGCAGAGAAACCTGCCACCAACTTTACCAATCCAGTTTACTGCATCAAGGAGGTTGCATACATGCGAGCTGACTTTGCGTGACATCACTTCTGCAGTGATCGGATGTGCCCTGCAGGCCATCATTCCTTCTGTAGTCTTACAGGGTCAATCACCAAACCTTAGCGCGCTGATTTTGTAGGCGCAGGAAGTCCGCAATCCGTTGGTATGCTTTCGAGCCATAATGGACTTGGGGTCCATTATGCCTTTTGGGCCGTCCCAGTCATCTGGACCTCTTGGACTTACTAGGTCTCTGTGGCACCAAGGCCCAACTTTACGAAAATGGATCTTTCTAAATGAGTCTTGGATATCAGTACCCATCAACACCCAAAAAGGACACCACAACAAAACCCTAATTTGCATATTTTTCAACTTAGTAAGTATTAATACCCTATCAGACAGCAATCATCCAAAGCATAGACAGCCCGACCAAACCCTCATCTTTTCATGTCATCCAACGTATAAATATCAAATCCCTATCAAACAGAAATCTGCATGTCATCCCAACAGAACAAATATCAAACGGTAATCTGAGCACCAAACTCAAATGTTCATACCAACACAATACTATTAAACCAATCAATCTGCAATGGCACAACAAAATCCAAAATTGATAAACAAGAATGATAGATTGATTACAACCAACAGACCAAAAATCCGACAGAGAGAATAATAGTGACAAGGATTTACCTTCTTGGCGAAGAGAGAGGAGGCAGCAGCAGTGGTGAAATGCTGGGCGTTCGGAAGCCCTCGCGATGCTTCTTCTGCAAGCTCTCTTCCCTACTATTCTTTTGAATCTCAACCATGTTATCCTCCCTCCTTCTTCGGCCTTCCTCTGCATCGACAGCAACCCTGTAATGGCTACAGCGAACCTCCGTCCTAGGGCTAGGCCTGAGCGACATGTTCGGACTTCTCCGGTCGACGAATAAAACCCAAGACAGAGATAACAGAAGACAAGGATAAAATCTCAGCCGTTACAGAAAGGGATTACTGTGAAAGCTAGACAAAGCAACATTGACGTTGATAAGAATGCAACAAAAATTACAAATTCAAAAACTGAATCCATCCCCAAACCGCACTCACTGTGAAAATCAAAAGAAATCGTTCAGGGATAAACCTTGTTTTTCCGGCGTTTCCAAAGTCTCGCCGATCAATGTATCTCCCGAGAATCAAAATACATTCTGCGTAGCTGACTCGAACAGTACATTTTCGCGCAATGTTAGGCGTCGATTTTGGTTTTGCAGAAAAAGCAAAGTCTCCGCGAAATAAACTACGAAAGCATTAAAGGCTCTTCCCTTGGCCCCTGAAATGGAAGTCCGACTACTAGAACGTAGAGATTCGATCGCATATTCGAATATTCTCATCAGGTGCGCCTCCCTCTCCGCTTCTCTCCTCCCCCTTCTCCATTTATTTGACCGTCATCTGACGACCTCTCCACCGGCAGTTTCGATCTCTTGCACTGTCGGGATGTATATAAGTTAATTTCAAAATCTAATTAATTTCATGTTAGAAACCAAAATCAGGCTTGGAAAAAGAAAACAATGCGAGCAAAGAAATGCAGCTAAGACAGAGATAGCAAGGGCGTACAGTAAAACCAAACTGAATAGGACTCAATGCCACGATGAGAACGCAAGCGAAGATAGATATAGAGCGTCTGACAAATCAGCTCTATCGTCAATTGGTCGAATTCGCCGTTTTGTACTGTAATACCGGAAGTTATGGCTTCTCGTCCGCTCTCGTAGTACCTCTCTTTCTCTGTCAAAAGTGCAGATTAGGGTTATCGAAGAACATAATGAAGATTGAGAGGAGTGGATGGGAGGAAGAAAATGAAAATCACCGTGTCCTTCTCTCTCTCATCTTTCGGTTTAAATTTTTGGGTTACTGTACATTTATTTTTCTGCCGTCGGATTAGACAGAGCGAACGGCCAAGATTTTATTAGGCGAGATTTCATCTCAACCGTTGGATAAAATTTAAACTTCAACGGGCGAGATTGAATCTCGTTGTAAAAATGTGTGGGCCATCGGATAATAATCAGACGGCCCATATCAGACGTTAGATGCCCCCCGAATTCGGCCTCAGGGGCGCTGTGTTTGTTTTTTATTTCTTACGGATGCCACATTGAATACGATTTTTTTTTTTTTGCTATTATTAAAAATGCAGCTACTGTTGGATTCATTTCTAATCCAACCATTGCCAACTTTTCTCCCAAATCGAAAACCCTAAGTAATTCTTCCTCCATTATTTGTGCACAGTAGCTGCTCTGTCTTCTTCCCCCTTTCTCCCTCCGGCACAGGCACTCTCTCTCTTTTTGCTCAGTAGCAACCGTTGCATCGTTCGTCCTCTTGCTAGAGCAGCAGAAGAAAGCAGTTTGGCTTCTTGCTCTCCTCCTCTCTCTCTCTCTTCCTCCCATTCTATCTCTTCCTTCATAGTTTCCCGAGCTCCAACCTTCCTCAGCGTCTTGTTTGTTTGCCTTGAATGGGAGAGTTCTTCAGCTTCTTGAATTCGTTCGAAAACTTTAAAACAAAATTATATAAAGTGTTCGATGTTAACTCAAATAGCTATCCCAGTTATTCTTATACCTAGTCTCACGGTTAAGTGATCTAGCATATGTAAAATATTTTTTGTCAAATTAAATTATTTAATTTTTAGACCAACTTTATTTTTATAAATTTAAAATAATATTCATAAAAATAAATTATTAAATATCTCCGCAGGCACATCTTGTCACGATCCAGTATCTTAAATGTAGGTCAAAATAAAATCTAAACCAAAATATTCTATCAATCATAAAAATTTAACCCCGACATGACAATTCATACACATGTAGGACCTAATATAATAAAATCCGCACAAGACCTCATTGGATATAAATGCGGACAATAAAAATGCATAACCTGCTATCTAATTATCGTAAATGAGGTATTCAAATATGTAACTCTAAAATTTTTCATACAAGGATTAGGGCCATCATCCAGTCATAAATAATAACCATAACACATACTCAAGATCAGAAATATACCCAATATAATCTCTCAACTTACTGAAAGAGATATGTTGTATCAAATCACATCTGAATTCCTATAAGCGTATCTATGTCACTAGTTTGAAGGGATAAAACATGAGAACGTGAGTCAATGGCTCATTAAGTATTATCAGCGTATAAAATAGTATACAAATCAGAGAAAGGGATATCATATAATAACCACGTAAAATAAGACACAATATCCATGAAATCCCTGAAAAATAAAAATGTCTCATATTAAATCATCGTTCATATTAAATAATCCTTCCGAAACATAATCATAATAAATAACAATCCAGTCAAATCTCATAAATAATATTATATCGTATGATTCGAAGTCGCATTACGTAATTGCAACCATTATCGCACCTGTGTGGGACACATACTATCGTCAGAATTTAAAATCTCATATATCATATGCTGAAATTAAAAAAAAAATACCGAAATTAAAACATATAAATATAAAATATGTTCTGGGGTTTAACACATTAATACATACGAGACATTTCTATCGCCCATCCATGGGCTAAACCACGTATAGGGTTACCCTCGTCTGATAACGATGACTATATCGACTGCGATTTAAACTAGCAACTCAAGGCTCATCTACGGTTTAGGCCAGTAGTTCATGACCATTTATATACTGTCTCTTATAGATTAAGAACTTACTGTATTTTATTGCCTGCGACTTTGGGTATAATATCAAGTTTTAGTTATATATTAGAACATCCGAAAATATTATTCCGTCAATTCCTTACGATGGTTCTCATTTAGTGGAGCAGGTCAATTACTAAACGCCTCAACTTTTCTGCCAATGGAAGTGAGACAATATATTATATACGTTCCTATTGGGACTATGCCTCCCCGTTGGGAGCGGTATCAAATATCTCATACCTCGGATCACATATAACGACCCATTGGATTTCGGACCGCCATGGGTCCGTAGTAACCCCAGCCCCAGCAGCATGATGTGGACCAATATACAGCTTGGTTCATAGTTCTACAACATACAGATACACAAATATACATATATACCGTCCGAGTATCCGAAAACTCTCTAAATCATAAATATTAGTGTAAAACCACCATATGACCAGTAAAACATACGTGCATATCCATAACAAACAGATTTTAGTGTATAAAAATAATTAGTATATTAGTAAAATCTCCAAATAGTAGTCAAATATTATCAGATACGAAATCAGACTAAGGATAGGGTAAGAGGATATTTGCCTCGACTTTATACTCCACAAATTTGAAAAGAGGATATCTCGAAATACCCGAATTGGGCCTCCCTCTCTTTCCTGCCGGCGTGCCACCCATCTTTCTCCTTTGCACACGGCTTCCCGCGTTGCTGCCGCTGCCTTGCCACCTTAAACAGTCGTCATCGATCTTCCCGGTGTTGCCTAGCTGGTACCGCCGTTGCTGCTTTGCAGCCTCCCTCTCCTTGCATAGCTTCTCTCTCTGCGTGACCTTCTACCGCACGCGTCGTTGTCGCCTGCGACCGCTGCGACCTCACCCACGAGCCACTGTCACCATCGTTCACCTTCCCTCTCCCTTCTCATTCTTCTCCACTTTCCTCTCCTCCTCCTCCTCTCTACACGAAACCCTTCCGCTCCTGCTCCCCTCGCTCTCTTCTCTTTCTCTCTTCCTTCTCTCTCCTTGATCCCCTTTTCTCTATTATTATTATTATTATTATTATTATTATTATTTTCTATTTTATTTTTCTTTTATTCTTAAATTCAAATAGGTATTCGGACAATTGTACGGGCCCGTTCCGGGCGCCACTCCGAAATGCCAATCATTTCTCAAAATTTTATATTATTATAATTTATTTTTATCATGTCCGAAATACCCAAGATCACAATAAATATTAAAATAATCCAAATAGGGATTTGAGATATTACACATCTTAACCAACGATAGCTCAGCAAATAAGCTCATGTGATCGCTGCAAGTGTGTGGTCCCTCATGATTGCGGGGACAAGAGCTGTAGGCGACCATCACCAGTTTGCTACCTTCTAGATTGTCTACGCAAAGAATATCGGTGGTAGAAGTACAATGGTGGCTCCCAGAGAGCTACAGAGCTGTACTGTCTATAGTCTAGAACCGTAAGGCTGTGGTGTCGACCACTCACAATTTTAGAGCTATGAAGCCTAGGATGGTTAACCAGCGCACATTCTATAAATACATCCTTTTCTCTACAGAAAGAAAAAAACTGTTTGATCAATCAATCAAAAATTTAGACATTTAGGTGTCTCAAGTAGAACTTTCTCACTCTTACAAGAAGCCACTCTCGCAACGAATGCACCTCTTTCTAAGCTACTCCCTCTACAAGTCTATCGTCTAACGCCACTCATCCGTTGGGTGCTTCCACGGAGCCCAATCTTTCATATTACATTCAATCCATGAACATCATTGCATTTCTTTTCTCATCCTTCTATCTTTCTCAATCAAATAGAAAGACTATTGATTTGAATTTCAGAGAACATATTAGGGAGCGAGTTCCGTATCTTTTGATTTCTTGTTTATCTGTTATGGTGTGTAGGATTTAAATTCTGAATAACGAAGATCAAACCCGCTTTTAGTTAAATACCTGAATTCGATGACTCCCTAATTTGTTCAATAATTTAAATCAAGGAAAGTATAACATATTATTTCAAATTTATTGAATTTAATTAATTCAAGTTCAAATTTTAAAAAATAAAATTGGATGAAAGTTTGATAATTTGGTTAAATAACATTACTATTTTCTTTTTATTTTATTTTATCTATGTATTAGTTTGATTTTTTTTTTCTAAGCATATTTAATTATAAGATTGATTTCTAATATAGGAATTTTTTTTGGATCCTCTCCTTTTGTTGCTTAGCTGCTTATTGCCATCTCTAGTATTACTAAATTGTCGAATTGCATATGAGGAAAAGACAGTTTTTTGGGATTAAATAGTTGTAATTTTCTCCAAGGGTTGTTTATTACCCTATGATATTCCAAATGAAGCATAAGCACAATAGGTTCCACACTCATCACAATAGATTCTATTTCTAGTTGTGTTTTATCTCAATTATGATATTGATAATGTTTTAGGTCCATAAACCAAACCGAATCAAGCCATATTAAGCTTTTTCTCATTAATTGGGCCAGATGTATGGATTCAACTCTATTGATGGTTGTATGTATCATCTACTAAGTCTAAATGTGTAAGATTCTTTAGTTTTATGGATGAAAATATCGGTTGATATTTGATATATATGGCAATCTATATTGGTATCAAGGCCCTCCGATACTATATTTATCAATATTGCAAAAAAATCTCAATATGTTACTATATCATTGATATATCGTAATATATTGACCGATATTTAAAATATTAACCGATACACCCAATATTTTTCTAATATACCAGACAATATATATGATATATCATATACTATTTACCTATTAGTTTATGATTTACTGAATTATTTTTTAATATATTTGATATTAATTTTATTGTCTGATATATCTAATACCGATATGATTGCAAGTCATGCTGATACTTTCATCCATAAAGCTTGCTTTGCCTCTTCTATAATAAGCATATTCCAAGCTCTCACATCTCCTAGAAAGCACATTAAGCGGTCTTTGTGTAATGTCTAAGATCCATGATAGCCTTAATTTTTTTATCTGTTAAGTTGTAGATTCATGTAGCATTAAGTGTATCCATTATGGATTCTCTGTAGTTGGCTTCTAATGTTTTCTTTATCATGCTTGAAGGACCAACCTGTTGAGATTACTCCCGTATGGAAGTCCTGGTAGTTCAAGGACTTGGATGGAGTACGAAGACCTTGAGTGTGACTAAAGTTCGCAAACTTGTGCGCTAAGTATCCGCGGACTCTGTCTAGATTAAGCACAAGGAATTTCGATTAACGTTTATTGACCGAAAGTTTTGGTCGGGTAAAAATAACCGATCAACTTGTTAACTGACCAATTATATGTTCCAGTCAACATACTATTGATTAGCTGAAGGTTCATGGATTTGCTCAGTATTGCCTAAGGATTCCAGAATGACTATCAGCCGGTCAATGCCCCATTGACCATCTTCTTTGACCGACTAACTAAAGAAGACGGTCAACAGGATATTGACCAGTTGAAAATAGATGTGTTGAATAGCTGTCTTCTTCAAAAGGCATGCAAATAGCCTACCAGATTGGATAGTTAGAAGACGTCATTCATGGGAAGATGACAAGTTAATCTATAGAGGCATGCATGCGCCGCCAGCTACAGAATAGGATGTGCGCCGAATGTTGCAGGTCTTGGGAGCTGTGCACGCAACCATCGTACAAAGTAGGTGATTTCTCGTTTTGCCTGATGATATATATATATATATATTATACTTAGAGAATATGTATATATGAGAAAGAGGAGAGAGATAGAAAAGAAAGAGAGAGCAGCGAGTGAAATACCAAATGTGAGATCTTTGTATTCTCGTGCTCTATTTTTTGTTTTCGCTTCTTGAGCTTGCTTTCCCATGTAATTTGTGTAGCCAATCTCATATAGTGGATCCTATTTATGGACTAAGTGTTCTGTAAAATTCGAACCATGCAGGTCAATTTAATGATTAATTATAATTTCTAAAATCCAAAGTCCCAAATAATTTTTAAACATATAATACTAAGTCCCAAAATTCGGGTGTGACAAACCAAAATATATACTCAACAAAATTAAAATCCTCATAGGACCTCATCGAATAACTATCCGAACAATATAAATGTGACCTGCTGTACAATCATCGTAAATGAGGTAATAATCCAACCAAAAAATCATAATCAAACATAACATAATATTCAACTATTCCCGAAATATAATAATAAGCTCATAACCGGCCAATTCTATAATCCAAATACATCAAATATCAATATAAACCATAATAAATCTGAAACTCACAAAAAACGGACGAATATCTGACCGATCATGTCTTTACTCCTATACTGCATCCGAACCTTCTACTCTAAAGGGACAAAACATAAAAATGAGCCTAATACCCAGTAAGTATCATATTTAGTCAAAATGAGTCCAATAAATCAGATGAGAGATCAATGGATGAAAATCCAATCAAATTTCAGGATAAATCCAAATCGCTGGTAAAACAAATTCAACAGAAATCCAAGATCCAAATTTTAAAATCCAATGGTAGTCTCATACTCAAATTAAATATCCAAATCCAAACAAATATCCAAATTTTGAAAATAGTACTCGTCAAGAAGTATATATATATATATAAATATATATATATATAACCAAAACAGAAGTGATCCGAACCAATTTCAAAACCGATGTCGATCCAAGTCCAAATCCGAGTCCGAGTCCGAGTCCAAGTCCAAATCCAATGCCCGATCAGCTTGTGATCTGGGGCGACTCCCAATGTAGGATGATCAACAGCGTCTTGTGGAATCAAGAACAGCGCGACGGATATTCCAAAGGTTGAAACAAAAATATAATCAAAATCGTTTTATGCGAGGCATACAGAAGCCCGATTATAGGCAAAATCGGCGAATCTCAAATCCAAGTCTAAAAATCCATATCCAAATCAAAGTCCAATACCAATTTATGCAAAAATACAAATTATGTACCAAATTTGAGTTTCATTATTTAAAGACTAACTTGAGGAAGGGTTACACATCCCTTAACCTTACGCCAAAATCTATATAATGGGCACCCATAGATAAGGGTTCTTCCATTTTATGTTTCACCCGCATGACTTTGGGTGTATTCGCCGAGCATCGGATATATTGGGACATCTGAATATATTCTAAGGCCAAATCAAATTATTCAAATGGGAATGGTCACTACTCCAAGCCTTTTCTGCCGGCGGAAAGGGATTTCCAAATAACAAAATAATCTCCCCGTCAGGAGTTGGTCAGAGTCCAATAATCCAAATCCAAATGTAATGACCACAACCCGACACGTGCATGTGACTTGCGACCAAAAGTTTCGTCTTATTTTTTTATATAAATATATTAATATAAAAATATCTGATGTCCAATAAATTATTGACTATCAAAAAAATATTAAATTCTCCAAAATCATAAAACCTAGATCAACAACCCCAAGACAGTCTGATTAACTACAATGCGTATCAAGGAATAAATTAAATGAGTGTACAAAAATTCATGTATGTTAGTAAAAATTTCAAACAGTATCCAAAATATATAAAAAATTAAATTAGACCAAAGAGGGGATTTACGTATACTTGCTTGGACATCATACTTTGCAGATCTAAACAAATGATATCCCGAAGTGCCCGAATCAATCCTTTCTCTCTCCGCTGTGCGCGCTGCCGCGCCTCTACTCGCGACCCAGCCTTATCCTCACGTCGTGCAGCTTCTGCACACACCGCTGGCCACCCACGACCACCGTCGATTGCCGGCGTACCACCATCGGCCGCCGTTGACCACCTTCGAACACCGCCACTCCTTCCTCTGCCCTGCACCGAGCGGCGCCTCTCACCCGTGCGCTTCTCTCCTCGTTGCGCAACTTCGCCGAACACCCATGGCGACCACCGGTCGCCGACGTCTACCAGCAACTGCCGTCGACCACCGTCGCAGCACTACCTCTGCGCGCCGCCATTAAAACGCTGCCGACAAACGCCGTCGGCCTCCTCGACGGTTTTATCTTCGCGAAACCACCACCGGCCAAATTTACAACCGCCGACAACCACCAGCATCGCCGTCCTCGCCGCTCATCGCCATCGCCGGCTGCCATCGAACGGCCGCCTTCCTCCCTCTTCTCCCTCTCTTCTTTCTCCTCCGCTGCGAACCCGAAACCCTAGCTCCCTCTCTCACCTCCTCCTCTCTCCCCGATCCCCTCTTCCAATCTTATCACTTCTTTTTTTTTTTTCTCTTTTTTTTTTTTAATTTTTCAATCCTTATCTCCTTATTTTCCGTTTTTTTTTTCATTTTTAATTATATATATATATAATATAATAATAATATTATATATATATATTATATATATATTCCATTTTAGCTTTCTTTTATTCCAAAATCCGAATCAATATTCGGGTGATAATGCAGGCGCACCTCGAGTGCCATCCCGACTGATCCAAATGTCAATTCAAATTTCATAAAGTCTAATTAATTTTTGCCACGCCCAAAATCACAATTAATATTAAATTGGTCCAAATAAAATTCAGGATATTACAATTTTTTCTTATTTGAAAAGAATTTTTCACGTAAAATCTTAGTGTTCAATTCTTCTTCCTTTTTCCTTCTTTCACTGTGCGTGTTTGTGGTAGTTGTTGGACGCTATCTATCCCCAACAAGTAGTATGAGAGAGCAGAGTTTGAGAGCATTCGATTAAATGGCATCATCGTCTTCAAAGAATTTACCATTTAGTGTGGAGAACTTTAACGGGTAAGGTAACTTCATCCTTTGGTAAGAAATGGTGAAGAATATCTTGACCCGAGAAGGAACAGTGAAGACGTTGCGGAAGAAGGATGAAAAGTCAGATTACTTGACCAAGGGAGAACGGTAAGACAAAAGGGATCTTGCCAACTATACCATAAAGTTGTGTTTGACGGACAACACGCTCTAAGAGGTCATCAACCTGACAAACTCGATGGAGGTTTGAGAGAAGCTAGAAAGTCGGTATAAGTGCAAGTCATTGACAATCAGGTTGCATGTAAATAAGCAATTTCATGACCTATAGTTGTCAGAAGGTGAAAGTTTTGAAAAGTACTTAGATGAGTTCAACAGGATAATAATGAAGATGTCGGCCCTTGATGAGCAGATCAAGGAAGAGGATAAGACGTTAGCATTGTTGGGTTCTTTACTAGTTTCATATGACCATATCATCACAACCTTACTATTTTGGAAGGACACGCTTAAGTTGGATAAGGTCATTACTTATTTACTCATGAATGAGTTAAAGCGGTCACAAAGGGTCTCAATCTCTTTACATTTTGAAGTACTTATGACCGAGTTACGGGGAAGAAATAGAGGACGCAGCCTGAAGCTTGGAGAGAAGGGTCGCAGTAAATCTCGGTTAAGATTTCAAAACCTTAAGTGTCACTATTGTGGTAAGAAAGGTCACATCAGAAAAAATTATTATAAGTGAAAACGTGAGAACGTTGAGAAAGAGAAAGGAGAAAATGGACGATGAGAAGAAAAGTCTTCGGTCTTAATGGTCACATGAGATGATCTCCTATTGACGTATGAAGAAAATGTGACAAGTCTGACGGACCATGATTCCGATTGGATAGTAGATTCTGGAACCTCTTTCCACGCCACGTCCAAAATGAGACTGTTCACTTCATATACTATAGGAGATTTTAAAGTGATAAGGATGGGAAACAAACGAACATTCCCAATAGTTGGCAAAAGTGACGTGTTATTTGTCATCAATAATTGGACAAAACTGTTGTTGAAAGATATACGACATGTTCCTAACATTCGGCTGAATATAATTTCAGCTGACAAACTTAATGATGAAGGTTATTACGATACCTTATGTAAAGAAGAGTGGAAGTTGACCAGAGAGTCTCTGGTTTTAGCACGAGGAAAGAAGTGCTCCAACCTATATTAATGAAGGCTTCTGTAGTGGCCGGAGACGTAAACACTGCAACCAGTAGGGAGTCTGAGGATCTGTGACACTAGCGGTTAGGTCACGTGAGTTAACAGAGATTGTGTCATTTGGCCAAGATGGGCCTTATTCTAGAAATGAAAGAAGACGGACTAAGGACTTGCCCTCATTGCATGGCAGAAAAGTAACGGAGGGTCTCGTTTCATGGAGACTCATCCTCTGTGAAGGTGAAAATACTTGACTTGGTCCACACAGATACATGTGGACTATTCAAAGAGAAGTCTTTTGGTGGCGCGTAATATTTTGTGTCTTTCATTAATGGTAATTCTAGAAAACTGTAGGTTTACCCATTGAAGACCAAGGATCAAGTTCTCGGTACGTTTGAACTTTTTCATGCTCTGGTAGAATGTCAGATGAAGAAGAGACTAAAGACCATCTAAAGTGATAATGGTATAGAGTACATTGGGATATTTGATGCCTACTGCCAGTCTCATGGCATCAGGTATTAGAAGACACCACCAAAGACACCACAGTTAAATGGATTAATTGAGCAGATGAACCGCACACTCCTAGAAAGGGTCAGGTGTATACTTTCTGAAGTAAAGCTTTCTGGATCCTTTTAGGTAGATGTACTGAAGACGGTGGCATATGTTATTAATAGGTCACCCAGTAAACCTTTGAATGATGAAATGTTGAAGAAGATATGGTCAGAAAAAGAGCCGTCTTATGGCCATCTACGAGTATTTGGATGTAAGGTCTTTGTTCATATCTCAAAGGACGAGAGAGCTAATTTAGAGCCAAAGATGATGCAGTGCGTCTTTTTGGGTTACGAGGAAGATGAATTAGGATATAGGTTCTATGACTTAACTAGGAAAAAGTTTATTCTGTCAAGGGATATAACCTTTATCGAGAATGAAACAATTGAGAACACTGGTAAGAAGACCAAGTCTGATACTGGCCAGACAGATAAAGTAAGTATTGAAGTTATCTGTCCAATCCTCTACGGTACAAGGACAATAGCCCAGGATTAGCCGAGAATAATAATGAGGTAGTCACGGCGCCTGATGAGGATCAGGATGAAGTCGCTCCTCAACTAGTCGAGGAGGTTCCTGTCCGACGATCCTTGAAGAACAGACGGCCATTCATCCGTCTGTCATTCAGTGAATATGTTCTACTCATTGATGTTGGAGAACTTGAAACTTTTAAAGAAGTTATGAAGGATGAGAATAAGGAAAAGATGGTTGAAAGTTATGAAAGATTAAATAAGCTCTCTCAATGAAAATTATATATTTATTTTGGCTGAATTGCCTAAGAAAAGAGAGCCCTAAAGAATAATGGGTCTTCTATTTGAAGACTGATAAAAATATCATACAACCAAGGTACAAGGCGTGGTGGTGGTAAAAGGCTTTAATCAACGGAAAGAGGTTGATTTTATGAAATATTTGCCCCTGTGGTGGAGATGTCCTCTATAAGGGTTGTGTTTGGCTTGGCTGCTACTGTGAATTTGGAGGTTGAGTAGTTGGATATCTGAACAACTTTCCTCCATGGTGATCTTGAGTAAGAAATTTATGTAGAGCAGTTAAAAGGATTCAAGGTTAAGAAAAAGGAATGACTTGTTTGTCGTCTGAGGAAGAGCTTGTATAGATTGAAATAGGCTCCTAGATAGTGGTATAAGAAGTTTAAATTTATCATGGTCGGTTAAGGGTACTAAAAGACTACTTATGACCACTATGTATTTACACGGAGATTTTTCGAGAATGACTTTGATAACCTTTTCCTTTACATGGATGACACGTTAATCATTGGACGCAATGACGTTCAGATAAAAGAGATGAAATAGCAACTTGGGCAATCATTTTCCATGAAGGACCTGGGTCAATGAAATAAAATTTTGACGTCAGAATTATTTGCGACCGAGAGGCAAGAAGATTGTAGTTGTCCCAAGAAAGTTACATTAAAAAGGTGCTCCAACGTTATAACATGGATAAATCCAAGCCCGTGAGCACTTCGCTGGCGAACCACCACAGACTGAGTAATCGTCAGTATTCGTCTTTGGATGCTAAGAAAGCATACATGAAAGGCGTACCTTACTCTTCAGTTGTAGGAAGCTTGATCTACACCTTGGTATATATGAGGTCGGACATAGCACATGCAGTTAGTATAATCAGTCATTTTTTGTCAAACTCAGGAAAGGAGCATTGGTCTAGGTTAAGTGGATAATGAGATATATTCGAAGAACTTTCAAAAAGTATCTATGTCTTCAAAGTGATAAACCTCAATTGGTGGGGTACTCGGATACTAATATCGCCAAAGATATTGACTCCCGAAAGTCTATCTCGGGATACTTGGTGAAATTTGCTGGAAGTGCAGTTTTCTGACAGTCAAAACTGTAGAAGTGCTTTACTCTTTCTACTGTTGAGGTCGAGTACATAGCTGTGACAGAAGCTTGTAAGGAGATGTTGTGGATGAAGAAGTTCATCTAAGAATTGGGTCTCAGACAGAAAAATTATGAGATACTTTGTGATAGTTAGAGTGTTATATATCTTTATAAGAACTCCTCATTCCATTCTAAATCGAAACATATTGATATTCGATACCATTGGGCAAGGGATGTTATTGAAACAGGTTTGCTATCACTGGAGAATGTCAGGACTAAAGAAAATGACGCAAACATGATGACTAAGATTTTACCAAAAGGTAAGAATGAGGCTTGTGCAATTTGGGTGGGCTGATGGATTCTGATTCTTCATGGTCGAGAGGGAAAATTTATTGAGGCCACTCCCATGTGGAAGTCCTAGTGGTCCGAGAACTTGGACGGAGTACGAAGACCTTGAGTGTGACTAAGGTCCGTGAACTTGTGCATTATGTCCGCGGACTTTGCACAGATTAAGCACAAGGAATTCCGGTCAACGTTTGTTGACCGAAAGTTTTGGTCAGGCAAAAATGACCGGTCAACTTGTTGACCAGCTAATTATATGTTTCAGTTAACATGCTGTTGACCGGTTGAAGGTCTGTGGATTTACTCAGTATTGCCTAAGGATTCCAGAATGACTATCGACCGGTCAACAGGGTGTTGACCGGCCAACTAAAGAAGACGGTCAATGGGGCGTTGACCAGTTGAGAATATATGTGCAGAACAACTGTCTTTCACAAAAGGCGTACGGTTGACCTACCTGATTGGGTAGTTAGAAGACGTCATTCTTGGGAAGGCGACAAGTCATTCTGCAGGGGCATGCATGTACTGCTTGCTGCAGAATAGGGCATGCGCCGACTGTTACAAGCCTTGGGAGCTGTGCACGCAACCACCATATAAAGTAGGTGGTTGCTCGTTTTACTTGATGATATATATATTGTACTTAGAGAATATGTATATATGAGAAAGAAGAGAGAAAGATAGAAAAGAAAGAGAGAGCAGTGAGTGGAACACCAAGTGTAAGGTTTTTGTATTCTCGTGCTCTATTTTTTATTTTTGGCTCTTGGGCTTGCGTTCCCGCGTGGTTTGTGTAACCAATCTCATATAGTGGATCTTATTTGTTGACTAAGTGTCCCGTGATTTTTTTCTTATTTGAGAATGATTTTTCATATAAAATCATGGTGTTTAGTTTTTCTTTCTTATTCCTTCTTTCATTATGCGTGTTCATGGTAGTAGTTAGACGCCATCTACCCTCAACTCAGCCTTGAACTTCTTCTGAATCTTGTAAGTGCAAGCCATGCCATGCACATTGTGAACTACAAAATTTCCTTCAGTAATTCCCTGTTGATACTGACAGCATGACATTGATTTTAATCTTAATTTTGTTAGCTCTATTTATTTGCTTCCTTCCCTACTATATTACAAATTGATATTACTTCAACTCCTCCACATGAACTATCTCATATCCATTGGATTCTATTAAGCAGACCAAACCAAGCTGATTATTATTTTGCCCCAAAATTATCTAGCATGGCAACTTCAAAATTAGTCTTAAGGTTATCTCATTAGCTTCATCAATATCAGAAAATCGTTAGTATTTTTCTAGGAAAGGAATGTTCATTCACATGAATATCAGATGTTTTTTTTTTCTGTTTTCAAAGAGGCTTGGCTGTCTTATATTTTTTAGAATGGTGGTTCCAGTTGGTTAGAGCTTATTAGATCATATGTTCTCCATTCTATGAAGAATTCTTCTTTTGATATTGTTTATTTCCTTTTTCAATTGGGCAGTATTTGGCTCAAGCTGAATTTTTTTTTTTTTTTGGGGGGGGGGGGGGGGGGGGGGAGGTGATTTAGCTCAACTGATCTCTCTTGTTAGTGAGAATTTTAGAATATTGCTCTAGAGACGGGAGGGCCTTTGAATTAATTTAGTGCTTATGAATTTGTGTTTGCTGGAGGAAAATTTTTCATAGGGCATAAAGAAATTTCAGGTTTTTATATGTTAACATTAGAAAGTTATCTTCATTAAAATGTAGAAATTGTATGTCTGGATATTTACAGAAATGGCTTGTAGATTTAGAGAAAAAAAGTTGATAGCGTTTTGCAGACACGTGTGATATACAAATTTAAGATTTCAATGGGAAAGAAAATGGTTGTCACTTATTATTATTCATTGCCATTACCATTATAGTAATGAGTAGTGAGGACACAATGGTCAACATATGAACTGCTATTTATATGGTTTGGACCCATAACATACAGAACCTTATTGTTTCATTAAAATTCATCACTATTTCTTATTTAATTATATAAATAAATGTTTATTTGTTGTTTTTTGAAATGTGCCTTTCTTTTTTTTTAGGCTAGAAGGAATGTTTTTCGGCTATTCTGTTTTTATGTTGAACGTTCAAAAAGATAGTTTCATAAGTGGTGTCTGACGCTTAAACGTATTTTTTACGACGAGGGTGTTGAATTCTCCAAATAGAGCTTAAATTCAAGGGCACAAAATACAGGGCACACAGGAAGAACACTAGAATAAAACGTCTTCAGGCTGCTTCTTACATACAACAATCACAACTCTCATGTCCACAGCGGAAGACAAATATTTTTTGTAGCACTGCTATCTTTTTAATACAAAATTTGATAATAAGGCACATCATGTATGGAAAAAAAAATGCCCACAAAAAAATTATTTCCAATGTAGTTGACACATTATCAGTCCAATCGAATCATCTAGCTCTCTCCTAAATCCTGCTTCATGATGTTTTCCCTTTCCTGGGTCCTCATAGATGATGGGTTTCTTCGGCTGCCAAGGATGGAACTGGCAGGATCATAAGGCTGAGAAGTGAGGTAATTCAAAGCCATGACAACATCGGTTACCAGAGGACGTGTATTGGGTTGCTCCTGGACGCACATTGCAGCAATAGCAAGAGCTTGATACAAGCCCGTCGTGGGATACTGACCTTGAAGCCTAGGGTCGGCCATTTCAGCAAATCTCTTCTAGTATTTGAAGAACGGTCTTGCCAGTCAATAAGATTTATCGTTTCAAGGTGAGAGATTCAGACAAATGAATATTTGCTCGCCTATGGTTTTCACTTATTAGCAACAGTTTCAGTGCAGATAAAGTAGTGAATTACCTTACTGCAGCTACAGTTGTCAACATAATCATACTAATCGCGCAACAACTGTCATGGCCCGGGAACACAATATTCGCAGGTCAAAATAAAATCAATAATATATATTTCCATCAACCATAATAACCCAACCCGGTGTGACAATCATACACATGTAGGACCCAATATAAATAAAATCCGCACAAGATCTCATCGGATATGAATCCGGACAAATAATACATGACCTGCTATCCATAATAGTAAGGGAGGTATCCAAATTTACAACAACTCATCCACATAATGCAATAACTCCAATTTTTTATATACAATGATCAAAGCCATCATCCAGCCATAAATAATAACCATAACACATCCTCGAGATCGAAATATACCAAATATAGCATCTCCACACAAAAAAGAATATCCGAGCCCGATCACGTCCGAGAAGCCCCCGCAAGCGTATCCATGCCACTAGTCCGAAGGGATAAAACATGAAAACGTGAGCCAGAGCTCGGCAAGTATCAAGAATCGTATAAAACGGTACACATAAATCGAAGCGGGGATATCGCATAGCAATCACGTAAAACAAAACATCATGTCCGTGAAATCGAAACCGAGGAGATGTCTCGTACTAAATCGCCGTCCGTAATAACTCGTCCCTCAGGACAAAATCATATAAATCACGATCGGTAAAATCTCGTAGACGATATCATATCATATGATCCGAGGTCACATACGTCGCAACCGGCCACCACATCCACGTGGAGACACATACCGTCGTCCAGGATCTAAAACTCATAATGCGTAAAATCAAGAGAAAACCACGGAACTAAAACATAAATGAAAACATGTTCCGGGTTTATCACGTGAGCACGTACGAGACATTCCTATCGCCCATCCGTGGGCCAAACCACGTATCTCAAATCATCGTACACCCAAATACGTGCAGAAATACAAAGCATGCACGAAATCGGAGAACCAAAGATCAATGATACCAACTTGAGGAAGGGTTACCTCGTCCGAGTACCACGGCTATATATCGGCTACGAATTAGGCCGCAGCTCAAGGCCATCCATGTACTTTGTCTCCCATAGATTAGGAACTTGCTCACTATATTTTACCACCCGCGGCTTTGGGTGCAACCTGAAGTTTTAGTTATATATTAGGACGCCCGAATATATTAGTTTTCCGTCAATTCCTTACGATGGTTCTCAATTAAATACACAGTGGCAAGGTGTCACTACAAATATCTTCCTTACGGCGGAAGTAGCCTCAACCTCAATCTTCCTTACGGCGGAAGTAGCCTCATTCTTCCTTACGGCGGAAGTAGCCTCATTCTTCCTTACGGCGGAAGTAGCCAATGCCTCGGATCACAAATCGACCCCTCGGGTCTCGAACCACCATGGTCCGTAGTGATCCCACCCCGGCAGCATGCATGGTTAGTGCAAGGCACAGTTCATGGTTCCACAATATCTTGATACACAAATGTACATATATATCGTCAAGGGTGTCCAAAATCCCTCCAAATCGTAAATACCAGTACAAAACCACCACACAACCGATAAAACATACATGCATGTATACAATTGATAAATTGAGGGTATTTAAAAATACATGCATGTTAGTAAAATCTCCCATGATAGTCAAAATGCATCGGAAATTAAATCGGACCAAGAATAGGGCTAGAGGATACTTGCCTTAACATTATACTCAGATCTGAAGAAAGGATGTCGAAGCACTCCATCGAGCCTTTCTCTCTCCCGCCTCCCCGTCTTGCCCTCTCTCTCTGCGCACAGCGCGCCTCGCCGCCGCACCCGCTGCTGCCGCGCCACTACTGCCGCCGCGAACCACCGTCTTCGCCGGCCTTCCAGCGACCACCACCGCCATCGTGCCGCCTCCGTTCGGCCGCCATCCTCTCTCTCTCGTCTCTTCTCTCCTCGAGCACCCGTCGTCGATCTCCTCCGCACCACGCCACTGCCTCACGTCGCGCCACCGTGCCCAGCCGAGCGACACGACCACCGCACACCACCGATTTCGCCGCTACCATCCCGAATGGCTGCCGTCGACTCTTCCGGCACCGGTTTCCTCACCCAACGCCGCCGCCGTCTCAACCCGCAACTGCCGCAACAATCGCGGCCACACCCACAACCACCATCGACCGCCGATTCACCTGCGACGCCGCCGCCGCTGCCGCCTTCCTCTTCCTCCTTCTTCCTCGCGCAAACCCTAGCCCCCATTTTCCCCCTTCTCCTTCCTCTTCTCCCTCTCTTCCCGACACTTTCTTCTTCTTATTTTCTCTTATTTTCTTTTTTTTTTTTCCTTTCCTTTTCTTTTTACTTTATTATTATTATTATTATTATTATTATTATTATTATATCTAACTCGGTATTCGAATAACTTCACGGGCGCACTCCGAGCGCCGCTTTGCACCTCCGATCATTCCCGAAAATATTACGATATTTTAAATTATTTTCACCACGTCCGAAATATCCAAAAATCACAATTAATATTAAAATAATCCAAATGAGATCCGGAATATCACACTCTCCCCTCCTTTTAAAAATTTCGTCCTCAAAATTTACGCACAGCAATTCTTGAACAAAATAAGAACAATTCTTCCAGACTTATCCTCGATCAAAAGATACCTCCAAAAATCTGATCATCAACACCTGATCTTTCTATCCCAATATCGGAATCAAAATTCCAACATAAAATAGCTTCTCCAAATCAGCAACAATTCACACTTGATCACATGCCAATAATCAACCCATATTTCTCTTAACATACGAGGGACAAAACACATCATCACGATTTGCCAAACTCGAAACAACGCTAATCACTGTGGCCACTTCTCCAATTCATTGCAAAACCTCAAAAGTCCTCTGGGACCTCAACCTCAATTCACCATTTGCCCTCGAAACTTGAAATTCTTCTCTTCATAACGCTTTCAGAAATATCTGACCACTTTTCTCCATCATCCACTCAGGCTACAAATCTGATCTCATGCTTGAATTCTCGAATCAATTCTTGTAACCGATAACTGTGAATCCACACGATTCCGCTGCGCAACTCTGATCAATCATCTTCTTCAAATCGCAATCAATGCCTCAAAATTAGTATACCTTGCAACATTCTCATCTTGATAATGTGTTAACGGCCAAACTCGAGAATGACTTTCTGATCAGCAAGCAAGGAACTGACTTCATCAACCTATCCCTCATCATCCAAGATGCCACCAAATTCGTCGCTGTCCAACGCAGACCAAAACAAAATCTCGAAGGCTTCTTCTTGATTCCTTCCTTCAAGCACGAGACGCATGATCAACTCGCCACTCCGCCGATAGAGCATCTTCGAGGTTCCTTATAAACTTAGACCACTGCAACCCCACTACAGCTGTTGACAACCTTGACTGCTCCGCGAGCTTTCATCCATCCACCGAAACTCAGCTTGATCATGTCGAACTTCATGACCGCTCGAAGAAAAGGAACTTCACTTCCGATCTTCACAAAAGCTTCTTCCGCAGAAAGAACTTTGTTCAGAGCCCACTCTGGCAGGGGTTATTCACCGATAACTCCACAGTTTCTCTGCTCAAAACAAAGACAGAAGACATTGCAGCACAAACTCTTAACGCAATTCTGATCCTGAACAGTATACACATAGGCTGAGAATAGATCCACCTACCTACTCCTTCGTCGACAAAATCTCCTTCTACTCCATGAGATTTCAGACCGATCAAATCAAAGATGCTACTTCTCCAACATCGCAGGACTCAACAAAAACCACCACCAAATCAAAGTCCTCAAACCGACATTCAAATCAAATTCTCTATCTAAGGATCCAAATCGAATTTCACAACCAAAGGCTACGGACCCACATGCTTCTACTGCACTATTCGGATTGATCACCTAACTGCGAATTATCGCTATAACAAATTTCGACTAGGAGTTCAATTTCTCATACGAGCCTACCTCGAAATTCGGCACGATATCTGATCACAATCGAAACCTCAAAACTGAAATATTCTACATCCTCAAAAGAAAGACCTCAACTGTTAACTCCAATCCATAAGTGGAATAACCTTGATCATAGACTTTCAACAGCCGTAACCCATAGGCCACTACTACCTAAATAAGTTGCATCAGAATACAACCTCAAATCTTCCTCAGAAGTATCACAACCTACGACATATTTAACTTAATCCATCGGGGATCAACCAAATCAACTTTGCAGACAATACGTCCTTTATTTCTAGAAAGCTCCCCTTATACTCATTCCAACGAACACTGATAGCTACTAAGCCCAATGTCCCACGGACGCTACGATTCTCAAGGAATCATCGACAAATCGCTTAACAAATTTAGGCAGACTTAAGAAATCACGCACCTTCGCAACAAACGATGGCATTTCCCAACCGGTCACCGCTTCAATCTTCTGCAATTTCACAAACATGCCATCAAAGAAAAAGCATGCCCAAACAATACCAGTTCCAACCAAACTCACATCTTCTCAATTGGGCAAACCACAAACTACCCTTTACAACTATGACGGTCCTCAAACGGACCCCATGCCCCACAAATTATCTCGAACAAATAAAAATATCATTAATGAATCCATCACAAATAGACTCAAATACGGCCGAAAGATCCAATTTAAAAGATCCATAAAAGATGCCAACACAATCACTAACCCAAAAACATCACCGAAGCTCACAACGGCCGCACCTTCACCTTGAAGGCAACCTCATGTATATTCTCCCGATATCCTTAATTGACAATACTCCAAGTACAGACCGATTTAGAAAACATCGAGTATCAACCATTGACCAAACAAATCACCTACCAATTCCTAACATTCGCTTATCAAATGATTCATCTCCCAAACGAATTAAATTTCAATAATTCATAGATAACCTCATAGATTCATCACGCTTATCCCAGAGGCATTTAACACCCCGCGGCAAAGCACTCAACCAATGCCTCATCGACTCTATGCGAGGTCCTCAAAATAGAAGTCACTCCTGACACAACCACAGCAACAACCTCAACTACCGACTAAAAGACAATTCAGGCTAATCTTCTCATCAAGAAACAGCCTCGAATTACCATACAATCAGAAAACTTTTTATGACCACATAACGACTCCCAGATATGGGCATATATGCCAATTAAACTCGACACACATTTTCATCAATTAACTTGCAGGCACAATGATATCAATTTCATCACATCTCGATCAACTCTTCCTCATATTCAAAATTCACAGCCCAAATTGTAAACTAGAATATTCTTACCAAAATCGTTTACATTAATGTGGTGACTTGCCAACCAAATCATGCCCAATATCACATTAAAGTCCGGTTCATCAAATAAAATTAGATCAACCAATCATTGATATCTACAAACCCAAATCGGACATCAGAGTCTATAAACTTAATAGATTCAAGGTTTACCCATCAGGGATAAACTTTATCAAAGCTCGCTCTAAAAATTAGGAAAACATATAACATTTACATACAGTCTCAAAGGTCACAAACTTAATCTGTGCCTTCACCAACTAAATTCACCTTCCTTACTATTCCGAATGCCAAACAGAGAATAACTCCCAAAATTGCCTCCACAAAAACATCTCAAGAAGTGGAATACGGCACTGAGAAGCCTACCACTGGCTTACCTCACTCACTAACTTATCGGTAATAGACCAAACTTCATTTGAACTGCCAGAAACCTCGAACACCTCCTCCACTTTCTGAAGTTCAATTCAAGCCTTAATTGAGATTAAACATCCCAAAATTTTTCAAATCGGCTCACATTTAATCATTCGAAGGACTCTCCATCTTGCCTACAACAAACCATCCTTCACAAAGTAACCAAATTTCATCTAGCTGCTGAACAGAAACATTCAAAACATCGCTTGCGTGACTCAACACAGCCAAACAATCAACTTCCCAAGTCGAATTCAAACATTTATAACCCAAACTTTCATTCTTTACCAGAGGCTACACTTATCACGCCAGATATTCCATCAATTTCTTATCCGAGATGACCCAAAATACCTCTCCATGCGATCTTTTCTCTGATACCACCACTGTCACGGCCCGAGAACACAATATTCGCAGGTCAAAATAAAATCAATAATATATATTTCCATCAACCATAATAACTCAACCCGGGTGTGAAAATCATACACATGTAGGACCCAATATAAATAAAACCCACACAAGATCTCATCGGATATGAATCTGGACAAATAATACATGACCTGCTATCCATAATCGCAAGGGAGGTATCCAAATTTACAACAACTCATCCACATAATGCAATAACTCCAATTTTTTATATACAATGATCAAAGCCATCATCCAGCCATAAATAATAACCATAACACATCCTCGAGATCAGAAATATACCAAATATAGCATCTCCACTCGCCAAAAAGAATATCCGAGCCCGATCACGTCCGAGCTCCTGCAAGCGTATCCATGCCACTAGTCTGAAGGGATAAAACATGAAAACGTGAGCCTAGAGCTCAGCAAGTATCAAGAATCGTATAAAACGGTACACATAAATCAGAAGTAGGGATATCGCATAGCAATCACGTAAAACAAAACATCATGTCCGTGAAATCCCCAAAACCGAGGAGATGTCTAAATCTTAAATCGTCGCCTCGTAATAACTCGTCCCTCCGGGACAAAATCATATAAATCACGATCCGGTAAAATCTAAGTAGACGATATCATATCATATGATCGAGGTCACATACGCCGCAAACCGTCACCACATCCACGTGGAGACACATACCGTCGTCCGGATCTAAAACTCATAATGCAGAAATCAAGAGAAAACCGCCGGAACTAAAACATAAATCAAAACACGTTCCGAGTTTATCACGTGAGCACGTACGAGACATTCCTATCGCCCATCCGTGGGCCAAACCACGTATCTCAAATCATCGTACACCCAAATACATGCAGAAATACAAAGCATGCACGAAATCGGAGAACCAAAGATCAATGATACCAACTTGAGGAAGGGTTACCCTCGTCCGGTAACCACGGCTATATATCGGCTACGAATTAGGCCAGTAGCTCAAGGCCATCCATGTACTTTGTCTCCCATAGATTAGGAACTTGCTCACTATGTTTTACCACCCGCGGCTTTGGGTGCAACCTGAAGTTTTAGTTATATATTAGGACGTCCGAATATATTAGTTTTCCGTCAATTCCTTACGATGGTTCTCAATTAAATACACAGTGGGGCAGGTCAGCTACAAATATCTTCCTTACGGCGGAAGTAGCCTCAACCTCATTCTTCCTTACGGCGGAAGTAGCCTCATTCTTCCTTACGGCGGAAGTAGCCAATGCCTCGGATCACAAATCGACCCCTCGGGTCTCGAACCACCATGGTCCCGTAGTGATCCCACCCCCGGCAGCATGCATGGTTAGTGCAAGGCCTGGTTCATGGTTCCACAATATACTGATACACAAATGTACATATATATCGTCCAGGGTGTCCAAAATCCCTCCAAATCGTAAATACCCAGTACAAAACCACCACACAACCGATAAAACATACATGCATGTATACAATTGATAAATTGAGGGTATTTAAAAATACATGCATGTTAGTAAAATGTCATGAGAGTCAAAATACATCGAAATTAAATCGACCATGAATAGGGCTAGAAGATACTTCTTGCCTTAACATTATACTCATAGACGAAGAAAGGATGTCCGAGAAGCACTCCAATCGAGCCTTTCTCTCTCCCGCCTCCCGTGCTGCCCTCTCTCTGCCCGCACGGCGCCTCAGACCACCGCCGCTGCCGCCACTACTGCTCCGCCACCGCGAACCACCGTTCACGGCCTTCCTGGGCGACCACCGCCATCGTCGCGCCTCCCGGGTCCGCCATCCTCTCTCTCTCGCGGCTTCTCTCCTCGAGCACCCGTCGTCGATCTCCTCCGCACCACGCCATCGCCTCACGTCGCGCCACCGTGTGCCCGGCCCGAGCGACACGACCACCGCACACCACCGATTTCGCCGCTACCATCCCGAACGGCCGCCGACTCTTCCGGCACCGATTTCCTCAAACGCCGCAATATCTCAACTCAAGAATCGCCGCTGACAATCGCGGCCACACCCACAACCACCATCGACCACCGATTCACCTGCGATGCCGCCGCCGCTGCCGCCTTCCTCTTCCTCCTTCTACCTCGCGCAAACCCTAGCCCCCATTTTCCCCCTTCTCCTTCCTCTTCTCCCTCTCTCCCCGACACTTTCCTCTTCTTCTTTTCTCTTTTTTTCTTTTTTTTTCCTTTCCTTTTCTTTTTACTTACTTTATTATTATTATTATTATTATTATTATTATTATTATTATTATTATTATTATTATTATTATTATTATTATTATTATTACTTTTATTATTATTATTATTATTATTAAATCCAACTTGGTATTCGAATAACTTCACGGGCGCACTCCGAGCGCCGCTTTGCACCTCCGATCATTCCCGAAAATTTTACGATATTTTAAATTATTTTCACCACGTCCGAAATACCCAAAAATCACAATTAATATTAAAATAATTCAAATGAGATCCGGAATATCACACTCTCCCCTCCTTTTAAAAATTTCGTCCTCGAAATTTACGCACAGCAATTCTTGAGCAAAATAAGAACAATTCTTCCAGACTTATCCTCGATCAAAAGATACCTCCAAAAATCTGATCATCAACACCTGATCTTTCTATCCCAATATCGGAATCAAAATTCCAACATAAAATAGCTTCTCCAAATCAGCAACAATTCACACTTGATCACATGCCAATAATCAACCCATATTTCTCTTAACATACAGACGCAAAACACATCATCACGATTTGCCAAACTCGGAACAACGCCAATCTGCTGGCCACTTCTCCAATTCATTGCAAAACCTCAAAAGTCCTACCGGACCTCAACCTCAATTCACCATTTTCCCTCGAAACTTGAAATTCTTCTCTTCATAACGCTTTCAGAAATATCTGACCACTCTTCTCCATCATCCACTCAGGCTACAAATCTGATCTCATACTTGAATTCTCGAATCAATTCTTGTAACCGATAACCGTGAATCTACACGATTCCGCTGCGCAACTCTGATCAATCATCTTCTTCAAATCGCAATCAATGCCTCAAAATTAGTATACCTTGCAACATTCTCATCTTGATAATGTGTTAACGGTCAAACTCGAGAATGACTTTCTGATCAGCAAGCAAGGAACTGATTTCATCAACTTATCCCTCATCATCCAAGATGCCATCAAATTCCTCGCTGTCCAACGCAGACCAAAACAAAATCTCGAAGGCTTCTTCTTGATTCCTTCCTTCAAGCACGAGACGCATGATCAACTCGCCACTCCGCCGATAGAGCATCTTCGAGGTTCCTTATAAACTCAGACCATTGCAACCCCACTACAGCTGTGGACAACCTTGACAACACAACAACACAATCCAACTTTTATGGAATTTCAACACCCAGCTCCTACAAGTTACTGTCACATGTCAAGGCAACCTTGTGCATGCTTTTTGCCCACTTGTTTTCCTTGTAATTAATTTTCATTTATATAATTTTTCTTATTCTCTAATGAATAACCTGTACTCTAATTTTTTTTTTTCTTCCACTGCTCTTGTTCTAATTAATTTTTGTGCTCCACTTGAATTTTTGTGTTGTATTTTTTTTTGTGCACTACTTTTGTTATACTAATTATTTTTGGTTTACTTATTTTTTCTATAGTTATTGAGCATTATTGCATTAACCGTAATTACCTAATATTGGGTGCCAAATTTCCCTGTTTCTATAGATATTGATGCATCCCAATCTACAGATTACATAATAGAATTAGGACTCACGCGGCCCAAGCCCAAATTGATCCATGTGTCTGTCCTCAAGCCACAACGGTCATCTACTCTAATTTTATATATTTCCAAATAAGATAAGTTTCACTTTAACGATTGCCTTCAGAATTAATGCACATCCCAGAGTGAAGGCGCCGGAATCCACGCTCTGTCTGTTGAAAATCCTAACGGTTACAGAACACGGAAGGAAGGAAATCAATCATTTGACTGTTACAACCAAAAAGGGGCTCACGCCAGAAAAGGTAACGATCCCCAGTAGAGCGCGGGTATCAAGCGCCTCTGTAAAGGAAGGTAGCCTAGGGCCATGGTTATAAAAGGCCATGGAAGCTCCCTTCAATGGCAACACCTTCTCTTACGTATAAAAGCTCCCAAGCAATTACAAAGCTCCCAAACTCTCATACACTCGAGCATCCTAAGACTCTCTCTCTCGTTCCATCTTCTTCTCTCTCTTTGCTACTAGTTCCTAGCGAACTCAATACTTAGAGAACTTGCTCTTCACGAGCATCCAAAGCCTCTCTACATATGAGAGCTCCCACATCTACAAACACTCATCCCGCATTCATACTGCATTTTCTGCATCCGCCTTCTACCTTTTGAAGGTTACATACTGACTTGAGCGTCGGAGTGTTTTCGGTGGGATTACATCTCGCTATTACCTGACTTCTTGTTTGAAATTGTGGTGTGCAGAATCCGAAATTCAGTGGACAAAATTAGAATCAAACGGATAACTTGACCCTAATCTATTCGAAACTTGAATGCATGATGTATCAATACCTGAGGCTAATCTGTATCTGTTATGAAAAATCAAGAGCTTAGAGTTTGGAAGGCCAAGCAAATGAAATGAAAATTTCCATTGTGAGTGATATTGTGCCAGTAATTATTTTAAAATTTCCCTTTTCTTTTCCTGTTCTATATTATGATATGTAAAAATGAACTGAAAATCAATAGGAAAGTATATTCCTCCATTTTAAAAATTGTAAAGGAAAAGAAAAAAAAAGTCACAGAAAACTTGAGTTCAATCATATGCTGATCTGGGATTTTCATTTCCTTCTAAAAAGTAGAGGGAAGTTACAGGAAAATAGAAAGTTTTATCAGGATAAACAACGATAAGCTTCTTCTTCGCTAATATTTTACAGCTTCATGCTCATTTTTCACTATCACCATCTATAGTCTCTTCCCCAACTGCTGATTGTGTGTCTCCTTAATTGCTCTCCCCCTTCCTTCCTCTACCTACCCTTTTTTTTCTCTCATGGTGTTCACCTCCTAATACTGTTATATACGAACCACAGGAGAATTCCTCAAATGCCTTCCGTCTGCCGACAGCTGTTGTTGACGAATATGGATTGTTGCTTCTGACTTAGTTGGGTTGTTGTCTTCGTTAATTTTGAGAAACAGCCTTCAACATCTTCAATAAAACATAAAATCTGGTTCTTTGCAACATTTGCCGAGATGATTCAATGTGATTTTAAAGTGTATGCTTCATTTTCTTGTATAGTTTTTATTTACTGGCTGGGCTATAAATGACGCGGACAAAGTGGTCCAAAAAGATGCCACGATTGAATTTTCTCCCTAAAATTGAAATTGACCTATACACATATATATCAAGCAAGAAACTAACGCTTCGTATTACACGAACTTATATGCAATTATTTAAAAAATAATATAAATTTAGTTTGGGGCCTTTCGAAGTATATAATTCACAGATATATCAAGTTTCTCCCACATATTTAACTTTATATCGCCTAGTACAACTCCAGTATTGATTGCCTCCGTGCAGATGGTGACCACTCCAATTACCTTTGAGAAATTTCGGTTCATGTCCTAGAATATCAGTTGTTGACATAAATATTTTATTTGAGAGTTTCTAACCTACAAAGTGAAGAAACACGGTGCACTTTTATCCGAGCATAAAATCACCCAATTTTCAGTTGCATTCTTTGACAAAGAAAGAAAACAAAACAGTTTTCTAGCAATCTTAATTTTTCTTTATAATTTTGCCTCACACCAGAACAAGATTAAGAAAACTAATTTTTTGGTCCTTGCTATCTTTATTTCCTTCAAATTTACTTCAGGAAAATTAATTCTAATCAGTCCAACCAGAAGTTGAACTTCCAAAGAAATGTTAATCAACAGCAGGGGTTGTAAGGCAATAAAGTTACACGGGCTTTTTAAACCAAAAAAAAGACATTCTTTTATCATATTTTTCACTTAAGCAACAGAAGGTTTAGGTTTTCCAATGCCATACATTTATTTATTACTCTATTAGCAAATATTATACTGCTAATTTCGCATCACTATCTTAGTTGAAACAAATATGACCACCACATAAATTCTAAATGCAGATTAAAATTAGTGGTCGGGTAAATTAGCTAATAAAGAAAGAAGAAATGACTCGATGATTTCCTTCACCCCCCTCCTGCTTCCAAACTCCAAGATTAAACACGGCAGACTAAAACTGAAAAAGGTCCGCTAAAGGAACCAAAACAAAAATGATCTAACCAAAATGGAACTTTTGCAGCTTTACTACAATCTAGCCAAACCCTAACATTACTAAGCAAATCATGTGATGTCAGACTTGCAAATTGGGCACGATCTTTTTCTTCTGAGCCATGGATCAATGCACTGTGACATGAAACAGATGACAATAATACTTGATCAGAATAAAAAGCAAGGCAATAACGATGGCAGGAAATTTACTTTAAGGATCTCAACTTAAACTGTTTTAGCAAAGGTGATTGCATTGGGTTAGAGGTAACACGAATAAGAGATGTGAGCCTAAATAAACAAAGAATGAAATAAAAGATGAAAAAATGGATGAAACACTCCTCAATCTCTTTGGAATGTCCATCCACACCAAAAGGAATAGAATGTTTCTATTTGACGTCTACATAGTGAGATTTACAACTTGTTCTTCTTGGTGTAGGCCAAGATATTTATTCCTACATACCTTGGATTAGTTGAAGCCTCCCCCACCCCCTAAGGACGCATATAGCAGACTTACCTCTTTGTGAAATTTGTGCAAGCAAGGAAGATGGCGTACGGTGTCCCCAATTGCTGGCACTTCAAGGCAAATGGAACAAGTTTCACAATTTTCAGTCTGCACGCACCAGTATCAGAAAGTTAGAAAGATCTGGCTGCTTATCTCAGTGCCTTTTATCCCAGCAAATTTGTCCACATCACATGTTGAAATTTACCTGGACTGTTGACTGAGGCAGGTTGTTTATCTGAGCAAAGGATGCACTGAGATGATTATGATTGTTCTCATCAAGGGTCAAGAGCATTTCATAGTCATTTCTGCACGAATATAGAAGGAAGATCAAAATACTTGCTACTTTTGCCAACAAAAAATTGCAAAATATGTCAAAACAGTTGACACCCAATAGGAGAGGAACGTATATATATTCTTTAAATAATATAGTGGCTAAAAGTCAATGCAAAGTATGAGATGACTATGTTATTTGATTATTGTCAAGACTTGCTTTAGTGATTGCCATAATGATAATAATAAAAAAAGTGGAACTAAATCAGATTGGGACAATATTAAAAAGTATAAATATGACAAAAGTGGAATTAAATCAAACTGGGCATACTGAAGGCAACCACTGATTCACATGCAATGCGTTTTTTCTTTTCTTTTCTACTGATTCAACCAGGTTTTCACTTGGTTAACATCAGGAATGATTTGATTGAAGGACTGAACCAAAAAATGGCTGGTTCGCCATTTTATTGGTTGAATCAGCTGGGCCAATTTAAGTTCATTAATTATGCTTTCCCAATAGTAATTCTAAAGAAGTCCGGTGCTCCGTGCCCATGACAATTTTGTTGATGAGGTAGGTAGTCGGTAGAAAATCATCATCCCAATAGACATTAGGCACATGTACGCTTAAAACAACAATACTAGTACCTCTAACACATGCCTGTCATTCCTTTCCAGCGCCCTATTCTGGGATGGGGTACCAACATAACTAGTTTGACAAAAGTTCATCGTTTATTTTGTTCCAACTTTAGTCTTCAAAGCTTCAAAATTTGCATCAAATGGAGCGTAGAAATAAGAAAAGATTTCATCTTTGCGGTGTATCAAGTACACCTATGTTATTCTAGAATGGCAATCTATCAAGGTTACTAACCATTAGTGACCATGAACAAAACCTGTTACGCCAATTGACATAGAATAACATCAAAAAAAAGCAATGCTTCCATTGTCGTAAACATGGCTAGGATGCTTTAGAATGTAGTTCAAAACTGGAATTGGCCCAGTGGCTCTATAATCACGTGGTTACTAGTTTTACTCGTGGCCTAAGGTTTAGTTTTTATCACTTCTCATTTGCCATTTTAGCTTTCAGTTATCAGTTTTATCTTTGAGTTTAACTGCATTGTCCTTTTGAGTGTAGTAACATATCATGTCAAATTGGCATCAGAGCCAAAGGTTTTGTCGCCATCATGCAACCTGAACATCTAACACGAGTTAGTTACTTCACTGTGAACTACAGTAAACCTGCTTCTGTCCCACACCAAAGTTAAATGACTCCCTGTTGCCATCATCCCCAACACCCTCTTCCACCACACCAAATCCAGTACACCCCAAATAATATTATCACACATGTGGCCTGCCTGGCTCGCACGGCCAAACACCCTAGACCATGCCAAGCCAAAGAGGCCAGCCTGCTGCACGGCGCAGGCTGTGCCAGCACGGCTCATATATAATTTTATATTCAATGGAAGGAAGTTGACGACCATTGACCCTTTTTTATTTTAAAAAATAAAATTACCTTTTACCCCTCCCTAAATTTCTGTAAATACTCACTCTCTCAAATTTTTGTTACTACTTTCTTCTTGTTGGGTCCAACTCGGATATGGACCAATAACGTTGAGGCCCAGTCGAGGGGAGACGAGACCGACCTAGCAGTAAAGCCCAAGCCTCCCTGCGAAGCCTAAGAGATTCTAGCGTGCAACCCACGTGACACCCTAGGTCAGCGACCAATCAGCATGCTATCGCCACTTGCTAAGGCAACTGTAGACGGTGGGAGCCAACTCAGAAAAATGCCAGCTAGTGAGGAAAAAGGTCAACGCTGCAAGCCAGTGCAGGCCGTCCTCCCAGTCATTCAGCCAATCACGATGCGGGCAGCAGACCAAGCGTGGTTCACATACGACGACGGTCCCCTTTGCCCCCGCTAGGCGACAACAAACGTTGCTGGCCACCGCTAGCGTGCAACGGCCAGCTAATCCCGGCAAGCGACTTGTCGGGAGTTCCAGCTCCAAAAGCCTCCTTGGAGGAGTGTATAAATTCCTTCTCCTGCGAAGAAGATGAGAGATATTTTCGAGCGAAAATGGTGACTAGAGATCAAGTGTTCAATCTTTCACCTTTCCATCTCGAGGAGCAAGAACCAGCTCTCTTCCCTCGAGCCACCGTTATTTTCGCGACAGAGTTAGTGAGCCACCCATAGAGGTGCAACTCCCGGAGCCTAATCCTCCAAACACATCCCGCTCACACTCTTACATCCTTGCATTCCTGCCACGTTTACCTTCAAGCGTGTATTCCTTTGTTTATTGTGGAAGATATCTGACTTGAGCGTCATAGTATTTGCGGTGGGACAACCTCACGCCGTCCTCTGACATTTTGTCTGCATTTTGTGGTGTGCAGGTTCCAAGCTAGCAGTGACGAAGACCAATCCCAACTCAGATAGACCCGTAGTGAAAGTCGGAAGGCTCTCTAATCCATAACAATTACCATGCAATTAACATATCAGCCAAAAAAAACTCAAACCAGCCTGCCGTGTCCAGCAAAAATTTAAGCAAATCCATATCCACCAACTCGACCCGTAAATGGAATAAAGAGTCTAGATTACTGAGCATGGGATCACCAAGGGCTGATCCAATAAAGGACAGCCAAGGAAGGAGCCCAATAACAAGTTCTAGCTATAGTCTGAGTGATCTGAACTGGACAGCTAGGTTACCATGCGACTAACAATTTCGGTGCAAAGGCATGGTTCTCGAGGAGGCCGCACATTCCCCTGTAGTTCTTTGATTCCTCGTGGAAAAACTGAAGTCACTAACCGGATGATCGTCAATGAGCTGAAGACCAAATTGGCAAAGCCGAAGGGGCCTGGGTGGATGAACTCCAAGTCAATTGGATGTGCATGTATATATATTTTCTCTAATCAGGAAATTCTGATTAGTTGTAATTATTATAATTAGGGTTGTTATTTATGAAGGGAAAAGATCGCAGTATGATATATTTAGGAAAATATATATTCTATTTAATGGAAAGAAATTCTCAGTTAAGAGACATTCAAACCAACACAATTCTATTTACCTTCTTCACTTGTTACAATTGATTTGTTATAGTACTTCCATTTCCATTAATTTCTTCCTTGAGTATCGTGAGTATCTTTAATTAGCACCTTCCAAACATTCTATATTTTGATGCATTTTTACGCCACAACAAAAAATGTCATCAAATGGACCCATCAGATAGTGTTATATAGCCTGGACAATGAGTTGAACTAAGTAAAAGGGATCACAAGCCTTGGATTCACAATGGGAATGCATCCTTGGACTACATCCCACTACTTGACTTTCCTTGTAGTAGACTGACCATTGGTTTATCATGCATCTTAGGCCGGCTATGCTTGGCTACTTTCAGGCAGTCACCACCATCTTGCACCTAAAATGAAATTTGAAATAGTGCAGGATTAGAGAGGTAAGAAGAGATTAGGTCATAGGGAGTTGTTACTTAACACTAACTAGAGGAGCAGTGCCGGCTAAACTAATTGATGAGTTTGATTTTAGAGACGAAATGTCTCTACAGCAAGGTCAGCTTGGTGAGACACCGCTTAGAATCCCTTTAGACTCTCAGCATCCTAACAAATACATCCAAATCAACTCTTCCTTAGAATAGAATCCAAGGTAGAGTCTGGTAGACTTCCTACATAGCAATTTAGACAATTTCGCTTGGACACTAGCCAATATGTCAAGAATACCAATAGAAATGATAGCTCACAAGCTGAGTATTATCCTGGGGCATAAACCCAATTGATAAAAAAGTTAAAAAATGTTCTATAGAAAAACTAGTGGAGGTATGGGGGGATGTCAAGAAATTGACTGCTTTTAGTTTAATCTGAGAAGTCAAGCACCCCCACTAGCTATGGAAAAGGAACTTTGGAGTCACTTAGATGGTTTGTCTACGGCCCCCATTGAAATAAAGGACCTTAATCAATGAAAGAGCAAGAATGCTGGTATTGTGTCATGGTTGCTAGGATCCATTGAACATGTGGTAAATAATCTTCGATCCTTCACTAATACTAATGAAATGTGGGATTATCTCTAGCATAGTTATAATCTAGAAAATAATACTCAAATATTTCAATTAGAATTAGAGATTATTAATTTCAAGCAAGGCCATCTTTCCATTGAACAAGTTCATGCTAGAATTCTTAAATTATGAAGTGAATACAATGGAATTATTCATTCAGAAGTTCCTAAGGTAGCACTTGTAGCTCTTCAAGAGGTTGATGTGAAGAGCTACAATATCAGCTTATAATGAAATTGAAACCAAAATTCAAGACTACTAGTGCAAGACTTCTTAATCAAAATCCTGTTCAATCCCTTAATGTTTGCTTAGAAGAATTTCTTCGTAAAGAAAATGTAGTGTAACACAAGACACTCAAAGTAGCATGACACAGGACACGGCATATTTCGAGATGGTTACTTTGGCTTATGCTGCTCAAGAACTTAAGTCTTAGATGCAATGCTATAGTTGTAAAGAGAATGAGCATATTGCAAAGAAGTGCACTAAGATATTGCAATTATTGCAAAATGAGGAACACATAATTAAGAATTATCGCATTTGACCTCAAAGTAAACGAACTCACGCTTTTCACACCGATATCCAATCTACTGATATCTAGGATCATTCTGTCAATAATCAACTATCTAATACTCATTTATCTTCTGTCACTCCCGAGATGGTACAAAATATGATAGTTTTTGGCTTCTCTACTGTTGGGCTGCAAGCAAAGCAAAAATTGTTCACTTCTTAGTTGATGGACTTCGCAGCCTCGAATCATATAATAGGCAATCCACATCCCTTACATCATGTTCATACATATGAGAGTGGGCAATGCATTCTTGTAGCCACTGACAATTCTCTCCCTATCGTTGCAATTGATAATCTAAGATCCTCATTCGATAATGTTTTTTATCCCTTGAAATATCTACGAGTTTGATTTCGGTTGAACAATTGATTGGTAATAATTGTAAGATTTACTTTGATCATAATGGTTGTCTTATATAGGATCATGCCTCAAGAAAGATGATCTTGAAGGGGCCTAAAGTAGGACTCACATTTCTTCCTTAGCTTCCTCTTCCTACTCTTGTCAATAATAATAATAATACTATCTGACATAACTGATCGGGGCATCTTAATTCTAGTATTTTGATTTATCTTATGAAATATGACTATTTAGGCAATAAATATTCTTCTGTACCATTTGATTATAATTCTTGTAAACATAATGAAACTAAACCTTTACATTTTTCTTTGCATGTTAGTCATACTTCTTTTGAGATTATTCATAACAATGTATGAGTTAGAGTCCAATTATTTCTCATACTTGCTATAAATACTTTCTAATATTTGTTGATGGCTATAGTTGCTTCACATTTATATATTTTTTTCACTCTAAAGCTGAAGTATTCTATATTTTTCAAGGTTTTGTTACTCATGTTGAAATACAATTCTTGTAACATGTCAAAATCTTACGCTTAGATTTCAGAAAAAAATGTCACATGGTTTTAGGCTAATTTAAAAACAAAAGACATTCTTTCCTAACATTTTTGTCCTTACATTCCATAATAAGACGAGGCCGCCGATGGTAAAAACTATCAGGTTTTGGATACTGTTCATACCTTGCTAATCAAATTAGTTGAGCCTACTGAATTTTAAGTTCAGGCCTTATTTATGACTGTCTATTTGATAAATTGTTTACCCTCATAAATTTTGCATCATCATTTCCTATATTATCGTTTGTTTAGAACTAATCAAAAATGTCATTCTCTTTATACATTTGGTTGTGTCTACTTTGTTCACTTACAATCAATTGAATATCGTAAGCTTGTGGCTTAAGCTGCCAAATGCACTTTTCTTAGATATAGTAATATTCAAAAAGGATTTGCCCATTTTGATGTCAATTCCAATAAGTTCTATATTTCCCATCATATGATATTCTTTGAAACCAATATTACTTCCAAAAAAGAGTCAACCTGGATTCCAGCTCGGTTGCGCTCTCCACATTTGACGACACACCAAGCTCTATTGACCGTTTCAAACCTGGAGTTGTGTATTAGAGATACCGCTCACTACCTCTTCCCACTCTTGAACCGTTACCTAATGTTGCTTCACCTGCACCTTGACAATCCACTTGGGTTCATCGTTTACCCGATAGGTGTGATTTCTCTCATATTATTAATCAGGCTATTTTAGATACTACTCGGGTACCTTCATCTTATTCTCAATCCTTTACCCAAGCTTGTTGGCAACAAGCTATGCAAGATGAACTTCAAGATTTTCACAATGACCAAACAGGGATATTTTATCCTGTTTTGCTAGGATCAAGCTTGGGTATACACTATTAAGCTGTGGCATGATGGTTCCATTGATCGATATAAAACACGTTTGGTAACTCTTAGCAATCAACAAAACTATGGTCATGATTATGAAGAGACTTTTACTCCAATAGGCATTGTTGTGTCCATTATCGCCTCAAAAGGATGGTCTATCCAACAAATAGATGACAAGAATGCATTCTTACACGAAGATTTGAAAACAAAAATCTATATGACTCCTTCGGGCATGTTCCTCCACTATACCTTAGAGGTCTATCAATTAAAGCAATCTGTCTACAACTTAAAACACCCACCATGCACATGTTTTGACAGATTATAATACTCAGCTTGACTTTAGCTTTACTCAAAATTAGTACGATTCATCTTTTTTCTTTAACAAACCACTGCTGGCATAATCATCTTCATGTATGTCGATAATATAGTTATCACTAGGCCTCACTCATTGTTGATTGAGCAGCTACAACAGCATCTCAATGCCTCATTTCATATAAAAGATCTTAGTCTGCTACAATATTTTCTTAATCTAGAAATAAATGTTACTTTTATGTGCACTCTTTTATACCAACATAAGTATACTCAAGAAATTATTAATTTGGCCAACCTTCAGTCCGATAACCCCTCTCACACGTATAGAGGTCAATTCAAAGATCCAACTAGAAGAAAGAGATTTATTATTTGATCCGTCTATATTTACCAGTTGGTAGATAGTTTGAACTATTTAACTATTACCTAGCCTTATTTTCTTTTTTGTCTAGCAAGTTAGTCAATTTATGTAGGCATCTTTACATATGCATTTAGCAATTGTGAGATGTATTGTTCATTACTTAGAAGGCATATCCAGTTGTGTTTTATTCTTTCCAACTAGGAATTCTTTGTAATTGACACGGTTTAGTGAAGTTGATTAAGCTAGTTGGTCGGATACTCGTTGCTCAATTATTTGCTGGTGTATATTTATTGGTAATGCTCTTATCTCTTAGAAAAGTAAAAAGCAAGATAAAGTTTTGAAGTCTTTCACAAAGTCTGAGTGTTGAGCTATGTCCTTTGTTCAGAGATTGTTGGACTTCAAGGCTTGCTAGGTGAACTTGGGATTCTACAAACTACATCTACTCCTCTCTATGTTGATAACATCAATGCTATCCAAATTACCACTATTCCAATCTTTCGATGATGCATCAAGTACATTGAAGTCGATTGTCACTATATTCATGAAGTGTTTAATCATCAAGTGATTATTCTTTCTCATATTTTTACTACTCTACAAACTACAAATATTTTCCCAAAGTTATTGACACGTTATTGCATCAATTTATGACTGACAAATTGATTCTTCTCTATCCACCAGTATCAATTTGAGGGGGGTATCAGTCGGATGTGCATGAAAATATATTTTTTCCAATAATAAGACAATTCGGATATTATAATTAGGGCTGTCATTTAATAAGAAAAAGAATTAAAATACGATGTATTTAGGAAAAAAGATATTCTATTTAATGGTAAGAAACTTTCAGTTGTGAGGCATTCAGACCAACATACAATTCTATCATTCCCCTCAACGCTTTGGGGAAGCCAAACACTTGGAAAAACCACTTAGGAGACACCTTTCAGCCTATGCTTCAATAGAGGCTATAATCCCAGTAGAGATAGGCTTAAGCTACAGGGAAACCAACTTCAATCAGGATTAGAATTCTCAACTCAACTATTAAAGCAAAATCTAGACCTCCTAGAGAAGTCTATGAGTGTAGCATTGATCCAAATCGTGATGTACAGGCAAAGGTTGGTGAGATATTACAACTGAAAGGTGAAAGCATGGATATTTGAACTTAGCATCATAGTACTAAGGAATATCATGGCTACGAAAAATAGCGTACAAAAATTAAGTTGTCCCCTGTATAGGAGAGACCCCTCCTAGTATATGCAGTGCTTTAGAACGAGGTGTATAAATTATAGTCCTAGGAACGAACAGGGACTGTCCTTAACCTCAAAAAATAATATTAATGATAGCCTATCCTAGAAGCATAGAGATATGCCTTGCTCATTTCTTTGGATTACTTATATGATGCCACATATATTTCCAAGCTCATTGATAAAATAAAAATCAATTGAGTTCTGCTCAATTTTGTATGCTTGTATGGCTATTTAAACTATTGTAGGTACAACATTTAAACTAAAATTGACTCGGATTTAGACAATCTATTCCATCATCTTGCTTGTTACACACATTGATCAAAGTGGGCAGTCACTTAAGGTGTGAGTCCAATGAGACCATATGGCCATCAGGATGGTCACGCACCATATTACTTTAAGGCGCCCCCCCAGAGAAATTGAAACTCCAATGGCTAAAGGTATACTGAAACTTGACAACAAGGATAGTCACTTAGCTATTAAACCTCATGGACACTTCATACGCTTAAATAGCAACAGAGCCCCCGAGCCCCCTCCCCAGGAAATGCACATCAATACAAGATCAAGGACTAGTGTCTGCATAAACCAACAACAATGATCTAATGACAAAGTTGGATGTCCATTTGGCAATCAAACAATCAACAGGCTGAAACATTCCTGCACCTAGGGGCTAAGAAGTCATTGAGAACTCATATAGAAGGGTTAACGTATTACCAGATGAGTATCTATAGGCATCTTCTAATTTACTGAGTTAGTCATCCAAGCATGCTAATAGTATTAAGGCATTTCGGTTAGATAAAAAGTCAAGTTGTAAAACCTTTACATTTATAAGGAGTTATGAATGTACAAGGACAAATCTCCACATCAAAATTACGATTTGGGATAAGAAGGAATCGCAAGATGCCCGGCGGGGAAGGGTCCCATACTTGGCTTTGCTGCTAACACAATCTCCAAAACACCTGATCCCCAAAGCAGTGGTGGCCCTAGAATTCCTCGAACCAAGGCAACCCACAGGAAAACTAGGTGCCAGTTAGGAGATCAGGGTCCTGCAAAAATAGATTTCTTCAAAAGGAACTGATCTCATCAGGGCGAATTTCCTTCGAAGCCCCTCAGCCAGCCGGATGCTACCATCCTATTGTTCTTCGGCATGGTGTTCCACCACTAGAGCCTACTAATTTGACTCAGTTGCTAGATCCTCAGCCAGACAGGCAAAAGTTTTTAACTCGAAGGCTTTCAACTCGACAGCAACCTCTCATTCCTCCGCAACATTAGCACAATCCTTAGCAATACTAGTCTAATCCTTAGCAACAGTGGCCCTCCTCATCCATTTAGCCAGTTCTCTCTCCAACTCTACTTCTCTTCCCTCCCTAGTACTGGACCTAACTGCCCAGGCCTCAGCCACCTCGGGTCTAATAAAGGAGTTGGCCAGGCGGGCTATTTCTTGCTCCAGGAAAAAGATCCTATTCCCGACCTAGTTGAGCAAAGATAAGGATTGCACCAAGATAAGAGTTAGCAAATATCACATTGCACCAATACGCCAATCTAAGTTAGAGGAAGGAACAAACCTCTTGGATAAGGGCATGGCCCTCTTCCAATTAAAAATCTAGACGAACGATCAGCTACCCCAAGGCCAAAAGAGAACTTCCACAGCATATGGCTAGCAAAAGGAACCGGTTGGCAGTCCTAGAATCTCCCTAAGAATGGACTTGTCCACTCCTCTCCAAAACAGGGGGCCTAAAAGGCACCTCGACTATATAAACTGATGAAGAAGTAGGATCAACGAATTCACGAGGAGCTTCACCCAGATCAAGAGGGCTTGTGTATCCAACTAAGGTCCATTCCCCCAAAATGGACTCTTCGGGAGTGCTGCACTTTGTGGGAGAGCAAAACAGCTCCCAGAAGCTGGCTCTAGCAACAAGAGTAGGCGATCTGGGTGAGTCATGCTCCACTTGCTCAATAGTCACCACTTTGGAGGACCAAAACACAATCCCTTTTCACTGATTCAGAGCATGGGGAGGGATGCCACCAACAAAGTCATCCCCTAGAACAACATGCCACCCGACTTGAGACAGTGTGATCAGATAAAAAATCACCAGCCCTATGCACTTCCCTCGTGTGCTTAGTGATTAATCTTATCTTCAGCTTCGGTTCTCTTATTCTTGATCTTGGTGCTTGAATAGGTTGCGTTCACAATCCCCATTGGTTTGACAATGGCCAATCAGTAGCACCTTGAGAAAGAAGAACTGATCATTCGAATTCTTCATAGAGTCAAGGTTCCCCCCACTAATGCTAAAGTTTTGGCGAGGAGTCAATGAGATCCATATTAAAGGCAAAATAAAATGATATTTTATTAGATTTTGCTTAAAACTTTGTACAGTTTATATCTCTAAGCAGATACATTGATCTAGGTAAAAGAGAAAAGCAGTGGTGGCACCAAAAAATTCTTCAGTCAGTATCTCCTACTCGGTCACCATGTCCACCTTTGACACCTGGTGAAAGAAATTGAGGATGACCTGAGGTATTACCTCCCCGATGACTAGTGACACTCACAGAGGAGCGGGTGGACAATCCGAGTTGCAGATAGAAATTAGTTGGCCTGTCGACTATAACCCTCAATCAATGCCTTGAAAAACAACATGGAGGTGAGTCATTAGTCCAAGCCAGTCTAAGGACTTCTCAAGTGCCGAAAAGTTGGGATAGAAGGGATCCAGGGTGATCCATTAGTTCACCAGTCATTGCCATAGGAGATGGGCTAAAAAACAAGAGAAGCCTTGTGGCAACGGACCTCCCCCAATCAATTGACAGGATTAGGCAATTCAACAGGAGGAGCCACCTAAAAGAAGGGAAATAAGATAGTTACCTATATAAAAGAAAAAAACTAAGATGGCCTTCACACCAACACTCATAAGGTGTGTTCATAGAAATTCATTTGCTCCTTCGACTTGGATGGATGATCCTCAATAAAGAGTTTGATAAAAAAGCCTCTCAGACTTCATTAGTAAAGGAAGCGATGAAGCAAGGTGTGAAGAAACTTGAAACCAAGCCTTCCCTTTTATAGGCATCAATATAGTTAAAAATATCGGTCGATATATCTCAGCATGGGCAGTACCAATACCCGATAAAACTCGATACCAGGATAATATCGCAATATGCCATCATATTGACAACATATAGCGATATATGGTATGTATCGACTTGTATTGCAAATACAACCGATAGAGCCAATATATTTGATCAATGTTTTTTAAAAAAGGCCCCACAGTTCGCATCCTCAATTATCCTCACACCCAACCCTAGAATTCTTGACTTACGGATATAGGCATCCTCCTTCCTATTACCAGTATAAGTACCAATACTAAGCACAATTAGATTTTTATGGAACACCATAAGCCCAATTCATTTTTCAATACAACGGTCTAGTTAAGAACAGTCAAGGAGCAATACTAATGACAAGTTTGGCAGTATGTATGAATATTTTATTGATGATCAATGCCAATTCCGAGAAGGATATTATCCAAATCAATCATCCAACAATCAAATCAATGAAGCCTATGAATATACTCCAATAAGAAGATCGAAATAGGGACGATATCAAGGTAATTTGCGCAATTTCAACTTCTATTAATATAATCGTATTTTGCTTATTAATTATTGCTTACTACTTTACTAGTATTAACTTGATTGGATGTCAAATAATATTACAAATTATATTATTCTCTGCAAAGTGATTGCAAATTGTGTAGTTTGAAAATAAGTTTACTTATTTACTAATTTGGACATATTATGCGAAAGATCAAGGACCACAAATATGCCATTTACTCTTACTTTTTTAGTTATTAATAACTTGCATGCATTTCATTTGATAGTGAATGACAATTCATTCTCGTTATTTGGCTTTATTTTAATTATTTTAATATTTACCAAGGTATATTTTAATATTAAAATGGTGACTTGATAAGTAAAAATTATCTAAAATGTTTAAAATATATAAAATATAATTAAATATGATTAAATTTTAGTATTTATCTCAATTTAAATTTTGTTACAAAAAATTATACCCAATATTGTTGATACTAATATCAAGCAAAAAGCTTGGCCATTTGTAACCAATTCTTGTAGCTACCATGCAGGTCCAATGCAGGGAATCTCTGCAGTAAAGACCAATCAATGCATAGTGATTGAATGACATAACAGCTGCAACTTAATGATGCCAATGGCTCAATGCTTCTTTGGGAAGGAGTACCAATTTGAATCAAGGAAAAGTTGGCATGGAGGACTCTATTTTATATTCTCAAAGCTCAAATTCGATCTTCAAGTATAAGTGGTTAGTGTTGGGTTTTGAAAAAATTCAAGTTGATCCATACTTGCCGACCTGACTTGTAGATCGAATAGAGAGTCTACATTATTGAGCATGGGGTCACCAAGGGCCAACCAAAAGCGGACAGGCCAAGAAGGAGCCCAATAAATAAGTTCTAGTTATGGTTTGAGTGACTTGGATCGGACTGCCACGTTACCAAGCGATTTAAACCTTCAGAGAAAAGTCATGCTTCTTGAGGCGGTTAAGGTCGCTTTGGAGGAGAGAGTTAAAGGAGGTTGAGTTGCTTCACTGAGATGTCAACTCCCCATATGGTCAAAATTCTACATCCTTAGCTAATAACCCATTAGAATGCACATTTATAAATGATTTGCACGTTCCAACATGAGGAATTCTCACCATGATCCATGACCTAGAACATGTATGGTAATAGCTGACCTGAATAACTAACAACACCCTAACTTTTAGGTTATGGCATGTTAACTCACGATGGGGGGGATGCTCATACATTGGCCTCACATATCTATAAATATCAAGCCCCTTAGCATGATAAGGACATCTAAGAACCCCAATTTTGGAAAATCTTGCATCCCTACAACTAAAGATTTTGGTTTAGAGCTGGCACAAAAGAGGTTTAGAGCTTGCCATCCAGAACGCCTCATCCACCCTACCAAGTTCTCCTTTGGAGCATAGTCCTCAAATTTTATCTGCCCCTAACTTATTTTGAGTCATTCACTGACTTGAATGTCGGAAGATTATCACTGAAGTTAGTCCAAAATCCTCTAAAGATTTTGTTCTGGTTTGTAGTGTGTATGGTCCGAGCTGAACAGATTAAGAGCCCCCTCTATAGTCTCTTATAGATCAAAATCTAGATTTCAAGTATGCATCCTAATCTATAAAGTAAAACAACCTAAACCAAATCAATATATTCCTAAAACATGGAAAATTCATCATGAGACGAAATCTTTACTTTTGATCAATGTGGAGCCCATTTAAATCAGCAAATAATAGAGTGCTTAGCCCTAACAAAATTTTAAAGCCTGCTAAAAGGCTGACATCAGGACAGAAAACGACAAATTTCTTCTTGAAGATAGAACTCCACCAATTTGATGCAGCCTTGTCAAAAAATCACCCCACTCAGGAAGAATCAACAGACAATTTCAAGAACTATGCAAATCTTTCTGAAGATGGAAGGTAAATCCTAAGGGGATCAAACAGAGTCAAGTGTGATGACTGAATAAGATTTTTGTACAGCAAAAGCAAAGGACTTGCAATATGAGCATGTTCTAGAACTCGGCATCAAGAACCCACTAACTCAAGACACTCTCAAGGGGAGGATAGTATTAAGAAAATCAGATTCCATCATCAAGGCTAAGACAGAGCTATTTATCATAATCTGATCTAACAAGAGGATGAATATAATAGATCACACCCTATCTGCATGTTGATTTTACATTTTAAGAATAGTTCTATGAACCATTTATGATTGTGTGTATCCTTCTCCAATTTTTGAAAATCAAAACCAAAGCTTTTCAGGACCAGAGAGTAGCAATTTTTGAATATATTTGACTTTTGCATTAGAATACAATAGTGTTAATCTTTTCAATAATACTTCTTAGTCGTTGTTGTTATATTTATTACCTAAGATTTTATCATTTGGATTTAGATTTTGATTTCCTACTTATTTTATCTTTTAGTTATCAGTTTTATCGTTTTAGAATACAATTAAGCCACTTCAAATTTCAGATTGAATTTAATAGATCTTTGAGAGTAGAAGCAGTCTACATCAGTTGCATTTCCAAGAGAGTCACTTTGGCTGTTAAGATTGTGACCATGTCAAATTGAGATATTGGGTCTGCTTGGCTCAATGTCAAGGAGAGAGGGCCATCTTACACCCTACCATAGGCAATGCTCTTCCAAATATCCAGTTGTTAAAACACAATCAACAAGTGGAGAAAGTGACAGTTTATCATTGGAACCTTTCATGATCAGAACTAATTTATAGACAAGATTGAAACAAGTAAAACAGGAGATAAAAAGTTAAGTAGAGGTGAAAGGCACGGAACGTTTTCCAGACAATAGGCACAAGGAACCATCAAAAAGCTTGAGGAGTATTTTCTGGACGCTAGGCACACGAAGCCCTCCAAAAGCCTTTGTTCTGTCTACAAGCGGGAAAATATGTTGAAAACTAATATGGAATATCAGTCACGTGTTCTGATGTTCCGGAGCCAATGACACAGAGAACAAATTGAACAGATAATGAAGCAATAAATTCTCTATCAGAAGAGTTTGAATTAAGCATTCATGAATGGAAGGGCAACAGCAGAAACGGACCAAGCTTGGACATGACTCAACAGAGCAGGAGCACATAAAACTACAGTTTGGAAGGCCATTACTGCCAGAATTATTTTCTTGAGGAAGCTATCTTCATAGCTTCAGAAAGGTGTGCTATCAAGACGGGATGAAGCAGACCTCTCTTTTCTTTCAGTAGTCGCCCATGCAACTTCCAACAGTGGTCTCAGATATGTATAAATCTGCCACAATGATCATAATTTTTAATTATCTATATTAATCACATCTAAATTTCCATGTTTTGAATACCTTGCCCCTCTATTTCATCCTGTGCAAGTTTGCGATTACAGCTCACTTTTCTGAGCAAGGCACAACAAACCTACCCAGTATGTTCTCTACTTTCTTCCCTTTGTACCAAGGAGAAAAGCCTGCATGGATGTTGAAAATGGCTCCCTGCTCAAAATCTTTCCCTATTTAGTCATAATTAAGATAAAGACTAGCTAAGAACTCACACACCTGGTCTTTATCAACAAATTTATGCCACTGGACTGCATCATCATAACATTTAGCTTGAAATATTTGATAGCAATCCAATTCTTGCCAAGGCTACTAAGTAGAGGGGAATATTGACCAAAGTAGTTTTTCTTTGCCTAGTCTCTTGAGCTATATTTTTTAATTCATAGAACAATGCACCATTCCCTAGTCCCTGCAATCGAATAAGTTTTAAGGACCAATACACAAATCCAAGCATGTTATTCGTGAATAGCAGAAACTTCCAAGAACCATCAATTTCATTGAATTGATCCAGATATTGAGCAAATTTAACAATTCAATTTAACTTTGGGTATTCATCCAAACTAAGTAGCAACCGAAAGATTGATTGAGGGACTTTCTTCTGCCCCTTGAGTCGTCCCCAGTGTGGTGGCATCCTATATCTAATACCGGCACCTCAAGAGAGAAATGCTTTGGCCTTTGATTTTATTGGGTTAGAGAGGGAGTAGAAATCAAGAAATAGACCCGGGGGAGGAAACCTTTATATATATGTCCAACTACATAAGCACCAATTTATAAAAAAACTCTCGGTAGACACAATTAAGACTTGTTAGCTTCCTAGCACTCAAAAAAATTCTTAGGCAAATTTTAATTTAAGAATTTCTTTAAAAACTAAAATTACAGCAAAATTAAATGCAAAGATCAACGTATCTCAATATTTAAAGTACTACAATTGCAGTATTAGCTTTCTTTCTATACAATGACAACAGAACTGCATGTTAAAACCTTACCAATGCATTCCTATAAGATCAAAGGAGTTATATTAAGATGTAACACGTAGTTTCCGGTCACAAAGAACAACTAAAACCAAACAAGGGATGTATAGAATAAAACTTACCCATTGAATTCCTGATCTGCATTGAGCAATTGTGTGACCATTCCAATATCATCATTGACCACAGCCTCCAGTGCTTCCAATAGTTCAATTCTCTACACGACACAAAGAATTACATCATTTGAAAAAATAGAAAGCAGCACATTTCATCTAAAGATGAGAAAGAAGGCAGGATATTTAGGTCTGATCCTCTCTGAACCCTAGTGGATTTGGGTTAATATTGCTACTGCTGATCTTTTCACTTCAGTGGTGCAGTAGAGGGCTTTGTATTTGGGTTTCGAATTCAATGTTGCAATGACTTAATATAAGCTTCCTTTAATCGGTTGGAATGGTGAATTTAAAAGGAAAGGGGTGGAAAATGATGTTAGGTTGTTTGGTGGTGATGGTGGTTAGTGGTGGATGGGTGCTATGCTGTTAAGCTTTGGGAGACACAATTGGCAATTATGGAACAGAATGATGGCGGATAAGATGGTAGGTTATAGAGGCAATACGATATCCAAATTTTGAAAATCATTAGGATCGACCAATGAAGTTGTTATGCAATAGAATCCGCTGTAAGAAGGAAAAACCACAGTAATATTAATTCGTAAGTTTAATATCAAATGTAGAATGTACGTGGCAATAACCAAACTGATGTTATCAATTTTCCTTTTTTCACAACATGAAGATTCTTAAGACCATTTTAGGGAAAAATGAACGATTCAATATTTACTACACAGAAAATCATTAAGAGCCTTAGAAATTATCAAGGCTATTGTTTTTGAGTCGGATTGTTCCAATGTCAACCTTAGAATCAAGAGTCCTTGAAAAATGCACTACAATGGTCTCAATTTGTTACATAAAATCTGTGACACCTGCCATTTGCGGTACTGCAAGCGTGACCATGACTTTGTTCCATTCAGAAAAAAGACAGCTATGACAGATTAGTGGGGAAGAAAGGGGCAGCCACAATGAGGGTGAAAAAATCTCTAAAAAACCTAGAGCTTAAAACTGGTGGCCCTATGCACAAAGGCCCAACTATTAAATCTTAATTCATTAACTGAACCTCCTCCAAAAAAAAAAAAAAAAAAAAAAAAAACAAAAGGCACAGTTAATATGGTAGATGTATGCAGTTTTACCCATGCATTGCAAAGCGGCTATGTTCCAAGTTTGACCCTACAACCTCTAGATAAAAAATGAAACAACCTTATTGTTGAGTTAAGTCTCACCCGCACACAAAAATCATTGCAGAATAGGACAAGACATTGATCCAAGAAAACTCCCATGTTGATAGAGATCTATTAGTAAGGGCATCATACATCAACCACACCCAAGTCAATGCTTGGCTAGCTTGTTTCTGGTCACCAATTATAATTGCCAATGGATGATGGCATGTATTTCTGTTTCCGTTGCATGGAGTTGGGAATTACATCACCTTTAAGAGGTGATGAGAAGAGTAACTTTAAATGTCATGGACGTTTCAAGATTGAGGAATTTCAAGAGACAAGTATATAACAAGTATGGTTTCTCAATGTGTTTGAGACTCCAACATCAAATTGGAATAGGTCTAGATTGGCATGTGAAAGAAATAAAAATGTAGGAGATGTGCAGATCAAGCTTGAATATTTACCAGCAGTGTCTGCAAATGAGAAGTGATAGTGATTGGAAATAGTGCAATATTCAGCAAGCACGACTTCTGTGGTAGGAATCAAACATACACAAGGAATTGAGGATTTTTCCAAAACCTTGATGGGCAATTGGCTAATTTGGGTCCACCATCCCCCAAAAAAAAAAAAAAAAAAAGAAACTAAGAAAACTATGCTTAAACAGCATATTTTATCATTTCTCTCCCCTGAGCATTATTTACATCTAGTGTCCATAGTCATATGGGTGATTTATGAAATGACCAAACACTTAGAACTGTGCCACTCCCTACGAACACTGAGATTAGCTTAATGCACAGTCAACATTTCGTAGCTCACAACCAATCCCTCAAAGCAATGAATCCAATAACACAACTTTTGGCTTGCAAATTATACCAAGTTTTGGCCAAATTCTTTTAATTTCATGGTTTTTCCAAAGGGTTCATTCAAGAGAACACAAGGTTTGTTCCATAACAACAACAAAGTCTTTAGGTCTCATTACATGATGCCAACTGTATAAATCCACATCCGCTGAACAGCTTGGTTCAGGGCAAAATACTTTGAAAGTGAAAACAATTTTATCCTGTTTATTAGCCCACTTGCCTTACCTGCCGCAGGATTTTGAAGAGTGTTAGCCAGTTTCAAGCATGGATAACGGAGGATGGTTGGTTGTTGGATAGTCAACATCTAGTGCAATACTTTCGTTGGATCTTTGTCATGGATTTGAGAACTAAGAGAATAGAATGGGCTATTTCAAACATTATATCCACTGAGTAGTCTAAGTAGGCTAAAGACGTTGCATAGTCATTCGAGAGTAATGCAAATCAACAAGGGCTACCACATTTTATACAGGTATGGCTAAAGATGTTTGTCCAATATAATAAGATTCTACTAGGAGCTTGAATTGAGAAAGTAAACTAATGGAGGTGGTAGATACTATAGTAAGAAGAAATATCAGGATAGGTATCTACAAGAGACGAAGAGGGTAGGATAGAAAGCCAAGTAGTATTGGGAGGAATCAGAGGAAGTGATCCAAGAAATTCCAAAGAACAAGATGATTTTCATAAGCGGAGTGGGGCAACACTGTTTGTTGGTTTCAGATATGAATATTAAGAAACGGAAGAGGAGTGGGGCAAAGTAAAATCAGCCAAACTAAATGGTAAAACTTGAAGGATGAGAAACAAAGTCTTTTAAGAGAGAAGATACTAATGGAAGCAATGGGGATTTTGAGGGGAGTACTAACAATATGTGGGATGCCATGGCTACTTGTATTCAATGAGCAACCAAAGATATTTTAAAGGCATTAAAATGGAGTGTACCAAGCTAAAAAGAAGCTTGGTAGTCATGCAAAGAGGTCAGGAAGGAAATGGATGCTAACAGATGTTTTTATAAGATACTGTTGACGTGTAGAAACTATGAAAATTTGAATAAGGTGCTAAAAAAGAAGTAAAAAAAGTGGTGAGGAGAAGTCTGGAGCATATGAGAACTAGTTAGCACAAATGAGGGAGAAAAAGCTGCCTTCGAACTAACTAAGCAGGAGAACGGAAGACTTAATCAGAGTGTATCAAGGATAATGAAAAAGAGAGTATTCGTCACTGATGAGGATATCATAGAGAGATGAATGAACTATTTCCACAACCTTTTAATAGAGGTTTTCCATGTTTGGATCAAGTCCTCATGCTGCACCCATGTTTTCCTCTCCAAGGATTCACTTTTTTCTTAAAATGATTCAGCAGGTAATCAATCTACTCTCAATGACCTTTTCCTCAGCGCAACCTTAGCAGCTCCTTCTTCCTTGTTGCTGAGCACCGCTGGCTGTCATGGTTGGTCAGGCTCCTTTCTCTCCCCTTCCCTATCCCTCTTATCCTCTACCTTAGTCATCTCTTCCTTACAAGCTGCTTCCCATTCGCCCTCCTTTGTTTTCACCTCCCTCCTTTCCCCAGTTTTGTTCATCTCTCCTCTTCCAAATGGATTTTCTGATTTATCCTCTTGTTTAGAAGACTTTGATTTGTCTTTTGAATACCATCAGGAAGGATGGTATGAAGTCAGGGGAGATTGTTGCTGCTTCCGATGAAATTATGACAGGTAATTTGTTTGCTGATGTGTGAGGATTGTCTGGATAGGATTGTTACTTGATAGGTCAACGCAATGGTTAAGGATGACACGGTGGCCATTCTCCCAACGGTGAATCCATGCCACCTTCGGAGCTGGATGCTCCGAGCTTGCAGCATGTCTTTTTGATGGAGGAGTCTAAGGAGGTTGGTATGAATTCTTTGATGAAGTTTCAGAGTAGTGTCAGGGCTGACTCTTTGCCACCCCCAAATGAAAAGGCAACACTTTAAGAGGCCTAAAAGAAATACCCCTTCTGATTGGGTTAAATAAGCAGATTGGCATGTTGGAATATTAGGGGGGATTAACGAGCTTCTTAAATAAGGGAGGTGAGGCATTTCATCAACTAGTTTCGGCTCTAAGTTTGTACACTTGTGGAAATCAAAGTGCGTGCTACTAGAGCCCAGGAGATTGCTCAGAAGATTGTGGATAGATGGAGTTGGGTATTTAATCATTCGTTTACTTAAGGAAACCATGTATGGTTGAGCTGGGATCCAGATGAGGTAGATATCTACATTGTCCGCTTGGAAGATCAAATAATCCACTGTGATATTGTATCTTGTGCCAACCATGTGACTAGTTGTGTTTCCTTTGTTGGCCAATGTTGTCATTGAGCATCATCAGTTATCACATTGTTTGGAGGACATTTCTTTCTCTACGCCTAGATGATGTTAAAACGGAGGTTGTATCCTCTTCCAAATGATTCCAGGTTCTTCAAGCAGGAGTGGGCCACTTGACTCTGAGTCTATTCAGCATTACATCCTCAACTGGGACCTCCGATGTTGCTTGAGTCCTTGACTGCTACGGTTACTATGGGCAATATCAAAAATAGCCATTTAACATTGGGGAAGACAGAGCACCTCACCCAATGGGTTCACAGTGGGCTTCTTTAAGAATGCTTCAGTATTGTGTGACCTCCTTTGTTGAGGCTGTTAAGGATTTCCTCATTGAGCTACTTCCCAAAGTAGGTTAATTCCACTCCAATCAGCCTTATTTTTCAAGTATCCATCCCCAGCTAGGTTGTTGGATCTTAGGCCTATCTCATGCTGTTATGTAATATATAAGGCAATCCCTATGATTTGGCCTACTGGTTTAGAGATACTCTTTCCGGGTTGATTCATAAATCTCAAACAATTTTAACCTCAAGCAGATGTATTGATGATAACATTCTTCTAGAGCAAGAGCTCCTTAACATGTACCATTTAGATAGAGGTATGCCACGATGCATGCTGAAGATTGATCTTCAAAAAGCATACGACATGGAGGAGTGGGATTTTGTTGTTGCTGTGATGAGTCATCTATGATTCTCTAGCATTTTTACTCAGTGGATAAGCAAATGTATTTTCTCATGCTCTTTCTCCTAATCAATTTTTAAGGAGTTGGTAGATTTTACTTTGTGGTGCTTGAGGCCTTCATCAAGGTGATCCACTCTCACCTTAGTTCTTTATCATTATAGTGGAGGTGCTTCGTGGTATCATTTCGATTAAGATGAAAGTAGAAAGCAAGTTCAAGTATCATTTGAAATGCAAACAGAACAAGTTAACTATGATGGCCTTCGCGGATGATTTGTTCTTGCTCTTATGAGTGGATGTTCACTCGATATCTATTATTAAGTAAAGCTTTTGTTTGTTCTCCAACTCTAAGGCCTTTGCCCAAACCTGTTGAAATGTGAGCTTTTCATTTGTTCGGGCGAATGATTTGAATTTCTTGTCTATCAAGGATCTTCTGGGTTTCCCTATGAGAGTTCTTCATGTGAGGTAATTAGGTATCTTCCTCATTTCTTATAGGCTAAGAGTCTTTAATTGTGAGTTGATCATAGATAGGATTGCAAAGAGGAATAAGGCATGGAGGAGTAAGTCTCTTTCCTTCATGGACTATCCTCAATTGATATAGTCTACTTTTCTTATCTTTCCACATATTTGATCTTCTGTTTTCATTCTTCCCAAAGTGTGATCAAATAGATGGAAGCGATGTTGCACAACTTTCTTTATCATGGGGTCAGATGGTAATTCTTCTGCTAAGGTTACATGGCCTGATGTTTGTAAGTCTAAGGAGGAGGGTGGGCTTGGGATCCACTCTTTCCAAACAACTTTGGAGACTCTCGCCCCTTTTAAGGACTCTATTCAAGTTGATCCACTCTTATGGACTTAAGGAAGGTGTATTTGAACAATCATGGTCCCTCACAATGCATTGTGGTAATCAAGGGAAATCTTGAGTCTCAAGAGTGCGATTAAACCTCAGACTCCCTATGTCATTGCTGGTTGAGCTTCTACTTGTTTGTGGACCGATCGATGGCACCTTATAAGGACTTTGGTTGATCTAGGATACGATCTGTTGGGCAGGCACTCCTTATTGATTCAAGGCAATGAGAATTATTTGAGAGGTTGCCCGGGTGTCACTGAATGAAGTGGGTCTTATGATGGAGGATATTATGATCAATATATCCTTCTACAACCCCAACCATCATGATGGTTCCTTTGCTTGTAGGATTTTCCAACCTAAGGCAGAGAAGGTCCTTTGGTATAGATTGGTTTAGGCTCTTTTGAAGATTGCTTCCCATTCCTTTATTGTCTCATTGACAATTCAGGAGAGACTAAGCACCTTGGACCAAGTTCATGATTTTGCTACCTGTCATCTAGTTTGCTCATTGTGCAATAGCCAAGCAGATGCTGATGGACACCTAAATCTTTTCTTGGCAATTGTGGGATCTTTTGTGTGTTATGAGTGGATGCCAATGGCCTTTCGATGAGTGGTCGCAAGGTATTCAATGGCCCAACCGTAAGTGGAGAGGGAAGCATCCTTCTTCACTGGCCTCCATGTAAGTACTAGTTTAGGCTATTTACTTTACTTTGAGAGTCATGAACAACATTATCTTCACTAGTGCACAGATTCCAAATTCTAGGCACCTGGCAAAGACGATCGTCCTTTGTGTTAGAGATATGATTAGAAAATTGCCTTTGACTCTGCTTACTATCCTATTTATTGGAGCTTTAGTGAGTTTTTTAGTCTCTCTTTCCTGCATGATTGTTTTGGGGGTTCAGAGGCCTAATGGTTTTGCGTTCAAGAATCTTCGATTCTTGTATGTAATTTTTCTTCAATACATACTGATTACTTACCAAAAAAAATTAGAAGGTTTCTTTTTGCCAAATCACTTGTATTTCCTCCCATCCTTAGCTTTCGCAGGAATGGCCAGGCTGCCGCTAGTGCCTAAGACCCAAGTGGGGGCGTAGAGGAGCTTTTCGTTAGTGGGAACACCGCTGGTGCTTGCAAGCACCTCTTTTTTGCGACCTTGTTTGTTGTCTCGGTACCGTGCACGCCCAAAGCACCAAGATTGCTTATTCCACTAAAATAGCAAAGAGACAAGACCAGGACACTTAGATGTTATATGCACGGCTCTTGAGTTAGCTCTTTAGTTTTGCCTTGCAAGTATTCTGTCCAAAAGATGATTGCAACAATGAGAAGGAAAAAAGAGGCAATACTTTCATTTTTATGATTCCACCAAAGAAGTGAGCGACGTCTGAGTTGGGTCAATCATCCTAAAATTAGGATTCATTTAATTTTAATAATATACCAAATTAGTTGATTCGAATTGGAATTGTCAAAAGAGAAGGGGCAATATCACTAGAATACACTCTATCTATAGACATCTCAACCTTGATTCTTCATGCATATCAAGGAGCAAATAGGATTAAAAATGGAATTCAATAATTATAAGAATCAAAATACGGCCTACTTGGGCCAGATTTTATTCTAAAAGGAATCAAGCAACCGAGAAGGGGAAAAAAAGAGCACCCAGGGAGAACTACTATGCATGGGGAGCTAGTGACTCTTAGGTAAATCTCAATTGCTCTTGTTTTCGGCATATCAAATAAAGCAAGTTAAAGAAACTAAGAAGCATGGACAAAGACACATACATGGACACGAACATAATAAAACACTAACATGCCAACACGTTATTTTTTTAAAAAATGAGAGCACGATACACAAGACACCTTAATTAAAACCATAATTTATTATTTTTCTAATCAATGAACAATAATATTTTATACTAAATTTGCAATATATACATATTTCTTATTTATTCACTCAAAAAAATTTCATAAGAAAGTAGGCAATTGAACCAATATAAATGAATTATGTTATAATATCTTCAATAAACTAAAATAGTAAAACAATAACAATTATATAACTTAATAAACTAATACAAAACTTAATATAGTAATTTGTTTTATTTTAATCAATATCTATATTTTAACTTTATTATTTTGTACTTTATAATTGTGAATGAAAGAAAATATGTCAAAAATATAAACAGAAACGCATCCCAAACGTGTTCAATATAAGTTTGAATGTGTTTAGAGTGTGTCATAGCATGTCAAATTTTACAAAGAAAAAAATTTAAAAATTGGACACTTCTTAGGACACATCCTGACAGTGATAGTGTCAAACACATGTCAGACACCGATACTTTAGCCTCGGGAGAGTAGCCGTGTTTCTTAGTTAAAGAAGCATTGACAATGGTGACAATTGGAAATACAATTGGATCAGATGTGTCCAAATGGAGGCTTGTAAATGCATAGGGGAAGGAGAATTTCATGGTTGACTATATTGTTTAACAAAATTCTAAGTAGCAAAATGATGTTAGATGAGAAAAAAAAAAACAAGTTGGAATCAATATACAAAACAAAGAGGATATTAAAAGTTATGCCAGCCACAAAAGTATTAAGTTGATGAGCCATATGATAAAGGTATGAGAAGGGTGACAAAAATTTTTATTTCTTTAATTAAAGTAAAGATAATATTGATTCAGGAGCACTTTTTTTATAATATAGTAGACATAATTCTGTTGTATATTAAGTTAAGAAACAAATATAAGAGAACCAACTTGGTTTAAAACTAGTTGTTAATATTCCAACGAAGCAATGAAATTTTATGCACATTTTTATAGCATCCTCATATATTTTGGAGAAGTACTTATATTTAATTTGAATTTTAGCATTACAAAAAAAAAAAATAGTTACCATTGTGAAAGTTGAAACATTTCAATATATACTCTTGGAAATCCCATAATGCCTAATATTCTCTATAAACAAAGTTGGTGTTTAACTCTCCACCACCTCGGGTGTGTCCTAGTGTAGTGAGACAATAAACTCACCTAAGTGAGCTATCCTAGGATAAGGGATGAGCACTAAGGTATGTCACAAGGACAACCTAGATTTTCCATGATGGTAGATGCCGAATGCACGATTCAGCAAGGGCCAAAGGGCTTCATAGGACAGTGTTCGGGACAAGATCTCATATGTCATATTTGAGAGGAAAGCCTTCCTGGGCCAAAGGTAAGCCAGGAGTCTCAAGCCGAGTGGATGCCTGTGACTCTATAAGCATGGAATGAGGTGACACCACATTGTGCTATGTGATATTAAGGTCATAGTAACACATGCTACATGTTGAGAATACAGAGTTGGTGCACGACATTATGCTCGGGCGACTAAAAATGCATTACTGAGAATGTTGCCTTCAACAGCGTCAAAACCATTACTAAACATAAGGGCTTTAGTGCCCGAGTGACGGGGAAAGTGGCATACTCTGGGAAAGTGGCATACTCTGATGGATTGTTGCCCCTAGTGATGGACAAGAGAGTGCTCCATACGATGAGGTGTTATATACTGACTATAGGTGAACAAGCGTCAAGTGAGGCGTAAGGATCTATTGATGGAGCGAGCACCATATTGATGGTGAGCTGGACACTGAAAAGAAATCAATATGCTACTAGTTGGTAGACATAGGTCTAGGAGCCTTGAATTTAAGGTGAACGATACAAGACCGATTGAGAGGGGTTTGCCTTGCTAGCCTCAAGTTAAGAAAGTTTAGCCCCAACTTTGAGAGGTCTGGATGCTGCAGGGTTGAATTTCACTACATAAAAGAGATTGTGACAATAGGCAACCAACTATGGAAGCTATTTATATTCCAAAAGGCCAAACAGTGCAATGTAAGGAAAGATAGAAGTACCTTCATGAGAGGCTAATGATACAATCAAAGGAAAAGTATTATAGAAAATTTTAGAAAAAACAGGAGTTTCCATTGCATAAATCAAAGTTATAAAGCACATGCATAATTAAGAAGTGACTTGTATAAGAATAGACAATGGAAATTAAGGTTTTCAAATTATAAAGATGAGCCCATATCCATCTGTCTTGGTTATCGATTAATCAAGATGATGTACCCAGTGGCTCAGATGGAAGGTTGTTACCACTATGTTGGTAGTTTGGAGAGACATTTTGGAAGCTAAGGGTTTGAAATTAATAAAACAAAAACTCTACACGCAAAATGTAAGTTTAGTAGCAGCAGAGTCATTTTCTTTAATGTCGTTCTATTCATCTTCTTGGTTCCCACTCTTCTACAATTCCTAGGAAGAGAAAATGGACTCTGAAACTCGCAGAGAAGAAGATAAATATGGAGGGATAATGGGAAAGAAAGAAAAGGGTGTGAAGACAGAGGAATGGAGAGGGAGAAATAAGGAGCAACAACGATGAATAGAGGGGGAGAGAGAGCACAAGGACACCATGGAGAGAGATAGAGGAGAGACAAGCTGATGGCAGCTAAAAAAAATACTAAAAAATATTTTCCTAAAAATCAATGAATTGGGGCATTTAAGTAATCATAGTGAAAATTCAGGACAGAGGTAATGGTGGCTGTCACATTGTTAACAGAAGACAAATTATAGGTGTTTGAATAAAAACCTAAAAATGGTGTTAAATGAAATTTAACACCATTTTACTTATCATCACTGCTATTTTACTTATTTATCTGAATGAAATTTTGAGGATGAGTACCATCGCATGGTAAAGTTACTTTAATGTGACCTTGATCACCGATTCAAATTATGGAAACAAATCCCCTGCAACTTTTGAAGAAGCTTCTGGGTCTACCATATTTAAAGGCAGCAATCTATGATTCTCAGATATATCTTTGATACAATATAATTTATCCATCAAGGAATTTAGCTATGCCACAGATTTCACTCTAGTTGAAATTTGCAATCCACTGGTAAGGCAGGCTGAGTACATTTGACCTTTCATAGAACTATGTAAGTTTCCTTTGCAATCCACATTTTTATCTAATTGTTATTACATTGTTGATTTGTATTTTAGATTATTTTGAATTTCTAGATAACAGTAACTCGTTAGCAAATAAGATTAATTAAGATGCTTTTAATTACCATAATGCATTCATAGTTTTTTAGAGTTGATTTGAGAATCACAGAAATTTCATTGGTACAAGCCACATCAACTCCCAGTTGCGTTATATTCACCACTTCCAATGACACTACATCTTGAGACCTTAACCCCTGAACTGAAAAATGATTTATTGAAATAAAGCCCTAATCCATTTGCCCAGATTCAATGCTTGAAGCCTAGCCATGACAGTTTTCAAAAATTTCCAAATCTTCCACCCAATCGCTGAAATAGCCATTTCCAACCACAAACATAGTTGGGCCAACTGTACATTCCCTTGCTGCAGCCGGCAACACCAGCACAATTGCTCCTTCCAAGGCCACTTGTGGCAGTGCAACCCCAGTCGGCTTCTTCCACTGCTTGAAAAAGTGTAAAGAAGTTACTTGATTTTGTGTCTCAGTCAAAGTTAGAAGGCCTCTAATTCAGCACCTAATAACCTACATCCAATAAATATAACCCATATTTTAATAGGCTCATCTGTCATTCATTGGAAGCTGAAACAATTTCCCTTTTGAAAGACATTCAAAGTTACATTTATTTCTCATACATTCATTGTTATTTCTTACTGTATTTTATTGTTCAATTAGGTTTTTGCGTTTATTTTGTTTTGTTGTGCTTTCCCATGGTAGCTAGCCCAAAAGAAAGAATCTAAAGGCAAAGGGAAGAAGACTGGGCCCAGTCATGCATGCCATTCAATTTCAAAAAGTCCAGATTTCAGAATTTTCAAAAAGGGGCCTTTATGTCATTTTATTCTTAAAGCCCATGTTCCATCTGAAAATAAATTCAACTTGACTATTCTAAATAAGAAGAGGAAATCTAGTAGATGCCATCAAGAAGAAAGGCTATCTGAAAAATTTTGGAGAGTTGCTTGACAAACAGACACATAGGGCAATTGGAATTCTAATAAAAAGAAGTTGGGCTTATTATCTGTGAACAAAATGAAACAATTCTCCGTGCCGGCAAGGAAAGCTGTGAGAAGTTACCGGATTTTGTTTAATTGGCAAAGTCCCTACAGCAAACCAAAAGGATACAAAAATATTCAAGGATCGGTTGAAGGATTCCTTCGTAAGAGATGGTGGTGGGAACGCAATGGAGAGGCTATTGCAGAAGGATGGCAGAGCAAATAAATGAAGGAATACACAGCATTGGGAAAAAAATGGAGAGCCTACTTAGTGCAATATACTTGGAGACCAATCCAGAGGTTGAGTTACTCCGTTTTTATATTCAGCAAGCTGTTTGACAGCAATAGTTTTCTTCTTTCAAGCTGTATGCCAGCACTTTCCTCCAGGTTACTTAATTTTACTTTCATGCAGTTAGAATAGTCATAAAAATTGTCTTTTATCTTTATTTAAGCTGTTCTCTAGCACTTATTTTATTTTTCTAGTTGTATATCAGCATCTTCCCTCTAGATTAGAGAGCTTTTAATTGTTACATTCATGTTAGCTTAGTTTAGTTTAGTTTAAGAATTTCTTTTTTTTTTCACATTCAAATTCCTGGTTTTATTTCTGCATTGTTTTTAGCACAACAAAGGAGCAAACAAAATCCTAGTGACAAAATTTTTGCAGTCCATCATTGAATAACTTACCTTCGATTTCGTTACTCTTGATGCATTGGCTGAATGATTTTTGTTCATGTTTAATTTGCTCCAGCTTTAGTTTAGTTTAGGATGATTAGCAGGATTTCAATTTTGAGTTCGAGTACTAATCTTTTGGTTATTTTCATGTTGGTTAGTTATAATTCTCTTGCATGTTTTGGTTTACCTAAAGTTTATAGCTTTATTGCAGGCTGATGAAAATATCAGCATTGGTATTGTCTAATATTAGATATATTGGATGAAAAAAAAATTTCTATATCATAACCTGGCAAAGAAAAATCGATTGATATATTGACATTTTGCCGATGCATTAACACATCACGATATTTTTTTTATCACTTTTGAATATCTATGTAGAATGTTAGATAAGACTATCTAGTTTTAAATAAGATTAGTTTGGACGCTTCCAAATTCCAAATACTGTCATGCATTCATAGTTTTTCATAGTTAAATTGAATAAGAATTGAATGAAACTTCAATCGTTATTTTGACCTTCAAATCCGTTTTACATTACTAATGCTAGACGATATCCAGTCATCCATCTAGAGTCATGCTTGTATGATGCAACGCATTTTGCCATAAAAGAAAAGTAGCTAATAATAAGTTATTCATGCAGCACTCAAAAAATCAGTTAAGCCAAAAGGTTTCTCCTCATGGAATTCTACATCATGAGTCCGGTTAAAATCCACCACTATGCAATTCAGTAAGGTCCACCAATATACCGATTTCCTTACAAGGTGAAATTAGTAGTAACTTATTGTAACAAACACTGCAAGGAAAACATTACTTTAAATCAACAATTACATTCCCAAATATGGATGTCAACAAGTTCCACTATGGCACTAGTTGACATTTTCCTTGCATCATAACATCAAAAGAGCTAGGAAAAGAGACATACCAAGTCCAAATTCATATCGGAAGGAAACAATTAATTCCTTCAGCTGAATGGCACAAAAGATGAATCAAAGGAAGTACGAAAAGAGAAGTACCATGTCCAAATTCATATCTGAAGGAAAGAATTGATTCCTTTGGCTGAATGGCATAGAAGATGAATGGCCATCTATGCGCCTCCTTAACCTTGCCAATCTTGAATTAGGAATTTGTGCATGGGTACCTCGCCGAAGTGAACGGTTCAAAAAAGGCTGAGAATGGGATCGCCTTCGAAGCCGAGATGCAAAGGCACTTCTCTAGACAAATGCAAAGCATAATCTCTAAGAAAAGATAGCATATGCACTGTTTTCAATGTAATTGTTTTGCAAGATAGTTTAAAGGATATGGACATGGTGAGTATCACGGGTTCAAACCATAAAAGCAGCATTTGCATTGCTACAGGTAAGACTCATACATCTAAAATTTCCCCAAACCCATGATGTGGGAGCCTTATGCTCCACGCAGCCTATTTTTGTCTAGAGGATCTGCATAGGATACAACCTTTTGAATATTATTATCATGGGTAGATCCCCAAACCCACCTAGTAAGGATAACATATTAGCATATCTAATTAAGCACAGAAAAAACATCTCATGAACCAGAGAGCCTAGAAGCAGAAACACGAGAGCAGATCAGATACGACAGCAAAGCACAAAAAAAATGCAAAACATATTTCCTAGGAAATGTAAAATATGCTCCATTTTCTCTACTTTTACATGTAGCTGGGAAACAGTATTTCCTGCGTGTATTCAATTGGGATAATAGCCACTGCTTATTTTCCAAGGAAAATAGAAAACTAGGATTTCTGCACAAATGTGCTAATTATTTTCCAACAGGAAAACTTGAGATACAGTTTCCAATTCAGTACTAGTTCTAGAAAACAGCGTTCACTGATTCTGAAATTCTCTTCACAGATGCGGGATTGTTTTCCCTAAAGTCCTGTTTGATAGGACTTCAAATTCCAAATTGAAATTAGAGTTTCAGGCCTAACTCTAATTCTCTTCTTTGGCTTCATATGGAATTGAAATCCTAATTTCAAATTTTAATTCCTTTGAATTGCGAGATAGCATGGGACAACTCTTTGCAATTTTTAAAGGAGAGTAAAGGATTGTAAATTCAAGGTTCAGAATTGTCTCTTAATTAGATATGAAAAAAATCAGACTAAAAGAGACCAATGAATAAAATATCTTTAGTTGATTAGGTCAAGTAGAAGTAGGCCAACTATGATTTTATTTTCTTAATTTACTTTTTATGGAGATTGCATAAAAGTTATATTTAGAAACTTGAAAAGCCAATATTCATATAAAGAGTGTTGCCTTACAATATTTTAAAGCTAAAAGTAAAAATATAATCTAAAAATCAATATTTTTAGGTCAGGGCTATCACTTATGCCAAAACTCCTGTCCAACTCATCCATCATGTAAATCAGACTGAGCCGACCGAATCGACTAGTGGCCATTTTTATTTTACAAAATATAAAAACAATTCCTTTTCTCTCAGTATTATAATTCCTTATATAACCCAAACAATAAAAAATATCCAAGGACTATAAGCAATGACACAAATAAAATAAGTCAGGTCTAAAATAAAAGCAATTCTTCTAAAATACTCCCAATAGATGACGTCCTTGTAGGGTGCTGCAGATAATTTGCTTCCTCACTGCCATTGGACAATAAATACATGGATTTTCCCATTTGCATTAACAGAGTTAAAAAGGTTATATGGGAGATGGTTAGGCATTTTTTTGGTCTGGTTGAAACTGCATGGCAGAAGAGCTAGGTATTTCAGGGCCTTCATTAACTATGCAGTGAAGAGCCAATGACAATCAGCAATAATCCAGCAAAAAGAAGATTAATCAAAGTGGCTCTGGACAACTGGGATGGAATTTCTGTTGGATAGTTAGGGCACCCTATATTAAAGAAAATTAACTATTTAGTTCTGATCTGCTTAGGGCTATAGGCTCATTAGGGGGGCCAGAATAGAGATGTCTCTTTGAATTTGTTCCTGACTTTTCAGCCACATTGACTGGAATGAGAGCAGGGTCATGAGATAGATAGGCAAAATAAGAAGAAACTTTTAAGAAGAGTGGGAGTTCATACACTGAACAAGTAATTATTTGTCCACTGTAGCAGTTTTATTTTTCCAAAATCTTCACCATCGATTTCTATTGTTAAGATAGCAAGCAAACCCCAGTAAAGTGAGTTTTAGACACTATACAAAACTTTTATACATATGAAAGCAACCACTAACAGGTATTCTTTCTTTTGTGTTGTGTAGTAATATGTGTTGAGGCCTTCATGTTATTTGTTTTGGTTTATTGTGCAGTATTTTTTGTATATTTGTTACACCATATAAAGACCAGATGTACATCTAGCTAAATTGTTCCTACTTGAAACAATGAATCCAAAGTGGTCATCTCTAAGATGGGGCAAATTATCAGCATTGGAGGAAGATCGTGTTACTTGCTATTCGAGGATTTGATAGAAGTGTGCTACTTCACCAATGATCCTCATAATTATAACATGGATCCTCTCGAGATCCGAGCATGACTTTGTTAAGATGGTCGCCGATATGCTCAATGAATCCTCTCAAGGATGTTTGACATATCTAATTCTTTCTTTTATATGGATCAAAAGAATTGGAGTGTAACTAATTATTTTGCTGACTTCAAAAAGCTCTATGAAAAATTGAATATACTTATGCCCATTTTCACTGATGTGAAACAAATGTGGGAGCAATATGCACAATTAGTTATTTCCTACTTTCTTGCTGGCCTAAAACTTGACCATGAATCTATTAATACCTGATTTTAGTAATCTCTGAGTTTACTTCATTGACTTATATGTTTTCTTGAATTCTACAATTAGACCACAAGGCTTCACTATCAGTTATCGCTAGTCTTGCCAATCAAACAACTTTGGTAACCCAGTCCTCATTTCCTAGTCAAGATGGCAGTCGTGGCACGAGTACAGGTAATCGAGGTGGCTAGAATAGTGACGAAAAACTGACATGCTTTTATTGTGGTGGAGTTGGTTACAACCAAAACAAATGTTAAAAGTTATATGGGAAACCAGCTACACCATCTATGCAATATGTCACAATCACTTGTGGAAATAATGGTACATTATTTGCTCCCCAGTGAGGACTATAGGGTGGTGTGTTTTGTACCTCTTGCAAACTGTGTAGAATGCTTTGAAACAGTGACTCTTTTCTAAAGGGCATCAATATGTACTTGAATTAAAAGCAACTTATACAAATGTGAAATTTTTTTCCAAAAATTTTTATCCATATATACTGAGACACAAACATATGTTTGTTTTGCATATGATAACTAAAAATGCATATAATTACATTTTAATCCCCTTGAATTAAATTTTCACAATTAATCCACCACCATTTCCACGTTGATCAAAACCTGATAATAAGGACCACAGAAATGAACTAAAAGGCACACTGACAAGATGAAACAAACCCATGAATTCATTCCATGATTGCTCATCCGACTGTCATCGTGCTGCCCCTACCAACCTCCAACAGTCATCCGACTGTTCAAGATAAAACTCTTTAGTTAAAGAAAAATGATATTGAACTGTCCAAGTCAAATCACACAGTATATTTACATTCATATGTACATTTTGAACTATCAATATGCAGTTTTTGTAACAGCTTGGACAAATGAAAATTCTTCTCTCTTTTACCTTATCCAATGAGAATTATTCACTCAGTGCTCTCTTTTTCTTTACCTTACTCCATCTAGCCTTAACAACATTCTTCGCACAACAGATATAAAGGACAGCAGTAAGCAAACAAACAAACAGATCCACGGCATGACTTCTCAGAGAACCATATACATAACTGCTGCAGTCTCTGTGCTAATTAAGCCTCTCTATCCAATAAATGTTTCAAATCCATGCAATATATTCAGCATAGTCCAGGAAAAGTAAAGATGAAGCATCTGGTCAAACACTTAGGTACATGACAAACATTGAGATAAGAGTAGAACAAAACCTCCCCACTTTCAATTCCTGGCATCTCTTGGTATAATTGTTCCTGGAGCTCCCGAGCCAGTATCTCATCTGCTTGAACTTGTCTTGACCTAGCTTCTAAGTCATCATCAATTTTAGAGTTTCTTGATCTTACCTCAAGAGATAACTCATCACTCCCCATCTCAGAACTCAGAACATTCTGACAATAGCTACTATAATTTTCTGCTGATCTTCTCCCAGATGGTTCTTCACATGATCCCAGATATACTATCTCTGCATCACTTCTTCGACTACTGAGAGATGTGACATGCTTCTTTTGTTTTTTACTAGATATATCTGCCATGTCCACTCTTCTCATGTTATGCTGTCCATGGATGATGTCATTCTGTTCAACCCCACTCTCACGTTGGTTGGGAAAGCATCCATCAGGGCTTATCCTGTAGAACAAACAAGCTCATTAGTAGAGTCAAATACGTTTCTTGAGCAACAAATCACACATCTCAAGAAATAATTCCATAAATCCCCAACTTAATATCAATAGAATCAATAAGTCTTCCATACACTAATCATCGAGCAAGCATATATCAGTGTCATTAAAGATAGGGAGAATGAATAGAGTTCAAATTGCAGACAAAAACATTGAAATTTTACTATTATGGTAGAAGTGCATCAAAAGGTCCACTTTGAGCCTTTATCATGGATGAAAATATAGGGATCAATTACAGTCATATCCGCATTGGGATAGATGACATTGGATGCAATGTTTTTGTAAATTGTAACTAAGGAGCAAATATTTGGTATATCAACCAATATTTGGAATATTGGATGATAGATCGGGATACATCGTCAATAACAAGGCATCACAATTTTGTCACATATCAAAAATATTGGTATCGGGGCCCCAACTCCGATATATATTAAACGATATTTCATTCCATAGTCTGTATTTATTTCTCTAAGTTATGGATGAATTTATGAGACATATTGAAGACGTGAATCCTTGGTGTTTGTTGTTTGCAAAGGATATTATTTTGATAGATGAAACTGAAGCAAGAGTGGAAGCAAATTTAGTATCGTATACAAAGGCTCTAAAATCTAAAGGGCTTAAAATAAATAAAAGTAAAACATAATAAATGAAGTATGATTTTTATAATTCTAAAATGGAATAATGAACAATGCAAAATTATTAATCAAGATATTCATGGGTGCAATACATGTCACTACTTTTGATAAACAATGCAAGAAAATGGAGAGATTGATGAAAGAGAGTCACATAAGATTAATGCAAGTTCATAAAAATAAAAAAAAAAATGCATTCGTAGTGATTTGTGATCGAAAAATACATCTAACTTTAAAAAGAAAATCATATAACAAGATATTTGACCCATTATTCTTTATGAATCTTAAAGCTGGGCAAAAACATACAAAAAAGTAAGCTTTGCATATATGATAATATTAAAATGGGTGGATTATTTTGAACAATTAGATTAAGAATAAACATAGTCATAGTCATTAATAAGTTGCACTTACAAAACAAAGAATGAGGTTCACATACTTAAAAAGTGGGTCAATTGAAAGCCTGGTAAAAAAATGGTGACTTGGCTTAAAATTAGAGGCAAGAAGACAGATGGGGGTTGGCCAAGAAGAAATTAGAGTGAGGAGAAATAAATAAGTAAATAAATGGATTCTACTCCACTGAACTGATAAGAATAGCAGGGGTGAAATCATATAGCCGACCCACTTAATGAGACTTAATACTTTGTCAAGGGTGATGTTATCCACTTAACATGAGTTATTGGACAACCACATATATCTATCCATCAATAACATAAACTTACAAATGAACTAGATAACAAGATACCACCTCCAGCAAATACAGCTGCAATCTCTCATTTCTTCTCAAGTTTATTCAACAGAAAACCCAATTCTATTAGTAGGAAAAAAAAGTTTCCCATAAACATATTTTGTCAGTAAGAAAAGTACTAAAGAGGAAATCATCGCATCCACCATCACACACACTCTCGATCTCACACACCCGCTCTGTCAAACCCTGCTGCCACTGCCACAACTGCCCAAACCACCAACAAACCGCTAAACAGCTCCTGCAACACCACAGCTACTATTGTCATCACCTACCTCTCTCCTCAATCTGGATCTGGCTAACTCCTCTTTCTTTACAAAAAGCCACCTTCAAACTGCTTGGGTTAGAGTCTCAACTTCAATCTTTCTCTTCCACTATATCTATTTTCTACTCCTCTTCTTTACCCTTCTAGAACCAAACACAAGAAAAGAGGAAAATGTTTCCCCATGTCCTAACTTCTTTGTCATCTTAACCCCCTTGACCCCACTTCTTCCCAAGTATCAAACAAGGGCCAGAAAAGAGAAGGGGGGTGTAAGGATTGAGTTTCCAACTTATATTAATTGAAATTATTTAAGCTAATACAATCAAAATTGAGATCAAAAGATGTAAAAAATTAAGTCAAAAAGGAAAAAATTGCAAACTAGATGAAATCAGGCATGTGGCTCAGGCCGACACTATAGTGCGCCGGACCCTTGCCCCGGCGCGCCTGAGGGGCTGGAACTAGTGCCAAGCATGCCAAAGCGTGCCATCAGCTGCGGAATCCAATAGCCACGTGCCCAACCTGCACTCGAGCACAGGTTTGCTATAAAAATAGCCCGAGAAATCATTCCACCACATTTTCAAGTGGTGAAACAGATTAGAAAGAGAGAGAACAAAGAGAGAAAGGCCAAAAGTAGAGAGAAGACGAGAGAGAAAAGGGAGAAAGCTTCCAGGTAGCTTAATTCGGGGCATTTGGAATAAGAATTTCCGTATATCAGGCTGAGACAAGTACATTTTCAACTCTCTCTTTCAATTGTTGTTATTTATACTCGTCCTTTTCAAGTATTATTGTTCTAATACTGTCCAAGCTAAGATTTTGAAGGAAAAGCATGAAAAATTTGCATATTTGTTTGTCTAACAAGATTTTATAGAGAAAATTATCAAGAACTCATTCAATATGGGTTAGGCCTTTGATTATGCGGAGCAAAAAAAACACAATACGGGTTTCAATAGACCGCTCATTTAGCTAGTCAAACCTACTGGCCCTGGTCCCTAAAAATAAATGAATTTTCAGCATTTTTGACAAATAAGAATAAGAAAGAACAAAAAGTATGTTTTGATGGCTAATGGTAAGAAAAGAATAAGATAAGAAACCAAGAGGTTGCATTCATGTTTATATTATTTCATCTTGAACGATTCCTACTTTCTATGATATGATTCTAAGAATAAGTATGTCTATGCATGTTCTTTGTTATGTATAGTGTCATGCTAAACATTTGGCTCACTCTCTTGTTGTTTTATTAACTCTTCAGATAATTTGCACAAGTTTCTACCTAACGAGCAGAAGTGGAGATTAAAAGACTTAGTTTATACTTCTGCAGTTATTATTTTGCTAACATAACAATTTTGGATAATATGTACTGTATTAATTGTTAATTCTAGTTTGATTTCTGTTGTAAATTGTGGTGGAAATGATGTGAATTTTGGATGGTTTTGATGCTTAGAACGATATTGTATAGTTTAGAATCAGTTGTATATTAATCATATATGGCAGTTGATACATGTATTGAACAATGTATTTCAGTAAATAATTTTAGTTTCAGATGAACAAATTTTATGGATATTTATTGCTTCCGCAATTTGATATACGATTGTTTTAAATAATGAGCAGGCATCTTTCCTTAATAAAAAGTTGAAGTCATACTGTTGGATTGGCGTCAGAGCCACAGATGAGATGACAATGTACGTGGATCCTATACATATTGTTATGTTGTTGTGGTATTATGGACAAGGAAAGCTCACATCCAATTAATTTATGGTGTATTTATTGGTAAAATTGATAATTAAAAGACAATAAGTTATGATTATGATTAATAACGGATTTTAGGGCGTAGTTCGTCACAAAGAGACCAAGTTTTCACTAATAGTAGATCACCATCTTCAGGGATCTCACAAAGAGAAAATCCAAATCAAAGATAGAATAAAAACAACTTAAAAAGGATGGCTCAAAACGGACAAAATCAATAATGTAACACAGTATCCTCCACATTAAAGAAAATTAGAACAATTCACTCCAATAGTAGTGTTGGGATCATATGTGCCTTAGGTCTAGATGAAGGAGATGTTGACCCAATGTGCTCCTTAAGGAGCATGTACCCAGGAGGAAGTAAGATCGCCCACATTAGCTTTGGTCGAACATGCCAACAAAGGGTCCAACCGCAACAAAAGGATAAAACGACCAAGTTAAAGCCAAGTAATATGCTACCATCTGATCATGAGTAAAAACCATTGGCCAACCTTCTAGTAAACAGACAACATGGTGACCAACACTCATTCACATTTGTAATGTCGAAAAGGCTCCTATCAAAAGAAGATTAGCAAAAAAAATGTTGATTAGACAGTATAGCAACACTCAGCAAATATAATACCAGGAAAATGGCAAGCCTGCTCCCTTGCCCAAGTCACGCAGTTAATCAGAGTTCAACTCTCTTTCGACGGCTACTTTAAGATGCTAGCCTAAAAATATGCCACCAACGCACCTTCGCAAGGATCTAAAAAAATTATTGAATAAGAGAAAAGGGTAGCACTAAGGAAAACCAAACTCTTGAGATAGTGCCCTAAAAAGAGCCAAAATACTCTTCTGCAATCCCAAAGGAATGGGAAAACCATCAACTCCCTCTAATATCTCCAGCTGCTCCAACAGAAGAGTTTAACACTCCCAGAGGTAAGCTACCGAAGAGGTGAGCTCATATTGCTTCTTGCCTAAAGACTGAGTATTCCTCGGCTCCAAGACCACAAGGAAAACATCTTCGACAAGCCAACATTCTTCCATCGAGCCTCATGGAGAGCTCAAGCCCTCCATATAATGTTGCCTAATTCATGATTCTTATAGCCAGGTTTCAAGAGTCAGTAAATGCACAGTTCTCTTAACTCTGCTTGAGCTGATACTGAATTATTCATCCGAGTGGCATTACTTGAATGCTACTGCAGGGATATGCATTGGGTAATCACTACTCCAAAAAGGCCTCAAAGTACAAATCCTAACAAGCAGTAAATCTAATGGTTATTTACCCTTGTATCTAGAGGTGCAAAATGGGTCATTGTCTAGCTTTTCTCGTCCAGCGGCCCATAAATATTGAAGGTAATGGCCAGCATGACCTGCAAGCCAGGGGCCAAGAGCAATAATGGGTCAACAGGCACATAATTGTATTTCTTCAGTAATTATATTTTGAGTCATAGACTACGCAGAAACTGGCATGCAATCTGATATAGCATGACCCGAACACAGGCCATTATCAAGCATGGCACACAAATCATGAATTCCTGTCAAAATAAGACCATCATACAAAAATGACATGATGCTAAGCCAGGCTAACCAACCATTTTAGACCTCTACTCATCTAATCTATCACATTATAGTATTCATATAGTTGAACAAAATGTATTTCATATATGAATTATCTTCCTCCCTCTTAAACCCTTTAATTATCATATATGTATACCTAATGGGCGCATCAATTGTCTTGACAGTTGTCACTTCTACATCAAATTTTATAACTGCATTTGCATAATATGGCCACCAACCTCAGCCATGCCATATATCGTTCACAGATCTACCCTGTCAAGGGGCAACAAGTTCCTAAAGGAGTCAATCATTTTAGAGAACTGAAACTACATTTATTAATAGATCACATACTTATAAACTAATGTACACAACCTTATCATTACATTGCATAGCTTGTTTCTATGTTGTGAACTAATGTACACAACCTTATCATTACATTGCATAGCTTGTTTCTATGTTGTGAACTAATGTACACAACCTTATAAACTAATGTACACAACCACTGTTAGGTGGTTACTAATTCTATTCCCCCCTCTCATTTTCCCCAAGGCCCAATATTAATGTTTCCCCCAATTACCTATACAAGTTTCCTCCATAAACAAGGGTCCTATATTTGCAAAAATGACCACGTATTTGAAAGGCAATCAATTTTGCAAAGATAAAGAAAATGGAAAAAATAGCTCAAGGTGGAACATACAGACAGTTACCCAAAAATTATACAAACTGAACAGAATGATTGAAGATGGATCTCATAGAAAACAAATTAATCTATGAGCTACTTCCATGACCTTCAAAATATAAGTATCAGGAATCTAATACAGGAACTCCTCGTCTCTAAAGGACAAATATCAAACCAAAGAAAAATAAGCATTAAGTACCTGTCAGAAAAATCAACACTAGAAGCATGTTGTTCCATAAATGAAAGGGAATGCATTATTACCCCATTCCATTTGTCCCTATTTGAAGTCTTTTCTTTAGTAGTAACCTCATCAATGTCAATCACATGACAAGGACCAACAGAAGACACAATAGCAGTGCCCATCTGCTCAATATCTCTAAATACATCAGTAGAACTCTCAGCCAATTGTTTACCCTTAGCCTTTGCTAAATTATGAGGAGAAATACCAATAGCTGGCACATTAGCAGTACCCATCTGCTCAATATCTTTAAATCCATTAGTAGAATTCTCTGCCAATTGTTTACCTTTAGCCTTTGCTATATTATGAGGAGAAATACACCCGTTGCGTACCAACCTTTTTTGCCCAGGGACTCTAGCTGATGGAACGGAACAAACTGGCAAAGACACTCTCCCCAGACCTCTATCCAAAGGGGTACCATTAGCAAAAGCACAACTTCCACTCCCATAATCGACATTTGACTGAATAGCTTTACACATATCATTGTTGATCTTCACTTTCCCCTTTTTTATATTACTGGAAGACTTGGGAGAGTCTCCAGCGGAACCATTTGTCACCAAAGAAGCATTCATAAAGTTGAAGGGCTTACAATCTTGGGGCATCCTTAATGAAGAATGATTATGCATGCTTGGCTTATTTTCCTCACAATAAGATGGTTTAGAACAAAACTTATGCGGCATAACTCTCGCATCATTTAAATGTCGAGGACTACCCTGTAGTCTGGTCTCATGCTTGAAGGTCTTGCCTGTTACAGTTCGGGGCGAAGAAGCATTCTCAGAAGCAGATGAACTCCCATGCACAGTAACAGAGCTGGTTTGGTACGGAGAATGATTAGAACAGTCAATATCCCTGCGAGGACAAGGATATGATCTTGCTTTGCATATATTTTCCGGAACAAGCCGATTCCTGCCAGCTAATCGATTCATGACACCACACATTAAATCAGAATTTCCGGAATGACTAGATATAGTTGCACTAATTCCTTCCCAAACATCCGTGCCATGCACTGGCACTCTATCAGGAGAGTCAGGAACATCCAGTATGTAATTAGTGTCCTCACGATCCATTCTCTGCATGTGAATAAGTGTCAAAGCATGCAAATCAAAACATTAACGTAGTGCATAAGTCCAACTGCATAGACAGTTTCATCTGTATAACAAACTTTTAAGAATCACAATAAGCACAGTATAAGAAATGCAGGATGATGCCTTGGAAATGAAAGAGAGTAAGACAAAAAAGTCCAACAAGTAATGTCATTTCCACTGTTCAGATCAAACTAGTATACATAATCCATGGCCGGTAAAAAGAAACCAGCTGCAACTGATGGCCACAACTTCATAGTTAATCAACAAAGGTAAGTTTTAGTTCATAAGCATACAAAAGCTAATCTATATTTATGCAGCTGAAGATATTTTTTCTACATAATCCAAGAAAAAGATAAAAGAAAAGTAAGACCAATGAGCACAGAAAACTCAACTATTACTGCCAATAGAAAGAAGTTCTTCATGGATAAACTCTTCCCTTTTTATTCAGCTAGATAAACTTCCACGGAGATGGTGCAAACAGGGCATCACCAAGTACCGAAATATAGTAATAACTGAAGTTCAATATAGTAATAACTGAAGTGCCAATATATTTTTTAGTTAGATTTGTGGTGAATGTGAGAGTTCCCGTATAAGAATTAGCACGAATGGTAGTGATTTAACTATAATAAGTTCTGATAATCATGAAATAACCCAAAAAAAAAAAAATTACAGGCATTATTTGAACCAATGCAAAAATTGTTTGAATTAAACTATAAGAAAAATGAAAATTTGTGAATAATGTGAGCATTATTTGAAAATGAGTAGTTTAGAAAGAAACTAAAACCAAACTAATATTAAAATTATAATAACAGTGTATCCAACTTTGCTCTCATAAACCTAGCTTTTATAGGGAGGTCTTTGTTACCCTTCACCTATGGGTTTATTAGGAGGCATCCTCTAGGGTAAAAATGTCCATATAAATGAAATTCTTCCAGCACTGAGGGACTGATTCCAGTACACAATCCAGCTCACTTCACATACCCTAATGAATTTAAGAGACCAATGCCAACTAGTGCTACTTTTTTCGAAAGGAAAAAGAAAAGCAAGATGAATAGGGGAAGGCCCCATTAGCCTAACAAATATGCTATATTTCTTGTGAGTGTGAAAACAAGCATAATATCCTTTGGTTTACCAAATGGTCGAAAATCACTACCTTTTGAGCCACCTCAAATAGAGAGAACACATGTTTGACAAGAACAATTTCTCTTTGAATTTGATTTCTTCTGTTTTCCTAAGTAATGCTTGTTGAACATAGTGGTTTTAAAAGGCATTACAATTCAGAGAAACTAGCTTAGCAATCTGACAGAAAATAGGAGTTCAAAGGCTTTGCAGTTGACCAATAATAGTACCCAATGATTGAAGAAACAACATCAGAGAGGACAATTAAGAGGGGTGAATGCAAGAGGTGATTACATTCTCTCTCTCTCTCTCTCTCTCTCTCTCTCTCTCTCTCTGTGTTTAAATGAAAAGGAGATTACTTTATTCCATTATGGAGGGAAATTAATATTTGTGGAAGTAGATAATGATTTTTTTTGGTAGCTAGACATTATCTGTTAATTTATTAAGAGATATTGGATATCGTCAAAATTAGGATGTTTGCTCCCTCTTCTTCAATTCCAAATTCCACCAAATTGGAAGGAAAGAAAGATGTTAGCCCAGTAGAAAAGCCTTCCTTTATATTCCTTCCACTTTGTTTGCACTTATCTAAACCATGGAAAAGACTTCCTTTCTTGCCAATTCCTACCATCTCCTTGAAGCCAAATTTGGTGAAATAAACTTTGGCAGCTGCTCAGCTTGTTTTTTCTCCCTTGGAAAAAGGAGACTGTGATATTATGTGGGTATGTATTGGAAGGACAGAAGAGAGGTTGCACGATTCCTTTGACGTTGGTTCTGGTATGTTTCATTAGATTTAGGTAAGCTTCATGCGCTGGGTTTCTCATCTTAAAGTTGGATTCCATTTTATTTAGCCATGTACAGGACAAAGAAGCAACTATTGCAAGTAATTTTTAGCTTGCTGAGGATGGAAAAATGTGGTTCCGGTGATTGATCAGGTGGGGCATTACCCTGATTTTTGGTTTTAGTATGTGGGAGTGCATTGGAAGGAGTGGAGTGAAGTTGCATAGTTCCATTGTTGTTAGTTCTGGTATGTTTCATGACATTTTGCTAAGCTTTCTCTGCTGAGTTTCTCCCCTTACAGATGGACTTCCAGTTTTTATTTAGCCTCTTACAATGGTAAAATAGAATTTTAACTTCCTTTTCATTTCCATAATAAGTAACCAAACAAGCAATGTGGCATTTCCAATCTTTAACTCTATTAAAAGCCAAACAAATAAAAGAACTGCCTTCTAACCCTTTCTTTTATTCCACTCTATTCTAACTTGCCCTCCAAATCCAGAAAAAATGCAAGTCTCCATAACAACAGCCTACCACCAGTCATCTTGGTAGCAAGCATTCCTGCCCCCAACCAATTTGTGTGTGGCATGTCCGAGCCCCAAGAGTGGTATAAAAAGTGCAATGAAGATAACACCCTCCCCACATTCCTAGATAAAGAAAAGTAAGACCAATGAGCACAGAAAACTCAACTATTACTGCCAATAGAAAGAAGTTCTTCATGGATAAACTCTTCCCTTTTTTATTCAGCTAGATAAACTTCCACGGAGATGGTGCAAACAGGGCATCACCAAGTACCGAAATATAGTAATAACTGAAGTTCAATATAGTAATAACTGAAGTGCCAATATATTTTTTAGTTAGATTTGTGGTGAATGTGAGAGTTCCCGTATAAGAATTAGCACGAATGGTAGTGATTTAACTATAATAAGTTCTGATAATCATGAAATAACCCAAAAAAAAAAAAATTACAGGCATTATTTGAACCAATGCAAAAATTGTTTGAATTAAACTATAAGAAAAATGAAAATTTGTGAATAATGTGAGCATTATTTGAAAATGAGTAGTTTAGAAAGAAACTAAAACCAAACTAATATTAAAATTATAATAACAGTGTATCCAACTTTGCTCTCATAAACCTAGCTTTTATAGGGAGGTCTTTGTTACCCTTCACCTATGGGTTTATTAGGAGGCATCCTCTAGGGTAAAAATGTCCATATAAATGAAATTCTTCCAGCACTGAGGGACTGATTCCAGTACACAATCCAGCTCACTTCACATACCCTAATGAATTTAAGAGACCAATGCCAACTAGTGCTACTTTTTGAAAGGAAAAGAAAAGCAAGATGAATAGGGGAAGGCCCCATTAGCCTAACAAATATGCTATATTTCTTGTGAGTGTGAAAACAAGCATAATATCCTTTGGTTTACCAAATGGTCGAAAATCACTACCTTTTGAGCCACCTCAAATAGAGAGAACACATGTTTGACAAGAACAATTTCTCTTTGAATTTGATTTCTTCTGTTTTCCTAAGTAATGCTTGTTGAACATAGTGGTTTTAAAAGGCATTACAATTCAGAGAAACTAGCTTAGCAATCTGACAGAAAATAGGAGTTCAAAGGCTTTGCAGTTGACCAATAATAGTACCCAATGATTGAAGAAACAACATCAGAGAGGACAATTAAGAGGGGTGAATGCAAGAGGTGATTACATTCTCTCTCTCTCTCTCTCTCTCTCTCTCTCTCTGTGTGTGTTTAAATGAAAAGGAGATTACTTTATTCCATTATGGAGGGAAATTAATATTTGTGGAAGTAGATAATGATTTTTTTTGGTAGCTAGACATTATCTGTTAATTTATTAAGAGATATTGGATATCGTCAAAATTAGGATGTTTGCTCCCTCTTCTTCAATTCCAAATTCCACCAAATTGGAAGGAAAGAAAGATGTTAGCCCAGTAGAAAAGCCTTCCTTTATATTCCTTCCACTTTGTTTGCACTTATCTAAACCATGGAAAAGACTTCCTTTCTTGCCAATTCCTACCATCTCCTTGAAGCCAAATTTGGTGAAATAAACTTTGGCAGCTGCTCAGCTTGTTTTTTCTCCCTTGGAAAAAGGAGACTGTGATATTATGTGGGTATGTATTGGAAGGACAGAAGAGAGGTTGCACGATTCCTTTGACGTTGGTTCTGGTATGTTTCATTAGATTTAGGTAAGCTTCATGCGCTGGGTTTCTCATCTTAAAGTTGGATTCCATTTTATTTAGCCATGTACAGGACAAAGAAGCAACTATTGCAAGTAATTTTTAGCTTGCTGAGGATGGAAAAATGTGGTTCGGTGATTGATCAGGTGGGGCATTACCCTGATTTTTGGTTTTAGTATGTGGGAGTGCATTGGAAGGAGTGGAGTGAAGTTGCATAGTTCCATTGTTGTTGGTTCTGGTATGTTTCATGACATTTTGCTAAGCTTTCTCTGCTGAGTTTCTCCCCTTACAGATGGACTTCAGTTTTATTTAGCCTCTTACAATGGTAAAATAGAATTTTAACTTCCTTTTCATTTCCATAATAAGTAACCAAACAAGCAATGTGGCATTTCCAATCTTTAACTCTATTAAAAGCCAAACAAATAAAAGAACTGCCTTCTAACCCTTTCTTTTATTCCACTCTATTCTAACTTGCCCTCCAAATCCAGAAAAAATGCAAGTCTCCATAACAACAGCCTACCACCAGTCATCTTGGTAGCAAGCATTCCTGCCCCCAACCAATTTGTGTGTGGCATGTCCGAGCCCCAAGAGTGGTATAAAAAGTGCAATGAAGATAACACCCTCCCCACATTCCTAGATAAAGAAAAGTCTACATAACCACGTCCCCAAAGAAATTTGTTAAAGCCTGGTTATGACACCCACTCTACTGAATGAAACTTAAAGTCACCACACCCTCCAAAATATTGTTTTATAAAACTTCTAACATAGGAAACCACCAAGCAAGGAGCGGATGGAAGTAATATAATTTCCTAGTAATCAAGGTACTCTTTTTAAAAGTTAATCCACCTCCCTCAGTAAATATTGCTTTTTCATTGTCGCCAATCCCCTCTAACCAAAACCGATTTACCAAAGAGTCATACGCTCTTACATCAACCAAACAGCAGCTTCAAATACATGATTGGAAATCTCCTTTATTACACCCCAAAACAAAAGCAAACCTACCTCCATCTTGCACCTCACCCACATGGATGACTTCTGACTTGTCTAGACTCAACTTATAGCCAAAGCAAGCCTCAAAAGTTTCCAAGTAAATATAGCATGTCCCTCTTACAAGCATTGCAAAAAAATAATGATGCCATCACCAAATAACCAACGAGAATACGGTGGCATCAGAATGATATATCCTCCTCAAATTGAAACCGTTAACATGAATAAAACAGTTCTGCACCTTCATTATGAGATTAAGACAGAAAATACAAGTCCCTTCAAAGAGGAAAAATATTCCTGGTAATAATAATGGTTCCCCACCAATAATGAAAAAGAATCTAGCAATTGAGATGCACTACTCAGCCAAACTGTTAAATTTTCACCAAACACATTCTCTTTATTAGATAGGGCTAAAATTCCAACTGACTAGGTCATTTGCCTTCTCCACATCAATTTACAAAAGCAAGACGGTTTTCCCAACTTCAAAGTTCAGCTGCGCATGAACATGGTCATTAGCCGCCAAAGACGCATAAAAATTCCATCTATCACACAAACTATTTTGAGAAGGAAAGAAATTGACAAAAAATTAACCAAAAAACAATAGCATTTTGGATTTAAAAAGCAGTGTCCTGACAACTCTTCACGCCTAGCCAGACAACAGTTTTGCTAACAGCTTATAAAAACCACTACACAAATGATCGATCACAAAGAACTAATTTTTTTCACGTCTGCATTTCATAACCAAGGAAATAAAGAGAAGTCAGAAACACGCAGTAGGAAGGAAGTTCTGAAAAATCTCATCACATCAGATGTTATCACCTCCTAACGCAGCTACCAGGCTCGATGATTTAATCCTTACCATGTTTGTCGGGACAATCCTCACTCCTTCCTTTCAGAATTAAGGATCCAACCCTTTCCTATTTTCTTCTGTCAGTTCAAGTTATCAAGCCAAGAATTAGCGAAGAAAGTATCACAGATCAATGAAAATCATTCGTGTTGCGAATAATTAAGCCATAAAAAAACACATCTTACTATTAAATGAACAAACAGATAAATTGAGTCTGAAGATTGATCAATCAGAAATTGGCATAACATGTACCAAAAAAAGAGTCCAGTGCGAACCACAATAGCAAAGACAGAGATAGTCGGTGGTGGAATGAGGTCAACAACGACGAGAATATTCCAACAAACGAGCTAAGCCCAGAGCTTGACTTCCGCGAAGATTAAGGAATTATCAAAGACAACGATGACGAAGCACGGTTCGCCGTCGCTGATTGAAGCACTGGCCAGACCGACGGTGGGAGATACACGAGAACAGCGATGGGGAGAGAATAAAAACCTGTTTCGACCCTCTTCACCCTCGACCAACCTCTATTAAAAACCTCTTTTTTTTTAACTCATATTAAAATACCCCAATTTTCTAAATTTGGAAGTATGTGTTTCCGCCTGTTGTGTACGAGGATCCAATTATTATATAGATGAAAAAATTTATTCGTCGATCGTTTAAAATTTTTGATCTCCGTAAGCCTTTAATCAAACCCTGTGCAATCACAAATAATAATAAAAGGATTGACAGAACTTACTCCTCGATATATCTTTTGACGTTCAAGTCAATATTTTTCTTAAATATGAAAAAAGAGACGGAATATAAAAAAGTATAATAAGTCCGAGGAATTGCGCTGTTGAAATCTTAATTTGAAAGAGAAAGTGTTTGCGCTCTAAGCATCTTTGAATATTTTATGTGAAAGGACTTAAGTCTGTTCCAGTCTAGTTGTCCTTTTTTGAATGAAGAGGACCAGTATTTATAGATGATGGTTGATGGTTAAACATTAAGAAAACTAATGGTTGGTTAACCGTTAGTCTTATCACGGTGGCAGTTGCAACTAATATCCGATGTAGTTAATTGAGTAAACTATCTAGACCGTTAAACGAACCTTGGCCATAATCACTGAAATGAGTCATGCAAGCGCTGTGGGCCGCGTAAGCTTTAAAGGTTGTTGAACTTGATTTCTCGGCCTTAAACTATATTGGGCTTTCTAATCTGGGCCGACGGAGATTATATCTATCACTAGCCTCCCGATATAGCCTCCCATACCAGGAGGCTTGAAATTTAGCTTTCGGGTATGAAGTTTGAAAGTCTCCTTATGTTTGAGTTTGAAGCGTTATTTAACGAGCTCTCATTTCTCCTCGGATAAAAATCTGAGTCTAACATCTTCCATTGAGTGGGAGTAATTAGCCCGATGGTTTGTATTCTTGCCGTCAGTTATTGCATTAAATGCACGTCGCTTCGACTCGTTAGAAACGCGCAAACTATCATTACTAGCATCAGACGATTTGATATCTGACAGAGCAAATGAGTGACCAACACGTATTAGTGCCATGATGAGGCACGTCTTTTAAATTTTGAATTAAAACGATGCCATTTGAAGCTCATTTCCTCGCCTATAAATTGGCTTTCAAAGGTCATTGGAACACTTTGCGTCATTTGTACTTGTTTCTCACTTAGAAGTAATCTTCCCCTTTTCTCGTTCGAAAATCTTTCATGGCCCTAAGAGTTAAAGAGATTCAGTCGATCCTAACCCTTGAAAATTTTGCATATTTTAGAGCTCGGTACAAGAATCCGAGTTCTCTGTCAAACCTTTTGCCTGGAGTGAATGGGCAAACCTCTTCTTCTCCACAAGGATACATCACAGTTTACGAGACTCACCTCAATGGTGGTCTTCGTTTTCTTCTGGGGCTCGAATTCTACAAAATAATGGTGAAGCTCCATATACCAATCGCTAGACTTTAGCCAAATGGTGTGTGGTATTTGATTTCTTTGTGTATTTTTGCCTGAATTTACGGTGTCGTTTTAACGTTACAACTGTGAAAGTTTTGTTTCGTTTTAATCATGGTTTGGATTGGATAATCATATCTCCTCAACTGGAATACGAGTTAAGTGGAGGAAATCTAGACTCCACAAAAATGTGGAAGGATTAATTTTTCTATTTAGAAGTTTCTTCCACGTGGAAGCTCTATTCAAAATAGGGTCGTGTTTCTTCTACTATGCAATCGAACGTATACGACCATGAGAAAGAGGCAATCCAAAAACTTATAGATCTTTTCCGTGAAAAGGTCAACACTTTCAATGAAAATAAAAAGAACCGATGGTTTTTTCCTGAGTCATTTGCACAAGCCAAGTGGGAGCCTAAGGTTGAAGAATCTAAGGCTCAGGCGACAAAAACTCTTCTCAAGAGAAGGTATAAAAGAAAAGCCAATAAACTAAAAATAAAGGAGTCCTCGAGTAAATCTAAAAAGCCCAAGGATGAATCGAAAAAGCCCGAGGATAAAAAGGCCTCAAAGGGCATACAAATAAAAAAGTCGTCGGCCATTGCGCTTAACAATAAAGAGGCTTCAATTGAATCTAGCTCTCAAGATGAGGCCACTATATATTAACTAATAAAGAGGAAGCGGCCGTCGGTCATATTAAATCATACCTCCACATCTTCCTTGGTACAAATTCTAGGAGTCATCGGACTAATTGAAGGAAGTGAGCATGTGGGGTCAACTGCTGAGGAAGTGACCGAGGTTGTTTCTATTCCATCCCCACTTCTTACTTCATATGGTGTTCTGGCTGTTCTATTGCTGCTGTCCGAGGAGTCCTTGCCCGACATTGCAATTACTTTTACTAAGGAAACTTCTTGGATGAGTGAGATTCATTCTGGTGAGGCCTCGGGGATGCCATCTCTCGAGTTTCCAAGGACCAACATAATTGAGGTGGTCACTGAAGAATTTCAGACTGATACTGCAAAGGAGCATTCTCCTGACCCCCCAAAGCCCAAGGTCCATTTTAAGATTGAGACCGATGGTCGAATTGTTACGGGACACGTCCCACTCATGGGCAAGGTCGAAGCGATAAAGGTGAATGTTGTGCCTGAGGAAATTGAGGAGGAGGTGGAGATAGTTGGTCTAGGGTCTCCAAGAACCGAGGCCCAAATTACTTTAGAGACTCATACAGATGATGCGACTCATAGGAAGATTTTCATTTCTGAGGTAGCTGTCTGCAACTTTTTTTAAATTCCAAATTATTCTCTTTTATATACTAACTGACTTTATTTGCAATTCCACGAAATCATAGATCGTCTTATTGATATTTCGAAAGGATTTGCTCATGATTATGTAGAAAATGAGAAACTTCTAATTACTGATGGGCATATATTTGAACTTGAGCGTGACTTGACTGATATAAAGTAGAGACATGACCTCCTTAGAGAGAAGTACTCTAAAGTGGAGAGTGAGTTTCGTTCCTCAATTCTTCCCGAGGACGTCATAAAGATATCGGAGCCTAGCTACTGGAAAGGTATTAACCTATGCAGATACATCGTCAAAATATTGGCCTTGGCATCCTTATTTCCGCTCTTGATCCAAAGAATGCCAGTACCAGCCATAGTTTTGAGGTGTTGTACCTTCTTAGAAACGATGTTGATTCTTGAGAACTAATGTCAGAAACTTCTAAGCGTCGTCCTTCTTTGTAATTGAATGGACTTTTGTATATGTAATCATTTTTCTGATCAACAAAATGTACTTATAGAATTGACTCTCTCTCTTTTTTCTAGTCGAACATTTTATACGTCCGACTCTATCACTTAAGTTAAATTTGACTTATGAGCCATGCTTCTAACTTAAGTTTTTTCAAAACTATATTCAGCTAATGATACTACATTAAAGGTCTTTACAAGCATGCTTCTGAGGAAGCCCCCAAGTTTTGTCTTCGACCTCATTTGAGCTGCTTGGTGATATAACCAAGTTTTAAGTAACGACTTAATCTAAGTCACTCAGTTATGTTATGAGTTTCCTAGATGGATTAATGTGGTCCCTGGTATATGTGAATGAATTTCACCTGATTTAGGGGTAGTCTAAGTTATGTAATGGAATGAAAGACAAGTAAGCATAAACACAAATAAAAGAAACGAAAATTTTATTAATAAATTTTTACATTAGTACAAGCACTTCATATGATACAAACCTTACCTGGCAGTACCTATAATTATTAAAAGTATTTTTTAAGGTGACTGGCATTTCGAATCCGAGGTACTAATATGCCATTCTCGGTTCATAACTTATACACCCCATTCTTAAGAATTGCTAAGATTAGGAATTGTCCTTCTCAATTTGGTGGGAATTTATTTCGATCGGCATTTTTACTTGTGGCTTCAATGCTCCGTAAGACCAGATATCCCACATCAAATTATCGTAACTTCACCTTTTTGTTGTAGTACCTAGCAATTCTTTGTTAATATGCTGTCGTTTGCAACCGCACCTCGTTCTAGACTTCTTGAAGTAAATCGAGATTTTTTAAAATTTTTGTGAATAGTGATGTGAATCAAAATATTTGACCCGAAGACTTAGGAGCCCAATTTCTATTGGAATAACGACCTCGGTCCCATAGCATAAACTAAATGGTGTTTCACAAGTCGGTTCTTTGAGCGTCGTCTTATATGACCAAAGGACAAATGGAAGTTCGTCCATCCAGGAGCCTCCAATATTTTCAAGTTTTGTCTTTAGACTATGCAGCATTGTACGGTTGGTAACTTCCATCTATCCGTTGCATTGCGGATAAGCAACGGAAGTGTGAACCAATTTTATCTTCAAACTAGCACAGTACTTTGTGAAGTATTTTCGGTGAATTGGATTCTATTATTAGTCACAATAATCTCGGATATACCAAATCTACAAATAATATTCTGTCAAACAAATTTAGTTGCATTTTGCTTAGTTATTTTGGCGAGTGGGACGACTTCAACCCATTTCGTTAAGTAATTAATTCTAATTATAATAAATTTTCTTTATCCTGATGCCACTGAAAGTGGTCTAAGAATGTCAAATTTCATTGTGCGAATGACTATGGTGACTGCATAGCTCGGAGTTCTATATACGGTCGATGGGTGAGGCATCATGCATCTGGCTATTTTCACATTTTGGACAAAATCTATCGTGTCATATTTCATGGTTAGCCAATAATATCTTTGCTTGCTGAGGTTGAAAATAAAGTTTTTGCCACCAATGTGGGATCTACATCCGAGGTGCACTTTACCAATGGGGTACTCAGCTTATTCTGGTGTAAGACAACGTAGGTATGAAATTGAGTACCTTTGTCGATATAACTTTTCATCCATAATGGTATACCATCCCATTGTTTTTCTCAAATGCTTGGCTTCATCTGGGTTTTTTAGTAAAATATCATTGGATAGATACTTCACATAGGGAGTCATCCAATCATCAGAATTTGTTACTTTTATAACTTCTTGTTGTAGGTCATTGATATTAGGAACTTTAAAAATTTCACGTTGTTCTCGTGCGTACTGCTCTGGATCTTTCGTGGTAGCAATCCTTGCTAATATGTCTTTTTTTTTTATTTTCTTCTCTTGAAATATGAATCATTTCCACATTACCAAATGTAGAAATTAAACTTTGGACTTTAGAGAGATATAGGAAAAGTGGTGGATTAATAGTATCAAAATTTTCTCGGACTTGATTAATAATCAATTTCGAGTCATTGTATACTATAAGATTCGTAGCCGAGCACTCTTTGGCTAATTTTAACCCAGTGAGTAGTACTTCATACTCTGCCACATTATTCGTCGTTGAAAATCCGAAGATCATTGAATATTTTATTTCTGACCCATCAGGTGTTCTTAATACCATTCCGGCTCCACAACTAACTCGCATTGAAGAGCCGTCCATGTGAAAAGTCCATATTAGAGTACTGTGGGGACTATCGGTTCCAATAGGATCAATGATTTCTAGAATCAGTATCATCATTTTAACAATAAAGTCTGCGAAAGTCTGACCTTTTAATGACGGCCTCCGTCGAAATTCTATGTCAAACTCTCCCAATTTAATAACCCATTTGACCAATCATCCTGATATATTTGACTTTTGTAGAATTCTTTTTAATATTTGATGGTCAGGACAATGATTCTGTGTGCCTGAAAATCTGGTCAAAATTTTCGGGCGGAATATACAAGTGCCAGAGCTATCTTCTCGGCACGAGAGTAACGAGTTTCTGCATCAGTTAAAATTTTGCTTACGTAATATACAGGTCACTAACCATTGAACATTTCTCAAATTAAGACCGAACTTAAGGCAGTTTCAGACACAGCCACATATAAGAATGACTCATCACCCTGTTGTGGATAAGTTAATAGTGGCGAGTGAGAAATATACGCTTTGAGTTCTTGGAAGATAGTTTCACATTCTAAAGTTCATTGAAAGCCTGTGGTCTTTGTACCTCTCATTGCCTTGAAGAACAGTAAGTATTTCTCGACTAATTTAGTCAAAAATCGTGAGAGTGCTACCAATCTTTCAATTAGTTTCTGGGCTTCCTTTACCGTCCGATAAGGATTTATATCCAGAATAGCTTTAATCTTTTCTGGATTGGCTTTTATCCCTCAGTGCGAAATAATGAAGCCTAAAAATCTCCCCGAGGTCACTCCAAAAATGCATTTGGTTGGATTAAGTTTTATTAAGTATATCATCAGGATATTAAATACTTCGTCTAAGTCGCGAATATGGTCATTTTGTAGTTTTCTATTCACAAGCATATCGTCTATGTATACTTTCATATTTCGTCCGTCTGTGTCTCGAGCATTTTGTTGACGAGGCATTGATAAATTGCACCGGTATTTTTCAGATCGAAGGGTATAACTCTAAAAATAGTATGCCCCTGATTGGTTATAAAAGTTGTGTACTCCTCATCCTCTGGACTCATCCAGATTTAGTTGTAGTCAGAGTATGCATACATGAGACTGAACAATCTGTGTCTAGAAGTAGAGTTCACGAGCAAATCGATTCTTGATAATGGAAAACTATCCTTTGGATATGCTTTATTGATATTGGTAAAATCAACGCACATTCTCCACTTTCTATTACTTTTATTTACCATGACCATGTTTAATAGCCAATTTGAGTACTGAACTTTTCTGATAAATCCAACATCTAGGAGTTTCTTCACTTCTTTCCGAATGGCAATCAATTTTTCAACCTAGTAGTTCATTTGTTTTTATTGGATAGGTTTATTACCGGGATCTAAACCTAACTTATAGACCGTTATTTCTGTTGGTATACTTGGCATGTTGCTAGGTATCCAAGTAAAGACGTTGGAATTTTATCTAAGGAAATTGATAAGTCAACTTCGGACCGGTTCGTACAAAGAACTCCCGATTTGAATGTAATTTTCAGGTTCATTAGGGTTTAATAGAATTTAATCTGTTGATTCTCCAGACTGGGCTTGTAGTAATGTGGCCTCATCAAGGATATTAAGGTCCTGGATCGGTTGACTTGTTGGCATCTGTGTGACTTGAGATAAGTAATAAGTCCGTCCAGCCATTTGATCGCCTAGGACTTCTTCGATACCAAATGAAGTCAAAAATTTTACTTTTAAAGGCGAAATAAAAGTCACTATTCTGAAAGCTGTTAAATAGGGTCATCCGAGGATAGAATGGTAGACTGATGGAAGATATACAACCAAGAAAGAAAATATCTTGGTGGTTGTCCTCGGATACGTCCCAAATGTGACTTCCAATTAGATCACCGCTCGTATGGGTTCATGTTCATTATCCAATCCATACAAAGGTCATTCTGAGATTCTTAACTAATTTCTTTTTAGTCTTAATTTAAAAAATATATCTATGTAAAGTAAATTTTTTAAATTTTTGTTATCAATAAATACTCGTTTTAGTTGATAGTCTATACTACTGTTTAAAATAGTATAATTACAACCAAGGAATCAGAATGAGAAGATATTACATTAGTTAAATCTTCATTATTAAAACTAATAACATCATCCCTATTATCTATCCTTTGTTTTTTGTGGTCGATGGCCATTCTCGAGCTCTCTGGAACATCAACTCGAGTGGGTCGCATGGAAATTATTCTTACAACATCAGTTGCTACTCGGCCTCTTAGCTGCTCAGTCTCATCTCCATCCACTCATCTGAAAGTCTATTCGAATTTTTGTAGGATTCAGTTGAGATATCCCTTCCAGATTAATTCTTTAATTTCCTTCTGCAGCGTCTTGCAATCCTCGATACTGTGCCCTTTGCTCGGATGGTAATGATAGTACTTTGACTGGTATCACCATTTGGGTTCTTTAATACCTTCGGCCATTTAAAGAATTTCTTATTTGGAATTTGTATCAGGATATTGGTACGAGAGTCATTTAAGGGAGTTAGATATTGTAACCTAAATCCTTTCTTTATTCCGACTCGGACTTTTGTTACTTTCTCGATCCTCGGGGACCTATATTATCCATATTTTTTCTTTTCCCCTCCACCGTCTTTTGGTGGAGATGGTCTTCCGGCCGTTTTGCTTTGTTGGCTTCCTCGGCTGCAATATAAACACGAGTAATGGCCTCGACCTCTCTGAAGGTCTGAGGATTCTTGTGGACTATGTGCCTAAAAATGTCGCCAAGTTCTAACACAAATACAAAAGTGCTTAACTTCACCTCCTCAGTGAGCTTAGGAATTTCCCTGGCCGTAAATCTGGCCAGAAATTTCCTTATACCTTCATTTGGCCCTTATTTTACTTGGGCAAAATACCCAGGTTGTTTTTCTTTTCTCCTAATGTAGGTAAATTAAGATAAAAAATTATCATCCAAATCTTGAAAAATTTGAATAGAATTTGGTTGAAAGCGATAGAACTATACTTGGACATTGCCTTTTAAGGTTAGAGAGAAGTAGAGGCACATTACTGTCTCGTCCAAACCTCGAAAGCTTAGGAGAATATAGAAGTGATCTAGATGATCTATAGGATCAGAACGTCCATCATATGGCTCCAAAGTAGGCATTTTGAACCTACGTGAAAGTGACGACGTACGGATCTCCATTGTAAATGTAGACCTTCGTAAGTCAACAGTCTTTCCTGCAATGTCTTCTCCAAAGATATGGTTCCAAATTCTGTCGAATTTTTCCTCTATTCGAGGAGGAGCCACCATCCTTTTCTTATTGAGGAGATTCCTCAACTCGGATGGTTTTTGGGTGGATTGTGAAACTGGACGGCTCACAGTCCTGAGAGGACGTTCGCTATGAGAGCGTTCTCCACGGAATGTGGACTCCCTATTGATATGAAAATACTAAGGGTTTTGTCTCTCTAGACTATCCTCTCGAACTCAAAAATTTAAACGGCCTTCAAGTCACGATGAAACTTTTTCGTTTGAGGCAGTTTTAGTTCCGAGATCATTCTGGTGGTCAATCTTCTTGGAGGGGCATTTTCTTCCCCTATTCTTCCTTTTGGACGTGGCGGTTTGAGAGGCCAAAGATAGGACTTGTTTTGACCGCTCGTCCAATCTTGTACAAATTATCTTACGGCTTTAGTAAGTGCTCGTATACATAGATTAGGATGTTCATCCATTCGATTAATGATGGGAGGACTATTACCACCTGAAGTGACATCCCTAATTGGCACACTAACTCGTGCTTCAGAGTTCACCATTTTTTTTTTTTATTGAAATTGTGTTGTTCTGGCTTTTAGTTACGTTATTCCCACGGATAGCGCCAATGTTACGTCTAAGGAATTGATTGTTTATGGATGAAGAAATTTGTCCGTCGGTCGTTTAAAATCTTCGATCTTCGTAAGCTTTTAATCAAACCCTATGTAATTACAAATAACAGTTAAAGGATTGACGGGACTCGTTCATCGGTAAATCCTCCGACGTTCAAATCAATATTTTTTTTAAATGTAAAAAAAGAGACAGGATATAAAAAAGTGTAATGAGTTTGAAAAGTTGCACTTTTGGCATCTTAATTTGAAAGAGAGTGTGTTTGTGCTCAGAGCGTCTTTGAATGTTTTATTTGAAAGAACTTAAGTCTGTTCCAGTCTAGTTGTCCTTTTTTAAATGAAGAGGACCGGTATTTAGAGATAGTGATTGGTGGTTAACCGTTAGGAAAACTGACGGTTGGTTAACCGTTATTTTTATCATAGTAGCGGTTGCAACTAACTTCTGATATTGTTAGTTGAGTAACCACCGATGCCATTAAACAAACCTCAGCCATAATCACTGAAATGGGGTGTGTAGGCATTGTGGGCCGCGCGGTTGTAATGGACCACGTAAACTTTAAGGGTCGTTGAACTTAATTTCTTGGCCTTAAACTGTACTGGACTTTCTAATCTAGACCGATAGATATCATACCCATCACTGTAAATTAAATAGACCCGGCCCAATCTAATGAAATTATTCAGTCATGGTTGATAGACATTGATAATTTGACTTTAAAATTTCAAATAGTTTTTAAGTTAAATTTTAATTTTAATAAATTAAAACTCAATAAAATTTGAATTTTAAATGATTATTAAATAACAAAATTTAAATCAAACAAAATTTAAATTTAAATATGAAGAATGAGCCTTCTTAGTTTTAAAAATATAAAATTTTTCAGATGTTAGTTGTCCTTTTAAAACTTAAAATGTCCATCCAGTGCCAAAAGAGAGAGGCAACCAAGTTAATGGACCCCTAGAAGGAAGGCTTTAATTTTTTCACGGAAAAAACAAACCAATATTTTTTTATATTTTTCAATGTTTTAAAAGACATACCATTTGTCAAAATTTTCAAAACGGATCAATTATTTACAATTGATCAACACTGATTAATAAAAAATCTACACGTAGACAATACCACCGCAGATCAATGACATACCCAACCATTGCCACCACTCTCCATCAAATATCGCCGCTGGAAGTATAACATTCGATGACCAATAAGTGATAAAAAAACTCATTTTTAGCCACAAAATTTTCACATGACGCTGCCAACGCCTGCCACTAGCTGCCATTCAGTGCTTCTTCTAAATATTGTCATCGGCCAAAATTATCATCCCAAAATGACCAATCTATCGTGATAAAAAATAATTCATTAATCACAAAACGTCAGCTGAAAATATCTATTACCCTTAATCGATTTGTTCAATAATTCAAATTGTATAATACACACAAAATATCAACAAGTAGTACGAAGAGATTTTCTTTAAATTTATTTTATATAGAAAATTTGGAAAACATTTTCTACAAAAATATTTATGTAAAAAGCATTTTCACTATGCAAAATATTGGCAAACACTAAATAATTACTGAAGGCCAGGAACACAAATAGCATATTAATATGCTACGAAAATTCCAATTTTCAAACGCATGACTTGACATCTCTGATGTAGAACACCGGTTGCTTGAGGGCCAGCATCCAGTGCAAAGTTCCACATAAAAGGAACAGAAAATGGCGCCTCTTATTGTTACTACAATGATTTAAAGTAAGCCTTCAACCATCAAAGATTTAAAGTTGGCTGGCCGCGCTCAGACTTTATTGAGCATCTTTGGATAAAAAACGGTTAGCCTCAACTTTTCGGGCATTGGAAATGTCATCAACCGCGTCACCCCTCTCAAAAACAGCCGCTGCTCCCATTCCCGTGCCTGCAGTAAGTTATCGTTAAAGAGAGTATATGCATGACAAATAAACTACTACTATCCATTGCTTTGCCTTCTTTTTGGAGGGGGTCACGGACTGTTGAGTACCTATGCACATTGATACAACTCCAAACCGGCAGTCCTTGCCACGGCGCTTCATCTCATGCAACATAGTAGCAACACAACGGGCACCTGTAAAAAAGTATAAGCAGCTCGAATTACACAGCCAATATATATGCAACGAGGACAACTGATGGCCTAGGAAGCATTGAAAAAGATGGAATCCATATGGCTCAGGAAGCAGCAGCAGAGAGGGCTACTTTCTTTACAAAATAGATTTATTTCTCAATTGTTAAACTGAGCCTTGATGCGGTCAAATTGCTCGATTGTGTTAGGATTGTTACTGGTTGAAACCCCAAAATAGCCTCTCTCCAATTCAGGGTAAGGCTGTGTATACCATGCCCTTCCCAAACCCATAATGCGGGAACTCTCGCATATTGGCCACCCAGTCATCAAACTAGTCATTAAAAAATGAAGTTAAGGACTTGGAAATTCTTTTATTAACACCATCATATTTCAATTCATACTTGGTGATTAATTCTGTATGCATTCAGTACCTGTTGCACCTAAGGGATGTCCAAGCGCAATTGCCCCACCATTTACATTGATTTTTTCTGGATCAAGATCTAATTTCTTGCGACAATACACGAATTGGGATGCAAATGCCTGGATAAAATGTAGTAGCAACAATTATTGTGGCACTGTCTTGAAATGTTAAAGTTCCAATAGTCCTAATTAAATTCTCTCAATTATCACCTCATTTATTTCGAAGAGATCAATGTCATCAAGCTCTAGTCCAGCAGCCTTGACAGCAGCTGGAATTGCAACTACTGGCCCAATCCCCATGATAGCAGGATCTACCCCAACAGCAGCAAAGGTCCTGCAAAGTAGAAAACCCAACTATCTGTCTAGCAAGCAGTCAATAAATGAAACAATTCAATTGCAGACTGACACAGTGGCACACTCGTTAGAAATATTGAAATATGCCGTGAAGATTAATGCCAGTGGAGTAGTCTGTCCATCTAATAGTGACACATTGATCATAAGAAGCTTTTCCAACAATCTACATATTCAAAGCATCATCACAGCAGCAGTATAAATGCTAGCTAGTTCTTCTAAAATGACAATTTCATCAGGAAAACTGAACCACAGAAATTCACAACTTCATGATGTATTTGTGTTTGACATGCATCATTCTTTGGAAGATGAAAAATACAGTCAAGAATGATTCCTCACACGAAGGCACACTTGGTGTTTCAAAATGATCAGAAGTCAGTGGTGGATGCATAATGTGCCAGATACAAATGTCAGAAGAAATTAACAACAAAAACTCAGTCACATCAATTGGTGGAATGACAGCTACAAATTGACTTGTAAGGACTTGATTCAAAATACTATTCCAACACTGTAATCTGTTATTGGAATCTTTTTCAAGGAACTTTCATGCATACTTTTCTAGAAACACAAAAAAGGTTACTAAACACAAAATCAAGTCACCAGGCTCCTAAATGAGTTATTTTTTCCCTTAGTCCCAATGAAATGGTATTATATATCGGAAAGTAAGCAACATATACTATTTTCCATATTTGTATAACCTGCTTCCAATTCAAGAACAATTTCAGGCCCTTAGAAAAGAGTTTGCATTTCAGAAGCATTCCACACAGTTTGTAAGAGGCACAAAGTAGACCACCCTATTTCTAACCATATGACAATCCAAATTGAAATGCATATCATGGCAAGGCACAATTATGTAACAAATTTTAAATATTTTTTTTATGGAAGCAATAAAAATAGTAATAGGAATACACACAACTAATTCCTTTGAATTGAATATTCTAGGTTAATTGACCACCATTTTGCAGGTGGTCAAAACATGATCACAATGATCAGGAACCTAAAGTCACACTGACAAGAGACATCCTTTTATTAATGTTCTATATCCTCTGTAAACAAAACCAGGGATTCTTTCCTCAATTGTCCATCCGTCTGTCATCCCACCACCCCTACCAACACCACCCACAAAAATAAAAAGAAAAGGAAATGCAAAGGACCAATGATGTAAGGAGGAGAGCAATAGAAGAGTAGAGACAAGAACAAAGACTAGAGGGGTAGAGACAAAAAAGAGGTCAAGCTAAGGGGGAGATAGGGGGAAGTCACGAATAGCCAATTACATTCGATTTCTCAAAATATTTATTCTTCCATCATCCATTGCATAAATTAGAGCATGGAGTCTTTATAAAGAAAAATACTAGGCCTAAAATAATTTGGTAACAAATTATCTGTTGCTAAAAATAAGAAATTACAATAAAATAAAATCAAACGAGAAATACTAAGCCTAAGATATTTTGGTAACAAATTATCTATTATTAAAAATAAAAAATCACGATAAAATAAAATCAAACTAGAATCTTATCCAATAAGTAAAACAAATAAAAGCCAATAAAATCATAATATCTTCTAAAATTTCTTGAAATATTTGATGTGATGTCCATATCAACCAACCCTAGCTTTCCACACACCAAATCAGTTGTTTTTGGTGCATCCAAACATTGACCACACGATGTTGTGTCTGTTGTATACAAGGCCCCCTTTCTTTGGGAGTGGTGGTTTCAATACACCCCACATTTCCCCATGTTTTTCATATAACCACCACTTTTCTTTTTCACTCGACTGCCTAATTAGTATTCCCTTCCCATTTAACACTTCCATCATAATATTTTGCCAAATTTCTTGAATTTTTTAATGAAGTGATTAAAGTACCCTGTTTATTTCCAAATATGTCAAAACAGTGGGCACATTTGTAGAGAAAATCGTTAAATTAACTTTAAAAAAGGGATGAAAATAATGTAAGTGAAAAATATATGGCTGCTACAAACTGAAAGGAAATATAATAGTTGAAAGGAAATATGAATTGTGGGCGTTTATGTGGAATAACATGGCCGGTTAAGTGAAAAAAAAAAAAAAAAACAAAATCATTTTCATTTTTCTGTGGCTGAATTTGTGCGCAAAATGTGATAGCCAACAAATTAACTACCCTCACTTTGCAAAATTGAATGTTTCAATAGCAAATGCTAAAAACTTTTAGTAAAGGAAGAATGCTGACACATCAATATCTCATCTATGCTTCTCCAATTTTAACTTTTCAGATTTTGCTTCATGTTGTTGGTTTTTTTCCGTGTATGCTTGTAAAAAAAGTGGCCATATTATCGGAATGAAGGATAGCCAAAAAAAAGAAAATATGAGAATGGTTTAATTTAGGAAAGTGAACATTCATTCTCGGATTGCCCAAAACAAAAACAGGTGGTCCAATCTGGATTGGAGGAAGTAATAATGATTTATATTGCCTTTAAGTTCTCCCCCAAGAATAAATATAAACCGAAATGAAACTTGGAAAGTAATAGTGACTTATAATTCCTTCATGTTCAAATTAGTTATTTTTAAAAGTTTGAAACATAAACCTAATTCTAAGACATCATGAATATTACCCAACAACAAAAGTTGCAGTTTCATAGACATTTTTACCATGTCTTGAATTTTTAGGACAATGATGCCAAAAATGTGTTCTTATAATGGCCTTTTCTTTCTTTGGTGGGGAAGAGGGCAAGAACTGCAGCAGCAACATATTCTTGTGCAATGAGTGTTCCAACTAAATCAGGAATGCGAAGCAAAGGATAAATATCTTTGTTATTAGAAAGCAAGTCTGTCCCATGATTATAATTATCTTATTTGTTAGTTGAAGCGGTGACTATTATTTCATATTCTTCTACTATTGCATTAGGGTATCTTGGAAGTGATCTTCTACCACTTTAAAGGAGGAGATTACTTCCAAGACTAGACTTACCATTACAAAACCTGTAGCATTAGATGCTACAATGTCTAGCTAGTTTAAATTCTAAGTATACATTTTTCTAATAAATATCACCGACGAAGAGCTTACTAACATCATATAAACACAAAAAGTTATTTATACCTAAATACTCCAAGGACTGGTAGTCCTTTACATACTGCAACACTTCTCTTCATCAGGAGAACAGCTCCAGCACCATCACTCACTTGACTAGAATTACCTAGAATAAAGAGGAAACAACAAATTTAATAAAGTTGTTTACATGTTCTAAAGAACTAGAATCTGAACTAGGCAATACCAGCAGTGGTGGTTCCATTCTTCTTAAACACGGGCTTCAACTTCGCTAGTTCAGATAGTGTTGCATTGGGTCGGATACCATCATCCACATATATGGTAACAGGCTTCTCCTCCCCACTTTTTGGGTCCACAATCTAACAAATTGAGGGAGAGGAACTATATCAGAAACCAACAAATAGTACATAGAAAACTGTAAATAGACACAAGCTATGGCAATTCACCTTAGTATTTATGGGTATAATCTCATCATTGAATTTACCAGAAGCAGTTGCAGCAGCAGCCCGAAGATGAGATTCTACCTAACAGCACAAGCCTAGCCAATTAAATCCCAAAACATTGAAGTACCTAAACCATATTATGTTAGATGTTTGTGCAACCTACCGCAGCCTGGTCTTGCTCTTGCCTTGTGACATTAAAACGATGGGCAACATTTTCTGATGTAACACCCATTGGAAGAAGACAATTTTGCGCGTGTGAAAAATCCTTTACCTGCAAAATAATTAAAAAATAGAAACCAGCAAAGCACCATCACAAAGGCTTCCCCCTAATATTGGCATGCAAAACAGGGCGAGGAATAGGCTAAGGAGAGAGGAAGGTGGAGAGAGATATTACCCTTGGATTAACAGACCCCTCCCATGTCATTGGGTTTATTGTCATAGATTCTAAACCAGCACCAATGCCTGCATGGGACAATTTCACTAATATGCAACTCTGTATATTAAGTACTAAGTGCTGGACAATCCTGCAGAGAAGCCTTACCAATGTCAATAAATCCAGCTTTAATAGCTGCAGCTACATCAGCAATGGCCTGAAGGCCTGATGAACATTGCCTGTTCACAGTTCTGATGGGCACTGTTTCTGGACACATTAGACACAAAGAAAGTAAAATGCTGCTGCGCACATACAATAAATTGTTTCAGCAAATTGACTACCACAGTGCATTTCATGGCCCATTGATGCAGACATTATGAATAATTCAAATTAAAAGAGATGTGATTTTATTTTGTTAGAAATAATTATATTTTATTTGATTTTGATTTTATTTGAAAGATTTTATTGAGAGATTTTATTTTATTTTAGAAATTATGTCATATCATTTTTCCATTAGTTAGAAAATTATTTTGTTTTCTAATTAATCTAATAGTAAAGTTTCTCTATATAATGATCCTAACTCTATTATTTAAGGCATAATTGATGAGTTAAATAAAATTTAAATTATTGCAATTCTCCTCTCCTTGTTAATTTTTCTTCTCTTCCCTCTGTTCTCCCTCCTCCTGTTTCTTCTCCTTCTCCCAATTTCTTCTCATTCCCTTCTCCTACTTTTCCCCTTTCCCCGCATCAAGTTTGGTATCAGAGACCTACCTCGTAGTTTGTCAATGGCCTGATTGTGTTGAAGAAACCCTCTCTTCCAGTCTCATCGTCCCCATTCTCTCTCCGTCTCTTTCTTGATTCCATCACAAAAATCACCTTCTTCTTCTTCTTCTTCTCATTTAAACACTCACTGCAGTTATCGTATTATCTCTTGTCGATCTTTTCCTTTTAGATCAGATTTCATGTTGATAAGAATTGTGAAAGTTTGCAATCTGTTCCTCTGTACATCACACCAAGACATCAAGGAATTTTTCAGCATTTCTAGGGACATTGAATATGTTGAATTGCATGGTAAGAGTGAGTGCTCAAAGACTGCATATGTCACCTTCAAGATGCCCAAGGGGAAAAACCGGTAGTTCTTTCGGGTGTAACAATAGTTGATCAAAATGTCACAATTACTCTTGATCCAAATTCCAAGCACTCAGCTTGTAGTTGGGGACTAGACAACAAAAATTTTTACTTGATGGGGTTGAATCTTATTCACCCGGGGAGAATTGATGCAAACATCATGGATACTCCAAATTAGAAGAGATTTAATTTTATTTGATTAAAAGTAATTATATTTATTTGATTTTGATTTTATTTGATAAGATTTTATTTTATTTTTAGAAAATTATGTTATATTATTTTCTCATTAGTTAGAAAATTATTTTATTTTTTAATTAACCTAATAGTAAAATTTTTTTATATAAAGATCCTAATTCTATTGTTTGATGCATGATTAATGAGTTGAATAAAATTTGAGTGATTGTTATTCCCTTCTCTCCGTTGATCTCTCTGCTTCCCTTCTCTCTGTTCCTCCTCTCCTTGTTTCTTTCCCTCCTCTCAATTCCTTTTCCTTCCCTTCCCCTACTTTTCCCCTTCCTTGCATCACCCATCTAAGAATGGAGAGAGCGAATTACCAGGGAAACCAGCATAGAAAGCAGCCATCCGGCATTCACTTGCTCGTTGAGAGCCGGGTGCCAAAACAGTTCCCACAACAATATCCCCAACTTCACTCGGGTTTAGATTTGTTTTCTCTATCAATGCCTACAACAAATATAGACCAACAAGATATATAATGAATGGAATATACAAATAAATCCATATAAATTATATACTATATTGTGATTTATCAGCATCCATGATACAGCATTGGCATACCCTTAACACAGGTGCAAGGAGGTCATCAGGATAAGTATCTTTGAAACCACCTCGCTTTGACTTGCAAAGTGCAGTGCGGTATGCTCTGTAAAACATAGTATACAGATTAAAGAAACAATCACAGGTTCAATAAGTTGCAAAATAATGTATTGGTGGAGAAACATATAAATTCAACTCACGCTACTATCACCACATCATCTCCATAAACACAACTCCTTTGATACGCAGATGAATCCCCAGCTATGCATGAAGATGCCTGCAGCCAAAAGCCACCACATGGCCATTTAAAAGAGAGCCACGACAGGGTAGAAGGGAATCTTCTAGTCACGTATTGAAAAATTTATAAAATCAATACAAATTTACACAAACAACAAGCGATTAGCAAGCAATTAATGTAGCCAAAGAAAAACAAAAAAACCATACCAAGTTGAAGAAACTAATTTGACTTAGACAATGTTTAGTGATGTGAATTTATATTTTCTATAAGAATATACTTGTGCACTCACGGATGCAAACAGACACATCCACTCACATCTCTATCGACACATATTGGCAGGTAGGATTCACAAGTGACATAATTTCCTACCCCACAGCATATATAAGAATATCTGAATGCTACAAATGAAATAATTTGATCTTTTATAGTGGAGGGAGGGGTTGGAGCTCTGTAACCTCTTTTTCCTTTCCATAGGACTGCAAGGGGGAAAGGAAGCAAATAGACTAAGAGCTCATGAGGATATGAAGAAATTTAAAGGGAAATAAAGTCAAACTCTAATTCCAAGGGGCAAACTCAATCCATGTTAATCTGGTTTTAAATAAGATACCCCTACAGAACTCAGCAGCTATGTTTGGAAGAAACACAAATTTGATTTGATTTCCATTTTGGAACAATCTAAAAGGTGTCCTCTAGAATTTGACTTTGCAAACCCAAATTGGGTCACATTGGTTCAGGTTAGCTCTTGGTTCCCCATATATGGTCCTACTTTAAGGCCACGTCAAAGTAAACTACTTTTATTCATTTTCTTAATTTAAGTCAAAATTTTAGCTTGATGATTCACTTAATTGATGTGTCCGATAAATAAAAAGATCTAATATTGTAGATTAATAACTTTTATTGTCTATGATGCAATACAACTAGTAACTTATAATCAATCTTAGACCAACAACTAATTACTTTTAACACCATTTTGCAATAATGGTCAAACAACTTGCCTCTCCCCCATTCTCCCCCTCTCCAAAAAAAAAGAAAAAAAAAAAAACAAAGTTGATATTCCCAGTAATCCACTCTCTGAATTCTCCTTTATTCAAACAAGAGATTTATGATTACAGCCAGATTCGACTTCTTTCAAAAATTGGACTTAAATTGCATTCATCATCTCCCACTCGATTTAGTAATCCAAATGTTTCTACATAAACATGTGCTCGATATTCCCAATAATTAACATTGCTTTGTAGATGGTAGGAAAACCAAAATCTGATACAACCTGACACAACCTGATACAAATTAATCGGATTTTACCAGAAACTTTGTGTTGGGGTTGGAAGAAACCTTGAACTTCGTGTTGGGTTTACTATGCCCAAAGCCAAAGCCAAACCCAAACCAATTATTATATATACATGTATATATATCTAGCTATGATATAAAGTAAACCTTTATATTCCATAGTGTTTTAAATAATGAAGATCCTAATTGTATAATGGCTTATGTTTGAGAGTTGCTTGGAGAACTATGAAGATTTCGATTCCCTTGTGAATTTAAGATTTGGGATATTTATGTTATCATTTGATAGTTAAAAGAATTTTTAAAAGTTCTTTTATGAGCTAAGTTATGTTTATAAAGGATAAATTTGAATATTTATCAATAATTTGTGTTGTTAAGTTGATTGACAACAAACTACACCAATATTATAAAATTTTTAATTTTTTCTTTGAGAGGAAAAAAATAAACTTAGGTTGTGTTCGGGCTTACAAATAACCAAATTTACTAGAGTTTTGAACAAACCGGGAATACCGAGTTATGTTTGGGTTACAGCTTTGAAGTATTGAGTTGATTCGGCTCTATGAATAGCTCCTTCCAGTTATCATTAGGTTAGGCCTGCTTCTTTCAAATTCAGTTTACGTTTGGCTCTCCCGAGGCAAGTCCAAACCAACCAATTGCCATCCTAAATTGCCTTAACTAATATCTTAACCCTCACCAAATAATCGCTGGTCTATACTAGATCTAAGAATAAGTGCACTAAACTTGTATTTTGACACTAAGAATTACAAGAAACACAAAAAAATGACTGGTGTGTATAATAGGTTGATTTCTCTGTTCCGTATGAAATATCATGCAGAATTAGAAGCCTTTAAACAATTTACTTTATCTCGATAAAGCTATTCAAAATCAATTGGAAAGAGATCAATGATTACCTAAATTGATCAAACCACCCCAATCCGCCCCTCTTACCACCATACATAACCAAAACCGAAATTGGACAAAATTTAGTCAACGTTTATTATCATACGAAACAGAGAAACTTATGGAATAACGTTGCAGTTCGATATAATATTAGATGATCTATACTAAATAAGCCAAAAAAAAAAAAAAAAAGACGCCGAAAACAATGTAACAAATCAACGAAAGATAGCTTCATCTGCTTCTCCTCCTCCTCCTCCTTCACTCACATGCTCTCTCTCTCTCTCTCTCTCTCTCTCTCTCTCTCTCGGTTGGAGGATGGGGAGCGAATAGGGATTTAACTATATTAGGCAATAAAATCTACAGCTCAATTTAATAGTAGATGATCTACAAAAGATAACAAAAGATCATTATTAAACAAAATGAGACACAGCGAAAGCACAATTAAAAATATATAGGAATCTGAAAAACAAAAAATTACAGAGAGAGAAGCATCGAAATTTTGTTTGGCAGAGGAGATCGGTCGGAGATGATCGAGAAGAAGTTTCTGTCTGTTGATTGCTTTCTCCATTTCTGCTTTCTCCTCTCAACTCTATCACCCTCTAACAACCCAAGATCACGTGCGAAAGCAAAAACTACGATGCAAACTTCACATATAGTAGTGTTAAGGGATAAGACCAGCGGTGCCTCAAACCTGTCTTTTATCGAAGATGTCTGTTCAATCACGAAACCAAATGCCCACTCTCAATCTAGCGCGTAATCCCTTGTCGACAAATGTAAGAATAACTTCAGAAAATACTTTACATATTATAAGACATTGCGAGAAATCTTTGAATCCATTACTGAAATATGGTTTGCAGACAATCTTAAATATAATTTTGGGTAGGGCTAAAAGAGGGGTAAATTGTCCACAGCGTTCTAATAAAAACAAACCAAACTGCCGATGAAGATTTGAAATATGTATGGCCTAAGAATATATTAATTTTTTTGTCCAAATCGCATTTTTAGTTTGATTGTAATTTAAGAACTCAAATAGATGAAAATTAAATTAAATCAAATATGATGGACACTAATAACCTTGCGATAATGGGTTGGCCAAAAGGTCTCAAATAACGCGTCAGCGTTTACAGCGGCGCTGCTGAAGGCAGGTCGAGGCAAAAAGGCGAGGCGGTCAGCGTTGGCGTTGGCCGTCAGGCCACAGCTTAACTTCACAAGCAGATCAACTTGGCATTGCCAGGTTCTTTAGGCCTTTAAACACCTTACTGTGATGATGGGCACAAGGCCATTACGGCCCATGGCCCATCGATTGGTCGCCGCCCGCTCTCCCCCGTTCTCCACAAAGGCGGCCACAAGGCGGCGGTCAGCTCGGACGTTGGCCGTCTGCTCCTCTGGCCCAGGCCCAAGCAAGGCCCTTCTACGATAATGGGCACGACTCACTCTCGAGCCCATAGCCCAAAAGGAGGCCAACGACGGACGCCTTTCATAAGTGGCGGCCAACACGCACGCAGCGGTCAACCAGCGTTGGCCGTCCGCGCTCTACACATTGGGCCCCAAAAGCCTTTATGACAATAACGGGCACGACCGTTTAGGTATCGATCATAAAAAGGGCAGCCACAATCCTCCAAGGATATTCCACGATCTCAAAAGGGAATATCAGCAAGATTCGCGCCCTTCAAATAAGGAAGGCGCGAGATTCTTCCAACTCCTTACCCGACCCAAGGAACCCCACAGAAGGAAGGAAGCCAACTTGGAAAGTGGTTGTTTTGCCTCGGGAAACAATCCTCCACGATTGGGCAACAAGCGTTAGCCTCCGAAGGAAGGCCGACGCGAGATCCGGGGACGATCCTCCTTTCCAAAGAAGGAAGATCGCCACCTTTTGCCATAAAGAAGCCTGGATCCACCATCCGGGCATGCGGCATTGGCGCTTTCATTGACACTTGGATGCACGCTTTCTTGAAAGGTCGGACTAACGAGACTCTTTCTCTCTTTCTTGAGCTTAGGCGAGACGAGAAAACCCTAAGTGCTCCAGAAACAAGCTCGATTCCAGTGGCCAAACTCTCAAACACTCAAACACAATCCTTCTCCAAGGCAACGAACGGGTCTTTACACACGTTCTCTGCCTTCCCACCATCCGGATAAGAGAAAGGACTTGCGCCTTTCTGATATCTGGAATAAGACACTCCTTTCCCCTCTCCTATCGCTTTCACTCTCTTTCAGTTCCTTCCATTGAAGGCTGTTTACTGATTTGAGCGTCGGAGTGTTTTCGGTGGGATTACATCCCGCCGTTAACGCTGACCTCTCGTTTGTTTTAGTGGTGTGCAGGATTCGCACTCAGTGGACGGAGCCGGTTCAGACCATCCCGAAGAATCCGAATATCTTCGAAGTCGGATCCAGGTACTCATCATTGGCGCCGTCTGTGGGAATCACTTACGAAAAGCCTACCACCAAGAATCTGCACAAACTCTCTCTGTCACCTTCTGCTTCTACCATGGTGAACACGAGGGCACAGGCTAGCGACCCCGCTAGAGATGCTGCTAACCCTGACCAGGACCATGCTGCTGATGTCCTGGTCAATGGGGCCACAGGCGGAGTTCCACTGCCTTACATTCAACAACTGGTGGAGCTGATACAGGCTAATAATCGCCTGCTTCAACTGCTTTGTGAGCAGAAAGAACATCAACAACAAGCGGCTCCACCAGCCGGTTATTCCGCTCTTGCCACCAAGAAGGGTGGCCAGAGGAAGAAGAAGCCGGCCAAGAGGCCCGGAAAAACTAGAAACAATCTGGCTCCAACATCTTCCCGCGTTCCTGGCCAGAATAGGCCAATGGAACGCTCCGGGAGTACATCTCCGACGGAGAGCCCAAAACGGAGAAATCCTTGATACTCTCGGGCGAAGGCCGTCATCTGATCCGGAGCGAGTCTCGGTGGCGCAGATCCACGGGGAGGCGGCGACCGGCCAGGCTGAAAACAAGACGGAGTTGAGGAATTTCCTCAACTCCAAGAGATCAACAAACGCCACTCGTGCCGATCCACGAGTGGACCAAATCTGGAACCACGTGTTCCAGAATGACGAACGTGCCATCGACTTGGACAGGTCACCTTTCACTGCTGAAATCCTGAACCGTCCACTGCCGTCCAAGTTCAAGATGCCATCCCTGGACTTATACGATGGGGGCAGTGATCCGGTTGACCACCTGGATCACTTCCGCACCCATCTGAGCCTGCAAGGGCTAGAAGACTCGACGATGTGCCGCTGCTTCCCACTTACACTGAAGGGAGACGCCAGAATCTGGTTTCACCATCTCCCTTCAGGTTCTGTCAGCAGCTTCCGTGAACTCATGGACCTCTTCCTGGCTCAATATGCATCGAGCCGACGGGAAGAGAACCAACCGTGGCACCTCTCCCACATCATGCGTAAACCGGAGAGAACCCACGGCGCTTCTGGATCGCCGTGGCCGAGGCGGAAGGATTCCCGATTATTGAGGAGATGAAGTTGGGCAGCTTCATCTCAGCACTTACTTATGGGGACTTCTTCAAGCATTTGGCCCATAAAAATCCCCAGACATTCCGCGAGGCGGAATCCATTACCAGGGCTTACGCTGCTGCAGAAGAGGCCAACGAGGCAAAACGTCCAGAACGGGCGGATCAGCCTCGGCCGATTCCTGGAGAAGGAAAGAGAAAGTTTTCTGGCGGAGAACATCCCCGCCAGAAATAGCGCCGGACTGGGCCCCCAGAACGCAGAGATTACGGGCCCACCACCTTCACACCCTTGACGGACACGCGCACTAACGTCCTGATGTAGATCCGTGGGGAAAAGTTTTTGAAGTTGCTAAAGACCCTGAAAAAAGATTCTGGAAATCAATCTAAGTACTATGACTTCCACCGCTCTGCTGGCCACTCAACCGAAGACTGCAAGACCCTGCAGAGGGAAATTGAAGACCTGATTCGCAGAGGACATCTTACACGATTCGTCAAGGGACCTGGATAGGACCGGGAGCGGTGTGCGAGAGGGCGGAGAGCGAGACGCCACCCGAACCGGATCGTGGCGGGAGTAGTCAACATGATCACCCGGTGACAGTCAGAGCCAGAGGACTGACAGGAGTAGCGGCCCAGGAGGAAGAAGCGTAGCGTAGTAGACAACATCATTAGCTTTAGTGATTGTGACTCGAATCATGTAATCTCCCCCATGCGACCCCCATTGTAATTTACACTTTCGTTTGAGATGGTACCGGACTACGGTTGAGCGAGTCTTTATTGATAATGGTAGCTCTAAAGACTTGCTTTATTTGGACGCGTTCTTTAGATTAGGCCTAAAAAGAACCAACTAAAACCTGCTGAAGGACCTTTATACGGCCTTGACAACGAACCGGTGCCTGTTCAAGGGACAATCCAACTGGAAGTCACCCTGGGCACCTACCCAAAAACAGCAAGTCGTAGGCTAACCTTTCTAGTGGTTGACCTGCCCTCTGTGTACAACGCGATACTAGGCAAGCCGTGCCTAACGGCGTTTGGGGCAGTCACGTCAATTTCACATCTGAAAATAAAATTCCCAACGCCCTACGGCGTTGGAGAAGTTCTGGGAGATCAGGTCACTGGGCGGACCTGTTACATGGCCCAGATTGTCCCTAGTGGCAGAACTGGCTCGGTGGGAGAACTCGATCATCGAGATGAGACCACCTTGCAGCAGGCGCAGCCTGGTGAAGCCAAGGATCTGGTCCCACTGGACCCGGGGGAACCGGATAAGTGTGTCCAGATTGGCGGCTCCCTCACCGGGCCGCTACGCGATGAATTAATGACGTTCCTACGAAGGAATGCGGACCTTTTTGCCTGAACTCCTGCTGACATGCCTGGAATTTCAGCTGAGGTGATGGTCCACAAGTTGGGCCTTGATCCAGACCGCAAGCCGGTTAGACAGAAGCGGAGGAATCACTCCGTCGAAAAACTGATCGCCATCCGAGAGGAGGTGAAGAAGCTGGCTGGACGCAGGCTTCATTAGGGAAGTCGAGTACCGAATTGGCTCTCAAACGTCGTCTGGTTAAGAAGAGCAACGGGAAATGGCAAATGTGCGTCGATTTTACGAGCGTCAACAAGGCCTACCCAATGGCTTTCCCTTGCCCGGATTGACTGCTTTGGTTGACTCACGGCGGGGCACAAGTCGCTAAGCTTCATGGACCCTTATTCGGGCTCTGACCAGATCGAATGAGTCCAAGGCGAGGAGCATATCTCGTTCATGACGGACCAGGGCACATATTGCTATAGGGTCATGCCATTCGGGTTAAAGAACGCTGGAGCCACCTACCAGCGATTAGTGAACAGGATGTTCGAAAAGTAAATTGGTCGCAACATGGAAGTCTACGTCGACGACATGCTCGTCAAGAGCAGAGTCACGGGCGACCACATACGTGACCTGGAAGAGTCATTTGGGGTGCTCCGCCAGCACCAAATGAAATTAAATCCAGCCAAGTGTGTCTTCGGGGTAGCCTCAGGGAAGTTCTTGGGTTTCATCATCTCTCAGCGAGGGATCGAGGCAAACCCAGAAAAGATTAAGGCACTGGCTGACATGGCTCCCCCGAGAAATGTAAAAAGGCGTCCGGCCCGATGGCGATTGACTAGGCAGGGCCGCTCTCTGTCCCTTCCTCGCGAAGTACGGAGACAAGTACTAGCTCTTCTTTAAAGCCTTGAGAGGGACAAAGTCTAGCAGTTCCAATGGACGGTGTTGCCAGACCGCCGATGAGTTGAAGCGATGTCCGGCGGCCCACCGTTGCTAGCGTCACCCAGAGATGGAGAGGAGCTATACCTTTACCTGGCAGTATCGGAAGTGTCCCTTAGCTCCGTCCTTGTGCGCCAGGAATCCTGATATCCAGCAGCCGGTCTACTATGTAAGCAAAACATTGACCGGCCCAGAAACTCGCTATCCACGCTATTTGAAAAAACGGCTTGGTACTTATCTTCAGTGGCTTGAAGGTGAGGCTATATTTTTGGGCGCATCGCGTGGTGGTCCTTATGGACCAATTTGAAAGGCATACTCAAAAGCCCGACGTTTCGGGGCGGTTGGTAAAGTGGGCCATTGAATTGGGTGAATTCGACATCGAGTTCAGGCCCAGACCTGCCATAAAGGCGTAGGCTCTGGCCGACTTCATCGTTGAGACCACAACACCCATTCAAGATGAGCAGCCCACAGAAAACGAAGAACAGCCCAATGAGGTCCCAGAATGGACACTCCACGTGGACGGGTCGTCCACGGACTGTGGCTGTGGAGCAGGGGTGATCTTAACAACCCCTGACGGATTCGAGATCAAGTATTCCCTGAAACTTGATTTCCCAGTGACCAACAACGTCGCTGAGTACGAAGCCCTACTGGCTGGCTTGCGGTTGGCAAAGGAGTGCTACGCAAGAGGTTGGCGATCCAGCGACGACTCATTAATCGTCAACCAGTCAATGGGGGCTTGAGCGAACAACCCTTCCTTGGCGGTGCACTGCAAAGGCAAAGGAGACTATCCAGGGCTTCGACAAGCTGACCATGGATCACGTTCCTCGGCGAGAAAATTGGAAGGCGGGCCGGCTGGCTAGTGATTCTGCAGCCGAGAACCCGAAACGATTTTCGAGGGACATGCGGGAGGTCTGAACGCTCCTAGCATAGAGAAACGGGGAGGCCATGCAGATTTAGAGATGGAAAACTGGATGACTCCTTACCTTAAATACTTGGCCGACGGATCACTTAGGAGGATCTTGAAAAACCAGCGAGATCAAAAAAAGCAATTTGGTTGGTACACGGTAGTTGATGGCGGTATATCGCGCGGATACTCAACTCTGTATATTTGTCTATCTATCTCAGGAGGAGACTACACTCTGGGCGAAGTTCACCTCGGGATCTGCGGATCACATGTAGGCGGGAAGAACCTAGCCTTCAAAATTATGAGGCAGGGCTACTACTAGCCCTCAATGAAAAATGACGCGGTAGAGTTTGTTAAGAAATGCGAGAGCTGCCAGCTTCATGGCAACCTCCATCACCAGCCGTCCGCTGACTTAAAGTCCCTTCAGGCCCCGTGGCCCTTCGCGTAATGGGGGCTTGACATTCTCGGCCCATTTCCCATTGCCACGGGACAAAGGAAATTCATCATAGCGGGCATCGACTACTTCACTAAGTGGGTCGAGGTTGCCCCGCTTGCAAAGATCACAGAACACAATGCCATGGAGTTCCTTCGCCAGAGCATTGTATGCCAGTTAGCGTCCCAGGTCGTGGTGACCGACAACGGGACCCAATTTTTGGGGAAACGCTTCACCAAGTATTGCTGACCTTGGAATCAAGCTAGTCCACACTTCGGTAGCATACCCCAAGGCAACGGACGGGTGGAGGTCACGAACCGTACGCTACTCACGGGTTAAAAACTAAGTTGGAGGGCCGGGGGCTCTGGCCGACGAGCTCCCATCCGTCCTCTGGTCTTATCGTACAACCCCGAAGGAACCAATGTGAGAGACGCCCTTCAGCCTATGCTACGGGACTGAAGCGGTAATTTCGGTTGAAATCGGGCTTCCAAGTCTCAGGGTGGAGTCCTTTGACCCACAGACCAACTCCCAGAAAATCAGGGAACATTTGGACTTGCTAGAGGAAGCCCGCGACGCCGCCAGAGTACGGACAACAGCGTACCAACACCGAGTTGCCCGATACTACAATAAAAAGGTAAAAGCCCGGCAATTCGACGTTGGGGACCTAGTCTTACGAGGCATTGAGGCCACAGGCAAGCTGGCCGGTCGAAACAAGCTCTCTCCCAATTGGGAGGGACCTTTTCTTGTCTCCGCTGTCCTGCGCAACGGAGCGTACAAGCTCCGTAACCAGGACGGAAAGTTGGTCCCACGGACGTGGAACGCAACCCACCTGAAGCGCTACTTCCAATAGCGAACCCAGGTACGCCCTTACTCGATCCTGTGCATTCATTCGTGTGCTTGCTTTCACTTTGAAAAAATGAGAGTTTACTTAGCATATAGAATCCTAGGACCTATGAACTGTGTTTGCCTTGCAGGTATCCATCCGACCTAGACTGCCCCTAAGTCGGGAGGGTCTTCACCCTCTCGTTAAACCCTAGTCATCTAGGTGGCCCAAAAAGTGGTCTGAAACCCTGGTCATCCAGGTGGCCCATAAGCGGTCTTAAACCCTAGTCATCTAGGTGGCCCACGAGCGGTCTGAAACCCTGGTCATCCAGGTGACCCATGAGGGGTCTTAAAACCTTGGTCATCAAGTGGCCCATGAGTGATGCAAACCTCGGTCATCCGAAACTGCCCGATAAGCGGTCGTACTAAACCTTGGTCATCCAAGTGGCCCATAGCTGTCTAAAAACCTTAGGGGGCGAGAATGGCACACGCGACGACCTCCTTTCGGGGAGCAGCAACGTCAGTCAACGACGGTCGAAGGGAGAAGCATTACTTCTCCAACATTGGCGGCCCCAAGTCTTCACTTGAACGGCGCCACCAGGCTGGTTCTTACAACCACCTGCTCAGTTTAAGGATCTACTCCTTAAGCAGCCAGCCAACCAAGTTGGCTACCCCACGCACCAACCTTCTCTATGAAAGGGTAGCATGGTGGAACAATAACGAGAAGCGCTCCTTCTCTAACACCGACTGCCCAAGTTCTCGCTTGGACAGCACCGCAAGGTTGGTTAATGCAACCACCTGCCAAGCCTGGGGGCTCAGCTCCTTAGGCAACCAAGAAACGGTCGCCGGCCAACCAGGTTGGCCGCCCGATGCAATAAAATAAACAAACACAAAGCAACAAAAGGCAAGGGACATTGAGCTGAAAAAGAATTTCCATTTCATTAAGTATGTTGCAATTTACATACAGCAAAAAGAAAAAGGGAGTACAAAAAGGTACAAGGCTGGCGGACTACCCTAGCTGTCACGGGGCTCTCTCTGCAGATCTTCCTTACGTAGCACCGCGCGGTTTCTTTGATTAATAAACTCCACCGGGAAGTCAGGAACAACCAACCGCGCGACGTGGTGTCCAATGTTGAGCCCGTCTAACAAATGGGCGTGTAGTGCACCGCTAACCTCATGGAGGGTCATCCAAGTACCCAGCTCACTTTCTCGCGGCGGACGGCTCGTCTGCGAGGCATTTGATGTTCGTTTTATTTTGATCATCCTCCTCCTTTAAACGAGCAACCTCCGCTTCGGCTCGGCAACCTCCGCCTTCACTCGATGTTCTCGGCCTCCACTCCCGCCATGCAGTCTCAAGAGCGCCCGTCTGCTCACGGAGCTCTCCTCCTGAGGCGACCAGCTTGGAGTCTAGCCAGGCTATCTCAGCCTCCCGGTCCGCAATGATACGTTCACGCTGCTCCATTTCCCGGGAGACTGCTGCGGCCAATCTCCTTGGCTGCATAGGACCAAAACGAAACGTGAGTCTGCAAACATAAGGAGGAAAGAGTTGCAAGGAAACCGTTGCAAAGGTCGTACCTCATAAGTCTTCTTGTGAGGCCTCCCAGGCCTAGACTCCAGGCCTGGCCCAGCCGGAGGTGGAACTGGAGGTGCTGAGCTAGGAGCGCCCTCTTGCGCCGAATACGCCGCTGCCTCCTCCAGAATTCTTTCCAAGAGCTCGTCATCCTCAACGGCAGCGGCGGGCTCCTCCCTAGCAGCCTCTGGAATGGCTGCAGCAGGCTCCTCCCTCGCAGCCTCTGGAATGGCTGTGGCGAGCTCCTCCTCCCTAGCCTACGGAATGGCTGCGACGGGCTCCTCTCTTGCGGCCTCCGGGAGGCAGTGCGTGGGGTTTCTCCTCCTGGCTGCCTTTGGGGCAGCAGCGGGTGAAGCGACTCGTGATGACGGCTCTATAATGTAAACGCGCGAACCCTCGAGCACGTCGCGAGCTGGCTCCTCTGCGGATCCCATCCAGGCGGCACCTGGAGTCAGCACCGCCGCAGGCTGCGCCAGGATGACTCCTCCGGCATCCGCCAGCCTGCCCTCAGCGGATCTCTCCGCTCCGAAAGTGCTACCGGGACCGCCGCAAATCTCGGCAGCCACAAGGTCAATCTATGAGGAAGAAGATGAGGGCGTGGCGATCGCCCTCTCCGCAGCCTCCTCCGAAGACATGGGGTGGATGAGCAACTTCTTCGAATCGTCAGGCTTCAGCATTTTGATTGGAGGGTGCGGCTTCTGGACCGGGGACGGCGGTCCCCATCCAACCTTTCTGGTTTCCTCAGCGTAAACCAAAAATCCCTCCTGAACTCATCAGGGTTTTGCCGTATCGCCTTGGTCAGCCAGGCGTAGGCAGCATTCTCCGCCGCAGACGGCGTACCCAGATGCACCTCCGGGACCCTACCCCACTCCCGTGCGATAGGCCACATGTCTCCCACCTTTACAAAGAAGAACCGGTTTTTCCAGTTCTTCAGGGAGTCGTGGATGGCCTTGTTTATTTTCATCCCAGTACGGGGGTTGAGTGAGATCCACTCCAACCCCTGGGTTACCTTAAAAACGACTTTAAGGCCGGACATTCTGAACTTATGGCCAATTTTCCCGGAAAAAATATACAGGGTACAAATATACCTCAATGCATTGGCGTGAAGCTGAGCAATGGGAACTTGGAGGGCGGCTATGATTGATTCAAGCTCCTCCGGCATCGGCAGGCGAAGGCCGCTCCTCAAGTGAGCCTCGTAAACGGTGAAAAAGCCTTCCGGTGGGTAAGAGGCTCTATCGTCTGCGCCCGGAACCCTCCAGGCCATCTCTTTCGGGATGTTGAATTCCACGCACAAGGCCTTAATATCATTCTCCCTCAAATCAGAGGAGAAATCTGCTACGGAAGCCATAATCGAAAAGAATTTTAGGGCGTTTTCGAAGGGTTGTCTGAGAAATGGGAATGAGGAAGACGAAGGAGGCGTAACCGATTTCAAAAAACGGAAGGAAAACTTAAGCGCCAAGCTTGCAAAGAACGCTGTCAGAATTGCCACGCGTCACCTCCTCGTTCGACCCAGCCAAAGGACGGGACCCCCGCACGAAACCCCTCATTAATGGCACCGTCAGAATTGCCACGTGTCGCCACTCCACTTGACCTCGCCAAAGGACGGATCCCTGGCATATTAATGACCCGGATCTCCTTCCAACCAAAGGAAGACACGTGTCACTTTTTGCCTTGCGGTCCGGCCAAAAGCTGGCAGAAATTATTCCCAAAATTGGCCAAGGACGATCAACAATTCTGGAACTCCGAAATTGACCAGGACGGTCAACAATGCGGAACTCCGAAATTGACGGGGCCGGTCAACAGTGCCGGAACTCGAAATTGACCGGGACGGTCAAACAGTGCGGAACTCCGGAATGGGCCAAGACGGTCAACAATTATGGTACTCCGGAATCGGCCAAAACGGTCAACGATTCCGGTCAAGCCTTCCTTCACGCTTTTATGGGTTTCCACAGGATTCTCAAAGTAAGGAAAAACATCCATCATGAACATATTGGAGGCCAGAAATCTGACCACCAGCATGGGAGGTTAGTGATGGGTACACCAATAATGGGCTGGCCCAAAGAAAGGTCAACAGAAGCCCAGTCAACGTTTCTAGCGGCCCAGTAAGAAGACGGGCCCAGGAACCAAAAGGTCCAAGGACGGTCAACGTTGGCGTTGACCGTCCAGGCGGCCAACTTGCTCACAAACGGTCAACTTGGCATTGACGATTTGCTAGGCCTTTAGAGGCCGCGAGCAGATGATGGGCTGTGCCATTACGGCCCACGGCCCATCGATTGTCGCCCGCCGCTCTCCGCCCGTTCTCCACAAAGGCGGCCCGACAAACTAACGGTCAACTTCGAGGCGTTGGCCGTCTCCTCTCCTACAAGCCGGGCCCAGCAAGGCCCTTCTGATAATGGGCACGACTCACTCAGGCCCATAGCCCAAAAGGAGGCCAACGACGGACGCCTTTCATAAGGGCGGCCAACACGCATGCAGGCGGTCAACCCAGGCGTTGACCGTTCGCGCTCTGCACATTGGGCCCCAAAAAGCCTTCCAACAATAACGGGCCTGACCCGTTTAGGCCCATCAGTCATAAAAAGGGCAGCCACAATCCTCCAAGGATATTCCACGATCTCAAAAGGGAATATCAGCAAGATTGGCGCCCTTCAAATAAGGAAGGCGCCAGATCCTTCCAACTCATTGCCAGCCAAGGAACCCCAACGGTAAGGAAGGAAGCCAACTTGGAAAGTGGTTGGCTGCCTCAGAAGGAAACAATCCTCCACAATTGGGCAACAAGCGTCAGCCTCCAGAAGGAAGGCCGGCCGCAGATCCCAGGGACGATCCTCCTTTCCAAAGAAGAAAGATCGCCACCTTTGCCATAAAAGAAGCCCTGGATCCACCATCCAGGGCATGCTGACATTGACGCTTTCATTGACACTTGGATGCACGCTTTCTTGAAGGCTGGCAGACTAACAGACTCTTTCTCTCTTTCTTCAAGCTTAGACTGAGACAGAAAACCCTAAGTGTTCTGAGAAACGAGCTCTGATTCCCAGCAGCCAAACTCTCAAACACTCAAACACAATCCTTCTCCAAGACAACGAACGGGTCTTTACACACGTTCTCTGCCTTCCCACCATCCGGATACGAGAAAGGACTTGCGCCTTTCTGACATTTGGAACAAGACACTCCTTTCCCCTCTCCTATCGCTTTCACTCTCTTTCAGTTCCTTCCGTTGAAAGTGTTTCTGGCAGAGCGTCGGAGTGTTTTCGGTGGGATTACATCCGCCCGTTGCAGCCTGACCTCGTTTGTTTTAGTGGTGTGCAGGATTCGCACTCTGCGAACGGAGCCGGTTCAGACCATCCCGAAGAATCCGAATCTGTTCGAAGTCGGATCCAGGTACGCATCAAAATATATATATATAAATTAAAAAGAATTTTCTATTACAACTAAAAATATCTTAGCTAGACTTATTTTATTGTATTTTTGAATTAATTTTCAATACCTGTGAATAAATTCTTAATTTTTTTTCAATATTTTAGTATTATGTAAACTATTAGATTTTAAAAAGCCATTAGAGAACCGATAGCATTGCTTGAATGTCTAACTATAAACGGGTCCGACTTTCGTAACTATAAATCTGAATTCTACATACCATCACAAAATAAACTAAAAGTAAAAGGTATGCGGGATTCATTCTTCGATATATCTTTCAATGTTCAAATCAACGATCTTTTTATAAGAATTGGAAAGATGAGGAGGAAGTAAATAATGGAAATTAAAGAGGATGGAGATGAGTGTTCGTTGGGAGAGCTATACTCTTTTTTGTGGGCACTAGTTTGATTGAGTATTTTTTTTTCCTCTCCATTTTCTCCCTTTTTTTTTTATTTGAGAGAGATTATATTTATAATTAGAAGTACCATTTGGTTAGTCGACATCTAAAATCAATGTATGTGTATGATGCCATTTCGGATCAACAATGATAGACGTTAATTGTAGTGTATAACGGTCGTTCCCATTCACTGATTGAGCCACTTGACTATTAGTTACAAAATTATTTCGACCGTTCTTTGTATCGGGCCATTACGTGACTTACTTAATATCTAACTTTTCAGATAATGCCCCTTAGTTTATGCACTCGAACGTTATTACTCGAAAGGTTTTGTGGCTTTTTTTTGTTGGCCTATTGACATTTAGGCCTATTATCAAATTGAGTGTTAGGTTGGTCCTTATCCAGCCATACCCATCACTAGCCTCTATATTAGGGAGTTTAAATTCAAACTTCTAATATGTCATTAATGAGATACCAACTGCGATGTCATCAATGCGCATCCCTTTCCCAAATACTCTATTCATTAGTGAAAGTCACTTTCCAAGTTTTGGAGGTAGAGTTCGAGAAAACACTTGAAGGTTGTTTTGATTAATATCTTTTATAGAAAAATTATTTTAATTTTTCTCTTTTAAATATGTCCGAAAATAAGACCTTGTTAATATAACAAGGTCCCCTGACTTTATGTTTTCTCTCGAAGTGATCTGGTTGGCTATTCCCAATATGAGCGGGAAATATTTGTTCTTTTCCTTCCTCTATGGTTTTTTTAAAGTTTCTGGAGAGAGGTTTTTCTACTAAGTTATTATCATATATTTTTCTTCTTTTAACATGAATTATACTTTTACTATTATAAACTTGTACGTTATAAATGTAATCAATGAATAGGATTACCAAAATGAAATTCTGCTTTTCTTTGTATGGTTTCAATATATTTGTGTTCATTGAATGTTGATAAGTCAAGTAGCGGACATGCGTTTGAATACCTTTTTTTGTTATTTAATTTTTGACAATTTGATAACTTGGACATCTAACAATTTAAACTTCTGACAATCTGATGTGTAATAATTAAATTTAAACGGAGGTGATATCTCTTTACTGGACATCCTGAAATTTTTTTTATTTAAAATAAATATTTGATTATTTTAAAAGATTAAAATAATAATAATAATAATAATAAT